>JBBDGP010002168.1:155000-782500 GCA_037952835.1 Lithobates septentrionalis
GAAGAGCCGCACTGGCTATTGAACTTTATTTTTCTCAGCGTGTTGTACGTGTTTTACGTCACCGCGTTCTTGACGTTCAGAATTTCCGACAACATTTGTGTGACCGTGTGTATGCAAGACAAGTTTGAGCCAACATCCGTCGGAAATAAATCCACGGTTTTGTTGTCGGAATGTGCGATCGTGTGTATGCGGCATAACATATAATTGTTATATATAAACAAAAAGCAAGTATATCTATTTTAGGACTGTGGGAATAAACTTTCTCCTAAAGTTTTTCCAGACTCTCAGATTGCCAGGAAAATGAACTGTGGAAGAACAAAATGTGAAGCTATTGTCCAAAATTTTTTATCCCCTTCTTCAGTTGAAGCCGTAGTAAAAGTAGATTCAAGGTGGAAAACCTTTTTCAGTTTCGCTTGACGCTTCAAACAAAGGTTACTCAAAATATTTTCCACTTGTGGTGACCTATTTCACCAAGGAGAAGGGAGTTCAGAAGAAAATTCTGGATTTTTATGAGGATGCTGATGAAACATCTGATGCAATGTCCGGCCATATACGTCGGGTTCTGAGCTCATTTGATCTGGACCTCAAGCAAATAATTTCTTATGGTGCAGATAATGCATCCGTCAACTATGGTATCCATCATTCCGTCTATACCAACTTAAGGTCGGAAAATTATTTCCTTTTAGCTGCAGGTTGCAACTGCCATCTGTTGCATAACGCTGCAAAACCTGGCTGTAAGGTTGATGTATGATGTGTTAGCATTCGTAATTTAAGTCTACAATGAATTTTCCTTCAGCGCTTAGCATGTTAAAGAACTCAAGTCATGCTTTGAATTTTTGGATATGGGTTATCAAACTTTTACGACATGTACCAACCCGATGGCTATCGTTATTTACAGCTTTGGATTGGTTATTGAAGAATTGGCCTGCTGTGAAGATATACTTTATTTAAAAGGGAGAAGAGAACTGTCCACTTCTCATTTGGAATTTTATTAGGTTTCAGGAACATGGTCTTAATTCCGATTCAGATCTCACACTCCATGAATGTTACCTTTTTTTTTGTACACAATTTTATGAATATATTTTAATCTGCCATCTTAAAATTGGAGAGTGACACAATGCAGTCAACTGAGATCTTTCATATTCTTGAGGAAGTTCTTAACAATCTCAAGTTGCGAATAACAGACTTTTTTTTGGCTTCAAAGTAAACCAGTCACTGAAGAATCTTCCACCAAGTTCACAGGAGGCATTCAATAAAAATGCTTTAGAAGTTTATAATGCATGTGTACAATATTTGGAGAAGAGATTAAAAAAAATGCCATTCTGATCCTAAATTAAAACCGTAATCTAAGTCTTAAACCTAAACGTAAAGAGACTTTAACATTTGACAGTTTATGTGACATTAACCACTTGAGCCCCGGACCTTTATGCTGCCTAAGGACCAGAGGTCTTTTTCCAATTTGGCACTGCGTCGCTTTAACTGCTAATTGCGCGGTCATGCAATGCTGTACCCAAACGAAATTTGCGTCCTTTTCTTCCCACAAATAGAGCTTTCTTTTGATGGTATTTGATCACCTCTGCCGTTTTTATTTTTTGCGCTATAAACGGAAAAAGACCGAAAATTTTGAAAAAAAATGATATTTTCTACTTTTTGTTATAAAAAAAATCCAATAAACTCAATTTTAGTCATACATTTAGGCCAAAATGTATTCGGCCACATGTCTTTGGTAAAAAAAAAGTTAATAAGCGTATATTTATTGGTTTGTGCAAAAGTTATAGCGTCTACAAACTAGGGTACATTTTCTGGAATTTACACAGCTTTTAGTTTATGACTGCCTATGTCATTTCATGAGGTGCTAAAATGGCAGGGCAGTACAAAACCCCCCCAAATGACCCCATTTTGGAAAGTAGACACCCCAAGGAAATTGCTGAGAGGCATGTTGAACCCATTGAATATTTATTTTTTTTGTCCCAAGTGATTGAATAATGACAAAAAAAAAAAAAAAAAAATATTTACAAAAAGTTGTCACTAAATGATATATTGCTCACACAGGCCATGGGCCTATGTGGAATTGCACCCCAAAATACATTCAGTTGCTTCTCCTGAGTATGGGGATACCACATGTGTGGGACTTTTTGGGAGCCTAGCCACGTACGGGGCCCCGAAAACCAATCACCGCCTTCAGGATTTCTAAGGGCATAAATTTTTGATTTCATTCCTCACTACCTATCACAGTTTTGAAGGCCATAAAATGCCCAGATGGCACAAAACCCCCCCAAATGACCCCATTTTGGAAAGTAGACACTCCAAGCTATTTGCTGAGAGGCATGTTGAGTCCATGGAATACTTTCTTTTTTGACACAAGTTGCGGGAAAGTGACAATTTTTTTTTTTTTTGCACAAAGTTGTCACTAAATGATATATTTCTCACACAGGCCATGGGCATATGTGGAATTGCACCCCAAAATACATTTAGCTGCTTCTCCTGAGTATGGGGATACCACATGTGTGGGACTTTTTGGGAGCCTAGCCGCATACGGGGCCCCGAAAACCAAGCACCGGCTTCAGGATTTCTAAGGGCGTTAAGTTGTGATTCCACTCCTCACTACCTATCACAGTTTTGAAGGCCATAAAATGCCAAGATGGCAAAACCCCCCCCCAAATGACCCCATTTTGGAAAGTAGACACCCCAAGCTATTTGCTGAGAGGCATGGTGAGTATTTTGCAGCTCTCATTTGTTTTTGAAAATGAAGAAAGACAAGAAAAATGTATTTTTTTTTTCTTTTTTCAATTTTCGAAAGTTTGTGACAAAAAGTGAGGTCTGCAAAATACTCACTATACCTCTCAGCAAATAGCTTGGGGTGTCTATTTTCCAAAATGGGGTCATTTGGGGGGGGGGTTGTGCCATCTGGGCATTCCATGGCCTCCGAAACTGTGCTAGGCAGTGAAGAGTGAAATCAAAAATTTACGCCCTTAGAAAGCCTGAAGGCGGGGCTTGGTTTTCGGGGTCCCGTGCGCGGCTAGGCTCCCAAAAAGTCCCACACATGTGGTATCCCCGTACTCAGGAGAAGCAACAGAATGTATTTTGGGGTATAATTTCACATATTCCCATGGCATGTTTGAGCAATATATCATTTAGTGACATCTTTGTGCAAAAAAAAAAAAAAAAAAGATTTGTCTCTTTCCCGCAACTTGTGTCACAATATAAAATATTCCATGGACTCGACATGCCTCTCAGCAAATAGCTTGGGGTGTCTACTTTCCAAAATGGGGTCATTTGGGGGGGGGGGTTTGAACTGTCCTGGCATTTTATGCACAACATTTAGAAGCTTATGTCACACATCACCCACTCTTCTAACCACTTGAAGACAAAGCCCTTTCTGACACTTTTTGATTACATGAAAAAAATAATTTTTTTTTGCAAGAAAATTACTTTGAACCCCCAAACATTATATATTTTTTTTAAAGCAAATGCCCTACAGATTAAAATGGTGGGTGTTTCATATTTTTTTTTCACACAGTATTTGCGCAGCGATTTTTCAAACGCATTTTTTGGGGAAAAAACACACTTTTTTAAATTTTAATGCACTAAAACACACTATATTGCCCAAATGTTTGATGAAATAAAAAAGATGATCTTAGGCCGAGTACATGGATACCAAACATGACATGCTTTAAAATTGCGCACAAACGCGCAGTGGCGACAAAATAAATACATTTTTAAAAGCCTTTAAAAGCCTTTACAGGTTACCACTTTAGATTTACAGAGGAGGTCTACTGCTAAAATTACTGCCCTCGTTCTGTCCTTCGCGGTGATACCTTACATGCATGGTGCAATTGCTGTTTACATTTGACGCCAGACCGACGCTTGCGTTCAGGGGTGCTTTTTTTTTTTTTTTTTCTTTATTATTTTTTTGCTTTTTTATCTTATTTTTAAACTGTTCCTTTCATTTTTATTTTTTTTTTAATTAATTTTGTTATCTCAGGGAATGTAAATATCCCCTATGATAGCAATAGGTAGTGACAGGTACTCTTTTTTTAAAAAATTGGGCTCTATTAGACCCTAGATCTCTCCTCTGCCCTCAAAGCATCTGACCACACCAAGATCGGTGTGATAAAATGCTTTCCCAATTTCCCAATGGCGCTGTTTACATTCGGCGAAATCTAAGTCATGAAATGCTCGTAGCTTCCGGTTTCTTAGGCCATAGAGATGTTTGGAGCCATTCTGGTCTCTGATCAGCTCTATGGTCAGCTGGCTGAATCACCGGCTGCATTTTCAGGTTCCCTGTTGGGACAGGAAAGCCAGAGAAAAACATGGAAGACGGTGGGGGAGGGGGGGCATTCCCTCCCACTGCTTGCAAAAGCAGTCTAGAGGCTAATTAGCCGCTAGGATTGCTTTTACATGAAAACCGACCGCTGGCTGAAAAGAATGATACCAAGATGATACCTAAACCTGCAGGCATCATTCTGGTATAACCACTCAAAGTCCAGCAACATACCAGTACGTTGCTGGTCCTTGTTAGGCATATATTGTAAACTTTTTTTTCATGCAGCCTGTGGGCTGAACGAAAAAAAGATATTGATCGGTGGGTATGCCCACCATTAGAATACCTCCCTTCATCCACCCACTTCTAATGATGGGCATACATGCACCATTTATATATGCCGAAGCATGGGGGCATCCTCCCGCAAAAGGCAGGAGCAAATTGCTCCTCCACCCACTGCTGCCCCCATGCTTCGGCATATATGCTGAAGTATGTAACTGTGGTGGTGAAATCACCTCCGACAGCGCTGGATTCACGGCTTTATATATCGTGGGAGCAAACGCTGCTGCTGTCAAGATAAATAAATCCGCGCTGCAACTGAATGGCGTACCTGCTAAGCAAATGATGGTTAACAATAAAACAAAGTAATATTACAGTATAACAGTAAGACTTACCATACCTGCAAAGCAAATACAAAAAAAAAACATAGTAAAAAATAAAACATTTAACGCAACCTGTGCCTAAAATATATATATGCCGAAGCATGGGAGCATCCTCCCGCAAAAGGCAGGAGCAAATTGCTCCTCCACCCACTGCTGCCCCCACGCTTCGGCATATATGCTGAAGTATGTAACTGTGGTGGTGAAATCACCTCCGACAGCGTTGGAGTCACGGCTTTATATATCGTGGGAGCAAACGCTGTTGCTGTCAAGATAAATAAATCCGCGCTGCAACTGAATGGCGTACCTGAAAACAATAAAATGGTTACCAACAAAACACAGTAAACGGTAAAGTATGAAAAATCTGAAAAGGAAACATGGTAAAACATAATAACAATAAAACATTGCAGAATAGAATAGAGTAAAAAAGAGAAGAACAATAGAGAGAGAATAGAGAGAGAGAGAACAATAAAACAACAACTATTTTTGGTTTTTTTATTTTATATTTTTTTTTGTGTTTTTATTTTTTTTAATTTTTTTTTATTTTTTTACACTTTTTTTTAGTAACTTTTAACTTTTGTAACTTTTGTTCCAGGTTTGGGTCTCTCAAAATGCAATGGCATCTTGGGAGACCCTGTGTTAGTGTGCCTAGTCTGTGCAGTGCTGAACCCTACGCTAATACTCAACTAATGTATGGTAGCGTTCAAAGCATTCACCCATGCAAAGACCAGGATTGCCAGGACAGAGGGGACAATAAGTCCGGGTGTCACGCCTAAATCCGCGCTTGCTGCAGACACGACATCTTTTTTGGGGGGCTCGTTGGGTAGGGGTACTCGGGATGGCATAAAGAAAATGCCGCTCATGCAGCCGGCTTACTGCATTTGGTTGGGGAAGGTGAGGTGGAGCACCGTCTGGAAACAGAAGGGCTCTGATGATCTCTTCCTGGAATTTAAGGAAGGATCCAGTCTGTCCTGAAGCTCTGTATAGCACATGAGCATTCAGCAAAGCAAATTGAAATAAGTATACAGACACTTTTTTGTACCAGCGTCTGGCCTTACGGGCAACTAAGTACGGCGCCAACAACTGGTCGTTGAGGTCCACCCCTCCCATATTAAGGTTGTATTCATGGACACAGAGGGGTTTCTCCACAACACCAGTCGCCGTAGGAATTTGGACCGTCGTGTCTGCATGAAGGGAGGTGAGAACGAAAACATTCTTCTTATCCCTCCACTTCATAGCGAGCAAATTATTATACTTCAAGCAGGCTCTCTCCCCCAGCCTAAGACGGGAATCTACAAGCCGCTGGGGAAAGCCCCGGCGATTAGGTCGCACGGTGCCACATGCTCCAATCTGCTGATCAAACAAGTGACTAAAAAGTGGCACGCTCGTATAATAATTGTCCACGTACAAGTGGTACCCCTTTCCGAATAAGGGTGACACCAAGTCCCACGCTATCTTGCCAGCGCTTCCTATGTAGTCAGGGCAGTTTGTCGGCTCTACGTGACTATCTCTTCCCTCGTAAACCATAAATCTACATGTATAGCCTGTGGCCCTGTCACAGAGCTTATACATCTTGACCCCGTATCTGGCACGCTTGCTGGGAAGGTACTGTTTGAATGACAAGCGGCCAGAAAACTTAATCAGGGACTCATCAACGCAGACAACTTGATGGGGGGTAAACAAGTCTGCAAAACGTTGGTTGAAGTGGTTTACGAGGGGCCGAATTTTGTAGAGCCGATCGTATGCAGGGTCTCCACGAGGACGACAGAGTTCATTGTCGTTGAAGTGCATGAACCGCAAAATCTGCTCGTATCGTGCCCTGGCCATGGAAGCAGAGAACAAGGGTGAATGGTAAATTGGGTCAGTGGACCAATATGACCGCAACTCACTCTTTTTATTCAACCCCATGAGGAGGGAAAGGCCCAGAAAGGTCTTAAATTCGGAGACCGTAATTGGTCTCCAATCTCTGGCAAGGGAGGACTGGGGATTAGCGGCGATGTGTTGACCAGCGTACAAATTGCTTTGGTCCACAATAGATCTATAGAGATCTTCGGTGAAAAACAGTGAATAAAAATCCAGTGGCATAAAGTCAACTGTTTCCACCTGAATTCCGGGTTGGCCAGTGAAAGGGGGAAGTACGGGTGCTGCAGAAGTGGAAGGTTCCCAATTCGGATTGGCCAATGCAGCAGGAAGGGCACTATGGGCACGACGGGCCTGTCTTTGTCTTCTTGGTGGCAGCGGGACACTACTACTGCTTGCCACCTCGCCAGCTTGAACTGCACTTATGGGACTCGCCACGTCACCACATGATACTGCAGTGCTGGATGTACGACCAGGGTGTACTAGGCCGCTGGTGCTTGCCAGTTCACCAGAAGGAATAGCGGCGCTAGTACTGCTCTGCTCCATACGAGAGTCCTGCGGTTCTTGCACTTCAAGGACAGCATAAGTTCGGGGTCTGGTACGCCTGACCCTAGCAGGGACCACAACTCTGTCGTCAGAGCTATCTGTCATGGAGCCGCTGTCCTCTACAGGTTCGTATTCTGAGCCTGAACTTGACAGATGAGTGACTTCCTCTTCACTATCTGTCATACTCAGAATCCTGTAGGCCTCTTCACTAGTGTACCTTCTATTTGCCATTTTGGGCTCTAAATTTAGGGGTACACTAGTGAGACTCACAGGCAAAAAAGCTCCTGACTGTTGGCGACTGTATCAAAACGCTACCAAAAAACTGTTAGCGATCGCAGGGATCAGGCCTGACTCTGCGACCGCTGCAGTTATGTGTGCTTAGTGTTTTGTAAGTGACAGTTATCGATCGATACTGCACTTGGGTGGGCTGGGCAGGGCTGGGCCGAGGAGCAAAACGCAGGTGCTAGCAGGTATCTGGGCTGATCCCGCTAACACTGCGTTTCAGGGAACCCTAAACTGCTGGGGAGTATAGATCTGATCGGATCAGATATCGATCCGTTCAGATACTATAGCACTAAGGGAGGTGTATGCTGCGTGCACGGGTTTTAGCTGTACTGGCGCTAACCTGACGCTGCCTGGGGCGACGCAGACCTTATCTGATCCTAAAAACTTAACTTCTATCACCGCCGGGCAATTAGGGGGTTAAACCTTTATAGGGTAATAAACGGCGGGTGCCCTAAAACTATAATAAACTGTAATAAACTGTAATAAACTACAAAAAACAAACTAGCTAACCAGCGTCACCCGTAACACTTATACGGGGATCGCTGGTGAAAGGGTTAACACCTTTAGCAGGTAGTATATGGGGGTCCCTGTCGCTATAAAACACTGACAGCGAACCTACATACTTACCTCCCTAACTAGCGTCACCTGTGTCACTAATACAGCGATCAGAAAAACGATCGCTTAGCGACACTGGTGACGGGGGGTAATCAAGGGGTTAACTTTTATTAGGGGGGTTAGGGGGGTACCCTAGACCTAAAGGGGGCTAACCTAACTGCCCTAAAACTTTTAACTGACACAAACTGACACCAATGCAAAAAAAAAAAAAAAATACTATTGGTGTCAGAGTGACAGGGGGGTGATCGGGGGGTGATGGGGGGTGACAAGTGTGCCTGGCGTGTTCTACTGAATGTGTAGTGTTGTGCAGACTTACTTGATGTCTTCTCTCCTCGGCGCGGCGACGAAAAGACCGGCTCGAGGAGAGATGACATCACTTCCTTTCCCTCTGTTTACATTACAGAGGGAAAGGAAGCATTTTCATTCGCCGGGAGCGATCGGGAGGGGGTGGCCAACAATGGATGGCCTCCCCCTGACCTTTCATCGCCTGGGAAGAAATGGCGACCGCCTCGGGCACCGGGGGGGGGGACCGATCGGACCCCCCACCCGCGGAAGGCAAATCACGTACACTGTACGTGATTTTGCCTGTCCGTGCCACCTTGCCGACGTACATCGGCATGAGGCGGTCGTCAAGTGGTTAAGATGATGTTCAACATAGATGTTAATGGTGATAAGCTCTTCAATGAGTTCACCATTCTGAGCCAAGTTCTTCACACATTGGAGGATCCTGATGGAGAACATTCGGTGAACCAAAGATGGGTAGCATTCTTTGAGAAATGCTCTGCACCTAATCTTCTAAAAATAGTGGAATGTGTTTTAGTAATTCCTGTAAGCAATGCGTTTGTGGAGAGGGTCTTTAGCGTTATGCAAAACCTTTGGAGTGATGAAAGAAAAAGGATGTCCTCCAATCTGGTGAAAGCAGAAATCTGTATAAAAATCAACTTCAAAATGTCTTGTATGGAAATTATGACTTTGTATTAGACTTTGCAGTTTTTAGTAGTGTTTTTTTGTTTACTACAAACTACATATGGAAATATAAATAAGGTGTAGTTATTTTTAGTTTGATTTTGATGTGACTTTGCATTGCAAAAAATTGAGATCAAGTAAAAAAAAAAAAAAAATGCACATCAAACAATGTCTTATTTAGTTTGGGTTCTGAAAATCAGTATTTTATTTAATCAACATAGGACGGGTCATCATTTTGTTATTTATATTTAAAAAGCACTTTTTTGGGGGTTTATTAGTTATTACTGCTGGATGTAGTATTTTTGTATTGGTCATTGTATTGGTATCAAGTGCACTTTGTTTCCTAAAAGTTAAAATAATATTTTATTTATGTACCCGAGCTGGGTCCTTCTTATGTTTATAATAAGTTATGTTGTTGCATTACAAACTTAGAAATAAAATAAATGTTACTAATTTGTTTTGTTTCTTTCGGTTACTATTTTACTAAACTACAAAAGATAACATTGTATGTAACTAAACTCTTTACTTGTAAGGTGAAAAACCTTAACAAATCTCTACTTTCTCACCTTGTCTTACAGCACAGCACCTGGAGAAAGCACAGCTCCACCCAGGAAACACTGCAGTCATTCCTTTAAAGCCTGGGCACTTCCACCATGGTGGAAATGCTGCAGGGGACCAGGGGCGTGCTGCGCTCTCTCCAGGTGGAGGTGGGTTTAGAGCATACCTGTGTTTTCTGTTTGTTTGTATCAGAAGGCCAGCCCAATACCCCCAAAAGGGTGGGGGGTGTTCCGGTGCCCTCCATTTCTCAAGCCCGGCAGGGCACAAGGCTGATGGGGGTCCAGCTCCAATAGATGGCGGGCGCAGGCTGGGGGAATCTCCATGCACGGTCTCTGGATCTGCGCTTGGCCATTCTGAGTGGGGGGTGACGTCACTCCCGGACGGGGCGGGACTTCCAGCGGTACGCATTGGGGATCGATTCCAGTTGTTGGAGCGCAGAAGTGGGAGGCGGCTTCGGCGGTGCAATTTCCGGTCCTCGCAGCGGCGAAGGATCGGGAAAATGTGAAAATAAAAGGGGGACAATTGCTACCGGACGGCTGCTGGACACTGGAGAGAAGGAGCCAGAGCAACCAGCAGCGGTGGTGGGAGCAGGAGCCATGTGCACCAGCCAGACCCAGGTAGGAGAGGCAGTGGTCTCTATTAATGCTTGGGCTATGTATGTCTCATTTTCCTCTCTTCCTCCTCTATAGGGGGAAGGGAGCCTGCCTCACACTACACAGGTGACTTCTCTGGGCATTGTGTGTTTATTCTATAGCGGTGGTTTTGTGGGGTATGTCTTTGTACCACTGTTTGTAAATAAGCTCTGCATTATATCTTCTCGCCAGCAGATCTCCAAACAAAACAAAGTGTTTTGTTGGCTTGGTGTATTTCAGACTAAATCTAAAGAAAAGACTAAACATGTTTCCCCTCCCCCTAAGAAACTGTGTGCTTCATGTAAAACTTCACTTAGGGAGGCTTGGACCAAACCGTTGTACAAAACTTGCATAGCAGTCTTGGTCAGAGAGGAGACTTCCACTAAAGCCCTCTCTGCCCAACCTAGTGAGATGCTCACTTCTACGTTTCAGTCCTTCCGTTCCTATCTGTACAAACGCCTGGTAGCACAGTCAGCAGATAGTTCTCCACCCAGAACTCACACTCCCTCTGCAGCCAGGAGAGTGGTTAGTGAGTCTGAGGAGGAGAAAAGTGGGTCTTCGGGATCAGACAAGGAAAAAGAGGTATCTTCCTCTCGTTAAAGGTTATCATTGGAAGAGGTAGAGGACCTTCTAAAAACCATACACAAGACCCTAAATATTAAGGAGGATAAGACCCAATTGTCCCTACATGACAAGATGTATCAGTGTATGGATGAGGTCAAACATCGGGTGTTCCCGGTGCATAAAAAGCTGACAGAATCTATAAAGAGGGAATGGAAGGACCCAGAGAGAGCCCCCTTCTTTTTCAGGTCTCTTAAAAGGAGATTTCCCTTTGATGACGATAGTGCGCAAGTTTGGAACAAGAGCCCTAAACTTCACGCAGCTTTCTCGCAGGTATCTCGAAACAACGACTTAGCTTTTGAGGACATGGGGGGTCTTAAATGACACTATGGACAAAAGAGCTGACTTGGGATTCTACTCTGGCTAATTTCAAGCCAGCAATGGCATCTACGGTGGTGGCCAGGAATTTAGAACACTGGTTGGAACAACTAAAGGGCCATATTGAGGCAGGAACCTCTCACAAAGATTAATTAGATACTCTTCCAGTCCTACAAAAGGCAGTAGGTTACATGGCGGATGCCTCGGCTCAGTCAGTGAAGATGTCCGCAAGATCTTCAGCTTTAATCAATTCAGCTAGAAGGGCTTTGTGGGTAAAAACCTGGTCAGGAGATTCGGCCTCCTAAATGAAGCCGTACGGCCTACCCTTTGAGGGGGATCTGGTATTCAGCCCTGATCTTGACACTGTTCTAGACAGCACAGCAGATAAGAAAAAAACATTTCCGGCCAAAAAGTAAGTTGCACCGCAATCTAAAAAATAATTTTTGTCCTTTTTTCCAGACCCAGGACTCAAAGGAAACATGACAAAAGAGACCTTAAAAGGTCACAAAGGGGTCAAGGGAAGTCTGGTGTGTTGTTTCGTCCCCCCAGCCAACCCGCAAAGACCCAGTGACTGTCTCCCGACTGTGGGAGGAAGGCTTCAGTGCGTTTGTTCTCAAAGTAATTTCGGAGGTTTACGCACTGGAGATCTTGGAAAGCCCGCCGTCTCGATTATATGTGATGCAGCTCCCCAGAGATCAAGAGAAGTCTGTGGCGATGACATCGCTCTTACAGGAATTCCTTCAACAGAAGGTAATCATCCCAGTACCCCAGGAAGAGGAAGAACTAGTGTGTTATTCACATGTTTTTCTAGTGAAGAAGCCATCGGGAAAAATTCAGGTTTTTACTGAATTTAAATATCCTAAACAGGTCCATCCGATACAAAAAATCTCATATGGACACAATTTATTTGGTGAGGAAGCTCCTTACCTCAGGGTGCTTTCTAGCCTCCATAGATCTTAGGGACGCATACCTGCATGTTCCCATAATATCAACATCTCAGAGATATCTGCGTCTGGCAATCTGAGCAGGGGGAGTAGTGTCACACTTTCAATTCAGGGCTCTCCCGTTCGGTCTCTCTGCTTCCCCAAGGATCTTCACGAAGATCATGGCAGAAGCATTGGCACCACTCAGGTTGGAAGGGGTATCTATAGTACCATATCTAGATGACCTTCTTTTGTTTGCCAGTTCAGATGACCTACTATGCAGGGAATTGAAAAGGGCACAGAGCAGTTTGTAGAAGCTGGGTTGGATTTTGAACAAAGAAAAATCAAACCTAATTCCTTCTCAGGTGATCATTTTCCATTGGTTATCAACTCCGTACAGGAGAAGATTTTCCTCCCAGAGGAAAAGATGGTAAAGGTACAGGCAGCAGTAAAGAAAGTACAGACAAATCTGTCTGTTACAGTTTGAGCAGCCATGTCCACACTGGGGTTTCTTACAGCCTCTATCCCAGCTGTTCAGTGGGCCCCCCTCCATGCGAGAGACCTCCAATAGGCGATTCTACAGAGTTGGGCCTACGGAGAATCTTTGGAGAAAGAGATCAGGATCCCATCCCCAGTAAAAAGAAAGTTATGGTGGTGGAGGATGCAAACAAATTTGAGCAAGGATTTGCTCTGGACCTTTCCCGCAGCAAAGATCTTAACAACGAATGCGAGCTCCTGGGGGTGGGGTGCACATCTCGAGAACCAGTTGGCTCAGGGGTCCTGGTCAGTGAAGGAATCCAGGAGATCCTCAAACTGGAGGGAATTAAGAGCCATTTTCCTGGGGTTGTGGGCCTTCAGGCAGACGATCAGGGGCCAACACATACAGGTATTGTCAGACAACGCCACAGTGGTGCCTTACATCTCAAGACGGGGGCACAGGAGCAGGTGTCTTCCAAATTTGGCCCTACAGACTCTGACTTGGGCAGAGGACAACATGGCATCCCTAACAGCAGTACATCTGAAGGGCAATCTAAACCAGATAGCGGACTTTTTAAGCAGAAGAAGGGTGCTAGAGTCCGAATGAAGCCTAAGTCAGGAGGTCTTTCAGCGAATGGTGGACAAATGGGGAATTCCTCAGATAGACCTTTTGCATCACAAACAAATGCAAAGGTTCCGGACTACTATTCTTTGAACATGCAGGACCAAGCAGAAGGTCTGGATGCACTGGCGCAGTGCTGGACCTTTCATTTGTGTTACACTTTTCCCCCTGTACAAATGACCCCCTTAGTGCTCAGAAAGCTACAGGGAGAGAAGACAACCCTAATTTTATTGGCCCAAGAAGCCTTGGTTTTCAGTCCTACTAAAATTGGCGGTAGAGTCCCATTGGTTGCTTCCGGTCCAAAAGGGAACAGCTGACTCAGGGTCCCCTGCTGCATCCCAACGTAGGTCACCTCAAGCTGGCAACTTGGTTACCGAGGAGCAAATCCTGGAGGAGTAAGGGTTTGTCTGATAGTTTAATTTGTACCCTGTTAAATAGCAGGAAGAGGGTCACAAGGGCCATTTTCTTTTAAAACCTGGAAATGTTTCAATTTCTGGTGTGTTTCACAAAATTACTCTGCGTAGGAGAACTTTTCTGTTCTGGAGTTTCTACAGGACGGAATAGAGAAGGGTTTGGCAGTAAGCATCTTGAAAGTTCAGGTAGCTGCACTATCATTTTTTTTTTTAGAGAAGGTTATCTCTAGACCCTTGGATCATTATGTTTTTCAAGGCACTAGCTAGAGCTAGATTTTGTTTGGGAGCAGTGCTGAATCACAAAAAGTGCTCTGGTCTGGCTAGCCAAATGGTCTGGGGCTTAAGTGGTTAAGGCTGGGTTCACACTGCTGTGCAAATCACAGGCAATGTCTGTGCTATGCAAGATTGCATGGCTGAATTTGCATCGCATTCGGCCCAAAGTCGTGCAGGACCCTTTCTTTGGTCCGCACTAGAATCAGATCGCATGGGTGTTCACACAGGATCCAGAGGAATGCAAAAACCCAGCAAAGCATGATCCAATTTTCTCCCGCAGGGAAAAAACATCTGCTGACATGGCATTTCATTTGTTTTAGCTTCCATAGGTGGGGGTGTCTTCTTATTGATGAGAACAAATGTCCAATTTTCTACATTTATGCCAGGTATACACGATCCGAAATTCGGCCAGCAAAAGACCGATCAGAGCTTTTGGTCGGAAAAGGCGACTGTGTGTATGCTCCATCGGACTTTTGCTAGCCGAATTTCCGCCAGCAAAAGATTGAGAGCATGTTCTCAATTTTTCTGACAAAAAGTTTCGATCAGGAAATGCCGTTCATGTGTATGCAATTCCGACGCGCAAAAAAACACGCATGCTCAGAATCAAGTACGGGACTGAGCCGCTCAGTCTGCTAAAACAACCGTAATGGAGATGGCACACCAAAATTAAAAAAAAAAAAATGCGTGGGGTCCCTCTAAATTCCATACCAGGCCCTTCAGGTCTGGTATGGATATTAAGGGGAACTCTGCGCCAAAATTAAAAAAAAATGGCGTGGGTGTCCCTCTCAAAATCCATACCAGACCCTTATCCGAGCACGCAACCTGGCAGGCCACAGGAAAAGAGGGGTGACGAGAGAGCATCCCCCCTCCTGAACTGTACCAGGCCACATGCCCTCAACATTGGGAGGGTGCTTTAGGTTAGCCCCCCAAAGCACCTTGTCCCCATGCTGATGGGAAGAAGGGCCTCATCCCCACAACCCTTGCCCCGTGGTTGTGGGGGTCTGCAGGGGCTTATCGGAATCTGGAAGCCCCCTTTAACAAGGGGACCCCCAAATCCGCCCCCCTAGGTACCCCTACCATTTCACAAAATAAGTGTCAAAAAAGTTGAAAAAACACAGGAGACTGTTTTTGACAAGTCCTATATATTTCTTCTTCTTTCCGCTTCTTCTTCCATCTTCTTTCTTCTGGTCTTCCTTCGGTGTTCTTCTTCTCCATCTTTTAAAGGGTGTTCCGCGGCTATCGAATTTGCTGCAAACACCCCAAATTGTTCGGCGGACTGGCAAACAGCCAATGTTCGACCCGAACATAAAGTCCATCCCTAATAAGTGTTCCTCATGCCACCAATTAGGGCCTTCAAATAGGGGATGTTGGCTGTGGGGATCACCGGCTTCACAAATTCCACCAATTGATCCAGCGCTGCCTTCCTCTTTGGTTTATTGTTATAAAAGGGGTGGTTTACCTGCCACAGACAGGGCAGCTCCCTGTACATATCAATGAATATGGGCATAAAGTCCTCGTCATTGAATAGATCCATTTTCTCTGCAAGACACAACACAAGACAAACCCTAATGTCAGGCTAAACTCTCCTAATCTTGTCCCAATATAGACCTCAATCTATAAGCAGTATAGGCCACTGATGCACCAACTTTAAATTGTACCTTCGTTATAACGATTGTAGCTTCCTCTACACCTTCCTCCGCTCACAGATTGTACGTATGACGCACGTATGTTATGCTTTATATACACTGCGCATGCGTGAAACGTCGCCCGCCCCTGATGTTCTTTCTAGAATATTCCCAGCCCCGTCTCTTTCATCGCAGTGGGAGAGGAACATGGCGGAGACCCAGCAGGTACTTAATAGCAGTAATGAGGAGGAAAGCCCGGAGCAAGAAACGTTCCGATCCAGGAGGAGATTTAAGGCCTCAAATATGTCCTTCGAAGAGATGGAGATGGTGGACATATTGAAAGGGCCGACTATGACGGGAAGTATGGATCTTACCTAAACCCAAATGTGAGAAAGGCCAAGATCATCACTAAAGTTGTGGAGAGTCTGCGCCGGAGTTTTGGGGTACGACGATCCAAGGAACAATTGAGGAAACGCTGGTCGGACCTCAAATTAAGGGATCAGGATCAGTACAGAAGGATCAAGAAAGTGCTTCTAAAAAGTAAGTAGTTGTCATGTGTTCCTATTAGGGGCGCCACGGATCATCACCGATCCGTGATCCGAATGGGCCAACCTGTTTGGATCGGCACACCCGCGATCCGCGGAGCGCTCCGTGGCCTCGGGTTTTAGGAAAGGCCGCGGCTTCAGCCTAGCTGCGGAGCCGCGGCCATCTTGGTACACCGGGCGGCGCTGAGCTGCGTGCTGACGTCATCACCCCGCCCCCAACTCGTGGGTCCGGCGGCTGGCTTGGCGGCTTCTCTTAACTGTAATTACAGCACTGTAATGTATACAGTGGGGAGTCTGTGGATATTACATTGGGGACATGTGGACTGGCTATATTACAGTGGGGGACATGTAGTTATATTACAGTGGGGGACATGTGGCTATATTACAGTGGGGGACATGTGGATTTTACAGTGGGGGATATTGTAATATATCCACGTCATCTCCCCCACTGTAATATCCACAGTGGGGGAGATGACGTGGATATTACAGTGGGGGAGATGACGTGGATATTACAGTGGGGACTATATGGTGGTGGAATTTTCACAGGTTTTTGAAAATTCAATTAATTGCATTTTGCACATTTATCCAAATTGACAATTATCCATATATTTTTCTAATTATTTTTAATATTTTTGGTGTTCTTGTCAATTCATGTGTTTACGTCGTTCACTATTGTAATATTACGATTAGCGTAATCCTATTTTTTCACTGTATTGGGGTTTTGCAGAAGGATTGCTGCTTCCACTGAGTCTTAGGCGATCTTTCCTTTTTTCCAGGTGAGCTTCCCTGACTGGCGAGTCGTCCCCTGGAACGTCCTCCAGGCTACTGAAGCGCTTCCACATCCTGCCTCTACTTTGGGGAAGGAATCAGTCCACACACACACAGTGTGGTCATGGTGAGCGGAGGAACGGAGGAGCTTGAAAGCCCCATGTCATTTAAATCCCCTGTATGGGAGCATTTTGGCTTCCCTGTGAAATATGATGAAGGAAAGAGGTTAGTGGATAAAACCGTGACTGTGTAGGCACTGTGGCACAAGAAAGCCATATGACACTGGAAACACATCGAGCATGGCTACGCATTTGAAGCGACATCACCCCGGTGTTTCATTGACAGGAGTGAAACTGAAAACGAAAGCTATTCAACAACCGCTTATCACCGCGGCATTTACGCAGCCCCTTGTTACACAATCGGACCGGGCTAAAGCCATCACAAAAGCTATCGGTGTGTTTATAGGTGCAGACATGAGGCCATATTCGGTTGTGCAAAACGAGGGCTTTAAACATGCTGAAAGTGCTTGAGCCACGTTACAACATTCCGTCGCGCACCCACTTCAGCGACAAGATTGTGCCAGATCTTTATGAGCAGGAGAAGAAAAAAGTTGTGGATGAACTATCCCAAGCTTCCCCTGTTGCGCTCACGACAGACGGGTGGACATCCAGGGGAACACAGAGCTATGTAACGATAACCGCTCACTTCATCAAAGCAGACTGTGAGATGAAAAGTCCGGTGCTGCAGACACGTCCCCTCTACGAGAGTCACACAAGCACTCATCTTGCGCAGGTACTGACTCAAGCAGTGGAGGAATGGAAGATGAAGAGGCCCAGTACTAATATCCCAGCCACAATTGATAATGCCAAAAATCAAATAAATGCAGTGAATGAGGCAGGACTGGGCCCACATATAGGGTGCTTTGCACATGTAGTGAATTTGGCATCACAGAAGGGAATCTCAGTCAATAGGATGGACCTCCTCCTTGGGAGGATCAGGAAGGTGGTTTCCTACTTCCACCAAAGCACAACAGCTGCTCATCTGCTTAAGACAAAGCAAGAAATGCTAAAGCTGCCTACTCATAAGCTCATACATGATGTCCCAACAAGGTGGAACTCCACTTATATGATGGAGCGTTATCTGGAGCAGCAGGCAGCTATATACTCTGACATTTTTCTTCAGGGTCTTGTCAGTCAATGCAAAGACATCATTACCCTGTCTGATGATGATGTGAGAGTGGCAGAGGAGGTCCTCCAGGTGCTTAAACCCCTCAAAACTGTTACATCTCTGCTGAGCACTGAAAGTTCACCATCTGTGTCAATGATCCTGCCGCTTAAAACAAGGATTCTACAATCCATGGATCCAAGTGTGGAAGACAGCACCATCACTCGAGATGTCAAGACTGCCATTAGAGAGGACCTGCAGCACAGATACACTTCACCCCCTACTCTACTGGACTACCTTCACAGATCTACTGCCCTGGATCCGAGGTTCAAGTCCCTGTCTCACATGGACCCTGCCCTATGCCAGAGGACATACAGTGACCTCACCACTGAGATTGTGAGCAGTCTGGGCACTGAAGACTGTGATGAGGTAAAGAAAAAGAATATTATTTAAAAATGATAAATTTAAATCTAAATACATTTTTTATTTTCGTAATAAAGGCTTTTTTTAAATATTATTTTCATGTTTCATAGACATGAAAAATGTGGCAATAATATTGCCACATTTTTCATGTCTGTGAAACATGTAAATAAATAATAGGTTAGGTTTAATTAATCAACATTTTTTTTCTGCAGGGTCAAGATGCAGAGCCAACAGGAGCAAACTTGGACTCAACATCTCCTCCACAAAAGAAGTGGGCGATGGCAGAGCTTTTTGGAGAGACCTTTGCCAGCAAAGACAACAAGACTCCTGCTGACATCATCAAAGAGGAGGTGGCATCCTACCTGGCAGCAAGCGGCATTACAGTGGATGGTGATCCGCTGACATGGTGGAAAAGCAATGAGTGTAGATACCCTCATATTGCCATGATGGCAAGATGCTATCTCGCAGTGCCAGGCTCTTCAGTTCCTTCCGAGAGAGTGTTCTCAACAGCAGGGGACATAGTGACTGCAACGAGGTCCACACTCTCCCCAGACAATGTAGACATCCTTGTCTTTTTGAAAAAGAGATTGAAATTATAAGCTCAGGAATGCTTTGCTTTCTTTCTTTTATTCTTCTTTGATGGTGTGGACATACTAGGCTTTCACTATCCATGTTTCAAGGAAGATGATGTGCCTTCTTATGTTGCACTTTAAGTTATTTTTCATTGTGTTAAAAAGAAGATATTATGCCTTGTGCACTTTAACTTGATTTTATATATTTTCAAGTAATGTAAAAGTGTTAATAAACAAAAAGACAAAACTTATGTTTATTTGTCTTGTCTTTCTTTTTTTTGTTGATCCGAAAATGATCCGATCCGTGACTCTGATCCTAGGAACGATCCGAACCGTGAGTTTTTAAACGGTTGCACCCCTAGTTCCTATTATTATTATTACTTGCATGCTGCTCTGCGTGCTCTTCTTTACTGTTGTACAGTTTAAAATGGCTACTTTCATGTTCCTGGGCACAGTAATCAGTCGTAGTAAACATTGTTCATTTGCCAATTAAATACGTTTTTTCCAGATACAGGGTTAACTACATTTGGTCACGATAATTTGTATAAAAAGAAGTTTAGGACATTGTTGTCTAGATGTGTTTGAATCAAGTTTGCAATTCATTCTAGTTTCAGTGTAATGTAAGGAGAGGACACTCAGCAGCTGTTTACACATCTGGACTCTGGAGTACTAGTGTGGGACACCAGAGCACATTTTTTAGGGTGACCCACACAGGTGCTCCAGTGGATACTAGGGGTGTCTCCATGTGTGAAACTTGTCCAAAGTACGCTATGTTGGAGTGTTTATGTACGCTATGTCAGGACTGCGCTGTCACACATTTATGCATGTCTTATTTAGGTCTATGTACATACATATATTTTTTGTGTACTTTTTTGTTTTTGCAAATGTGTGAGCAGAGTACCTTGTGGTTACACGACTTTATGGTTTAACACTTTTTTAGCACTCTCAAGTTTGTTCCATTGTTGCTGCTTCACCTGCTATGGAGGGTTTTAGCATCCAATACCTACCTTTTTCTTTTCTCTTTTTTTCAGTTATTTTTATGAGTTCGTGCTGATTTTTATTGGCATTACAGTTTTGTCTACTTATATTTTTCTTTATGCATTTTGGTTAGGTTAACAATGGATGCTTTCTCTGCTCTTTTTGCAGGTGTAGGTTTTTATAATAGGATCAGTATTGTTTTAATTACACTGAGAGGGTGGGTTTGCTATGCAGCGCGGTGATTGGTTGTTTTACCGGCATGCATACCCCGCCCCCCCCTCTTTTACTTTTTCACTTTTCTATTTATACCACACTACTACTATCCTTCTCTAGCTACAAATAAGCATCCAAATGATGTGAAACGCGTTAGCAGTCTACCACCCTGTACATCTCTGCTATTGACTATTGTTGGATTTTATTGAAATAAAGATGTCCTTATCCCAGAGTGCAGCTATCCAGGATTTCTTTCTACCTCACTGCAAACCAGCAAAGCCAGCACCTGGAACTAGTTCTTACTAGGGCGGTGTCATTCCAGAGCAAGCGTTTTTGTGAGCTGCAATTCCTTTTTCCCTCCGCATTTGGGAAAGTCCCAAAGATGGGCAAAGTGGGATGCCACAGTCTGCCATTCTTGTGGCATTGAAGGAAACTGGAGTCCAAACAGAAATAAAAAAAAAAAAATTTGCACACAAACATTCTTGGCCAACATCAGTATAACATTGATTTTAATGCGTATTTAAAGACAAAAAAATAAGGTCCACTTATCATATTCCTCAACCCCTCTGATGGCCCATTGTCATAATTTTAGGGGTGAGAGGGTTCTAAATGAGTTTGTGAGCCCAAAGAAAGCATCTGACACTCTGCATGAATTTAAGGACAACAGTAACATTTGTACACATTATAGGGGGTGTTTAGGGTAAAGCAGTACAATGGAGCTGACAAAATACATTGTTTAAGTGACTAGGCTAGGTGTGTATGGGCCCAGGACAGCATGCTGGGGAGGTTAGTGAAGGCAAATATGCATGTAGGCCAAAAAAGGAGCATTAAAAGATTCAAGCATGCATGGGGACATTCACAGCATATTAAAATCATGGTAATTAGGGAATGATGAAAGAAATACAAAACATTAGCATACATTAAATATATATAATGTGATTTTAAAAGGATAAAACTTACCCTAATATACTACTTCTGCAGGACGTGTACGATGGCAGAACAGGTCGCTGGAATAATTATCTCCAGAGCCTGGGGGGAGATGCCTGTAGAGAACTTGAGGTCCTGTAGACTTCTCCCCGTGGCCAAGTAACACAAGGTGGCAACTAGCCTATGCTCAGGAGTGATGGCTTGCCGCATGCTGGTGTCCTGCCTGCTAATATAAGGGGCAAAGCCAACAGACAGTGAAAAACTGGATCTGTCATCCTGAGAAAACTCCTGAAATCATCAGGGTTATTCTCCCGGATCTCGCGAAGCAAAGGCATATGAGAGAATTGGTCATGCTGGAGTAACCAATTCTTGGTCCATGAACTCCTCCCCACCCTGTTCATGGACTGGGCTTGGGTCAAAGGAAGAACCCCAACACCACACCCCCGCACAGCACAAACTCTACAATGAGTATGTAACTGCAACATGGCTTCAAAACGGTCGGATGGTCAGAACGAACTAACAGAACAGAAAGGCCTGTGAAGAGTAAGCTGAAAATCAGAAACGAGAGGACAAGAACGCACTGAAAAACAGATACGAACTGACTACACGCACTGAAAACCAGATACAAGCACAAACTGAACAGCAGTAAAATGATCGGAAATAAGCACGAGTCTGAAAAGCGCGAATTGTGTCTCCCCAAACTTCTAGCAACACGAGATTTGCAGAAGGAGCCCAAAGGGTGGCACGTTGGGTATTGAACTTCCTTTTTCTAGTCCCGCCATATGTGTTGTATGTCACTGCGTTCTTGAAGGTCGGAATTTGGTGTGACCGTGTGTGTATGCAAGACAGCTTGAGCGAAACCCCATCGGAATTCCGTCGGAAAAACCATCAGAGCTTTTTCCAACCAAAATTCCGATCATGTGTACGCGGCATTATAGGTAAAGTTGATCCAGGGAAAATCTGATTGCTACAGCAGGGGAAAAATTTCTATCCGATTCCACGAGAGGCAAATTGGATCATGCTTTACTGGGGTTTTTTCACCTTCCTCTGTATCAACTGTGGGTGAAGGATTGTGTATATGGGATTGTATTATTATAAATTTTTTTTTGGTTGAACTAGATGGACTTGTGTCTTTTTTTCAACCTGACTAACTATGTAACAATTACAACTTCTAACTCTGCCATAGTTTGCTTACTCTGTGTGAAATAAATGTAGCTTGCTACAATCCACGCTCATAAATGCATGAATGTGGGTTTGGGGTGGTGGGGTTCTGAAGAGTGCAGTTTGTAGGTTTTGCCTCATTATTAGTATGCATCTTTTCTCATCAACTAGAGCCTGAAAATGTTTTATGTTATATTGTAGCAAGGTCCCAGGCCTCCTTTAGTCTAATGAGAACCTCCAGAGCTAGAGACAGCTGACATCCTTCAGTATAGAATGGGTTGCAAAGCATAGTGGTTGTGATGTGAGATAGATTTATGGGCACCAGACACTTCTTGAATGCAAAGAGATTTATTTTCTCTTGAACAGAACTGTGGGAGAGAGGGTTTAGTGCCAGGACACCCTTAGGTAGTTGCAATGTTGGCAGACTCCGAAACTCTACAGGTAGACAGCCATGCAGGGAAAGGCACCCGGCAGGGCACCACATCTGTATGTGTAGGAGTGCTGTCTCCTATGGCAACAGTGTTAGAACAGTTTCTAACACAAATTATAACAACATCCTTGTTGTAACATCCTCTCACGAGACTTGCTGATTTACTGACACTGAATCCCCTGAGCTCTTCTAATCTTCTTACTTTAGTATCTTCCTCAAGCGTCACCCTCGACTCTCTGCTGGGTCCCTGGCTTGGCAATTTAGATACTCCTCAAGCGTCACCCACTGAAGTTTCCTGATTCCCGGTTGGTGAGAATACTGCTCCGGTACTTGCTCCATCTACTCATTGTGGTCCCCGATAATAAGGTGGATGGTCCCTTATGGGCGACAGCTTACCCTTTACCTCCGACCATGACAGGTTCTCTGGCTGGCAGAACCGTCACTTCTAGTTGGATTGCAAGCCGCAATCCCAACCCTACACTGCTCTCTTGCTTCTGGATAGGCCCTCAGACAGCCTAGCAGCCAGGTGTGCCCAGGATAGGCCCAAACTCTGGCCTAGCAGCCTAACACACATCCACTCAGACAGCCGACCAGGTGGCACCGATCACGATCACCTGACTCCACCCAAATATATAATTTCTCCCAGCAGGCAAAGGGATATAAGAAGATCCCCTGCCCTTTGGCTGAGATACCCCATATACTCCTAATCTGTCCTTGCTTTGCCCTTGTCTTATGAAGGATGGATATGCTGTACCTTGGTATGTGGGAAGATATATATTGATAAGTCCACCACTTTGCCAGTAACTTGCAAACATATGAGTAGTTACTCCTCCTGTGGACTGGGTGGGTCTCTAGATTTTTCTCATATATATTGGTAAGTCCACCACTTTGCCGGTAACTTGCAAACATATGAGAAAAATCTAGAGACCCACCCAGTGCACAGGAGGAGTAACTACTCATATGTTTGCAAGTTACTGGCAAAGTAGTGGACTTATCAATATATATCTTCCCACATACCAAGGTACAGCATATCCTTCTAAACCTGGCTGATAGCACTGCTTCAAAATTAAGCGCAGCAGAGGCAGCTCAAACAGGAATTTAGCTGCTCATTGGATTTCTGGCAGGATCAAAATGTATTTTTCTGCACAGAGAAAAATCAAGAGCCCCACCCAGTGCACAGGAGGAGTAACTACTCATATATATATACAAGTTACACCCAACCATGGACCAGGCAGGGGTCTTGTTCATCAACTGGAGATAGTCCAGATGTATCTAGAAAAGTAAAGAAATCTTGTTAGAGAAAAAATATAGAAATGATCTGGGAAATGCAAGTATGAAAATAGAATTCATAGTCATAAACAGCTTGTTGTCATCTCTGAAGTACAACCTCTCTATAGAATAAATGAATATCCTGCAGTAAATAAGGATATACTCATAAACAAAATGCTATTAATAGGAAGATTACAGGCACTGGCCGTATAGAGGTGTTTTGTAATATATAAAATAGCTCTGAATAGACAATTTTAGTTAACAATAAAATATACAAAAGGGACAGAGAACTACATCAACCAATAAGTAACTGTCCTTGGCTTGTCTGTTCTAGATATTTAAAATTTGAACTCCGGTTCCTATGAGTAATACACTACAATACCTACATAAAAACACTAGACTTACCGCACTAAACTCAAATAAATATGGCATTGCCAAGGACAATTATGTATCTGTCAACCATTTCATAGAAAAGTGCTAAGACCATAAGCTGTTACCATTGTTAGCTAGAAGGACTTTTGTATCGATCTCTTTGATTCTAGTTTCACTTTAATACAACTGCAAAGCTTAACAGAAAGAGGGGCACATAACAGAGTATGCAGGTATAAAACACCCCCAGCCATGCCTTCAATAGTTTAGAGGTTTGATTATTTGTTAGATCTCAAGATCTGAAGAAGCAGGACAACTGAGAACAGAGGGATTTAGTTACAAAAAAAGGGGGCGATCCCTCTAAAATGAGGGAATATTAGGAGCTAGGCATTGAAAAAGGAAGCCATGACATAATATCAAATTAAAATCAGTGGTGTATATTGTGCTGCAATAAGAAATGACTACATACTACACAGAACTTCTAGCATGTCATGGCCATACAAATTTTAATTGAGGACTATCACAAAATGCATATAGAATCCTATGACCCCTTTATTCCCTCAAGAAATTCACATACCTGAGAAAACTGACCGAATGTGAGGTTCCTTCAGAAGTGCCATCAATTCACCTTCATTCGATATCTACCTCTGCACCAACATGTAGAGAGAACTCCTCATCATATATGATCAGCGCTTCTTCCATGCTATCCTTCTGCGGCTCTGAAGTCACCTCCGACTGAGATCCAGAAGTATCTATAATCAGAGGAGAAGACGTGGAGATCAGAGATGATGTGATGGAAACGTCGCTCTTGGAACTGTTCAGATATGAAGCTTCACACAAGGATTTGTCAGAATGTTTGAAAGAACTGTTCTCAATGGGCTCCTCATCCTTTTTTGGGGTTTCTCCTTTCCAGATTTCACCCATGTATTTTAGGACTTCTGCACTCTGACTTCTTTTAGTAGAGTCAATGGCCAACAGATCAAAAAACATCCTTCGTATCCCAGTGGAAACTTCTCTCCATGTTTCAGGAGGATTATCCACCTCAAAATTCTTCTGCCAGACAACAAAACTTTTAAATTCTTCATCAGGGAGGGTGTCCTGCCATGGAAACTTCCCCGTGAGCAGAACATAGATGGTGACACCAAACGCCCACACATCAAGGCTGCCATCTACAGCCAGTCCATCTGGAGGGGCAATTTCGTACATCTCTGGAGCTCTGTAGGGTTTGCTGCCACACTTGGATCTAATCACTGTCCCTGTGACCTTAGCCAGGCCAAAGTCTGTGAGCTTAATGGAATGGCACTCCTGATCAAACACTAAAACATTGTCTGGCTTTACATCGAGGTGTATTAGTCCTTTCTCCACTATGAATTGCAGAGCATTGGAGATCTGAACAGCGCATCTCTTTACCATATCTTCTGGAATTCCCACCTAAAAAGAGAAAATAAAATAACTAAGACGTCTGTTAACAAAAAAAATACTTTAACATATAAATACAATAGAGAGAATATAAGAAGAAATTCAGAATGCGTATCCAGAAACAGTTAAGGAAAAGTATGGTTATACATATACCTTAAGTTTTAGACTAGAGATGGATTATATTGCCATATGTACAGTATGTATATACCTGCCCCATATCCACTTTCATCAACTGTCCCGGGGACCAGCATCATTCAGACAAAGTGATAAAGTTTTCAGAACAAAAAGTTAAGTGTAAATCCTCCAACATGGACACCTGTACTAATGTCAACCAAGAGAGCTCCCTCTCACTTCCTGTTACAATCTCTTGGGGAAATTTCCCTTCAATTTCTGTGCCAAAGGACTGGAAGGAGGTGTAACTGTTAACTCCTCATACTTTATGGCCAAATAGGTTTTTCCAAGTTTTGTATAGAGTTACTTATATCTTAACATACTTACATTTGGTACAATCAGAGAGAGCAGATCACCAAGAGGTGCCAGTTCCTGGGTAAAAACGAAGCAGTTGAAGGTGGTGAAGATGATCTCACAGCATCCAATGATGTTGGGATGAGAAGAAAGTAGGAACGAAATGGTGAACTCCCGTAGGAAAGACTCCCGGCTGGTTCTACTTTTCGCCATAACTTTCAAAGCCATTCTTCGACCTGTGAAAAAAATCAAGTTAGATTAAGAATAGAGTTTTTAGCTGGCAATTTTTTATGTTCATTTGAAAATCTCAAACATTGTAATAAGATCTGCTGCTTCCGAGTTGAGAATGTATTATGCTGCATTTAAAGCTAAACTTCAGCTTTACCAGCAATCAGCAGACAGTTGTACAGGAACCTCTGCTGTACTGAAATTTCTTACTACATTTTCACGCACACTGCAATTCTCACAATGTGCATTAGAAGCTTCAGCAAGCCAGACAGAGCCAACCACATTTCCTGGCTGGAAGACGTTTAGCATCATTAGCATCGTATCCTCCCAAGCCTGACTGCTCCTAACTCATTCCTTTCATTCATTGGATTTCTGTTTGCTTTAGTTTCTCTGTCTTAGACCAAAAGTAGTGCAGGAACCTTTTTCTGACTTTGGTATGACTTGCATTGACTTCTGTCACATGCAAGTCATGCTAAAGTCGCGCTGGGGTACGACTTGGAAGTTGTGGGCAGTGTGAACCTGGGCTAAATCATTAGAATCAGCACCACATGTGATCT
Source organism: Lithobates septentrionalis (assembly GCA_037952835.1). Lineage (NCBI taxonomy): Eukaryota > Metazoa > Chordata > Amphibia > Anura > Ranidae > Lithobates > Lithobates septentrionalis. Next base: position 182,146 of record JBBDGP010002168.1, read on the forward strand.
TGGACAGTCTGCATACAAATACAGCCTGTCTAGGTATTCACGTTCCTCCAGACGGATATGTACCCATCAAGACATTTTGATATTTGCATAACTGATCCCAGGAGTCAGCCCAATGCTTAGTTCCCTAAATAATTTTACCAACATGAATTCATATTTCAAGCTTTCTTAAATAAATATTTGTAGAAGGTGTTGAAATTGTGATATTAATTCACTGACCTGTTTTCCTGTGGTTTGCCAGGAATACTTTTCCAAAGCCTCCTTCTCCGAGTTCCTTCAAAATGATGAAGTGCTCCCGTATGTCCACCTGATGTAGTCTTTGTGAATGGAAGGAGATCATTCTGTCCAAAACACGCATCACATCATGGGCATTGGAGGCCATTGTGTCCTGGAGAGCAAAAAAAGAGACCTTGTTACATAATTCAAAAATGTGTTTTCTGTTTAAGAAAAACTATAAACATTTGTCAAATATAAATAACGTCACCTGTAGTTATAGGACTATAAATATGAAATGCTAAATAGACCTTCACATCTATATGAATAAAAAAAAGGGGAAAAAGTTTGGACACTAAAGTGAGAGCTCAAACACAATTAAAATGTTTGGAGTACAGCTTGGTGGCTATATATATATATATATATATATATACATATATATATATACATATATATATATATATACATATATATATATATATATATATATATATACATATATATACACACACACACACGTCAGCTCTTTTTGGAGTTTTTTTTGTCATGCTTGCCACGTTTGAGTAGCGTTTTTGCGGTGTTTTTGCCACTTTTTTTTTTTTTTTTTTTTTTACAGTTTAAAAAAAAAAAAAAAAAAACGCTGCAAAAATGGTGCACTTGCGTTTTTGATGCTGGTCCATTGAATTCTATTACATGCAAAACGCTGCATTTTGCATGAAAAAAATTCAGAGGTACAAAAAGGCATTGATGTGAACATGTTCCATAGGAACCCATGTTAAAAAATTCCCATGCATTTCTGCAAAATGCATCAAAAAACGCGCTCGTGTGAATGGAGCCTTAGACAGGCACTCGTTTAGAACTGAAAGACTAACATCTATAACCACTGACCTCTAGAATTTCTATGCTACCCAAACCTAAATCAGATCTCTCCTTGTGGACCATCTATCATCCCATCTCTCTCCTCTACTCAAGTTGTTAGCCAAGATTATTGTGACCCGACTGAACACCGTTATAGACCGCTTAATAAACCGTGATCAAAACAGGCTTTATGCCAAGACGTCAAGCTGCCGACAATGTCCTGCTCTCCCATGCAGCTAAAACTAGACGTATCCCAGCATGCCTATCCCTTGACATCAGGAAAGCGTTCGACTCAATAACCTGGCCATATCTACAATATACTCTTCAGCAATGGGGTTTTGGGAATCCCTTCCTGACCTGGGTCTCCTCCCTATATAACAACCCACGGGCCTACATCAAATATGCAGGATACAAATCAGCGATGATCAATATTGGGAGAGGCACTAGGCAGGGGTGCCCCCTTTCCCCGCTGCTCTTCGCCTTACTCAAAGAGCCTTTGGCACAACTGATTAGATCAGACCGGAGGCATATTCAACATTTCTTATGGACTATCAGAGTCCCTCTGTTCTAGTCTTTTTGAGATCTAACTGTGTCAATCCATTATTGATTGTTTTGTTCAAGTTCAACCAATTGTACATGATCTTTCTTTTATTAATGTTCATAATGTACTTATCCCATTTGAATGTTTGTATTTATACTGTCATATTCCTGATAATTTCAATAAAAACATTGAAGAAGAAATGTAGATCTTAAAGATAAAAAACAGGCAATTCATATACAAGACCACCAAATTCAAAGCCCTGCTAACTACAATATGTCTGTACGCAAAAAACCCTTTTCAGGAACCTTAAAAAACATTTTCAAGGCATTTTCCTGCTCAATGTCATCTTTATGTTTTCAGCAGACTGAGAACATAAAGTCAAAAAGACTTCATGAAATGAATTGAAGGGAATGCCCAGTGAGATCATTATGTAGTACTCTGGTTTTGGTGAGAGGGAATCTTTCATAGCAAAGAATTCAACACTATTCAGTCAATTGTGTTTTTGTACAGATTGAAATATACTTGTAATAGGAGATTTATATATACAGTTATACTATACATTACTTTGCTACCCAAACATGTATTTCCCTTTGTATTACATCGCACACATTACTGCCCCAACGTTTATTACATATCCTGTATTATAAACAACTTTTTCATCAGACTGATCATGGCAAGCATCCAATGGCTATCCTATCTTCTGTATACATTGTCTTACATATTATCCTGAACTGAACCTCCACCCATTGTCCCTTTTATCAGTTGTCCATATATAGGTTGTTATATACTTATTAGATAAACCTCCACAGTGTTATCAGAATGTTCATTAAATAATATTTCCATTCCATTGATTGTTAGATGGAAGTGACCTTACCTTAAATGTGGTGTTCAGCTGTGAAAATATCAAATCAGTTTCGGTATTCAGTATTCGGTTCCACTGCAGATCAGCTCCGGACAACGTCACCAAAATTTCAGCTGTGCTGTAACAGATGAGTCTCCAGATACCAGAATCTCTGAAAGTAGAGTCACTGATCAGTGGGAGAGACCCCTTTTTACAAGGGAGATGGGCGGAGAAGACAAAGAATGAAGGCTTTCCATTGGCTGACTTTGAATGGAAATGTTGTGTGAACAGCCTCGGATTGTTTTTGCAGATTTGCATATAAACAGGTTTTCTAGAAAATAGGTGATTGGATTAAATATACTAAAACCCAAATACGTTGAAACTTTACGTTTTAAAAATGAATCTTTCCACCATATTAACCATAAAATGGGAAATATGATTCTAGCCCGAATAGAAAAATACAAGATTGGAGTACTAACCAGACAATTAATGTTTTATTTATTTTTTCAGTTGGCAGTTGGTTCTTGATGGTTCTATTATATTTTTCTCTTATTATTAGGTCTTATTCCCAGTAACATTGTATGGCAGTGGGTTTAGTTTAAAAAAAGACTTAATTGAAAATATAACAAAATAAATGATTATAAAATGTAATCCACAGAAAAAAAAATTAGAATTAGAATTAAATGAATGTCAGGATAGAAATATTGGAGCTGCCATGTCTGGGCTTTTTTTTTTTTAGATATCTCCAAACATCCTGAACATTTCTTCAATACTTTTTTTTTTCAACGGAAACCTTAATCTTAGTATTATAAAATGGGAAGCCAATGATAAATTTGTCAATTGGCCAAAACTAGCCCTTCCTTTACTGACAGAATATTTTAGCTCCCAAGAGAAGACAATTTGTCTAGATCAACCTCTCAACCAGATCTCCATGGAACCCTAAAGTTCCCCACTTAATCATTAGAAAAACAAATGAACTTTCTTAGAACATTTGTTTCACAATTATTTTATTTTTTTTCAAAATTATACACTTCTATGGCCAGATTTAGATTATGAATTCTCTCTGAAATCTGATATCTCTAGTGATATAATTTAGTGAAGTTTATCAATTTTTTGGGTAACATAAATAATGGCCACTTTGTCAGGACACTAGGCTGAGAGTTTTTAGTGCAACAGATAAAATATGTATATTGTGTTTAGTTAGTGGGTGTTAGAATCACTCAAAGGGGGCTAAACCATCACCACTTGTTAATATTTAGATATCTTGTATAATAGAAGAGTATATTGGATAATAGTTTCATTTAAAACGGGGAGGTTATACTGAGTGGGAAAATTATAGAATAATTTGTTTTGTTTCTTTTTTTGCTCAACTTACTTCAGTATCTTGGTTTTGAGTTTTTTGTTGATGGCAAAAAAAGGCACAGAAAGATTTTTTTTATATATAAAGAGGCAGAAAAAGCTTGTACTTGGGGCTTTAAAAAAAAACTAACAGTAACATTTTTCATTAATATTTAGATTTTGTCTCACCTAAATCCATTGTATTTTGCAGGCAATTGAAACTAGGAGCTACAGGATAAGTTTTTGAGGGAATTTAAATATTTTAAGCATTGTTATTTCTGGAAAAGTGGACATTTATAGAAATGACTTCCAACTGTCACAAGTAGATAAGTGTTTTGGTCTTTCTTTGCATTGTTACAAATGTTTTAGGGTATAGGCTTTGTATGTGTGGTCAGTGAATCAGTTAAAGATTTATTGAATTTTTTTTTAAATATGTTATATCTAGCATACTTTATTTCTTATTAGTTGAGATTGACTTTTGAGGTGCATTACCCCTTCTAACCTTGTGTGTTGTATTGGGTGTGGTAGTCAATAGGAATAGTTAACATTGGCAGTGCTATGCTAATGTCTTTCCTGGGGGTTCCACCTGTACTATTGTTTCTTGTACACACCGTATCCCATCACTATTATTCCCTGTGCCCCCTTGTCTATTGTTTCTTGGGTGTAGGCTCAAACTATTCATGGAAGATAACATTGTTATTATAAAATGTTGTGTCTCAGTCCTTTGCATTGGTGATCAAATTGATATCCTAAAGAGGAGGTAGAATACCCGGCTGAGGTGTGGCTGCCGATACTGTTTCCATCATAATAACCATGTCTATGGAAGCCAACCTCCATTGTTGCTACTAGTCAGTGCCCAACTGTGGCACTTAGGGAATGCAAAATTTACATGATTATCTCAGTACAGGGAGGGGCAAAACTATTTATGGCACCTTTTAGCATCAAGTGAAAAACCTTCCCAATAAATAAATAGTCTTGTGCGGGGGGAGGGTGGGGTTTGTCAATTAATTGTAAAATATTCACTTTTGATATGTAGGGTCTCTCAATGCCCAATTAAATTCAGCTTTTATTAAAACACTACTAATGCAGCCCCCACATTACAAAGTCTGTAAGGATTATTATATTTAAAATGGTGTTAAACCCAAAAATTAAAATAAAATCAAAATCAGCAGAAAATGGTGCATTAGTTGTGAGAAATCAAAGTTTGTCCATCTATATTATTAGAAACAGTAATTAATTTTATTATTTCTATCTAATAACACAATTTGATTCAAATCATGAATGTTTTATAAAACACGTCATCGATGTACCGACACAGGGAATTAGGAAGAGGATGTTGGCCACCAATGATATCCTTTATAGAATGGCGGTGTGGGAGAAGACCCATGGGCGGGACGGACCAGTGGCAGAGTGTAAGACCATTAAGGAAGAAGCTTGTTACTACAAGAATGTAAACTGATAATACTAAATACATTTCATTAGTGTTGGTGGTGTATTGGGGGGGTGGGTCTGCTTTATATTTTCCCAGAGTCCAACTTTAATCACAAAGTGGTCTATTTATAAAGGATTTGTATCTGTATTTTACTGCATTTATTTTCAAAGAGAATTCATTCTATGTGTAAAGCGGCAAGTGGGCAAATCTTGGAAACTAAATTTGATAGGTGAATCTTGTATGTTCCAGGAATCTCTCTATTATATTCTATGCCACTTCTGAAAAGTGACTCTTGATTGAAAATGATGGGCGATTCCTTTTTGTTGGATGACTAAGGTGAATCCTCCTTACATTTCAATGTGAAGGGCACATTTGTTTGTTACTGAAATCCTTATACTGTATATTGTATGTTGAAGATTCATTTTTACCTTTTTTGAAAACAGTATTTGCTCATGTGGTACATTTTCCAAGAGAATCCTCTGAAAACAAATGCCATATAATACAGACGGACGAATGTCCAGCAAAACTTGCCAACAAATAGACACTTAAATTTGATAAAAGATGAACTTTTCCCTTTAAATTTGATAAAATATGAACTTTTCCCTCTTTTTTTTTGTTAGTAAAATCCTAAATAAGTTAACAAGAAGTTGAAGTGAAGAAACAATATTCGAAACGTAATTTGATTTATTTTATTAATAATGAAATAGGAGGTCTATATTGTAGCATTGCTTTGTAGGCATGCACACACAGTTTGCTTACATTGTTGGCATTTTTTTTCATTTACACATTTGTAGCAAAGATGATGAAGAATCCAATTATAAATTTAAAACTTGGACACTTTTAATCTACTTAGAGAAAAGAAAAAAACTTTTTACAGGGTGAAACTGACCATCCCCCCCCAGACACTGACCTGTACATTCATATGGTAATAAAGCCAGTGGTGTAATCATAGCCAAAAGCAGTCTGTGGGGTTGATTTACTAAAGGCAAATCCACTTTGCACCGCAATTACAATTGTAAGTGCAGTTGCTGTAGATCTGAGGGGATGCTCTGAAATGAGGGGAAGCCCTGCTGATTTTATCATCCAATCACGTGCAAGCAAAAATGCTGTTTTTTATTTCCCTTGCATGTCCCCCTCAGATCTACAACAACTGCACTTCCAATTGTACTTGCAGTGCAAAGTGGATTTACCTTTAGTAAATAACCCCCTATGTGCCTGCTATGGGGCTCTGGAATAGGAGGGGGCCATATAGGGAGGTTCTGAAGGAAACTAAACTGTGAAGTTGCCAGTATAGAAGATCTGAAGTCAGACCTCAGGATCATCACTGGTCAATGATCCCCCTCTGTGCAGTATGAGAGTCATTTGCTGATCTGTCTTAGCAGTGTAGATTTATTTTTCTCAGAATTCTGCTACAGACTGACATTGACCCTGTATACCTAATGGAGTCACAAATCCCAGAGACTATCTTCTGCTAAAGCCGTGTAGAACATCTGATATAATGGTTATTACTACTACTACAGCTATAACTTGTATCCATAGCACTCCTCCCTTGTAGCGTACTGACTAGGGATGAGCCGAACACCCCCCGGTTCTGTTCTCACCTGGACCTATTTCGGTCAAGAACCTGCGAATGGACCGAAAGTTTGCACAAACTTTAGAACCCCATTAAAGTCTATGGGACTCGAACATTTGAAATCAAAAGTGATAATTTTAAAGGCTAATATGCAAGTTATTGTCCTAAAAATGGTTTGGGGACCCGGGTCCTGCCCCAGGGGACATGTATCAATGCAAACAAAAGTTTTAAAAACGTCATTTTTTTCGGGAGCAGTGATTTTAATGATGCTTAAAGTGAAGTGAAATATTCCTTTAAATATCATACCTGGGGGGTGTCTATAGTATGCCTGTAAAGTGGCACGTGTTTTCCGTGCTTAGAACAGTCCCTGCACAAAATGTCATTTTTAAAGGAATAAAAGTCATTTAAAACTGCTTGCGGCTTTAATGTCATGTCTGGTCCCTGCAATATGGATGAAAATTTTGGAGAACCCCCCCCCCCCCAGCCCATTACCAGCCCCTTTGGGTCTTGTATGGATATTAAGGGGAACCCCGCACCCAAATAAAAAAAAGGAAAGGTGTGGGGCCACCAGGCCCTATATACTCTGAACAGCAGTATACAGGCGGTGCAAACAAGACAGGGACTGTAGGTTTGTTAAGTAAAATCTGTTTGTAATTTTGAACTGGTACATTTTTAAAGTGTAGCTCCAGCCAAAAAATCTATTTTTAAGCTTTTTGGAAAACATAGGGAAGGGTTATCACCCCTGTGACATTTGTTTTGCTGTCTGTGCTCCTCTTCAGAAGATTTCACCTCACTTTCTGTCCCAATGACCAATTTGTTTTTGAAAATTTGGGGTTTTTAGTGAAACAAGGATTGGTGATAAAGCATCAGTGAAGAGGAGACGTTTCCTTCATTTATCTGTTATCAACTACTTAAATGTGAGTGTAACAACTTTTAAACTTTTCAACAAGATGTTTGGGATATCTTCACTAAAGTATTTTCTTCTCTCTACTTGGTCACTACATGTGGTGGAGGATCTGTTATATTCAGTCCCATACTGGTGTGGATCTGATATTGAGAGGCCTCTAGGCTTGCTGGTATCTACCTGAAGGAGCTGCAGTCTTCTATCCCCCATGCTGCTGAGGAGAGGTTGTTGGAAAAATGCCTATGCTTGTTTAAATCTACCTAAGGGTAAAAGGCAGTTGTGTCCTTGCAAGTAGATTTGACAAGATTTTTTACTGTTATTATGGACTTTTAAAGTGAAGTGGTTGTTTAATTCATTCAAAGCACTGAAAGCGCATTATTCAGTTTCTATTTTAGCGCTACACCATCTATCATATTAGTTACTATGCAAACCTCGCATATTGTGTTAGCTGCTTTTATATTTCTTAAATTCATCTATTCATTTTTTTTCAGATTCAATTTTATATGATCCCAGTGCAGCAAAATTGTGTCTTTTCTAGTTATGAATTGTACCCTTAAGAGTGGCTCCTCTGGAAAGAAAAACAAACAATTTGTGTACTCTGTGGGCCTGTCCTCATTGATCTCTAGCGCTGGACTCCTCCAAAATGGCACCAAGAGAAAAACAGGATATGACAAAGCCGGAAACTGGAAGTAGCGGCTGGAACGCAAGTCTGGGCCGCACTTTCGGTATATGTACATCAGCGTGCGTTCCAGGCTTCCATTAGATGCAAGGAGTGTTGTCTACAGGTTGGTCTTTGACACAATGGGCTAACAAGTCAGGATACAGACTCTGTGCCCCCCAATGGGTACACTATACAGTGCTGGGAGCAAACGTATAAGCAGCTGGGGCTTACCTATACTTCTAATATGTGTGCATACAGAAATTGTTCCACTGGGAACATGTTTCTATAAGGAAGTATTCTTGCTCTCCTCCCCCTCTTTCTTAGTATAGGAGGTACTTTTGGCTCTCATATTGTGGGAGGGTCAGAAATTAGGCTAAAAGTGTGTGTGTGTGTATCCACCTTTGATGATAATACTGCTGATGATACTGTCTGACATTTGGCGTGCAGTACTGTGGTCCACCAGCAGGTGTCTCCTGAGCAGTCTGAAACTGCCAGGGGAGCCTTCCCCTGTTGGTGGTATTATGTGATCCTTGGGCCGCAGTACTGGCGTCCACCAGCGGGTGATTCCTGGCAGTGTGGGGCTGACATAATCTCTTGCAATTAGTCGTCACCTGAGTAATTGCAGGAGGTCTGTATAATTACCCAACAGACACACTGATGCCTTGCCTTGGTATCGTCCTTGTGCCCTGAACCTGTAAATTTCTGCATCTGTACCCGAACCTGTTCCTGTTTGTTACCTGTACCCTGAGCCTTGTACCGTCCCTCCTGTTATCCATCCTCTCCTTGTCCTGTTTTTCTTCCATTCCCCAGCTGCTGACCCCCCATTGTTGACCCTGGCCTGGCCCTGTTTGATTCTGGTATTCCTCTTTACTTATTTATATTTGTCTGTTATTATTTGTGGTTTCTGTTGGTGGTTGTTTGGTTGCACATTGTAGTATATTGGAGGTGGTTGTATATATTCACTTATCTTACAAAATGATATATTTTCACCTTACCTGCTTTTGTTCCTATGTTGCTGTCCACACAGCTCTGGTCACATTTGATACCTGACAGAATACCAAGGCCATTCCTGACCAGAAGTGTCTACACAGAGGAACCATCCCGTTTCTGTTTACTTCAGGTGAAATTAATTTGGATGTGATCAGTTATTATGCTCTGCTGTCGTCTGAGAGTGGTGAATATCTCCGCCAGACACTCAAGGAGTGGACTAGTGACCAATTGTTTGAAATCATGCGTTTAGCTCCCTCTCTGGTGGATCAGGGTTGTTTGCCGTTTGGGGATGTTCAGCCTTTAATCCACATATGTACAGAGCTGGCCCTGCCCAGTATTCCCAAAGGCCGTGATGACTTTTCTCCACCTCTTAATATTAATCAAGTTGTATCCCTGGTATGGCTTTTGGAGGATGATCCCACATACTTTTGAGAACACTATTCAGCCTGCTCACAACAGAGTGTGTTGAGTCTGTTCAGTCTCTGGTCAGACATGCAGAATGTAAACTACAGTTTGTGCAACCAATACTCCTAGCATGGTCTGATATGCTGCAATCAGCCCCAGCCAGCCCACAACTAACCACTTCTGCCATCAGACACCTGCCAGCCCAAATCTCTTTTTCTCCTTCACCTATGGCAACTTCAGTCGAAGCTCAGTACACCCTGCTTTCCACCAAATATCAATACCCAGTTTCTACTCCCTGCACCTATCCTGCCTTTAACGCACCTGTCTCTTCTCGGCTGCCTGCAATCCCTCAAGAACTTCCCCCAGCTACTGTTACCTCTTTCCTGCCTTATTCCAACCCTCCTCTCCAGTCTGCTTCATTCCCCACCTACAGTCCTGCAGTTACCTATAGGACTCCAGTAGCTAAACCTAAAAAGAGATGGAAGTTCTTTCCTACCCATTTGATCCTGCCAGTAACCCAACCTGCCTCCGCACCAGCTAATCTACTCCAGCCTGACGTCCCAGTGCCTGCTACCCTGTCTGACTACCCAGTCTGACGCCTCAGTGCCTACCACCCAGACCGATGTTTCAGTTCCTACTGACCGGTCTGATGACCTTGTGTCCATGTTTCAGTCTGATGTGCCTGCCTTCCAGTCTTATGTCCTGGCGCCTGCCTTCCAGCCTGTTGTCTCAGTGCCTGCCCTCCAGCCTGATGTTTCGGTGCCTGCCTTCTGGTCTGATGTGCCCACTTTCCAGCCTGATGAGCCTCTGTCTGCTGCCCAGCCTGACAAGCCTGCTGTCTGCCTTGATGTGCCCGCTGCCCGGCTTGATGTACCTCCATCCATCGTCCGGTTTGATATCATGGACTTTCCTCAGCAGTGGCTAGTTGGAGCATCTGGAGGCTGCTCCTTTGACGGGGGTACTGTCATAAAAGGTTCCACCTGCTGATGATACTGTCTGACATTTGGTGTGCAGTACTATGGTCCACCAGCAGGTGTCTCCTGGCAGTCTGGAACTGCCATGGGAGCCTTCCCCTGTTGGTGGTTTTATGTGATCCTTGGGCCGCAGTACTGGAGTCCAACAGCGGGTGGTTCCTGGCAGTGTGGAGCCCAACATCATCTCTTGCAATTAGGCATCACCTGAGTAATTGCAGGTGTGTATAAATTACCCGGCAGACACACTGATGCCTCACCTTGCCCTGGTATCTTCCTTGCGCCCTGACCCTGTTCCTGTTTGTTACCTGTACCCTGGACCCTGAGCCTTGTACCTGACCTGTCCCTCCTGTTATCCATCCATCCTCTCCTTGTCCTGTTTGTCTTCCTTTCCCCAGCTGCTGACCCCCCGTTGTCGACCCTGGCCTGGACTTGTTTATTATTCTGGTATTCTCCTTTACTTGTATATATGTGTCTGTTATTATTTGTGGGTTTCTGTTGGTGGTTGTTTGGTTGAACATAGTGTATTGGAGGTGGCTGTATTTATTCACTTATCTTAATAAATTATATATTTTCACCTTACCTGCGTTTGTTCCTCTGTTGCTGTCCACACAGCTCTGGTCACACTTGATGCCTGACAATAGGCTGTATAAGTTGATATCTGGCTCTGATGAAGGCTTACCATTGAAATTCGTCAGCAATCAAGAACCCTGGTGAGGTCCTCCTCGAGCTGGAGGTTGACAAAGTTTGGAGTTTGTAGCCCCTTGTAGTGGCTTGATGTACAAGTATACTACCTACATTTGTGAGTAGATTTATATTATCTTATCATTTTTTAATAAATTATTGTTGGATAATGCACTAGGCCAGTGCACCCTCTGTTTTTATTCTCTACATTGAAATGTATAGGCAAATGCCCTGTCTGTGGAAAATGAAATCCAAGGAATACTCAAATAGAAATAAAAAGGCATGAGGCCCTTAAAAAACAAATGGAACTGTGCAAAGCGGTCTATCCCAGCCTTGAATATGTTCGCAATAAGATTGCCCATGTAAGGACTATTTTCAAGAGGAAGCTGAACAAAGGGAATCCCAGAAGTTTGGTGTAGGAACTGATGACATTTATGTTCCACCCTTGTATTTTGAGAGTTTAAAATTTCTCACTGAATAGGTGGATGCAAGAGCTTCTCCATGCATTTTCATCTTTGTCAGCAGCATCGCCAGATTCCGTGTCACAGACTGGGAAAATGCAAGTTTGTGGAAGTCAGTCAGGTCAGTGATCACTTAAACAATACTGTAAATAACAGTTGGCGATTTTTTTTTATTCAATCTGAAATGAACCATTTTGATTCAGACTATGACCAACTCTCCTCCCATGTTCTTCACACAGGAGCCAGCATTAATTAGAGATCTACTCATTGCTATGCAAGGGTTGTTAACAATGAGGCATGGTTCTGTGGGCACAAAACCATGCCAAGTTATGTTTCCATGAATGAAGAGGACAACCAAAAGAACCAGAAGCAAGGGAGCACTTTCACTTTGTATTTCAGCACAGAGAAGACGTGGACTTGGTATTAACTTGGATACCCTGCTGCTAAAGGCATGCCTGCAAAGACATGTTCTACACATGAAGGATGGACAAGGGGTGGTGGTGTGTTTTTGTTAAAAACATTAACAACATACACATTATTATTACTATTAAGCTACAACTTACACTTGAGATTTTATTTTATCAGATCCATATCATGCATCTACTAAGGTGTGACGGGAAACGTGTGACCCCCCATTACTCAAGTGGTGTCTATTGGTTGTTGTGGAATTGACAAATTCTTTGTCCACTATTGGTCAACATCACAAATGTATGCATACAAAACACAATCCAACCAGCATTCCAGTGTTGTTGGCTTTGATGCCACAGGCTCCCTTGTGACAAAAACTGAAACGCCCACTAGGTGTGTCTGGACACCTTTTTTTGTATGACGTTGTACTTATTCCTGCAAGTACAGAGGAAGCCATGAAGGTCCCAATAGTTCAAATGCAGTCCGAAAAGCATGACATAAATGCATTAGCATATTGGCAAATGTAAACATGCAGGTGCTCTACTGCCAAAACAAACCGTATGTGATTTTTTTTTTTGTCCATGGCTTTACTTAGTGCTATTGTGAGGGCTCTTACACCTTACCCAGACCTCATGACTTATATTAACCATTGCTTTGAAATGTTGATAGAAAAAGGAATCTTCCACACTGACCCCATGTGTCAGAGTTGATGTTGCACATTGCATCAAGCTAGTCACCAGGTAGAAGTCTCTCAGAAAAAAAAGGGAGAAGAGTCAAATAATTTTACATATGGGCTGTAGCACAGCTCATCACTAGAGATGGGCATGTTCCCAACCCCCACATGCCCCGATCCCGCCAGGAAACCGAAACTGCACCCATCTAATCACAGGCAGTGAGACCTTTCCCGATCTGTGCAGCTGCCATTCTTGTAGTTGCTTTAAGTGAAGCCGAAGGCTGTGATGAAATGGGATTACCACTAATGTCAGAGTCACGCAAAATCTTCCTGAAGAAAAGAATCACAGAAGGATGTGTGACTTTGCCCACTGAAGAGTTTGAAGATGAAACTGACTGTTAGAATTAAGTTCACCTGCTGGTGGCGCTATCCTGTTCTGAGCTGAGCTGTTTGCTGAAGCTCTGGTGTCCGCCAGCAGGTTGGGGTAATCAGGCAAAGTTTTGTACTATCACCTCTATAACAACCTCCTTCTACAATCTCCTTTCATCTCTCTCCACCTCCTTATTCTATCACCTATCTACACCTTCTTCTCCTTTCAACTCTCTCCACCTGCTTCTGTAAACTCATCACACCTCTTTCTCAGTGATTAAAAATGTTAATATCCTTTTATTAGTTTCTTTTTTTGGTAGCATTAGCTGAATTTATAGATCAGATTTTTCGGCGTAGGGGGTCCCCCTTAAAATCCATACCAGACCTAAGGGCCTGGTATGCCCCTGGGGGGGAACCCACGCCGGTTTTTTCATTTAAAATTTGGCGCAGCGTTCCCCCTCATGATTCATATCAGACAGCTGTCACTTTTTTTTTAAATTTTTTTTGATATAATTGAAAACACCTTTTATATATTTTAAATAAAAATATGTTTTTTCAACTTTTTTATTCCTAGAAATGCCGAGCTGCTTTGTACCGAATTGCAGCCATGTCAGTGGTAAAATATCTAAGTCCTGCAAATATTACATTGTATCGTTTCCCCAAGGATTGCGATGAAATCAAAATTTGGTTGGAGCACACAGGCATGGAACATTCGTTGATTGAGAAATTTCCTGCGCTGATATTGGCAGACAAAAGAGGAGATTCTTTTCGTATATGTTCCCAACATCTCTCATCCGATTGTTTTAATATCGAGGGAACAAGAAGAAAATTAAAAACAGGATCAATACCGACAATTTTTACAGCCGTACCAACATCCAAAAGTTATGAAGAAAAATGGGAAAATAGACTGTCAAAAATAGAGTTAATGTCGGCCAGTTCAACATCCGCTTTATTTTCCCAAAAAACATGCAACTGTGACTGTCATAAAAAAAAAAAATTATCAAAAACAGTGACAAAGAATGATGTGGGTACGCAAACAGGCATTGATTTTCCGTCTTTTGAGTCTGATGAAACATACTGTAAAATAGCGGACCAAAGATTAGTTAATTTAGATCATTCATATTTTGATCAAGAGTTAATGCGACCACTCGATGCCTCAACACCTGACTTTCATTCCAAATATAAAAGTCTCAGATCTTCAGAAATGATTGAAACTGATGATACAGAAGATTTGGATCCATTGCTTCCACTATCACCTACAGTATGTGATTTTCCTTCACAACCTGGAAATAAATAAAAAAGGCAATTGTTGCTATAGATATCGAGAGTCCAATCAATGTAAAAAAAAGAAAACTGGCATATGAAGAAGACACAAGTTTTCACTTATCATATTTTGACACCCCTCAAAAAAGTGACTACACCTTAAATGAGAGTGTAATTGATACACAAACTGTAGAAACAATTAATGATCCTCTTAACTTGGTTAACGAACAAAAATTTTATCGTATTCGAAAGTAGTCTAGATACATTGCTTTTTCAAATGCGATGTCCCGACCAGACATGCTTTTCAAAAATTAAAACACTTGAAAAGAAAATAGTAGGTACAATGCTGTCAGTCTTTTCTACCTGTAATGCATCGAATCGCATCGCTTGAAACTTTGGGAAAACCAGCCAAAGATAAAAGATTACGCTGCAGGCAATATGTTACTTGCGGGCGCAATTTGTTTGTCAGGTGGAAGCTTTCAAAAGGTAAAAGAAATGTTTAACCTAAGTGGAATTTTGATGTTTGGAAAATCGTCCTATAAACAGAGCCAAAAAAAAAGTATATTTATCCTTCCATTGAATACAGCTGGAATGAAAATTGTCAAAAGGAATTGACAGGAACTTCGTTATTCCTCAACGGGGATGGACAATGTGACAGTCCCGGGTTTTGTGCTAAATATACCACATATACCTTTATGGATATCTATTCTAAAAAAATTGTGGATTTTGAATTGGTGCAGGTGTCCAAACAACATCCTTGGTTGCCATGGAAAAATTGGCCTGTACCAAAACTCTAGACAGAATACTGGAAAATGGATTTGATGTTCAATTTGTAGGCACTGATAGGCACACGGGAATTCTGAAACTATTGACTACAGCTAAATATGAAAAAAAAAAAAATTGATATTTGGCATTACGTTAAAAATTTAAAAAAAGGAAATTGATGCAAATCTCAAAAAAAAAAAAAAAGATTTTCATCCAATTAAACCGTGGATTGGAGCCATATTGACCCATTTCTAGTGGTGTAGCAGAAATTGTGATGGAAAAGAGGATGTTTTCAAAAATCGATGGGAATCTCTGCTACATCATATAGTAAATGAACATACCTGGACGGTTGGAGAAATGCAACATCATTGCCTACATGATGATCTCAGTATTCATTTTCCAAAGATTCCATGGCTAAAAAAAAAAAAAACACACACCTGCATTTGATTCATTATCTGCAATTATAATGGACCCACAAAATAGATAAAGATTTAAAGCATCTGACATATTTCTGCCAAACAGGTAGTATTGAGACATACCACAGCATGATGCTCAAATATAGACCGAAGAGGATTCATTATAAATACGATTCCATGGAGGCTAGAACCCGATTGGCTGCATTGCAACACAACAACAATGTAGGAAGAAAAATTGCAACAGTAAAAAAAAAATTGACAGTGGTGAGGTGTTTCAAGAGGAGCGTAAAAATTTGGAATTCCCTAGAGGACGGAAAAAATGGATAGTCAGAAACGTGTATGAAAAAATGTCAAATGAACATACCAAAATTATTTTAGCAAACATGATGGCAATCATAGAAGGAACCTTGATTACTACATGGAAATCTAAAAATGTACTATTTCCAAAAAACATTGCCACAGAAGAAAGGCCTGAAACCAGTGCTGCAATTGCAAAGCACAGAACACGTTTTCCCATTGTATAATATATCAAATATTTTGTTATTTTTTTCAACTGTATATACATTTTTATTATTTTATTAAAGTTTGTTTTTTTTTATGTTATTGATGGTAAAAAAATAAATTGGTTTATAGTGTTTGCACATTGGACTTTGTATATAATGATTAAAAAAAACGATATCAATGTATTTATTTAAAATAAATCTAAAAATGTTATTAATAAATTTAATATGTTTTTTTATTTTTAAATTAGAACTAAAACATCAATAAAATTAATAAACATTAGCATTAAATAAAGCACACACTAATAATTAAAATGTTATTCAAAAAAATAATAAATAACAAAAAAAAAAAATGTACAATTAACAATAAACTAAATTAATTGTTTTATTTAATAGAAAGCCATTTCAGAAGCATCATAATCATTGGAATAAAGAAATCCAACATATGATCCATTTGGACCCAACTTTTGAAGATGTACACAGTGTGTCAACATGTGCTGTCATCACGGGATATTAATGTACGCGTTTTGTGGGTGCAACCCCTTCCTCGCAACTCAAGTAGGTGAGAGGAAGGGGTTGCACCCCCGAAACACGTCCATTGATCCCCCATGATGGGAGCTAGCACAAGTTGACATTAGGCATGGGATCAGGAGGGAAATCCACATTGACTCCCAATTTGTTTACATCTTCAAAATTTGGCATTTACAGGGGTGACATCACCCCATCTGATGAAGGCCAGATCAACACAGTTTTGACATACTAATGTCTGATATTGCCTTCACTTTTTCAAAGTTGAACTTTGTAAGTTCCTGAGTTTATCTATGTTATGGTTTGAAACATGCATGTTTAAGCAAAAAATATATATATATTTTTAATGTCAAACATAAAAACAAAGATATTGGGTTGTTCAAAAACCCTTTTCAAACACACATGTGAATGTGCACGGAGTAAAAGGTTTCATCCTTAATGTGTGGCTTCTTCTTTCAGTGCTCAATACCAGTTTTTGAAGTAAGTTGGTGTTTACACTGGCAATAGGGGTTATTTACTAAAGGCAAATCCACTTTGCACTGAAAGTGGATTTGCTTTGAGTAAATAACCCACACAGTGCTCTAAAATTGGCCTCAATCAGGCCATTTTAGTCACTCAAAACAGTTAATCGTGCTGAAAAGGATGATTGTTTTTGTTGTTAATGTATGTAATGCATTAATGATAAAAAATAATGTGTGTGTAGCAGACCCACAACAGAATAGTTAGACAAAGAAGAGATTATCACCTCATGTATCAAATAAATTATGTTTGCACTATTTAAGAAAATGGCCAAAAAGAAAAGACCATTGGAGAACCTAGGAGACAGCTAAAAGAAACACAAGCAGTAAATCAAATGAAATAATATTTCAGTTTAAAATAAAATATATTTTCAAAATGTTTCTCAAACATTTGCTGGCATACCAATGGCCCCCCTACCCGCAAAGTACTCCAGTTATTTTTGTCTGACTTTGCCGGCGCTTTGGGGTGGCAAGCCAGGACGGCCAGCCTCAACTGGCATTTTTGGGGTATTGGCAACATGTGACAGCTGCTACCCACATTGCTGGCCATGTGCTAGATTAGCTCCTTTTCAATGGGATTGCCGGCAACCTGTGTGCCGCACAGGGAGTCGACCTGGCCAGATCACAGGTTTATTTCCTTCAGTCTGGAAACCTCCACATATCCCAGATTGCACTGGCCCTAAATTCCTCTCAAGAAATCTATCAAAAGTCTCCACAGACAGATTTGGAAATCTTGTGGCTAAGGATATCAACCAGTCAATCTTTTTTGAGCTGGCTGACCCTGCAGAGAAGCCGAGTATTTTCCAGGAGCTGGTTGAAGTGGCCCTTGATGTGGTAGCACCCCGTAGGATGAGATCCAACCCCCGTCCCCTGGGCAACAGCCCGCAATGGTTCACAAATAAGTTTAGGCTCCTCAAACAGCGAGCTCGGTCCAGGGAGACGCTGGCAGAAGTTCTATCTGGAAGATGATAAAAAGCTGCATTTGGAGGCCCTCTATTTTTATAAGAGGGCTATAAAAGAGGCCAAAAAGACCCCTTTCTGGGAGTGAATAAGGGAGGCAGCCAACAGCACGGCTGAACTCTTTAAGATAGCTTCCAGGTGGGTTAACTCAGAAGAGACCATCTGTGCTCCTAAAGAGTCACAGAATTGGTGCCCGGAGCTTGCTGAATTCTTTGTCTCTAAAGTTAAGACCAAGGACTTGTACACATGGATTTGAAGACAGAAAATGTTTTGGTATTTGACAAGGAATGCCGGTGTGTGAAGATCACAGACTTTGGCCTTGCTAAGGTCAAAAGGGACAGTGATAACATTCAGGTGTTGCAGCAAATCCTACGTGGCCCCAGAAATGCATGATGTCACCATTTCAGGTAGACTGGTTGTAGATCACATCCTCGACGTGTGGGCGTTTGGTGTCATCCTTTGCTGCCTACTTACAGAGGAGTTTTCATGGCAGATGGCCATCCTTGATGAAGGAGGATATAAACGTTTGGTTGACTGGCAAAACAATTTCAAAAAGGATAACCCTTCCTGAAGCATGGAGAAAGCTTCCCACTGGAACACAAAAGGATGTTTATTGAGCTTTTGGCAATTGATTACACCAAAAGAAGTCAAAGTATCAAAGTCCTCAAATACACAAGTGAAAGCTGGAAAGAAGATCCCATTGAAAGGAATTTGTCTGCACAGTCTGAGGGATCATTGGCTTCTTGCCCGGACACGTCGCAGAGCTGTGTTTCTCAGCGTCCATGTCTTCTTCCCTTTTGAACACAAACACTTCTGGATCTCAGTCTGAGTTGATGAGCCAGAGCCACAGGAGGACAACATGTCAGAGGCACCAATTATGTTTGATAATGAATTCTCCTTACATATTTGGTGCAGAGGTAGACAATGGGTAAACAAGAATTGGTGAGTGATGGCATGTCTGAAACATCATCACATGTGGCCAAATTTTCTCAGCTATGTGGCTTTCTTGAAAATATAAATGGCAGCGTGTTCCTGTGATCTGACCCTTATTCCCCTGAATACCGGACAGCGGTGAAGTGGACAGTTGGGGGGGTGGACAGCTGTGTGTGGGGGTGGGGCAGTTGCAGCTTCTCCTTTTTTTCTAAACTCCCTCTGCTTAGGTGTGAACGCAGCCTATCATTTTGGAACTATAAATCAGGAGGTTGAGGATGTGGCCAGGTTTTTATATTTTATGGACCCTAAATATTTAAACATAAACTTTAATGACATTGAAAAGGTGAATCAATTTATAATGAGAAGTAAATACCTAAGGTACATGCACAACTTTTTCCAAACTGTATATTTTCTATGCAAGTCACCAATGATATATAGAAGAGAATTAAAAGCATATAATCCATGACAACATTGGTAAAAAGTTTGCATCGTTTATAAGTATCTCCAGAACTCCCACCGAATGCCACAGGCTTCTGGGGGCCGCAAAAAACCTCAAGAACCAAAAGAACCTGCATGTGTCTCCACACAACCTTAAAGAAAATTAGACATCCCACCAGGATCCAGAGATTTGGGGAAATTACTAAGTGAAAAGTGGAACACATTTCCTGAGAGCTATATTTCAAGATGTACAAAGAAATACTTGGAATCACCAGTGTTCTGGTCAGGGCTTTTGTTTTTTAAAGCTTGCACAAGACCAATGATTTGGCCGTTTGTTGTCTTCCTGTCATGGCCCATCCTAGAAAATAGTTTCCCTGCCTCCCTCTAGCTTGTTGGGAACAATATTTTTCCTAATATGTCAGGAGGGACACAGACAGAACATGTTGTCCTCCATCCTCTGACTTGTTGTAGATCACATCCTCCATGTGTGGTCGTTTGGTGTCATCTGCTGCCTACTGACAGAGGAGTTTTCATGGCAGATGGCCATCCTTGATGATGAAGGATATAAATTTTTGGTTGACTGGCAAAACAATTTCAAGATGGATAATCCTTCCTGAAGCATGGAGAAAGCTTGCCACTGGGATACAAAAGGATGTTTATTGACGTTTTGGCAATTGATTACACCAAAAGAAGTCAAAGTACCAAAGTCCTCAAAGTGAAAGCTGGAAAGAAGAAGATCCCATTGAAAGGAATTTGTCTGCACAGTCTGAGGGATCATTGGCTTCATGTCTTCTTCCCTTTTAACCACTTCAGCCCCAGAAGGATTTACCCCCTTCCTGACCAGAGCGTTTTTTGCGATTCGGCACGGTGTCGATTTAACTGACAATTGCGCGGTCGTGCGACGTGGCTCCGAAACAAAATTGACGTCCTTTTTTTCCCCACAAATAGAGCTTTCTTTTGGTGGTATTTGATAATCTCTGCGATTTTTATTTTTTGCGCCATAAACAAAATAAGAGCGACAATTTTGAAAAAAAACGCATTATTTTTTACATTTTGCTATAATAATTATCCCCAAAAAATATATAAAAAAAACATTTTTTTCCCTCAGTTTAAGCCGATCCGTATTCTTCTACATATTTTTAGAAAAAAAAAAAAAAAATCGCAATAAGCGTTTATTGATTTGTTTGCACAAAAGTTCACAAAATAAGGGATAGTTTTATGGCATTTATATTAATATTTTTTTTTTACTAGTAATGGCGGCGATCAGCGATCTTTATTGTGACTGTGACGTTATGGTGGATATGTCGGACATTTTTGGGACCATTGTCATTTATACAGCAATCAGTGCTATAAAAATGCATTGATTCCTGTATAAATGACACTGGCAGTGAAGGGGATAACCACTAGGGGGCGGGGAGGGGTTAAGTGTGTCCTAGGGGAGCGTCAGGCGCGCGCACACGGAGGCAAATTCAAAGTAAGGTACGGGTACCTTACTTTGCGCAGCCGTGCCATTCTGCTGACGTAAATGTACAGGAGCCGGTCGGGAACCGGTTAAAAACAAAAACACTCCTGGATCTCAGCCTGAGTTGATGAGCCACAGGAGGATAACATGTCAGAGACACTAATTATGTTTGATAATAAATTCTCCTTACATATTTGGTGCAGAGGTAGACAATGGGTAAACAAGAATTGGTAAATGATGGCACGTCTGAAACATCATCACATGTGGCTTTCTTGAGGATATAAATGGCAGCATGTTCCTGTGATTTATGTGCAAGCCTGGTGTGATCTGAACATTATCCCCCTGAATAACGGACAAGTTATGTGCAGGGAAGTGGACAGCTGTGTGCGGGGGTGGGGCAGTTGCAGTTTCACCTTTTTTCTAAACTCCCTCTGCTCAGGTGTGAATGCAGCCTAACATTTTGGAACTATAAATCAGGAGGTTGAGGATGTGGCCAGGTTTTTATATTTTATGGACCCTAAATATTTAAACATAAACTTTAATGACATCGAAAAGGTGAATCAATTCATAATGCCATCAACTGCTTCTTCAAAAGCAAAACAAGTAAATACTTTAAAGCACATGCACAACTTTTTCCATACTGTATTTCTTTTATGCAAGTCAACAATGATATATAGAAGAGAATGAAAAGCATTGCCCATGACATTATCGGTAAAAGTTTTGAATCCTTGTTAAGTATCTCCAGAACTCCCACCGAATGCCACAGGCTTCTGGGGGCAGCAGAGGACTAATTTTTATTCAAGCTATCGGTAAAGCCCAAAATGACCAAATATTGGATTTGATTGTCAAGTTGGATATTATATTTTACTTGGAAGCTGTTCTGGTACTTCAACATCTGCAGAGACCAGGGATGGTCAAGAATATGACTGTGTAGGAGTGGGAGTAGAGAGTGGACTACCAGTAGGTCACTTCCGAGTACACAGTGTCTTTTACAATCATTGGGGTCCAGCTGCATAGACATGCTGTGAGATCATCTTCACCACCTTCAAATGCTTTGTCTTTACCCAGGAACTGGCACCTCTTGGTGATCTGTTCTCTCTGATTGTACCAAATGTAAGTATGTTAAGATATAACTATACAAGACTTGGAAAAACATATTTGGCCATAAAGTATGAGTTAACAGTTAAACCCCATTCCAGTCCTTTTGGAGAAATTTCCCTTCAATTTCTGTGCCAAAGATTGCAACAGGAAGTGAGAGGAAGCTCTCTTAGTTGACATTAGTACAGGTGTCCATGTTGGAGGATTTACACTTACCTTTTGTTCTGACAACTTCATCACTATGTCTGAATGATGGTGGTCCCCGGGACAGTTCATGAAAGTGGATATGGGGCAGGTATATAAATACTGTACATATGGCAATATAATCCATCTCTAGTCTAAAACTTAAGGTATATGTATAACCATACTTTTTCTTAACTGTTTCTGAATACGTATTCTGAATTTCTTCTTATATTCTCTCTATTGTATTTAACATCTAAAGTATTTTTTTGTTAACAGATGTCTTAGTTATTTTATTTTATTTTCTCTTTTAGGTGGGAATTCCAGAAGATGTGGTTAAGAGATGCGCTGTTCAGATCTCCAATGCTCTGCAATTCATAGTGGAGAAAGGACTAGTACACCTCGATGTGAAGCCAGACAATATTTTTGTGTTTGATCAGAGGTGCCATTCCATTAAGCTCACAGACTTTGGCCTGGCTAAGGTCACAGGGACAGTGATTAGATCCAAGTGTGGCAGCAAACCCTACAGAGCTCCAGAGATGTATGAAATTGCTCCTCCAGATGGACTGGCTGTAGATGGCAGCCTTGATGTGTGGGCGTTTGGTGTCACCATCTACGTTCTGCTCACGGGGAAGTTTCCATGGCAGGACACCCTCCCTGAGGATGAAGAATTTAAAAGTTTTGTTGTCTGGCATAAGAATTTTGAGGTGGATAATCCTCCTGAAGCATGGAGAGAAGTTCCCACTGGGATACGAAGGATGTTTATTGATTTGTTGGCCATTGACTCTACTAAAAGAAGTCAGAGTGCAGAAGTCCTAAAATACATGGGTGACATCTGGAAAGAAGAAACCCCAGAAAAGGATGAGGAGCCCACTGAAAGCAGTTCTTTCAAACATTCTTTTTTTTAACCAAAACTTTATTTGTTGGTGCAGCAAATCATACAGGTATTATAGCAAACATTGACAGGACCAAATACAGTAACAATCTGTCAAAAACATACTATACATATCTTCCAATGTGACCATATATGTTGCAATGCACCATTACATAACCATTAAAGCAAACTTTTAGCACTTGGTTGAACATCCTGAAAATCAGGACACAGCAAAAAGAAAGAAAGAGAGAAGAAAAAAGACTAATATATTTTGCTAAACCAAGTATTTAACATAACAAAACTGAAACATTTAACTGTTTTTCTCCTCCCTTCTCCCCCAACCCCTCCTCTCCATTTACTTTTCACATTTTTAGAGTTGCAATAATCTATCCATTACTAGCTGGGGCGGGGGCGAGAGCTGGATCAGCCAGCCATGGCTGCCATATAGTTTTAAATTTGGTCACGGCATTCCTATGACACTAGACCAGTTGTTCCCTAATCAGGAGTGAGTTTATATACAATCCATGGTTTCCCTGTAGGTACATTAGATGCCACCCAATGTCTAGCTATAAGCTTTCTAGCTAGGTATAGTGGTCTAGTAATCATAATGTACATTACCCTCTGATAAATTTCCTCCCCTTTTTAGCTCTACATTTCAACGAGCCATGTTCCTGGGTGGAAGACAACAGTACTGAGTAAATTTTTGAAATCTGCCCCTTCCTGGCGTTTGCTTGAAGTAGCTCCATTAGGTGCAGGGGTGAAGTCGCAGTTAGGGAGGTTATCTGTCCCTGCAAAGAATGTCAGAGTTGGAGATATTGATAAAATCATCTAGTGGGGAGTGTAAATTCTGAGCAAAGTTGTGCAAAAGATTTCAATACATCCCTGCATATATCTGTGGAAAATAAAACATATCCCCTTGCGTTTCCATAGGGCGGATCACTCCAGTTTATTAAGTTCTGGGTATCTTGGATTGTTCCACAGAGGGGTGAATCCCAGGGGGCCCTCGACCCTTGGTGCCTCTCGGGCCGCTTCCCACAGTTTTCTAAGGAGACCCGCCGTTGGGGCGGTCGGGAGCAGGCTGGGAAGATCCATTTCCAAATGAGAGCCGGCTTTCAAATCTGGGTTGGCCTGGGTTACTCATCATAAAATAAGATCATCCAAGCCATCATCTCTACCCCACCCCATGATCTGCCGCATTTGGGAGGCCAGAAAATATAGTTTGGCATGTGGTACCGCCAGGCCCCCTCTATCCTTACTATATTGTAGGGTATTTAAACTGATTCTACCTCCTTTATGCTTCCCAATGAGATCCCTCATCTGGGTATCCACTCTTTTGAACCATTTGTTAGAGATCCACATAGGGGAGTTCTGAGAGATATACAGCAATTGTGGGGCCCAGATCATTTTTATTAAGTTCACTCTCCCTACCACAGACAGGAGGAGCTTGCACCATCTAAGGGATTTTTCCCTCCATTTATCTAACAAGGATTAGATTGTTTAATTCTAGGTAGCTAGAAGTGTCCGCAGTGTCTGCTAGAACTATAAAGGTCACCAAGCTGCTTCTGGCAGCAGATACACCACGTGTTGAAGTGCCCTTCAGGAAAGGAACGTAACAAAGATAAAATTAGTCTTATGACCCAGTTCTTGAGAGCCCCGCCCCCCCCCCCCCCCCCCCACACACACACACACGATTGAACTGGAAGCTGTTGGATATATCCTATTTATGTAATATAGGTCTTGTTTTTTCCTGTTTTTGGTACTTGCTTAAGCTCCTTTAGCTGTACTAAATACATTTCTGTTGTATTCAATCTCTATTTAGTGTCCAACATGTATTCTCAAATCATATACATGTAGATATGGAGGTCTATTAGGCATTTTGTTTTTATAGTTTTATAACGGCAGGTAACAGTATTCATATTTGACACATTTCTAAAGTTTATTTTCAAAGGTTCTTTTTGTTTTGCTTATTAATCTAACAAGTTTTAATGTTTTGCTCTCCAGGACATTATGGCCTCTGTTGAACATAATGTGGAAGGTCTTCTGGATAAAATGGTCTCCTTCTATGCACAAGGACTACAGCAGATAGACTTTGAAGAGTAATTCCTCATTGTGGAGGAGCTTGGAAAAGGTGGATATGGAAATGTATTCTTGGTGAAGGATAAGCAAACAGGTGAGAGAATTAATCTAGCTGCCATTTCAGTATCCTCTATGAATATGTATATGGATGTAAAGTCGATCTGCAAGTTAAAGGCTTTTTCCAAGAGGTCGCTAATTTTAGACTTAATCTAAAACAAAAAGGAGCATTAGAGTAGAATCACTGTGCAACACTCGTAATAAAGAATAGCAGGTAAATGCATTGAGCAAATATGGCCCAATACATACATTTATTACATCTCTATAAATAGAAAAATTTGTTTCAAATATTCATGTTGGAAAAATTATTTAGAGACCTAAGCATTGGGCTGTTTCTTAGGAGTTATGCAAATATCAAAATGAAATATTGATCACATGTAATGCTGAGTCCAATGAATAAAAGGAAGGGGCTAGGAACAGTCAGCCTGGGGATGATACCATTGCTAATGATGCTGGATGTCCTCTAGTCAGGAAATGACATGGGCTCTATCTGGAGAAGTTCCTGTACAGGTGAGTGCTGGTAAGGCTGAAGTTTAGCTTTAAATGTCCATGATACATTCACAATCTGGGAGGAGCATATCTTATAAAAAATGTTGGATATTGTCAAGTTAAAAACATACAGAAATTACCAATTGAACATTTCTAGTTCTTGATCAAAGTTATTTCATTTTTTCACAGGTCAAAGAATGGCAATGAAAGTCATGGATAAGGACAGAACCAGTCAGTGGTCTTTTCTCCATGAATTCAGTATTTCATACTTACTGTCTCCTCACCAAAATATCATCGGATGTTTTGGCTTCTTCTTCTCCACCATTGACTACTTTGTCTTTCCCCAGGAACTGTCACCTGTTGGAGATCGGTTCTCCATGATTTTAACAAATGTAAGTACATTAAGTTTTAGGTATGGCCATTTCTTTATTTTTAAAGGATTAAATAGAGTTAAAACGAATATTTTGAATTTTCAAACACTTTCTTAAAATGTCTAGGTAAGCAATGTCATTAAGACAAAGCAAATTTCCCTGGGGGGGACACCAACAATAAAATCTATCCCAGCCTAAAATAAATAAATACACTACTTTATGGCCATACATATATGCTTCAACTGAATCTTTAGTTATCCTTATATTCTCCCCTATTGTATTTAACATCTATTATGTTTTTGAACTTGTTCTAGGTGGGAATTCCAGAAGATGCAGTACAGGTGTGTTCTGTGCAGATCTCCAGTGCTCTGGAATTCTTATCGGAGAAAGGACTTGTACACATGGACCTCAAGCCAGAAAATGTTCTTGTGTTTGACCAGGACTGCCATTGTGTGAAGATCACAGACTTTGGACTCACTAAGGTCACAGGGACAGTGATTAGAGCAAGGTGTGGAGGCACATCCTACATGGCCCCAGAGTTTAACCTGACCATTTCAGATGGACTGGTTGTAGATGGCAGCCTTGACGTGTGGGTGTTTGGTGTCATCTACTGCCTACTCACAGAAGAGTTTCCATGGCAGGTGGCTTTGTACACTTCTGGGAATAGAAAGGAGTGTGACAGCTGCGTATCATCCACAAACGAATGGGCTTGATGAGAAAACTAACGACAACATAAAGCGGCAAGTTTAATTTGTATTTGTGATCGTCCCTTGACTGTATATCTTTGTACCTGTGTTTGAATAAACTGTGATTTATTACACTACACCAATGTCTTGACAAGTGACTGACTGGGTGGACTAATTTTATCTGGAACATGCAAGTGGTTAAGCTTAGGACATACTTCTCCTGAGTATGGGGCTCGTAGCATGACTGTTTTCTAGAGATCTGTAAATGTGTTAAGTAAACTTGTTTTTATTAAAAAAATATATATATACACAGGTGAAAGCCAGTAAATTAGAATATTTTGAAAAACTTGATTTATTTCAGTAATTGCATTCAAAAGGTGTAACTTGTACATTATATTTATTCATTGCACACAGACTGATGCATTCAAATGTTTATTTCATTTAATTTTGATGATTTGAAGTGGCAACAAATGAAAATCCAAAATTCCGTGTGTCACAAAATTAGAATATTGTGTAAGGGTTAAATTTTGAAGACACCTGGTGCCACAAACTAATCAGCTGATTAACTCAAAACACCTGCAAAGGGCTTTAAATGGTTTCTCAGTCCAGTTCTGAAGCCTACACAAACATGGGGAAGACTTCAGATTTGACAGCTGTCCAAAAGGCGACCATCGACACATTGCACAAGGAGGGAAAGACACAAAAGGTTATTGCTGAAGAGGCTGGCTGTTCTCAGAGCTCTGTGTCCAAAACACATTAATAGAGAGGCAAAGGGAAGGAAAAACTGTGGTCAGAAAAAGTGTACAAGCGATAGGGATCACCGCGCCCTAGTCAAGATTGTGAAAAAAAACCCCTTCAAAAATGTGGGGGAGATTCACAAGGAGTGGACAGCTGCTGGAGTCAGTGCTTCAAGATCCACCACCAAGAGACGCTTGAAAGACATAGGTTTCAACTGCCGCATACCTCGTGTCAAGCCACTGTTGACCAAGAAACAGCGCGAAAAGCGTCTCACCTGGGCTAAGGAAAAAAAGAGCTGGACTGCTGCCGAGTGGTCCAAAGTCATGTTTTCTGACGAAAGCAAATTTTGCATTTCCTTTGGAAATCGAGGTCCCAGAGTCTGGAGGAAGACAGGAGAGGCACAGGATCCACGTTGCCTGAAGTCTAGTGTAAAGTTTCCACCATCAGTGATGGTTTGGGGTGCCATGTCATCTGCTGGTGTCGGTCCACTCTGTTTCCTGAGATCCAGGGTCAACGCAGCCGTCTACCAGCAAGTTTTAGAGCACTTCATGCTTCCTGCTGCTGACCTGCTCTATGGAGATGGAGATTTCAGGTTCCAACAGGACTTGGCGCCTGCACACAGCGCAAAATCTACCCGTGCCTGGTTTACGGACCATGGTATTTCTGTTCTAAATTGGCCAGCCAACTCCCCTGACCTTAGCCCCATAGAAAATCTGTGGGGTATTGTGAAAAGGAAGATGCAGAATGCCAGACCCAACAACGCAGAAGAGTTGAAGGCCACTATCAGAGCAACCTGGGCTCTCATAACACCTGAGCAGTGCCAGAAACTCATCGACTCCATGCCACGCCGCATTAATGCAGTAATTGAGGCAAAAGGAGCTCCAACCAAGTATTGAGTATTGTACATGCTCATATTTTTCATTTTCATACTTTTCAGTTGGCCAACATTTCTAAAAAATCCCTTTTTTGTATTAGCCTTAAGTAATATTCTAATTTTGTGACACACGGAATTTTGGATTTTCATTTGTTGCCACTTCAAATCATCAAAATTAAATGAAATAAACATTTGAATGCATCAGTCTGTGTGCAATGAATAAATATAATGTACAAGTTACACCTTTTGAATGCAATTACTGAAATAAATCAAGTTTTTCAAAATATTCTAATTTACTGGCTTTTACCTGTATATAATTTTATATTTTTTTGTATTTTAACTCTAGAGCTCTAATGAAAGTGGTCAATGATAAGCAGGATGATTGGGATCTGTATTCGGAACCTACGTTATTTTCTTTGCGTTAAAAAATGCAAACCACCACAAAATTTTCACCGTTTCAATTGATGTATGGAAGGGAGGCAGTTTTCCCCGCCGAAGTTCCTGTT
Organism: Lithobates septentrionalis; assembly: GCA_037952835.1. Taxonomy (NCBI): domain Eukaryota; kingdom Metazoa; phylum Chordata; class Amphibia; order Anura; family Ranidae; genus Lithobates; species Lithobates septentrionalis. The sequence continues at coordinate 211,197 of JBBDGP010002168.1, forward strand.
GAAATGCTGGTTAGTTTATGTACAACTATGCTGCAAATCTGTGCTCACATACTCAAACATATGACTTTCAGTGGAGTGGACATGATTTAAGGCTGCAGTTCTTTTCTATAAATTTAGAGACTGTTCTCTTCCTAGAGTTAGGAAGTCAATACGGCTTTTATGTGCCGTTGTGCACCTGCATTTCTGTATTTTCATTACTTTTTTTTTAACACTTTTAGGGTATTATATGAATTTGCAATTTTGTTTTTTTATGGCTTAATATATTGAACGTCAATCTTGAATTTTAAGCCCTCAATAGATACTTCACGGAATGTCGTGCGCACCATAGAGAAGAGAGAGGTAGTTTTAGATAGTTTGACCCCGTTGGTCATATGTTAGGCCATGCCCTGTTGGTGTGGCCTTAATAGGTTTGTGGATAAAGTTGCCACTGTTTGACATACTTTTACTGCATTCCTTTGCTACTTGAACCACGTTGGTCAATTTAGGCTTTGCCCTGTTGGTATTGCCTTTGCTATCATTTGGCCTTTCCGGCTTTTTCTAAAAATTTGCCAATCTTTGGCATTAATTTTTATCCAGTCCTTACAGGTTTTTTAATCATGCTCCATTTTTTTTTTTCATTGCCTCCCCAGTTAAAGTCTTATGGCAGAGAGAAGACGAGAACTCACAGGAAGTTGTTGTAGGGCCTTACCCGCTGTATGTCTACTCATTTAAAAGACTGCGTGCAACACAGTGGCTGGGAGAGGAGGTAAGAGAGACTACTTCACTACTGGTGAAAAGGTATTCAAGTCAAATGTGTTCCTATAGGGATTTTATTCTTTTTTTTAAAAAAAATACAGGTAATTGACGCCTACCTACATCACCTAATTAAAAACCAGCAGGCAAGTGTGAGTTCTGTGAACTGTGTGAGATTGTGGTTTCTTTATTGTTCACAGAAAAAAGGAAAAAATAACTGTGCTTCAAAAACATGTAGATTATAAGCTGCAATGTCCTAAATGTGACACAAACACACAAAGTAAATGGGAAAAATTGGTGACTCGCGCTAAACAAAATAGGATTTTTTATTACAGCTTACCTGTAAAATCCTTTTCTTTCGACGGACATCACGGGACACAGAGCCACAGTAATTACTGATGGGTTATAGGGTATCACTAGGTATTGGACACTGGTCACACCCTAATCAGGAAGTTCAACCCCCTATATAACCCCTCCCCTTCCAGGAATACCTCAGTTTTGTAGCAAAGCAGTTTAGGTGTATTAGAAGAGGGGCGGGACCTCTGTGTCCCGTGATGTCCGTCGAAAGAAAAAGGATTTTACAGGTAAGCTGTAATAAAAAATCCTATTTTCTTTTCTCGGACATCACGGGACACAGAGCCACAGTAATTACTGATGGGATGTCCCAAAGCAATGCCAACTGAGGGGGGGGAATCACAACCAAGTAGGGTGCTATCAGACCTGAGGACCCTGTACCGCTGTCTGCAGCACACTACGCCCAAAGGCGATATCCTCATGCCTTCCTACATCCACCTGATAGAATCTGGTAAATGTATGAACTGAAGACCAGGTTGCGGCCTTGCAGATCTGAGCCATAGAGGCCCGGTGATGCACTGCCCAAGAAGCACCAATAGCCCTTGTGGAATGTGCCTTGATCTGAAACGGAGGAATCTTCTGTTTCAAACCGTAAGCTTGAATCCATTTAGAAATGGTTGCTTTTGACGCTGCCTGTCCTCTATTGGGACCCTCCGGCAGCACGAACAAGACATCCGTCTTGCAATCTGAGCAGTTGCCTCCAGATAGGTCTTGACTGCTCTTACTACATCCAAAGAATGTAATGACCTTTCTTCCGAAGAACAAGGTTCTGGAAAAAAGGAAGGTAGCACAATGTCTTGGTTTAGATGAAAATCTGAAACCACCTTCGGTAAAAAACTAGGATGAGGGCGCAGTACCACTCTATCCTTGTGTATAATCAGGTAAGGCTCCTTACAGGAAAGAGCTGCTATTTCTGATACTCTTCTGGCAGAAGAGATAGCTACCAGGAAAATTAGTTTCCTCGTCAGTAAGACCAAAGGAATCTGACGTATTGGTTCAAAAGGCTGCTTTTGTAACACCGCTAGAACCAAGTTCAAGTCCCAGGGGTTTAGGGGCGCCCTAACCGGAGGATTAAGACGCATCACCCCCTGTATAAAGTTTCGGATCAGAGAATGCGAAGCAAGCGGCCGTTGAAACAACACTGATAAGGCCGACACCTGGCCCTTGATGGTACTCAAGGCCAGCTTCATCTCTAATCCTAATTGTAGAAAATCCAGAATTCTACTTATGACATATTTCCTGGGATGCCAACCCCTGGATACACACCAGGATACATAAGCTTTCCAGACTCTATGATAAATCATTCTGGAAGCTGGCGTCCTTGCATTGATCAAGGTAGATATGACAGGACCTGAAAGCCCACGATTTTTCAGAATGTGGGATTCAATAGCCCACCCGTCAAATCTAGCATTTGTGAGGCAGGCTGGAACACCGGACCTTGAGCTAACAGGTCTGGGTGTATCGGTAGGATCCACCGGAAACCCACCATCATCCCTGCTATTTCTGCTTATCAGGTTCTTCTGGGCCAAACGGGGGCCACCAGAAGTGCCGACTTCCCTTCTTGCCTGAGTCTGCGAAGGAGCCGTGGCAGTAGCAGAATGGGAGGGAATGCATAAATCGGTGAGAGCCGATGCCACGGAATCACCAACGCATCCGTCCTGCCTGCAAGAGGATCCCAGGCAACCGGTAGGAAGGATTTCCCCTTCTGTAGGTTTTCGGGTATGAGCCATCAGCTGAGGCTCTGACGCATCGCATGCGATAGGTGCATTGGAAAGACTTATGCCTGCACCAGGTCAACAGAATACTGTGTTGCAACAGTTCTGCTTGGAACTGCGCATAGGGAACTGCTTCGAATGAAGCCACCATCTTCCCCTGCAACCTCATACAAAGGCGGACAGAAAGACCCTTCTTGGCCCTGACTGTCAGAATCAGCTCCCTCAGAGCAGTGATTTTTGCCTGCAGACATTTCAGTTAAGCAGGAAAAATGGGCACATATAGGCCTGTATCTCTGATGCCTATTGACATCAGAAATTCTCCTCCCTGCAGGACGGAGATTACTGTCTGAATTGATTCCAAACAAAAGGACTGCATCCTTGGGAATCGTTTCAGAACTCTCAAATCCAAAGTGGGTCTGTCGTCCCCATTTGGTTTTCGGACCATAGAAAGATTGGAACGGAGTCTCAATCCTTGATCCTTTGTGGGAGCCCCCACAATGACCTCTTGCGACCAAAGTCGCTTTATCGCTAGAAGGAGCGACTGCTTCTCTTCTGGTTTTCTGGGAACACCTGATCTGAGGAAACGAGGAGAGGGACATTCTTGGAACTCCAGTCTGTACCCTAAGGTTACCATGGAGATTACCCATCTGTCCTGGAAGTCCTTCTGCCAGGGCCCTGAGAGCTGCAGCAGTCTTTCCCCTCACTCGAGCGAGTGGGGCGCCCCTTCATGAAGAGGTCTTAGTGTCTTGCTTAGAAGACCTTTTCCCCCAGGATTTCTTGTGTCCCTGGGGTCGACTCTTGTTTCTTGTCCCAGACGGAGGAGACCGTCGTGACTGCCTGGAGGCTGATGCCCCTGGCGCTGGGGAAAGAGTCAGTTTAAAAGAGGGACGCTTACTCTTCTTCTTATCAGGTAAGAGAGTGCTTTTCCCACAGGAGATCGTCTTGATATAATTATCCAAGTCCTCTCCAAACAACCTTTCACCACGGAAGGGAAACCCAGCCAGAAGCTTCTTACATGGTGCTTCGGCTGACCAGTTTTTCAACCATAAGATTCTACGTATATGCACCAACCCAGGCGAGAGGTTTGCACGATAGAATCTCTAATGGCGTCAACAGCGTAACATAAAGCCGCAGGAAGGTTCGCAAACCCCTGGGCCTGCTGTTCAGGCAATACTTTGATGACCTGCTTAACATGGTCTCTTAAGTATTGACAGACTCCAATCGCTGCTACTGCAGGTTGGGCCACTGATCCTGCTAAAGAGAACACATCTTTCAATAAGAAGTCCGTCTTTTTATCCACAGGATCTTTGAGCATCTGAGCGTTGTCTACAGGACAAGTCAGATTACTATTTACAGAGGAAATGGCCGCATCAATGGCCGGTATTCCCCACCTCTTAATAACTTTTCTTCCATAGGATAAAGTGTAGAAAACTTTTTCGGCGGAAGAAATCGCTTATCTGGGTGATCCCACTCAGAGTAAAGCAGCTTTTCAAGTAATTTATGTACAGGAAAAGCATGTGCTGCTTGGAAAGGTTTCAGTGACCCCAAAGCAGAAGAGGTTTCTGTAGTAGTTTCAGGTATGGGCAACTTAAATGTGGAGCGGACCAAACCAGTGAGGATCTGCACTAAGACTTTCTCCTCTTGGGAAGTCGCAGAGGGTCCCTCTACACCTGAATCCTCCGAAGAGGAATCATCTGTCCCATCCTGATCCTCTGAAAGGGATTCATCTCCTTTATCCCAGAGCTCCTCTGACTGAGGGTCTTGGGGAGCAGAGGAAGGCCCTGTGCGTTTTCTTCCACTCAGTGAAGATGTAATCGCGGCCATTAGTTTTTTCTCGAATCCAGAAATGGTTGAGGAAAAAAACTTCTTGTGTAATGTACACAGGGGCTGAAGTGCCGGCAGCAGATGTAGCCCCTAACCCCAAAGGCTCTCCCTGTCCAGCTGCCCCTGGTCCCTCAGGAGGGGATGGTGTAGCAGACGGGGGGTCCTCAGAACCTGAACGAGACCCCCTAGTGCCTCTGGTTCTAGGGGTGCTTGAACCTCTTCTACCCATAGTGCAAAGCAACAAGGTGTGAGGTATCAAAAACGAACACTGACTGCTGAGCGATGTAGTCTGGCTAAAAGCCTTGCTACCAAATGCCCAATCCGGTGTTCTTCAGTGAATGCAGCCTAGGGGAATGCCTGTGTCCCATCTTACATGTGACTGTCAGCTCTGTGTCTCTCCAAAGCTCAGAGCACCTATACAGTGTGCTTTAAATAGCCATGCTTTCAGGCAATGTGGGCGTCTGGGCACGCTGACGCTGTGCTGACGCCCCGCCCCCCCTCCCCCCCCTCGTTTTTGAAAAACGAGCGCTTCCCGCGCGAGCCGACCCTTTCTGACAACCTGAAGGGAGGCTGGGGTTGGGGGAATAAGGAGGAGGCCGGCAGTGATGGGCCCTGCTTCGCAATGCGGCTTCGGTGGCGGCGCGGTAGCGGCTGTGACAGTGCGGTCTCACCCGCCTTACAGTGTACCTGAGCCTTTCCTTAGCCTGGGGGGACCATCCCAGCAGAGAAAACCCCCCACCATCTACCTTTGGAGCTGGAGGACGAGCCTTGCAGCGGACGCTGAGACAGATCAAGCATGAGAAGGTTTGTGCTCTTGGCCGCCCCCGGTGGTCACAATAGGCACAGCATGCATACACTTTAAAGGAGAAGAGCCACTAGAATTTAAAATTCTGTGGAATCTCCTCTTACCTTATCCAGGCCGCAGGGTTCAGTTTACACAGACCCAGCCTTCGCCTCTCACGGTGGGCTCCGTTTGTGAAAAACCGTCAGAGACTGGGGCCCCCATCAGTAGGGGGATCCTTCAGTTCTGGGCCTGTAAAGCACCTCGCCGGAAATTAGGAAGTTTAAAGCCATTTTCTGATCCGCGGGTCCAGCTCTCTAAAAAGAGAAGCGTTACAGGTAAAATCTCGTTTCTTCGGACACGAGGCCCGGGTACCATTCAATTCGGCCATGAAAAGACACTTTGAATGGATCCGGTCGCCTGGCTTGCCCCAGTATAGGATCTTTGGGATATTCCTTTTGGAGCTTCAGCACAGGACATCTTTACACGTCCAACACCTAAGACACTGGTGTAAAAACTGAGGTATCCCTGGAAGGGGAGGGGTTATATAGGGGGTTGAACTTCCTGATTAGGGTGTGACCAGTGTCCAATACCTAGTGATACCCTATAACCCATCAGTAATTACTGTGGCTCTGTGTCCCGTGATGTCCGAGAAAAGAAATTAGTATGTGTGTGGCTGAAGGATGCCACAACCTAAAAAAACAAAATGCAACAAATATATATGAATATGTGTGGTGTAGCACACTATATAAGATTGGGGGAATACACACGTCCCTTTAGTGAGTACATATACAATCTATGCAAAAATATATCACAATTAGTGCATAATATTTTAAAATAAGTCTGTGTATAATATATACAAAATTAAAAATAAGAATGTGAAATATTAAAGGAATAGTCCGTATGAAAAAACCTCAAAAGGTGATTGACAATCCTGGGTTAATCAATTGTATAGAATCCTAGTTATATGGGTCCACCACCAAAAGTAAAGAGCCTGGCCGCTTACCAGAACCCCATGACCCCCCGTTACAGAGGGTCTAAATGGGCTGTGAGATCCTGCTAGTCCGGAACTTGCAGCCAATGGGTGACTAGAAAAATGTATAAAACCTTGCAGACAGGCTCTCATAAGCCTGAGTAAATTAATTATAAAAGTGTATATTTCCACTGTAGGTGCAGGAGACTTGTAATAAAGGTAAGTAGTCGTCAGCTGGTGGGTAGAACTTGGTTTATGCAAGTTTTATTTTTTTTTATTCTAGTTTGTTCCTGCGTATGGTCACGCGCAAAGATCAGGGTGTCCAATGGAAAATATATGTTCTAAACCACAACAACTCCACAACTACTGGTGTCCTGTTGTTTATTATTTTGATGGTAATTGTTTTTACACATTATTTCTTTTATTCATGAATTAAATGTTAAAGTGTTAACCACAAAAAATAATACATATCTCGATCCTCCAAAGCAGATTACACTGCACAGTGCGTGTGCTTTTATCTGCTCCCCTCGAAACTTTAAAAAAGGTCCCCGATTCTGTTAGGGACCTTTTTGATGTATGCCATCTCTCTACAAAAAGTAAGGGCTGCTCTATTAGAGGCTGTCATAGCACACTAAGTGGATTTAAGGTAGCATTCTAGATACCGAATATGAGCTGTGTTCAGGCTAGTCACATGACTTCCGGCCGCTTTACACCTACGAGACAGATTCTGTGGCGAGGCTGAGCGGACACGTGAGCTCCCCGTCTGACGGCGGAGGTCTCGAGATCATGGCTCCTCCACCATGAGACTTCAATCAGAGATAAAAAGTAGCCGTGAGTAATGTGACCAACCTGAAGACAGCAGAAATTTACTTTTTAATACTTTTTAGAACTATCAATTTTTCAAAATATTTAATATATATCTAAATATATTTTTTTTCGTATGATATGTGTTATAAAAAATACCTTTTTTATAAACTTTAATGTTTTACAGTTTGCAAAGGAGTATCTATAAAGTAGAACTATAAGCAATGTTAAGACCTCGCCAGAAGCAATATTGGATGCACGACTCCAAATAGCATGCACCCTACTGGAGTATAAAGGTCAGTCATATCACTAACTCCATGAAAACTTTGCAAAATAATCTACAAATTTTCAATCACATCGTCTAAAATGTATTTATTTTGAAATAATGTTTGCTTGACATTTTAACATATTCTGAAACCTGTTTACAAAATTTACACATTTATTTTAGATCATCATGACTGAGCAGGTGCAGGAATAGGAGTGGGATAACTTTGAGCAAGGAACCAAGGAAACGTGAAATCCCAAGTTGAGTAACTGTTTAGTATTATTAATGTGTGCATATTGTACATGATATTTGTAGGCATATTTTTGGAAGCTATGAGTTGGGTTGTATGTGCAGTTTTTCCTGTTTTGTAAAGTATTGGTACAAGTCAAAATCTCAACTGAAGCAGACAGGTTTTCTGTGCTGTTTTGTTCCTTGTGCTGGGGGAAGATGCTGCGTACACTGTTTAGGAAGAGTATTGCCGCGTACACTGTTTAGGAAGAGTATTGCCGCGTACACACGGGCGGACTTTGACCGGACTGGTCCGACAGACTTTCCAGCGGACTTCCGACTGACTTTTTAATGAACGGACTTGCCTACATACAATCATAGCAAAGTCCAATGGATTCGTACGTAATGACGTACAACGGACTAAAATAAGGAAGTTGATAACCAGTAGCCAATAGCTGCCCTAGCGTTGGTTTTTGTCTGTTGGACTAGCATACACACGGGTGGATTTCTGGGTCCGGCGGAGTTACGACGTAAAGATTTGAAGCATGTTCCAAATCTAAAGTCCGTCAGATTTGTGACTGGAAAAGTCCGCTGAAGGCCCGGTGAAGCCCACACACGATCGGATTGTCTGCCGGATTTGGTCCATCGGACCTGTCCGGTTTAAAAGTCCGACCGTGTGTACACTGCATAAGGCTGCAAAGGTTTCTGGTGTCCAGGAGGACTAGAAAGCGTTGCACCCTTCTTATCTTGGCCAGAACTAGTTAGTGGATGTCTGTTGTAAGTGAGCTGGCTGGATATGCTTCTCCCTTGAACAGAGTTTGAGATGGAGTCTCTGATCTTTACTTGGATATTAATACAATGTGATATATTGGAAGCTCCACCTTCAAGCACTAGAAACGACATTGTTCTAAGACACTCTTAGTAGTGAAATAGTTCACGGGATTTTTATCTCATTATTATTTGCTGCAAAAGCAGACCTGGAGGCCTCAATCACCCATTTAGGCAAACAATACGGCATCCCGCTGAAAGTAGTTCCCCTTACAGTGTCCGAGGTACTCTTCAGTACAACGATTCAGGGCCAACAGATTATAGATATCATAGATCTGGGGGTCGGGAGGCCAACTCATGCACTATTTGCAGATGTGGATCCTGTATAGAAGTTAGCGCATATCGACGAGATCGGGTATACGACAGTAATATCTTACCTGATCATGTTGGCTAGTAAGGCAGTAACCGCACACGGGTCATGCTTACAAACAGATAGAAAACGGATGGAGTCTATGGATGGATCCTATACAGTACAACAATAGTGGTTTCTATCCAATGAGGTGGCAACTAGAGCGGGTATTATGATCAGGAATCACATCACAGTTAGGAGAACTATAGTTACGCTCATGCAGGGACTTATCTGAAATAGTTGGACTGACTGGGTTTCAGATCGTGTGTCAGTATGTGATAGGGACACGATCTCCTATATTGGCAGTCTCATTGTACTGGCCCCAAGTTGCCACATTTATAACACTAATGGAGATCTATAGAGATCATGGCTCAGGCACACCGTTTAATACGTTCTTAGGTTTGGCCACTGCACCAAAGTTCAACTCTAGCAATTTTGAGGCCTTATACGCCTTTGCAATTGGATACGCTTCAGTGCAAATGCCCACTATGGGATCTTACTTGACCAGGAGAGGCCATCTCTGACCATGTCAGCTACAAAGTGGGTAGAGCATATGCATTGACCGCAGCAAGTAGTGTATCCACAGAGTTTGCAAGGTCCCTTGGCCTACAGGAAGAAGAAGTATCCAGAGTCGCTGATCTTCTTAACAAATTCATCGGGGAGCCAAGAGGTAATCCTGAAAATGTAGGAGTTGGATTATAAAGCATACACTGACCCAGGTAGAGGAGCTGTTGTAGCCTTTAAAAACAACTCTCTCAGGTATTGTTGCTGTATTGTAATTAATTGAAATTGTGCTGTGTGTTTTATATTATTCTAATTTTTTATGCTCCCAGTCACCCATTATTAGATTATGAAAAAAAAATGTTTAAAAATAAGAAGATTCTATTGCATTCAGATAATAAAGGGATTGTTTTTGCAATTGGTTTCCAAATCACTTCTGGTTATTTCTATTCTACATTATTTAGTATTTCAATGTTTAGAATTGAATATATGTATCAAGGCTAAATATGTTTAGTCTTTAACCCCCCCCCCCCCCCCGGTTAACAATAAATACGTGGATGTATTTAAAAAAGTTGTACTTGAAGATTTAAAATCTGTGAAAATCAAGAAAAGAGAGGAACCTAACTTCATGAAAAGCGGCATCAGAAAACTCACCAAAAGAAAAGACATTGTCATTCAACCTGCAGACAAAGGAGGAGGCACTGTGATTTTGACTAAAAAACAATATAATGATAGTATGGTAAACTTACTCGAAGATGAAAATACCTATAGAAAATTACCAAGCAACCCTGTTTTTAGGTGCAGGAAAGAACTTGAACTGGTGGCTTATCTGGGTCTGAAGAGAAACATTCTAAACAAAAAGGAGGCCAAATTCTTAATTCTAGAAGCTTGTCGGACACCCATTATTTATTTATTGCCCAAACTACATAAAGATAAGGAAAATCCACCCACCAGACCCATTGTCAATGGAATAGATTATTTGACCGCAAGAATGGGACAATATATAGACAACTACTTACAACCTGCCGTGAAAAATACAAAAGCCTACTTAAGAGACACAAAGCAGATACTACAGATTGTAGAAGAACTACCTAAAAGGAGGAGGCCCATGGATTCTAGCAACAGCGGATGTATCTTCATTGCATACAATTATTTTCCATCATCAGGCCTGTGAAGCCACAAAATGGGGTTTGAAAACACATACCAAATTATCTTGCCCTCAAAGAAAATAATCTAGTCAAGTGTTTGGACTTCTGCTTAAAGAACAGTTATTTTTGGTATAACCACAATTATTACTACCAAAAGACCCGTGTCGCGATGGGTGCAAAATTTGCGCCAAGCATAGCTAGCCTGTTTATGGCTAAGTGGGAAGATTACATTTTTTTTTACGGACACACCCACAGAACTCGTCGTCTTCAAACGATACATAGACGATATATTTTATGGAAAGGAGATGAAACAAGATTGGTGCAATTTTGGGAAAATCTTAATAAAAACGATCAAAATATAACATTGACATGGGATGTAACCAAAAACAATGTAACCTTCTTAGACCTAGAAATAAAGCAAGATGACAACACACTGAGTACGAAAACGCATTTTAAAAATGTTGATAAGAATAGTTATTTGCCGATGGAGAGCTGCCATCACCAGAATTGACTTTGCAACATCCCCAAAGGACAACTGATGCGTTTACATAGGAACTGCAGCAAGGAGGACGACTTCTTAGCCCAAGCAGAAAAGATAAGTCGCAGATGTATTAATAAAGGTTATAACAACGACCATACAAAAGACAAAAATACAAGAAGTGGAAAAAATTGACCAGTTTGAACTGATTAAAGATAAACAGAAACTAGATTCCAGAATGAATGTAGCACCCATTGTTTTAGACTACAACGCCCAACATAAAAATGTCGAGAGAATCATAAAACGACACTGGCATATTCTTTTAATAGACGCGCACCTGAAATCCATCCTTCCCCCCAAACACCAAAATTTGTATACAAAAGAGCCCCAACATTAAGAGATAGAATAGTCAAAAATATTCCTGATCCACCAACAATTGGTTACACATTCTTCACAGGAAAAGGTTTCTACCCATGCAAACGTTGCTTCGCTTGCACGAAGACCAAAAGACCAGTAGAAAAGAAGTTCACATCCACCAGCACTGGGAATACATATGAAGTGGGTGATTTTATCTGTTGCGACACAGAGGGGGCAGTGTATGCCTTTGAATGTACCTGTGACTTACAGTACATTGGACGAGAGAGACAAGAGACCCCTGAAAGTGCGTATAAAAGAACACGTACAAAATATTAAGGGTTTTGACAAACTTATCGTCTCCAAACACTTTGCCACACATCATCACCAAGACCCCACACATCTTAAGTTTTGGGACATTGAACCTTATAAAAAAAACATTGGAGAGGTGGGCATTAAGTCAAAACACTTAGTCAGCTTGAGTCCAAATGGATTTTTATTCTTGATACTTTTAAGGGGTCTTAATATAGAGTTTGATCTAAACTGTTTTATTAGTGATTTTTTTAAAAAAGATTAATTTCCTTTATTATTACCAGACCGTCTGAGATTATACACTATATTTTTAATTACCTCTAATTGCTATACTTCACTTTTTTATCAGTGATTTTAAAAAGATTCATTTCTTCTATTACCAGACCTTACGATTAAGATCCTACATTACATTTATCTCTAATTGCCATACTCTACTCTCTCTGCTCATTTAATCTATTATGTTTTATATGCTACTGCAATTTTGACATCATTTTCGGAGTCCTACTCTTTTTAAATATCTTTTAATGTCCTGTTTTTTTTCTATTTTTATTCTCATACCATAAATTTTAATTGTTGTCATCTAAATTCCAAAATTACGAGAGTGGGTAACATTTTAGTCTGGTTTTATTTTAATAAAATTTGCTGAACTAATAACTGTCATCTGATCATCCCTCCCATCATTCCCCATAGGAGTCTATTTGGTTCTGTTATTTATATATTAATACTTTTTTATATTTCTATATACATTCCCCTTTTTAAATTTATTTATACCCCATTGAGGTGTTACCACATGTGTTTGCAATGGTTTAGGTAACCTAGTATCATGCTTACACTGCTTCATAACTTTTCGTTATTTACCATCAATTTCTTTATTTACATTTTTCTAAACACATCAGTTAAAGCATTGCTCACCGCTTTTTGATACTATGATGTCTGCGTTTAGCCATAACAAAATGGCCATTATTGTAGCCTCCATAAGAAATCCTCTAGAAAATATCCGCTCCAATGCCATCAATATGAAGGCTTCGAGAAAATGGCCGACCGCCAATTATATTGTATACAACCTATTTAATGACATTTCTGCTGCCCATAATCTATCCCTGATGAAGTCACGTAACAGGTAGGACATACGGACACCGGAAGCGACGTCCAGCCCGCGAGCTTCATGCTCGTTTCAACACTGTGCATGATTTTAACATTTAATGTGAGTACCTGAAAACTTTTATTATATTATAAATGACCAGCTTAAAGCATACTACACCATAGAGGCTTTTGTGTTCTCCGAATTTCCTTATACAGTTGTGTGAAAAAGTAATTGCCCCCTCCCATGCTAAATCATGAATGAACTGTGATTAATCACAAATTTTTGGAAAGCGGAGTTAAATTTCACTTGCCACACCCAGGCCTGATTATTGCCAGACCTGTTGAGTCAAGAAATCATATAAATAGAAGCTGTCTGACAAAGTGAAGCACGCTAACAGATCACAAAAAGCCACACATCATGCCACAATCTAAAAAAAATTAAACAGATTAGAAACAAAGTACATGTATCGGTCCAGGAAGGGTTTCAAAGCCATTTCTAAGGCTTTGGAACTCCAGTGAACCACGGGTAGACTCATCCAGGAGGTCATAAAAGAACCCAGAACATCATCTAAAGAACTACAGGCCTCACTTGAATCATGAACACTGATCTTACCTGAGGCAATAAGAAAGAGACTGGGCAAAAATGGCATCAATGGGAGAGTTCCAAGTCCAAAGCCACTGCTGACCAAAAAGAACACAAAGGCTCATCTCACATTTACCAAATACATCTTGATTATCCCCAAGACTTTTAGGCAAATATTCTGTGGACTGATGAGACAAAAATTACTTTTTGGAAGGTGTGCGTTCCATTACATCTGGCATACAACTAATACAGCATTTCATAACAAAAACATCATATCAACAGTCAGACATGGTGGTGGTAACATGATGATCTGGTTCTGCTTTGCAGATTCAGGACCTGGATGATGTACCATAATTGAAGGAATCATGAATTCTGACCTCTACCAGAAAATCCTAAAAGGTAATCGTCCGGCCATCCGTTCCTGACCTCAAGCTCAAGTGCACTTGGGTTAAGCAGCAGGACAAAGATCTGAAACACAACAGCGAGCCCACCTTCAAATGGTTCAAACAAAGCAAAATTTAGGTTTTGGAGTGGCCTAGCCAAAGCCCTGACTTAAAACCAATTGGGATGCTGTATCATGACCTTATCAGGCCGTTCATGCTGGAAAACCCTCTAATGTGGCTTAATTAAAACAATTCTGCAAAGAAGAGTGGGCCAAAATTGCTTCACAGCAATGTGAAAGACTGCCAATTATCAAACGCTTGATTGCAGTTGTTGCCGCCAAGGGTGGCACAACCAGTTATTAGGTTTAGGGGGCAATTACTTTTTCACATAAAGCCAGGCAGGTTTGAACAGCTTTTTTGCCTTAATAAATGAAACCATTTAAAAACGGCATTTTGTATTTACTCAGGTTATCTTTGTGTAATAATACAATTGTTTGATCATCTGAGTCATTTAAGTGTGACAAATATGCAAAAAAATTAAAAATCAGGAAAGGGGCAAATACTTTCACACAACTGTTTATGTCCAGTTTGATGCATTTGAGCGGTCCTTTGCCACTGACCTAACCTTGAGTGAAAGGAATACAGAGGAAGCACCCATTTAGCTCTGCACATACTGAGACCCCCAGGAAGGAACGCGCAGGAGACCCCCTCTTCTGAGTGATCATCCCCTTTGTGTCTCCGAATGCTGCTTACCTTATAATAGTAAGGTAAGTAGTTAGTACACCCACAGGTGTCATTCACACTGAAGATCCATAACCACTGAAGTCACAGCGCCACCTGTTGATGGTATATAGCACTTTTTGTTTTGCACTTTTTGAGTTCAGAGGAATTCAGCTCTTCCCGACTGCGATTCATCAGCACTATTTGCACCTTTATTTATTACATGGACTATCTGAATTGTTTATGCATTGTGTACTTTTACACATTAATACTTGAAGCTTATATACTTTATTCACTTTAGTGACGTTATTAGCACCTTTTGCACTTTATTTGACCACTATCCTTTTATGTGTTTACACATTGATGCATTGTGTACCTTTATTTGTTATTACCTGAAGGTCTCATAGCATGTGTATTTTTAAGTTATGTTTATCTTTGATTAGCACTTCATTTATTTATTTTGGAGCGTGACACCATCTATTGGTTTTTAGATAATTTGTATTGTTGGTAGTGTTTGACGCTCACGGTGTCTGCTGCACCGAGGATTGATTTTCATTAATTTTCCATAGTAGCGCGGGAATATCTATTATTCCATCTCATTGCAGACTTGTCTCGTCAACAGATGGGCAGATTTCGGGAATTAGTTCCAGATGCAGACCAGATCGGACTGTTGTGCCCTCCGCATTTATGGAAGCCGATTTGATGCCAGTGAAGGTTGCTATTCGAAATTCAGTGGCTCCCTCTACGTGGGCATGTTATGAATCTGCGTGGAATCTGTGGTGTTCTTTTTTGCAATATCACAAATTGTCGAATGACTGCATTACAGAAGATTTAGTATTGTCATTCTTACTTTTTTTAATGGCTAGTAGAAACTCTTATTCTCCTATTGTGAATACATTAGCAGGAGTGTCTTTTTTTTTCAGTAAAACAAGTTTTAAAGGGCTATCGTAAAAATCACAGCTTACCTGATAGAGAGATTGCCAATTACAGGAGATTTATTACGCAAGATATGCTCTGCTACTGCGGTAGTGCTTTTTTCACCATTTGAATCGTTATTGTTTAAACTGTCTTTTTGCTGCCCCTCTGAAAAGTATTCTGTGGTGGATCACATGCCAGAAATGTAACACGCCCCTTGATTGTGCTCTCAACCAAAAACTGTGAAACCATCCCATTGCTGGTGTCATAACTGTTCACATGTGCAGCATCATGGCAGTTGTAGAATAAAACAGAAGCAAAGATGGCAGCTTTCTTGGTTGAAACTGATTGGGGAGTTTACTTACACTTTACTCCTTGTGTATTCAGATAATGTTTGTTCTGTTTCCCTGTACAAGAGATAAGGTGAGTTTCATATGTTGGGTAACATTTCGCCATATTTGTGTCCATTGACTGATTTTGTATTTTTTTTCCAACCGTGTGTTTGTAAATGAAGATATAGTGAAGAGTTGGTTGCCACAGATAGCTAATACTTTGGACTTTATGCAGAGCAGAGGAATGGTCCATCGGGACATCAAAGTTGGACAATATTCTTTTGATGGACATTGAATGTAATAAAAGAGAAAAGTGGCAGATTTTGGACCCGGATGCTCCGGGGAACACAAGCAACCTTTATGTTTTGGTTTATACCGTACACAGCTCCGGAACTCTTCAGCCTACAACAAGGGGAACAGTTGCTTCTGCACTCAAGCATTGACATCTGGGCCTTTGTGTCATGATAATCACAGCTATGACTGGGTCCTTCCCCTGGAAAGCAGGGGGTCATGAACATATGTATCAGGTTTTTTTTTTTTTTTTATTCCCAGTCTGATCCGGTCCTGTATTGCTGGCATTGAGGACTCACTGTGATGCTTCTAGAGATGCTTCCATGTGTTTGGGCCTTGTATGGATTTTTGGGGGGACCCACCATTTTTTTTTTGGTTTGGTTTTCCCCTGTAGGGAAATCACCTACGATATGTGCGGATAACTTGGGTTCTTCTTTGATCACATCTATCTGTATTTAGCATTTCCTACTTCCAGCCACATCAGAACATATTACCATGCTTACCAGGCTAATCCTAAGGCTCCTTTCACACTTGGGACTGCAAAGTCGCATGACAAGTCGTACCCTTATGATTTCCAATGGGTACTGTTCATATCTGTGCGACTTGAAGTTGCAGCAACTTCAAAGTAGTCCCTGCACTACCTTGGCCTGACTTTGATGCGTCTTGAGGTCCATAGACCTCAAGATTACTAAGGCATTGCTTCAGGTCGCACAAATATGAAAGGGGCCTTACTGTTTTGTTTAGCCACTTCCCGACCAGCCGCCGCAGTTATAGTGCGGCAGGTTGGCACAGTCGGCTTTTTAAGAGGCTGAAGCAGGCGCCCCCCCCGCAGCGTGTCGCCGGAGCCGATGTGTGTGCCTGGCGGGCGCGATGACCACTGGGCACCCACGATCGCTCGTGACGGAGTGAGAACCCGAGATCTGTCTGTGTAAACACACAATTAAAGTTTAAAAGTTTAAAAAGTTTAGTCTAAAAAGGTCACAGTGATACGAGGTGGTCATCCAAACAGAGAGCAATTAGCGCCCTAAAAAAAAAGTCTGTAATATCACTTTTTCACGTACTGAACGACATGACAGATCACACAAATTATAATGAGGAAACAGCTTTTGGAGCACAAACTTTGATGAGACAAATGGACTTCAGATTTCTCTGCCTTCTTCACATATGGGAAAGAATACTGCGTTGCATTGACAAGGTCAACCAGTCTCTTCAAAGCAAGGCCATTTCTCTTGATGTAGAGCAAACAAAATGTTAAAGGGTCTCACAGAATCATTGCAAAAAATGTGAGATGATGGAACAGAACCAGGCATAACGTTTGCCAAAGTGAAATCCTCAGAAATGGAATTAGAAGGCGACTTTTCTAACGTGAGGGTGAAGAAAATGAAATTGTTTCATGACAGTGCTTCTGACAAAGACCCCTATCTTTCCCCTGAACAAAGCTTTTTAGAAGAGAAATAAATACAGGATCATGACAGAATTTTAACCGAAATTAAGTCACGATATGAGGCCACATCAGCTAAATCTTCAGAGTTTTCCTTTTTGTGTGGTAATAACTTGAAGAATCTGAAGCTGAAAAAAAACATGCCACTGACTTTGGACTTCGCTACTCATCAGACATAGACATCGTGGAGCTTGTTTCTGAATTAGAAGTGTTCAAAGAACAAGAGCAGGAGAGCTGGTCAAGGAATTAGAGTCAGCGATGGATTTAATAAAGTTTATACAAGAGTACTCTTTGGGTGATATCTATCCAAACATCAAAACAGCACTTCAAATTTATTTACCTTACCAGTGACCGTGGCGTCTTGTGAACGCAGCTTTCACAAACTCAAGTTAATAAAGAATTATCTACGCTTTACGATGAGCCAAGAAAGATTAACCAGCCTTGCCTTATTATCAATCGAACATTAAATGGTTTCACAGATTAATGTAGACGCCATAGTAGAAGAAGATTTTGCTACAGTCAAAGCGAGAAAAGTGAAATTTTAGAGCACAATATGAAGCATAAGCATAATATGAACACAGATTTTTTTATCTTTTATTATATTTAGCATCTTTAAAAATGTAAAATGAGTTATATTAGAAAAAATATAAAACCTATTAAGGTTAATAATGTTTTATATTTTTTCTGAACATGATACCACGTGTTTATCCTTAATCTCATCTGACTACTATGTTTATATGCAATATCTTTTTTCAAAAGTCAAAACAATTGAAAAGGGTCTGTATAGCCTAAACATTATCTTTAATGGATATGCAGACAATTAAAAATTAAAGGAAATTGAGGTAAAAAAAACAAACAACTGAAATTCTAACTCTTTAATGAAGGGGGGGGGTACAGATTCTCGCCAAGGGCACTGGAGACCCTAGGTACGCCTCTGATCTGGACGCAGGAGCACTAGTGTGGGACACCAGAACACCCTTTTTAGGGTGTCCCGCACAGGTGCTCCAGTGGATACTAGAGGTGTCTCCATGTGTGAAACTTCAACAAAAAATGTAAGTATTCCAGCTTTAAGAAAGGGAAACATATCTTCAGCTTAGAATTCGGCCAAAACAGACAATTGTACTACACTTCCAAGCAATGTTTCATATTCCTATTTCTTGCCTCAAATATCTGTGTGCTAAGTATACCTTTTTTGTCTTCAAATAGGGGAGAAAAGACTCGGGACATCTGAGGACACCAGGAACCCCACACCTCATAAAGAAGGGGATGTCACATCACAACCACCTGAGGATGTGGATGCAGAACCCGAGGATGTGGAGAGAGAGGTTCAGGAAGTGGGTGAAATAGTGACCATAACAGGTCAGTGTTTAAGACCACAGCTTCAGGTAATAGATGTATGCCTGCATATTTATAATACATGGTTTTTTTTTGTATTTATGTATTTATTATGTGATGTGGATGTTGTGGAAGAATAAACTCATTTCACCAGTGCAAGTGCACAAGTCCGCATCGAAGACATAATGGTGTGCAATCAGGATTTAGAGCTGATAAAGGAAAACATCAATGATGTTCGAAAAAAAAAAAAAAAAATTAAGATCATCATTGATGTTTTAGGCAAAATCTAAAAACACACAAAAATTGTACAGTTTTGTTGTGTAATTTTTTGTTTTAAAGTATTTTAAAAGCCAAATTTTGAAGATGCACACAGTGTGTCAACATGTGCTGTCATCACGGGATATCAATGTACATGTTTTGTGGGTGCAACCCCTTCCTCGCAGATGAGAGGTGAGAGGAAGGGGTTGCACCCCCGAAACACATCCATTGATCCCCCATGAGAGCTAGCACAAGTTGACATTAGGCATGGGATCAGGAGGGAATTCCACATTGACTCCCAATTTGTTTACATCTTCAAATGTTGGCATTTACAGGGGTGACATCACCCCATCTGATGAAGGCAAGATCAACACAGTTTTGACATACTAATGTCTGATATTGCCTTCACTTTTTCAAAGTTGAACTTTGTAAGTTCCTGATTTGTGTACGTTATGGTTTGAAACATGCATGTTTAAGCAAAAAAAGATATTTCTAATGTCAAAACAAAAACGTTGGCTTGTTCAAAAACCCTTTTCAACCGCACATGTGAATGTGCATGGAGTAAAATGTTTTATCCTCAACAATGTTTGGCTTCTTCTTTCAGTGCTCAATACCAGTTTTTGGAGTAAGTTGGTGTTTATACTGACTTTTAGTGCACTTGTAGTGCAAAATGGATTTGCTTTTAGTAAATAACCCACACAGTGCTCTAAAATTGGCCCCAATCAGGCCATTTTAGTCACTCAAAACAATTAATGGTGCTGAAAAGGATGATTATTTTTAACATTAATGCATTACATACATTAACAACAAAAACAATGTGTGTGTAGCAGACCCAAAACAGATTGTTAGCTAAAGAGATTGTCACCTCATGTATCAAATAAATTATGTTTGCACTATTTAAGAAAATGGCCAAAAAGAAAAGCCCATTGGAGAACCTAGGAGACAGCTAAAAAGAAACACAAGCAGTAAATCAAATGAAACATTTTTTTTTAAACTGAAATAATATATTTTCAAAATGTTTCTCAAACATTTGCTGGCATACCAATGGCCCCCCACCGGCAAAGTACTCCAGATATTTTTGTCTGACTTTGAGGGCGCTTTGGGGGGAGGCAAGCCAGGACGGCCAGCCTCAACTGGTGTTTTTGGGGTATCGGCAACATGTGACAGCTGCTACCCACATTGCTGGCCATGTGCTAGATTGGCTCCTTTTCAGTGGATTGCCCGCAACCTGTGCGCCACCTAGAAAGTAACACAGGTTTATTTCCTTCAGTCGGGCTTTACCGGAAAGGAAACCTCCACATATCCCGGATCGCACTGGCCCTAAAGTCCTCAAGAAATCTATCAAAAGTCTTCCCAGACAGATTTGGAAATCTTGTGGCTAAGGATATGTCATTTTTAAGGACAGGTTTCCCGCACAGTAATTATTGAGTAATTTTTAACGAGGATATTTTTAAGATACAAAATCAATCTATATGACACAGTCTATGCATATGAAACTTATTCACGGAGACATGTGATCATACGAAATAGTTACATTTATTGGTTGACAAAAAAACAAATAATCACATGAAATTAAGATACTGATTTCGTTACATGAACGTCTTGAAAATCAATAGAAACACTTGCAAAAATGGGCGTACCATCCCTTTGACATAATACCACCATGATAACTTCTCGGTAGAATCAATAACCTTGTGAACTTGACAAGTAAACAGAATGTCTGTATTTCACACGTCCAACCGTTACTATACGGCAGGTAAGTGGTTAACAATGTGAAATAAATTAGAAGTTTGTTTTGTCAATAAAAGTGGCAACTATGCAAAAAGAAAAATAATGAAAACTTGAATCTTTATAGAAAAATGTACAAGGCGGTTATTGATTCGGGAGAATGATTATCAATTGTATGTTCTCTCAAATATAGAATTATTGAATGTTATACAAGATAAAATCAACATGACATAATTACCCATTCCAAGATGGCTACTATTCCTATTGGCTGGTTATCAGAGTTAAGATGGCTGCCGTGGCTTTCAAAATGGATACTCTTAAAGAGGATTTACTTCTTGCGACCTCCGAGTTCCAAGGATCAGGGTTCTTCATGGATGTTAAAATATGTATTCATGCATGGTGCATAAGTGTCAGTCTGTCTGGGAGTGTGTGTATCTCCCAGTGTCCACCCTCAGGGTGGATCCCTGACCTTCTTTCCCCTGCTCTCCCTCCTTCATGGCATCTTACTTGCCTCTAAATACCATTTCAGATAACGAGACCATAAAAATGATAATGGCTCTGCCCAAAAGGATGTGGCTTCTTTTCTACTGGTTAAGGAGAAACTTACTAAATTTCCGGGAAAGGTAAATGATTGAGTTCAAATAATACCACCTTTAAATCACCAGGTGTCTCGCATGTGTTTTGAGTTTATCTTTTTCAGTTAATACGTTCTATTTTCATGTGTATAATGTTGAGAAGAGTATATACCTTTAAATATTCTGGTAATCGGTCTAATGTAAAGTACACTCAGTATAAGTTTGATTAGTCACCATTACATAACTTGGTTATATATATATATGTATCTCTATAAAAACTGGTCTATGAAAGACACATGTTATATATACTAATCAATACTACCTGAAATGATTATCTATATGGATGCCTGTATAATTCTGGTATCTCCAATGAATATTTGTTTATCTAAACATAGGCTACAGTCTTATATAGTTATAATCATTATATGTTTTTCATAACACTAATTAGTTTAAAACATTTCTACTTATATAATTTTAGTATTTGCGGACCCAACAACTTTGGTATAAAGAAGATATATATGAAAGTGTGATTTTATGTTTCTGTGACCTACATTATCATACATTATTTGAAATGACTTATAACCATATAGGTACTTTTTAAAATATTTCTGACTTGCACAAACTTCAAATCTTTCCCACCATGTGTTGAATTGAACTTCGTTTAAGGAACGCTTAGATAGTTTAGCTTAGTTTGTCCAAATAGTTCCTAAAAATTCACACAATAGATTTTGTTGGCCAAGGTGTTAGCTAGTTAAACAGTTCCTCACTCGAACACAATAGGTTTAGGCCAGGTGAGGTAATTTCTGTGTGATAACAGTCTGTATAGCCTTGTTTCTTATGGCTGTAAGGGTAGTTTTTGTTTATCCACTAAAACCATGTAAATATCTCCTTGTTTTGTAACAGAGAACTACCATTGTTCCATTGAGTTTCTGTCTCAAAGCAGGCTTGTAAAACTTCAAGAGATGGTTGATGCATTAAGCTTTGTAAAGTGTATGAGTTCACCTATTTTACATTAATGGTTCCAAGAGGGGAACAGTTCAATTATTGCAGAATCACAGTTCATCTACTTTTTGAGGCCTAAGCAACTCACATTTTATATTTAATGTCAGAAATATGAATTTCTTCATGAATTCACAACAGATATCAACCAGTCAATCTTTTTGAGCTGGCTGACCCTGCAGAGAAGCGGAGTATTTTCCAGGAGCTGGATGAAGTGGCCCTTGATGTGGTAGCACCCCGTAGGATGAGATCCAACCCTCGTCCCCTGGGCAAGAGCCCACAAAGGTTCACAAAGGAGCTTAGGCTCCTCAAACAGCGGGCTCGGTCCAGGGAGAGACGCTGGCGGAAGTTCTATCTGGAAGATGATAAAGAGCTGCATTTGGAAGCCCTCTATTTTTATAAGAGGGCTACAAGAGAGGCTAAAAAGACCCATTTCCGGGAGCGAATCAAGGAGGTAGCCAACAGAATGGCTGAACTCTTTAAGATCTCTTCTGAGTTAACCCACCCAGAAGCTACCATCTATGCTTTTAAGGAGTCACAGAATTGGTGCCAGGAGTTTCCCGACTTCTTTGTCTCTAAGGTTAAGACCCAGAAAGGACTTGTACACACGGATTTGAAGACAGAAAATGTTTTGGTATTTGACAAAGAATTTCTGTGTGTGAAGATCAAACTTTGGCCTTACTAAGGTCTGAGGGACAGTGATAACATCCAGGTATTGCAGCAAATCCTACATGGCCCCAGAAATGCATGACGTGACCATTTCAGGTGGACTGATTGTAGATGACATCCTCAATGTGTGGGCATTTGGTATCATCATTTGCTGCCTACTTACTTTTCATGGCAGATGGCCATCCTTGATAATGAGGGATATAAACTTTTGGTTGATTAGCAAAACAATTTTGAGATGGATAACCCTTCCTGAAGCATGGAGGAAGCTTCCCACTGGGATACAAAGGATGTTTATTGAGCTTTTGACAATCGATTCCACCAAAATAAGTCAAAATACCAAAGTCCTCAAATACACAAGTAAAAACTGAAAAGAAGAAGATCCCATTGAAATGAATTTGTCTGCGGGATCATTGGCTTCTCACCTGAACACGTCCCAGTGCAGTGTTTCTCAGCTCCACGTCTTCTTCCCTTTTGAACACAAACACTTCTGGATCTCAGTCTGAGTTAATTGAGTTGAGCCAGAGCCACAGGAGGACAACATGTCAGAGGCACTAATTATGTTTGATAATAAATTCTCCTTACATATTTTGTGCTGAGGTAGACAATAGGTAAACAAGAATTGGTGAGTGATGATACGTCTGAAACAACATCACGTGGCCAAATTCTCAGCTATATGGCTTTCTTGAGGATCTAAATGGCAGTGTGTTCCTGTGATTCATGTGCGTGGTGTGATCTCACCCTTACCCCTTGAGTACCGGACAGCTGTAATTCTGTGTGCGGGGGGGTGGACAGCTGGGGGGTGGGGCAGTTGCAGTTTCTCCTTTTTTCTAAACTCCCTCTGCTCAGGTGTGAATGCAGCCTAACATTTTCAAACTATAAATCAGGAGGTTGAGGATGTGGCCAGGTTTTTATATTTTATGGACCCTAAATATTTAAATGTAAACTTTAATGACATCAAAAAGGTAAATCAATTTATAATGCCATCAACTCCTTCTTCAAAAGCCATGTGCCTGAAAGATATGACAATACATGTTGTACCCCCGCTGTCTGATTTGGGCCCATTAGAAAGTGGTAGTCAAGTCACTAAATGTTTGAATCCTTGATGAGTATCTCCAGAACTCCCACCGAATGCCACAGGCTTTTGAGGGGAGCAAGAGTCCTATCTTAAAGTTATTTTTAAATCCCAAAATTAACAAATATTGGATTTGAGTGTTAATTTGGATATTATATTTTATCTGGGAAGCTGTTCTGGTACTTCAACATCTGCAGAGACCAGGAGTGATCAAGAATATGACTGTGTAGTAGTGGGAGAAAAGAGTGGACCACCAGTATGTCACTTCCGAGCACACAGTGTCTTTTACAATCACTGGGGTCCAGCTGCATAGACACCGATGAACCAAGTAGCAGCATTTGCTTTGACAGGAAAAGAAGAAATGAGGATCAAGGTATCATTTGAGTGAGCAAAGCCAACCTTGCTGGATAAGACTCTGCAGAGAACCACTTAAAACTTTCTGTTTTTAGGTAGGAATTCCAGAAGACGTGATAAAGAGATGTGCTGTTCAGATTCCCAATGCCCTCAAATTCATAGCAGAGAAAGGACTTGTACACATGGATTTGAAGACAGAAAATGTTTTGGTATTTGACAAGAAATACCAATGTGTGAAGATCACAGACTTTGGCCTTGCTAAGGTCAAAGGGACAGTGATAACATCCAGGTGTTGCAGCAAATCCTACTTGGCCCCAGCAATGCATGATGTGACCATTTCAGGTGGACTGGTTGTAGATGACATCCTCGATGTGTGGGCGTTTGGTGTTATTCTTTGCTGCCTACTTACAGAGGAGTTTTCATGGCAGATGGCCATCCTTGATGATGAAGGATATAAACTTTTGGTTGACTGGCAAAATAATTTTAAAATGGATAACCCTTCCTGAAGCATGGAGAAAGCATCCCACTGGGATACAAAAGGATGTTTATTGAGCTTTTGGCAATTGATTACACCAAAAGAAGTCAAAGTACCAACGTCCTCAAATACACAAGTGAAAGCTGGAAAGAAGATCCCATTGAAAGGAATTTGTCTGCACAGTCTGAGGGATCATTGGCTTCTTGCCCGGACACGTCACAGAGCTGTGTTTCTCAGCGTCCATGTCTTCTTCCCTTTTGAACACAAACACTTCTGGATCTCAGTCTGAGTTGATGAGCCAGAGCAACAGGAGGACAACATGTCAGAGGCACTAATTATGTTTGATAATGAATTCTCCTTATATATTTGGTCCAGAGGTAGACAATGGGTAAACAAGAATTGGTGACTGATGGCACGTCTGCAACATCATCACATGTGGCCAAATTTTTTTCAGCTATGTGGCTTTCTTGAAAATATAAATGGCAGCGTGTTCCTGTGATCTGACCCTTATCCCCCTGAGTACCGGACAGCTACACAGCTGTGTGCGGAGGTGGACAGCTGTGTGCGGGGGTGGGGCAGTTGCAGCTTCTCCTTTTTTCTAAACTCCCTCTGCTTAGGTGTGAATGCAGCTTATAATTTTGGAACTATTAATCAGGAGGTTGAGGATGTGGCTAGGTTTTTATATTTTATGGACCCTAAATATTTAAACGTAAACTTTAATGACATTGAAAAGGTGAATCAATTTATAATGAGAAGTAAATACTTAAGGTACATGCACAACTTTTTCCATACTGTATATTTTCTATGCAAGTCACCAATGATATATAGAAGAGAATGAAAAGCATATAATCCATGACAACATTGGTAAAAGGTTTGCATCCTTGATAAGTATCTCCAGAACTCCCACCAAATGCCACAGGCTTCTGGGGGCAGCAAAAAACCTCAAGAACCAAAAGAACCTGCAAGTGTCTCCATGCAACCTTTAAGAAAATTGGTGGAACACATTTCCTGAGAGCTATATTTCAAGATGTACAAAGAAATACTTGGAATCACCAGTGTTCTGGTCAGGACTTTTGTTTTTTTAAAGCTTGCACAAGACCAATGATTTGGCTGTTTGTTGTCTTCCTGTCACCAGCCCATCCTAGAAAATAGTTTCCCTGCCTCCCTCTAGCTTGTTGGGAAAAATATTTTTTCCTAATATGTCAGGAGGGACACAGACAGAACATGTTGTCCTCCATCCTCTGACTTGTTGGGAAAAGCTTTTTTTCCAATGTGCCTGAGAGATATGACAATACATGTTGTACCCCCGCTGTCTGATTTGGGACCATTAAAGTGGTATTCAAGTCACTAAAAGGTTTGAATGCTTGATGATTATCTCCAGAACTCCCACCGAACACCACAGGCGTCTGGGGGCAGCAGAGGAGTCCTTTAACATTATTGGTAAAGCCCAAAATGACCAAATATTGGATTTGACTGTCAAGTTGGATGCAGAGAACCACTTACAACTTTTTATTTTTAGGTAGAAATTCCAGAAGACGTGATAAAAGAGATGTGCTGTTCAGATTCCCAATGCTCTCAAATTCATAGCAGAGAAATGACTTGTACACATGGATTTGAAGACAGAAAATCATTTGGTATTTGACAAGGAATGCTGGTGTGTGAAGATCACAGACTTTGGCCTTGTTAAAGTCAGAGGGACAGTGATAACATCCAGGTGTTGCAGCAAAACCTACATGGCCCTAGAAATGCATGACGTGACCATTTCAGGTGGACTGGTTGTAGATCACTACCTCGATGTGTGGGCGTTTGGTGTCATCTGCTGCCTACTGATAGAAGAGTTTTCATGGCAGATGGCCATCCTTGATGATGTCTGTCTTTGCCCCCTCAGCTCTCGTGCCATACTCTGGCTGCTGCCGTCCGTTTGGGGGTTCAGCGATGGAAACTCTGGCTTCGTTCATTGGTAAGTATTGGGCCATTTTGCTCTGGCCCATTCGGCCATTGTTCTTACATCTACCACTGTGACACATCTTTTTGTCTATTTAGAAATATCTCATCCGCATCCACCCCTGATGAGCGAGCAATGATCTCGCGAAACGTGCGTCAGGTTTTCTGATGCGTCAATTTGTATATACTGTATAACGTTTGTATCAACTTTATTTATTCTCTTCATTATGTGCAAATTCATTGGCTGAGCTAATATGCTATATTATTCATGTATGTACATTCATTTTAATAAACATTTATACTACTATTACTCGTCACTCAGTGGCTAACTGTGACCACCTCATTTAAAGTCCCAGGGCGACTCTTTTTTTGCATATGTATATAGGGATGGAGGTGTATCATTGGTGACTGCAGACCTTTTCATTTTTTTCCTTCTATTCGCAAGGACTACAGCAGGTACAGAAGTATTTCCTCATGAGGAAGGAACTTGAAAAAGGTGCCTATGGAAGACTATTCTTGGCAAATGAAGGGAAAATAGGTCAGTGAATAAATCTAATCGCCATTTCAATATTGTCTAAAAACATTTATGTATATCTTTGTAAATGTGATTTGTAAGATATAGACTTTTTCCCAAGAGCTCACTAATTGTAGACTTACTCTAAAATCACCACTCTTAATGAAGAATAGCAGGTATATGCCATCAAAGAATATGGGCCAATGCCAGAATTTATTACATCTCTATACATATAAAAAGGTATAAAACATTAACACATTTTTTAAGAATTATTTAGGGAGCTAAGCAGCGGGTATATTCTTCGAAGGCGTTTTGTAAATATCAAAATGTCTTGATGGGTACATATCTCTCTGGAGTAGTGGACATTCCTAGACAGGCTGCATTTGCTAATGATGACATGTGATGCTGAGTCTAAGAAAGCTTTTATTAAAAAAAATAGAAATCCAATTAATACAAGGAATCAACTTGGAGCAGTCAGTCTGGGAAGTATATAATGCTAACAATGCTAGGATGTCCTCCAGCCAGATTCTGACTCTGATTCTACCAATTTTAAGTACATTAGGATATACGTATGATCACATTATTTTTAGTTTTGTATAGAATTACAGTACGAGATGTAAAGAGGTTAAAACTCCTGTCAGTCCTTTTGGGAAGAGATTTCCCTTCACTTCCTCTCCCGGAGATGCAACAGGAAGTGGGAGGAAACTCTCTTAGTTGACATTAGTATAGGTGTCAATTTTGGAAGATTATTGCCGCGTACACACGAGCGGACTTTACGGCAGACTTTGCCCGGCGGACGGGATTTCGTCGGACAATTCGATCGTGTGTGGGCTCCAGCGGACATTGTTTGCTCAAAAGTTAGACGGACTTAGATTTGAAACATGTTTTTTATTTATCTGAAAT
This sequence comes from Lithobates septentrionalis, assembly GCA_037952835.1. Classification (NCBI taxonomy): domain Eukaryota; kingdom Metazoa; phylum Chordata; class Amphibia; order Anura; family Ranidae; genus Lithobates; species Lithobates septentrionalis. Next base: position 239,417 of record JBBDGP010002168.1, read on the forward strand.
TTATCCGTCGAACTCGAGTCCGGTCGAAAAATCCGCTCGTCTGTATGCTAGTTCGACGGACAAAAAGCCACGCTAGGGCAGCTATTGGCTACTGGCTATGAACTTCCTTATTTTAGTCCGGTTGTACGTCATCACGTACGAATTCGACAGACTTTGGTGGATTGTGTGTAGGCAAGTCCGTTCATTCAGAAAGTCCGTCGTAAAGTACGTCGAAAAGTCCGCCGGGCAAAGTCTGCCGTAAAGTCCAACCGTGTGTACGCGGCATTACACTTACCTTTTGTTCTGACAACTTTAACATTTTGAATTTTCAATCACTTTGTCTCAATAACAGAGGTCACCAGGACAAATAAAGAGGGTGAATATATAGCAAATACATACAATTAAGAAGTCATCTCTAGTCTAAAACTAAATAAGTTAGGGCTATACATACATTTTACCTGTTTCTGGATAAGTATTCTGATTGTTTTTAACCTCAATTGTATTTTGATTTTTTTTTTAGGTAGAAATTCCAGGAGACGTGATAAAGAGATGTGCTGTTCAGATTCCCAATGCCCTCAAATTTATAACAGAGAAAGGACTTATACACATGAAGTTGTAGACAGAAAATGTTTTGACAAGGAAATGCTGGTGTGTGAAGATCACAGACTTTGGCCTTGCTAAGGTCAGAGGGACAGTGATAACATCCAGGTGTGGCAGCAAATCCTACATGACCCCAGAAATGCATGATATGACCATTTCAGGTGGACTGGTTGTAGATCACATCCTCCATGTGTGGGCATTTGGTGTCATCATTTGCTGCTTACTTACAGAGGAGTTTTCATGGCAGATGGCCATCCTTGATGATGAAGGATATAAATTTTTGGTTGATTGGCAAAACAATTTCAAGATGGATAACCCTTCCTGAAGCATGGAGAAAGCTTCCCACTGGGATACAAAGGATGTTTATTGACGTTTTGGCAATTGATTCCACCAAAAGAAGTCAAAGTACCAAAGTCCTCAAATACACAAGTGAAAGCTGGAAAGAAGAAGAAGAGGATCCCATTGAAAGGAATTTGTCTGCACAGTCTGAGGGATCATTGGCTTCATGTCTTCTTCCCCTTTAATCACTTCAACCCCAGAAGGATTTACCCCCTTCCTGACCAGAAAGTTTTTTGCGATTCGGCACTGCATCGCTTTAACTGACAATTGCACGGTCGTGCGACGTGGCTCCAAAACAAGATTGACAGCCGTTTTTTCCCACAAATAGAGCTTTCTTTTGGTGTTATTTGATCATCTCTGCGATTTTTATTTTTTTGCGCCATAAACAAAATAAGAGCGACAATTTTGAAAAAAACACATTATTTTTTACATTTTGCTATATGAATTATCCCCAAAAAATATATAAAAAAACATTTTTTTTCCTCAGTTTAGGCCGATCCGTATTCTTCTACATATTTTTAGTAAAAAAAAAAAAAAAAAAAAAATTCGCAATAAGCGTTTATTGATTTGTTTGCGCAAAAGTTATAGCGTTTATAAAATAAGGGGATAGTTTTATGGCATTTTTATTAATGATTTTTTTTTTACTAGTAATGGCGGCGATCAGCGATTTTTATTGTTACTGCAACGTTATGGCGGACATATGAATTACACAGGTTCTGAAGGCTAATTTGATGCAGATAAGGCAACAAGTGAGTTTAATTACCACCTTAATCAGCCTCAGAACCTGTGTAATTAATATATGTGTTCGGGTTTAAAGGGATGAGGTGGCAACCCTACAGTGAAACCCTCTGATCACAAAATGGCAGAGGTGGAGGATCAAGTTATGTTGGCAGTGGCGGTACTGGTTGGTGCCTTTTGCGAGGAAGTCGAGCAGGAAGTTGATGCACCTGTGGCTCACCTTCGCCAGCCACGGCATTTTGCCCCACGGGCATATTTTGAAAGCATGCAGGACCCTGATGGTTAGGGCGAGAAGCAATTATGCACCTCTATCAGCTCATACAGCATAAAATTTCAACATCTACAGACCGTGGATCGTACATCTTGGGTCGGGGCAGCTTCCAAGCCACTTCTGGAAGTATTATGGGTCTAAGCCAACCCACGGTGTCTACGGTGTTTATGCAGGTCATAGACGCCATTCTTGATCTTTAGTCAATTTTGGCCAAGTTAGTCACTGGCCACAGAATGAAGATGAGTGGAATGACGTGAAGGTGGCTTTCTACCACCGTGCACAAATGCCACAAATCCTGGGGGCCATCGATTGTGGCAATCAGGGCCCCCAGGATAAGTGAAGCAGGCTATCGGAATCGCAAGCAGTACCACTCCATCAACGTCCAAGCTGTGTGCGACGCCAGACAGCGCATAATGAGTGTTCAGGTGGCTTTCCCAGTGTCGTGCCATGATGCCTACATCTTGAAGCAGACTGGCCTTTTCCGGAAATTTGAGGGTGGACAAATACCGTCCGGGTGGCTTATTGGTACAGTATTGTTTTTTATGCAGAACATGCATTTTTTTTACAGGCATCTAAGGTCACATGAAGGGATGTAAAAAAAATATAAGGCTGGATAGCCGCACTCCAGATATGGGGACAGTTCTTGCCCGTGCTGCCCCCACATTTTAAGAGGCAAAATGATTCACTCTAGATCCTTAAATAGTTTTGAAGGGTACTTCATTCATCAATTGTAACACTAGATATGTAGTGTATGTTGTCACTTGTGAACAATGTTCCATTCAATACGTGGGACGCATGACTCGTAGGCTTAGAGACAGGCTATATGATCATCTTTATGATATATCTAGAAACCATTCCACCAACATAGCGAGGCATTGGAATTTATGCCACAATGAAGATGTCAGCAGCCTACGCATCCAGGGGGTTGAAAAAGTCATGTCATCAAAAAAGGGGAGGTGATAAGTTTAGGTTACTCTGTAAGAGAGAGGTTTACTGGATATTCCATCTCCATACGAGGCAGCCCACCGGCCTCAACTTTGAGTGGGATGTCTCACACTTCTATGAGTGACTTTCATACCCTCGTACACTGGTTGTTCACTTGCTTTGATATGTCAGCGTTGTTGGTATACATATTTTTTGTTTGAAATTTTCCTATCTTGGTATGTTCATGTATTTTGATTTTTATGATGCTTCTTGATAGGGGGTCATAGTTGTCCGTTGTGTGCTAGCATATTCCATCTTAGTTCTGCTCGGCTCACCTTTTTTTCTTTTCCTGCTATGTTCCCTCTTTTCTTTCTTCTATTTCTTTTTCTTATTTTTTTTTAGTGGTGAATAGAAAAAGAGGAATTTTAGTAATCTAAAACTTTGTCACTGCACGATTATATGGATATGAACTAATATTGAGGAGGGATTGTACCATCTTTTAGCGGATTAGATATCTTTGAGCTACATGCACCAGTATTTATACACGGAGGGATGGGCGTCTTGGTCTTTTCCCTCGTTGTTTGTTCATGATATTTTTTTTATTACATACAGTATTATTTTATATGTTTTTTTCTTTTTTAGGTTGCACCGGTGTCTCTTTTCTCTAAGTGTGGGATTGTTTATGTCCTTTATTATTATATATGTCTTTGATATGTGGAATCTCCAGGATGGAGAGTTTTTCCATCTGTTTAATGGTTAAACCTTGGATTTTAGATGTTCACAGGTGCTTCCCATTATATTACTCATTGCATATATGTCTTGTCTATTTGTTTAATTACTCCGGTGTATATAATGTCTGTATGTAAATCCAGCACTCTAGCTATGGCTAAGCACTGTGCCTGGTGTGAAACATGTCAGCAGCAGTGCAATTAGTCTGTTCCCACCTTTGATGCCTTGATTTTACTTTTCAATAAAGGTGAATATTTGGAGTGCGGCTATCCAGCCTTATATATTTTTTCCATTATCTCTGTTGCAAACAGAGCCAGCACCCTGTTTAACTGTGGAGACAGCTGACCTCGGGAGAGGTAATCATTCTGGAGCGGTGAACATTCACATGAAGGGATGGGAAGGACTCATTTATGTTTTGTTCTTTCTTTTTGTTTTTAGGTGATGCCGGTTATCCGCAGCTGGAGGTGGCTGATGGCTCCAGTCAGGCACCCTTCTGGGCAGCCATAACAGCGCTATAACAGTGCGTTACGTAAAAGCTGGGGCATTGTCGAGCTCACTATTGGCCTGCTGAAGTCCCGGTTTTATGTTTGGCCAGGCCTGGGGGGGGGGGGGGGAGCTACTGTACTCTCCTCCAAAGTGTTCCAGGATCATCCTTGCCTGTTGTGTCTTGCACAACTTGTGTGTTGCGAGGGATGATTCCTGGGAGCTTAATGAGGAGAGGGAGCCAGAGGTCTACCAGATGTCGGTCCATAGACACAGCAACACTAATGCTGGGCCTGCAACCCGGAATCAGCTGATTGCTGGTTTTACTTTACATGTACGTATTACAACATAGCTAGAGATAGAGAATGTGTAAAAAAATTCCTACTTTGCAGGGTATCCCTCACAGGGACACAGATGCTAAGAAACATCTGACAGTTGTGGTTGACCCTCTATCCAGTGTGTAGTTAACATGACAACCAATTTACTTTGCCTCTAACACTAAACTCTATTATGAACTGTGTGGCAATTTCAAATAGAGTGGAGAGGGAGTAGAACACCTAGCAGGTGTTTGCTTGTGTCAGTGCCACATGTATATAGACATGTGCAATTCGTTTAGTTCCAAATTCGTTTAACGAATTTTGACAAATTTGTTAATTACTACATTTCTGAATTTACTGAAATTTGGAAATTCTGAAATTCGGAAATTCAAAATTTCAGAAATTTGAATATTCTAAGTATCATAAATTTAAAAATTAGAAAATTTGGAATTTTGAAAATCAAGAAGAATGAAATCTGAAAATTCAAAAACCTGAAAATCTGAAATAACTATTCAATTATAGGTATTGAAATTTCCATTCAAAATTTGGCTGTGAACGTAACCAGTACAAATTTATCCAAAGTTACGAATTATCTGAAATAACGAATGCTGAACAGCCAAATTTGTAAGGAAATTCCAATACGTATAATTTAATAGTTATTATTTCAAATTTTACTGATTCTTTTTTTTCAGAAAATCCAAAAATTAGAAATTCGTAAATCCAAAAATTAGAAATCCGTAAATCCAAAAATTAGAAATTCGAAAATTTGGACATTTGAAATTTCCAAAGTCCGAATTTCCGAAAAAAGCAAAAAAAGAATGAAACAAAAACGATAAAAACAAAATTTTTTGTCAGTGCACATGTCTAATATTTAGGAGGAACAATAACCTCAGCTAGGTATCTAAATGTGTTTTATGTTTTTTTCAGCCAATTAACATCATGGCATGTACCCTAGGAAGCCTGGTTTGATGGGCTGTCTGGTGTCACAGGTGCGTTTTTCATATATGTAAGACAAAAGCAGGCCATACACGGTCGAATTTCGAACGAATTTCGAACGAATTTTCTTTTCAAAATAAGAAATTTCGTTTTTTTTGTGATCCGATGATGCCACCATTGATTTTCGAAATTCGGCCGACCAAGCCTTCAATTTCACCTCATGTTGCTAAAGAAAAGAATTTTCTTGGCCGGAAATCTTCTTTTCTCTCCGTAAATTTTCTTTTCTTATTACATTTCTCACACGATTCTCCCATCATTGATTAGAAAATCGTTCGTTTTTCGGAAAATTTCCAACATGTCCGATTCCTCAAATTCGATTGCCGCACGAAAATCGGCCGTTGTTGCAGCCCACTAATGATGCGAAACTCATACGAAAATTCTTTCATACGATTTTCGAAAGAAAATTCTTACGAAATTCGAACCGTGTATGGCCGGCATAAGACAATTCCATAGCTCAACTCACCAACCAGTCTGCTGACCAACCAAATTAGCCTGTCTAACCGTCTGTTAAAAGCAGGGGTTTAGTTAGCACACATTTGCAAACGCATGTGAAAGCTGCAAGGCCTCGTCAAGGCACCCTGTATACTTGCAGTCCTAACACTACTAAATTTATAAGTGTCTCCACAGTGGAAGCACATGCTCCTGTCCCTTTAAGGGGGCTTGGGCCGCCTCCAGGCTCACCTGTCTACACCTATCCATTCAATGCATGTGCTTCCACTGTGGAGACACTTATAAATTTAGTAGTGTTAGGACTGCAAGTATACAGGGTGCCTTGACGAGGCCTTGCAGCTTTCACATGCGTTTGCAAATGTGTGCTAACTAAAGCAGGCCATACACGGTCGAATTTCGAACGAATTTTCTTTTCAAAATAAGAAATTTCGTTTTTTTTGTGATCCGATGATGCCACCATTGATTTTCGAAATTCGGCCGACCAAGCCTTCAATTTCACCTCATGTTGCTACAGAAAAGAATTTTCTTGGCCGGGAATCTTCTTTTCTCTCCGTAAATTTTCTTTTCTTATTACATTTCTCGCACGATTCTCCCATCATTGATTAGAAAATCGTTCGTTTTTCGGAAAATTTCCAACATGTCCGATTCCTCAAATTCGATTGCCGGACGAAAATCGGCCGTTGTTGCAGCCCACTAATGATGCGAAATTCATACGAAAATTCTTTCATACGATTTTCTAAAGAAAATTCTTACGAAATTCGAACCATGTATGGCCGGCATAAACCCCTGCTTTTAACAGACGGTTAGACAGGCTAATTTGGTTGGTCAGCAGACTGGTTGGTGAGTTGAGCTATGGAATTGTCTTTGTCTTACATGTATATGCCCTCCATGTGCTCCTTACTGTGAAGGCCAGTTATGGGTGTGGGCGGTGGCCAGTGTTTTGTTACTGTGCGTTTTTCATATATGTTTTTGTAGTTGCTAAAATAAGAGACCTCTTTAAAGGGGTTGTAAAGGTTCGTGTTTTTTCACCTTAATGCATCCTATGCAATAAGGTGAAAAAACACCTGTCAGTGACCGGTCCCCCAGTCCCTGTTTTACTTACCTGAGACCTGGAACTTGACCCGGCGGGGATGCGCTCTCTGCCCAGGGTTCCCAGCTCTTGATTGGATAGATTGATAGCAGGGCAGCCATTGTCTCCCGCTGCTGTCAATCAAATCCAATGACATGAGCGCCGGGGCCTCTATGGATGAATGCTGGACTCGGGAGCGCGCCCACAAGGTAACCCCCTTGGGTAAGTGCTTCTCCAAGGCAGTTATCAGATGTGTGGAGGAGCCACGAGAGTCACCAGGGGACCCCAGAAGAGGATGTTCGGGGCCACTCTGTGCAAAACCAGCTGCACAATTGAGGAAAGTATTATATATTTTTTTTCTTTTTTTCAAAGTATTTTTTGCTTTACAATCACTTTAACTTACATGCTCACTGCAGTGGTTAGCAACAGAACAGACATGACCCTTCTTTTCATGGGTGATTATGCTGGAGTTTGTGGCCCCTACCCCCAGTCAAGTGCCCTCCGAGCACATATCTTGTTCTGGGAGCACCCAAGCCTTGCCCATGAGCCACTACTGTGCATGCCTGTCAACATACACAGTGAAAGCTCTGCCCCTGCCCCCCTCTCCCCCTCTATACACAGTGAAAGCTCTGCTGTCTCAGCAAATCAGGAGGAAGAGTACACAAAATACAGCCAAGGCTCTTGTGCCCATCAGTGGATCATGATGGGGCTCAGGTAAGTATTCGAGTGGCTGTGGGGGCTGCTGGCCAGAGAATGTTTTGTACCTTCATACATAGAAACCATATAGGTACCTCTGCCTTTGTAAAAAATGTCATAGGCCAAAAATTGTTAACCTCACTCCTGATCTGCAAAAGACTGAAACTAAAACTCATGTTATCCTGCACTGAGAAGTGATTGTCAGGATGAAATGTCACTTATCCTTTCCTCAAATTTTACAGGAGTGGTCCTGCTTGCGGGTTCAATACAGCAGAAAGCCATCTTCATTCGTGTAAAGTTGATATTTTGTGGTACAAGGCAAGAACTGGCATCTAGAACCTGTATAAATACCCTGGCATATCAGAGGTGGTTTGGAAACCGCCCAGCAACCTGGCCATGCCTTTCCTGTATGCTGCTGAAGGGGGTGCATAATTGCTTCTCATTTCTAAAAGAACCTGCACCAGATATCAGAGTCTCGCATGTTTACCAAGTATGCACATGGTGCAATAAGCCGTGGCTGGCAAAGAGCGGGGGAAATTTGAGCTTGCTACCACCCTCCAAAAAACGCTCGAATAAAGATAAATATTTGCAACTAAACAAGTATGTCACCTCTATTCTATTTCATTGACTTAAGCTGCCCATACACTATGCAATCTGATTGGCCAATATATGTGCGTTTAACTTTCCATGTAGGCAACCACTGTAAGATGAGGACCTGGCTAAAGAATCCATTCATTCATTTAGCTTCTACCTAAACATGACCTTAGACTACATATTTGAGGTTTGTTTGGAAGGAAATTTCTACTTTGGATTTCTGTTAAGAAACTTCTCATGTCTTAACTTGTGCAGCTCCAAAAAAAATTGTAGCATGTCCATACACTAGCCACTATGATTGCCCTATCTGTGCAATGCATAGGGGGGGATGGGTTTTTAACATTTTGAGTGCTTTTAAACACTAGTTTTGAAAACTTCGGCCAACTGGTGCCATGGTTAGTATTTGAACCCGGGATCTGCTAGTTAAGAGTGCTAATTACTAAGTCAATGTGCTGAGTACTATTATACCCAGAATATAATTGAGCTCAAATCCCAAAGATGGTATCACCTATGTAAAGCTTACATTTTAATCAACAGCATATGCTAAAAATAGGCCAGTGCCTAATAGCCAACGCCACATCAGTATGAGCACGGGTGCTTCCATAATATGAAATGCCTTAAAATGAAAGAACATTATTGTATAGAAGTAAAAGAATCAAACTTTAGTAAACATATTTTCTATGTGTGATTGTGCTCAGCTCAGTAGCCTAGTGGGCTCCACTCCTGCCTTTAACGACTCAACCCATGGGTACAAATCGCACAGGGGGTATCAGACCCTTTGGGTCTGGCATAGAATGTAATGGGATCTCCACGCACAAGTTTGAAAAAAAAGCATATACTGCTGAGTCCAATGCAATCTTTAAGGCCTGAGTCTTTCAAGATAGAAGCACTGACCACTAGCCTAGTGGGTTGATCATAACCATATGTATTAAATACATTTACTAGTGTTTGATATTTTTAATTCTATACAAAAATGTTTTGCAAATGAGCCATTCATATTATAGAAACAACCATGCTCATGGTGATATGGTATTGGCTAGTAGGGATTTTTTTTTATTAGTACAATGTTGCCAAGTCTTCTGAAATCCCATCCATTTCTGAAGAAGTCACGAGGGAAATTACCAGTGAAAAAACTTCACTTTATCAAAGCTAGCATTACTTAGCCAAGTGCTATGGAATGGCTATCTCAGATTGAAAGAATCTGAAATGGAGAGTGAAATAGTTTGACAGTTTTGTTAAAAAAGCGCAGTGTGTCATGTCAAATAGGCAAAAAACACGGTCATTTGGGCGTGGTGGTGGCCTGTTTATTGAAGTTGGGTCGGTACTGGAGGGACCCTTACTTAGCGTGATAATGCTGAACCATCCGCATGCATATCAGTTTGTTTCTGTCTTGAGGAAATGTTTGTTGGCACTGACGTTTTGCATCTCTAAATTTGCATCTCATTCATTCTGTATTGGGGCGGTCACAATGGGGATTGAGTGAAGGGGTGGTAAGCTCATAAGATGGTGGAAAATGAAGCATTATTCTTTTATGTGCACCCTCATTTGTTGTAATCAGTGTCTATGGTTTACTTCTGCTCTTGCTTTATTGTCTTTAGTTGGTGTTATCACTTTTATTGTGTATGGTTGACGATTATTGGGTTGTGGTTATGTTGCTGTTCTGTATTTACAGGTGGCTGCTCGTTTGACCCAGATAATGGGGTACTCCTACGTTTATTGGGGTGAGAGGAGGGCGAATGTTCAGCTCAATGGATGACAACTTGGCATTCCCTGAGAGGGGGCTACAATGAGGTGTATTAGGGTGCCTGGGGGTGGTTGAGGTTGTCCGCTATGCGCGCCTTGATAAAGCCCCTGATAATTGCTGGTTCATGTTGGAAATGATCTGGGTCTTAGATTGATGTGTGAGCTCATCAGGAATATCAAATTTGACTTCTTGAACCTACGCACATTATACCATCACTCGTGTTTTTTATTTTTTTTGTATGTTCTCATGTGGAGCCACACACTCAGTGGAGATTGGCATGGTCAGTGATAAGTTTGAACAAGGCCTGTGTGAAGGTGAACAGGGAGGTGACTCAGTTCAGAGTTAGGAATAGTGGTTTGACAGGGAGATTCTTGAATGCAGTAGGAGTTAACATGTGGTATTTGGGTTTGCAAGACGGTGTTCAGATGGGGTACAAGGTCCTTGTAAATTATTATGTGGAACAAATTTCAATTGTAGGATCCCAGCTGTGGTAATGGCTTCCAGTATTTGGTATGGTTGTACTCACAGTTTATTATTGTCTCAGTCTGTGTTTTTTGTGTCTGGGGGCCTACCTTTAAAGTGATGCAGGTTCTGACTTATTTTAAAGCCTACTAAGACCTTGGGGTGTTTATTGTGAACATGTTTTTTATAGAACGCATTAAATAAAGGGCTGCTAGGACCATCTAACGCCTAGTTGTCATGTGTAGTAAAGGGGTAGGGTGATGGTCAAGCAGAATGGAAACAAGCCATCTTCATTCCTAGGCATGACAGAAGAGCAAAAACAATTTGCAGAAAATATATTGTTGCAAATGCTGACAAAGGGTATCGGGGTGAGCTGTCATGTAACCCTTGGCTGAGTGAATATTCCATTACATATTGTGCTCCTTCTCACCCACCTCTGCATTAACCTATTGGCAGGCACATGAGCTTTCTTAGACATGATGCCAGATATAAGATAAATCAGCGGGATAAAACTATCACATACTTTTTTTATCCCCAAAAAGTTTTGACAAATGCAAGTACATTGGTTTAAAAAAGTGACAATCCTAACAGTGTTTCAAAGTCCAGTGTACAAATTAAGAGATGCATTGGATACAGTTTCCTTAACCTCCCTGGTGGTTTTCCAGAGTGTGGCTCAGGGTTAAAATTCAGGACCATTCGCGGTAACCCCGAGCCACACTCGGGATTACATCGCAGGATCCTGCTGTGGCTTTACTTACCTTGTCCCCAGGATCCTGCGATGTCCCCTGCAGTGTCCGTGGGCTCCGTCCTCCTCTGAAGCCTCTCCGTGCCAGGCTCCGTTCCCTGCGAGCGTCGCGACGCACGGGGGCGGAGCCTGGCGGCAAATTCAAAAAATAAAAATCATAACACATACAGTACTGTAATCTTACAGATTACAGTACTGTATGAAATGATTTCACATCCCTTTTGTCCCCAGTGCTTTGGCCCATGCCCTGCATGCAGTTTTATGTGATATATACTGTGCTTTCTGCCTGGAAACTGGAGATTGTCCATAGCAACCAAAGTGTCCCTTTACGTCAAAAGAGGTTAGACCAGCTAGAAAACAGCGATAGTAAATTAGAACACTTGCAGAATTGAGCGATAGTGAATCGTGGGGAAATTTATTTTATTACTATTTATTTTTATTTTTTTTAATTATTTATTTTTATTTACTATATTATAATTTATATTTTTGTGTTTCAAACTTTATCATACCCGGGATATCTACTAGACTCTTGGACAGATTTAAGTGTGTTATTGTTAAGAATTACAGACCTACAATATAAAACGCCAAATTTCCATGCAAAATAATTGTACCGCTTTCAGCACCTAAAATCCAAAATAATCATACCGCCAGGGAGGTTAACGAATCCAACAATAACAAAGTAATTCGAAAGCAAACAAAGCACAAGTCACTAAAGATAGTGTGGTGATGCTAATTGTGATAAGTGGGACTTTCTCCCATTAAACATTCCAAGTGAAAATTTACCATGTGATTATGTAGCTTTCTCATATTAGATTTACACAATCTTTTAACTAACTTGAGTAGGTTTTTAGCGACCTTCATCATTGTTGGGTTTATGATACTCATTAGCTTTTTTCTCCCTTTTTTCAACAGATGAGTTGGTGGCCTTGAAACCGATGAGCAAGGAGACAACTCCAAAGGACGACTTCCTAATAGAATATGGAATGTCTCTTAGTCTCAACAGCCAACCAAACAGCATTTCAACCCATGAGATCACTTTCCATACCAGCAGTGACTATGTCTTTGTCCATGAGGTGGCACCAGATGGAAAAACTACCAATAGTACAGCTAAATGTCAGTTTGTATAAAAAAATGTAATTATCTTTAAAAGGTTATTTTTTTATTTTTAGTTACTTTAACTGGTTCCCGACCGACTCACACAGATATACTGCGGCAGGATGGCTCCCCTGAGTGAAATCCTGTACAGGTACGTCCTTCTCTTTTTCGGCCACCCAAGGGCATGTGCGCGGAAAAAGATGCCCCTGGCCATGCACGAGCGCCAGCACGGGGATTTGTGTGTGTGATCAAGGAATCAGTGAAGAAGATTGTTCCTGTGGTGACAGAGTCTGATGAGTTGGCAGAAGAGATTCTCACTGATCAGACTGCAATTAATGATGATTGATCATGTTACCCCACAGCAGCCGAGCACTTCAAGAACCAGTGCTTTAACTGGCACAACTCCCTGTATTCATACTCCATAAGACAGTTGTATACTCTGTGAATCTGGATACTCACTAGAGAGCATCACATGCTATGATTAATGTCTGCCAAAATCTGCACTGACACAGCTGACGACACAAAGTCTTCCAGTAGAAGGGGTAGGAATAGGGTAATACGGCGCTCTCAGGTTACAACAATCAAGTATCTAAAATCATGAAGCAATGTAACAATGGTTTACGGATAGTGTTTTGCCACTGTATGGTGAACAGTGACACAACACAATAGTTAAAAATGATATATAAAAAATGATAGAAAAACAGTTAGAACCAGATGTAAGAATACCAAGGAAATAAATCTGTCCTTTACCCAATTTTCTACTTGAAGCACATGAATTGATCCAAAGAGCTTCGGATAATGGTATCATCACCAAATCGGAAGTTGCCTTTCTCAAACATGACTTATACAAAAGATTTTATTTTTACCACCTCCCGAAAGTGCACAAAGATTCCAACAACCCTCCGGGCAGGCCAATAGTGGCAGCTATGGAGAGTGTCACCAGTTATTTCTCCATCTACCGAGACCACTTCCTGCAACCCATAGTCTGCAACCTCCCCTCATACACTAAGGCACAGTATTCACCTGTTGGATATGCTGCAGCACTACACATGGGAACCAACCTACCGCTGGCTCTCACTAGATGTAGTATCGTTATATACCTCCATCCCACATACAGTGGGTCTCCAGGCCATAAAATACTATTTAAAATCAAGACGCTCAGCTAAACCCACGCCAGACACAATTTTTGTTGGACATTCTTGAATTTTGTCTCACACACAACTATTTTGAGTTCAACGGCCAATTTTACATCCAAATCCATGGCACAGCTATGGGGGCAAATTTTGCCCCCAGCTATGCCAACCTCACAATGGGTCAATGGGAGGACTAATCTATCCATCATAATAACCCCTATGCAGCACATCTGGTCTTCTTCGGGCGATACATTGATGACGTGGTCATCATCTGGGATGGTCCTGATTCACTCATCCCTGACTTCCTACTACACTGCAATAACAACAACAGCATGGGCCTGTCTTTTACCTCCGTGACAGACAACAACAAGCTTACTTTTTTGGATCTAGAACTATTCCACCAAGATGATGTCATTTGTGCACAAAACTCAAGCCCACATCAGGGAACTCATATTTACATTACAACAGCTGCCATCATCCTCACTGGATAAACAACATCCCCAGAAGTCAATTCTGTAGGCTCAACCACAACTGTACCTTGGAACAAGACTATATATCTCACTGTGAGTTACTCAAAAGTCAAAGAAAAAGGATACCCAGACGACATCATAGAAGAAGCCTTCCAACAATATCTCCATAAAGAAGTTAATAGCAATAAAGAAGCCACACCTACAGATAACTCCCAACACACCCGGTTTGTGACACAGTTCCATAATAAATTCAAGAAGATGGAAAAAATCTTTCAAAGACATTGGCCTATCCTGAGAGAAAATCCTCACCTCAAAGCCACAGTCAGTGACCGTCCTCTTATCAACTATAGACGTGCCAAAAATATCAGAGCGAAAATAGCACCAAGTAAGACAAAATCTTCACGTCCCATCACCAGTACATCCCTAACCTTTTTCAATATCAAGGGTATGTACCAATGCAGGAAACCTCTGTGTCTTACATGCGCCCATGTTACACATAGACAGAAGGACTTCACCCACAAAGGCAAATAATATACAATACCTGATTTCTTCACATGCTCCACTGAATATGTAATCTATTGTTTGACCTGTCCTTGTAGCCTACTGTACGTTGGCCACACGATCTGACCCCTACGTAAACGCTTTGGAGAACACCCCAACCTGGTTGAAAAGGGAAAGGACAAACACACCGTCCCCAGACACTTCCTGGAATTTTATGACCAGTCCTCCATTGAATTACGGTTTGGATACTTGAGGCCATTCCGAAAACCCTTCCTCCCACTGAACAATACAAAAGACTCTGCGAAAGAGAGAATTATTGGATTTACACCCTGGATACCTTATCCCCTGGAGGCCTTAACGAAACCATAGACTCAGACAATACATAACCCCCAGTATTTTATTTGTTCTCTATTAGCTATTTCTTCCAGCTAATTTTTCTAGTCATTATTTATTTATTCATAGCCATTATTTTATTATTTTTCAAAGCCATTAGTTTTTACCTTAATCACTCCATCCATGTAATCGTTTTTACCATATTTCAGTTATTACATCCTCTGATATACATTTACCCACCACCGCCCAATCCAATTGCACACTCCCCCCATATATTTTCCTATATGCATTGCAATTCCTCCTTCCTCAATGCCCCCCCCTTCTCCCAATCTGCTGCATATACATCTTCAATCCACTGCCCCAATCTGCTGCATATACATCTTCAATCCACTGCCCCACACACACCAACTAGGTCGCTTATAGTAGCAGCTTTTTCCTCCTTTCCACTCCCC
Source organism: Lithobates septentrionalis (assembly GCA_037952835.1). Classification (NCBI taxonomy): domain Eukaryota; kingdom Metazoa; phylum Chordata; class Amphibia; order Anura; family Ranidae; genus Lithobates; species Lithobates septentrionalis. Next base: position 254,537 of record JBBDGP010002168.1, read on the forward strand.
TCCCTTCCCTTCCCCCTCTCCTCGTGTGTTATGTTGTGTACATCATTTCCATGGTAACATATCATGTGACTGTGTATTGTGTGGCTATAACATGCCCACACTGAAGATAGCCGCCATCAAAAGCCTGAGGAAGGGACATGCATGTCCCGAACGCGAGCACCTCCCGCTGACCAGACCCGGAAGTGACGTCCGCTACAGCGAGCAGTGTCAACCACCGATCCTCTCTCCTATTCACCGGACAGCACAGTGTACCAGCGGTGTGACCGGCATAGGATCGGATCCAGGAGACATAGCCACTGCCACATCTCACGGACACCCCCCCACTCTCACCTGGCCATCGGGAGCGGATGATCATTCATGCCTATTGTTTCTTCATTATTGTGAGTGTTTTTAAAACCTTTTTAATCGATTAAACCAGCCTGTATACTGCATTTAGAGGGCGCTGTTCTTTTTCGTTTCTCCATTCCAGTAGAAGGGGGCATGGGTGATGATTAACCCTCTCTAAAGCTGCTGCCTCAAACCTAATCTCTACTCTAAAGTCTTGTTCACATGATTTGACTTTCCGACAACAAAACCATGGAATTTTGTTCGAGGGGGGGTTGGCTGGCTCCAACTTGTCTTGCATACACATGGTCACACAAATGTTGGCCAACAATTATGAACGTAGTGACGTACAAGACGTACAAGACGTACAACGAGCTGATATAAAAGGAAGTTCAACAGTCGTGTGCCACCCTTTGGGCTCCTTCTGATAATCTGGTGTTTATCTCGTTAGTAGAAGTTTGATGAGTGATGATTTGCGCTTTGCAGCCTCATGCTTGTCTGTTTGTTTCTGCTTTTCAGGTTGTGCTTGTTGGTTCTTATCTGTTTTTCAGTGCGTTCTATTTATAGTTGGCTTCTGATTTTCAGTGCGTGCTTGTTCGGTCTTTTCTGATTTTCAGGTCCTTTCTGATTTTCAGTGCGTTGGTACTATGGCCGGTACATAGATGACAGTCATCATATGGAGCTGCCCCCCACAGCTAATAGATCATTTTCTTAATCACTGCAACACCACATTAGGGTTATACTTTACCCATGTTCCATATTCTAGCCAAAGACTCCTTACTTGAGCCCAGAACTTCCATGGGCACGATCCCACGTCGCTCTCCTCACAGCTCTTCATTGGATAGATTGATAGCAGCGCAGCCATTGGCTCCCACTGCTGTCAATCAAATCCAAAGATGCGGTCGCCGGGACCGAGTCATACACTCTGCGGCTATGTACACCGAGTGCATGACACAGGAGCGCGCCCGCAAGGTAACTCCTTGGGAGAGAGCTTCCCAGAGGGGGTTATCTATTGCGGGGAGGAGCCGCGAGAGCCACCTTGGGACCCCAGAAGAGGAGGATCTGGGACACTCTGTGCAAAACGAACTGCACAGTGGAGGCAAGTATGGTATGTTTGTCTGTTATTTTATTTTTTTTAAAACGTGAACCTATAGTATTACTTTGAGTTTACACATGTAGTAGACCTTGCTGCCCCTCTGAAAAGCATTATGGGGTGGATTATGTGCCAGAAATCTAACACTCCCCTTGATTATGCTCTCAACCAAAAACTGTCAAACCATCCAATGGGCTGGTGTCTTAACTGTTCACATGTGCAGCATCATGGCAGATGTTGAATAAACAGAGGCAAAGATGGCAGCTTCCTTGGCTGAAACGGATCGGGGAGTTTACTTACACTTTACTCCTTGTGTATTCAGATAATGTTTGTTTTGTTTCCCTGTACAAGAGATAAGATGAGTTTCATATATTAGGTAACATTTCGCCATATTTGTGTCCATTGACTAATTTTGTATTTTTTTTCCCGACAGTGTTTTAAATGAAGATATAGTGAAGACTTTATGCACAGCAGAGGAATGGTCCATCGGAACATCAAGTTGGACAATATTCTTTTGATGGACATTGAATGTAATAAAGTGAAAGTGGCAGATTTTGGACTGACGATGCTCCGGGGATCACAAGCACCCTTTATGTTCTGGTTTATACCGTACACAGCTCCAGAACTGTGCAGCCTACAACAAGGGGAACAGTTGCTTCTGCACTCAAGCATTGACGTCTGGGCCTTTGGAGTCATGATTTTCACAGCCATAACCGGGTCCTTCCCCTGGAACGTAGGGGCTCATGACCACATGTATCAGTATTTTTTTATTCCCAGTCTGATCCGGTCCTGTATAGCTGGCATTGAGGACTCACTGTGATGCTTATAGAGAGGTTTCCATGTGTTTGAATCTCTCTAGCTGCAGAAACAGCAGCCAATAAGTGTGGTGAGTGTGCAATTTTACTGTGGGTGATGGTTCATCTGTCTGGACACGATCACTGGGATGATGGCCTCCACTACTTATTGTTTTTTGATTTGCTGAATATAACATCCTCTATGGATTATCTTCTATTATCAAACAATATTTTATACTAGGACTGTTATCCATCTGTATTTTGAACGATGTGACATTTTATCTCCGGGCGCTACACCTTTTCCTTCATCTATATTTTAAAGTTGGCTATACTACTTCTGTGTCAGCTGGCGGGATTATGTTTCCTTTGTATTATTGTTGACACACAGTGCAGAAATTCTTACTTTTTATCTATGGCACCCTTTATGTCCTGGTTTATACCGTACACAGCTCCGGAACTGTGAAACTTACAAAAAGGAACATTTACTGCTGCACCCAGGAATTGACATCTGGGCCTTCGGTGTCATGGTATTCACAGCTATGACCAGGTCCTTCCCCTGGAAAGAAGCAGGGGGTCACAACCACATGTAAAATCAGAGCTTGCTTGGTGGCAAATGAAGAAGGACATGACCTTGGCACCAGGAAAGTGGTGACAATTCTCCATTGAAGCCAGGCAAATGTTCTGGGACATGTTGGCCCTCAATGTACGAGAGGTGTTATGCTTTGGGCATTTTAAAATATGTCCACCTACCATGGAAAGCGGAAATGCCTCCACAGAATCTTTCCAGGAATACGGTAATACGTGTGACATAACTGAGTGCATGGTGTCCATTATGGAGCCTCATCAGGTGCTGCCTTATGTCTTCTAGATCAAAAGATAATCTCCCTCAATATTGGAGGAAGTGGGACTCATTAAACACCCTTTTGGTCACCTATTGAGATGGATGTGTTGGATGTACTCTGGGACTTGTACAAGCTTTATGTCCTAAATACGCTAGACATTTTAGAAGACTGCTGACTTTTTTTCTGTAACTCTATAACTGCTAGATATATCTACACAAATGTGTTGGTTTTTTTAGTTTTTTCTGGGTTTACTTTTCTCTTGTGTGGAACAGAACAAAAGAGAACAGGTGGCTGTCTGCTGATGCTGAGACTTAGTTTCTTGCTGCAGAGAGAAGAGAGAAGGAACACCAGTGGCCGGGAGCCCTAGGCGGCTGCCTAGTTTGCCTATTGGTAGCAACGACCCTTGCTCTAACCTTCTCTCTTGCACTCTCTCACCTTCTTGCTTTCACCTTCTCAATTCAAATAAGCTTTATTGGCAGGACCAAATACATTTAGAACATTGCCAAAGCAGTTGAGTTTGTATGGGGGAGGGGCGTAATGGGTAATATATAAGGGGATGGGGTGAGTCCCTGTAAGGGATTTTTAAATCCACAGTTTTCCATGTCCCTCTCAGTCTGACACACTGTCACATCTCTCTCTCGCCTTCTCCCCTGCCCTCTCTCTTGCTCTCTTTTTACCTTGCCCCATCGCTCTCACGCTCTCCTTCTCCCCTTCTCTCTCTCGCCCCTCCCTCTCTCGGTTACTCTTGCCCTCTCTTGCTTAAACCCTCAAGTTTAACATTTAGCCCTCTGCACAAAATACATTGTTTTGGATTAGAATACATTAATAAAAACTTAACTGGTCAGTTTTTTTTTAAGAGTCCAAAGAGAACAATGTCAAGTGCAAAACCTCAAGAGAATAGAGCATTTAGACTGCCTGTGCCTAAATATGAAGATCAAAGGAGGTCAAACCCTGTAGAGGACTCCACAGCATTATTGCTGTGTTCAAATGTAGAATCACATCAGAAGGAACACCAATGGCCGGGAGCCCTAGACAACAGGGCGCCCCAGGCGGCTGCCTAGTTTGCCTAGTGGTAGCACTGGCCCTGGGTAAAAAATCATTGAGGGAGGGCATAAGCTCAAGAATGAACTTCAGGGGGGAACTCATGTGGAAATTTAAGCCCTGAAAAGGATAGAGACTTTATTATTAATGTGACTTACAGTGATCTTTCATTGACTATAGTTTCAAAACATAATTAGAATCAAACAGAGACACCATACCCGGCTGTGGGGTTTTATTTGGAGTAAAAAGCCTCTTCTCTGACCATTTGGTAGCATAATAATGTCACTTCAAAAGGAGGTGTGAAGGGAACAGGAAGAACTTGGTCCTAAAATGGTAGCTGTGTCCTAGCTTATGGAGAGCCCCCCCCCCCCCATTGGCTCAATGTAGCAGTTTTAGCATATGGAAGGGAGGTGAGGGGGGGTATATAAGTGTGTATATATATATTTTAATAATCTCTATATCTATATCAGAATACACACCGCTGGCTCTCTTTTAGCTCTGTGTGGCTCCCGGCAAGCATGCTAACGTGAGATCTGTAGATCTGTATGTCCTATTTTCATTACTGTATTATTTTATTTCTCTTTTCTTTTCTGTAACTTTTCCTGTTCTATGATTTGTCTTAATACTTTGATAACATTCCATTGTAACATATTTTTTTTTGTATTAATTATCTTTGTCCACTGGTAATGTTTTGGATCAGACTAATCGTCTGGTGATATCTGCCCCTGTCCTAATTAGGCCTAGATGATTTAGTGCATGCATGAGAAGAACCACACTAAGACCGTGCTCAGATTGATGATACTCTCTCTTTACTCCTACTGGGTACATGGGGGTTATATAGGTGGGCGGGGAGCGTCCTGGGCAAGTGCATCATAAGCAAAGCTTTATCTAGATACTCGTAGCTTCTGATTGGTCATGTCCATGCAAGGTGAACGTCCTCCAGGATCTGGGAGTCATCATGTTGGGTGCATAAGTGGTGAACCATAAAGAGAATTGTTCTACTCTCAATAAAGTGTTGCCAACATCCCAAATATTTATTGTATAAGGACCCCAGAAAGGGACACAAGTAACCCCTCGGTACAGTGGGACTTTATGGACGAACAAAAAGAAAAACATATCGTAAAATATAATTTATTTAGAAATGGTTAAAATAAAGTGTGATGACAAACATGACAACAGTTTACAAAAAAAAGAAGTTTACACATGATACATTTACAAATTCAAAATGAGCGAAAAATTTCCTCCATTAGCCCGACATGTTTCAGGAAAATTATCCCTTCCTCAGAGGCGTTTTTAGGAGAAGGTATAAATACATCTGACATTGAATTTCACAAGTAGCTGGGACTTTGTTGGTCCTGAGAGGCAAAATGTTGCCTCTCAGGACCAACAACGTCCCAGCTACTTGTGTCTACACATGCGCTGAAAGGTTTTTCCTGTGGCTGCGCCGTGGTGGTCGTCCCGTGGGGACCTTTGTGAGGGCTGTTCCGAGCCCAGACGGGGTTCATCATTTTCGATGGACAAAACAGTGGCAAACTTATTTTTCTATGCAAAATTGAATTGTAGAGGAATTTTTTTAAAACCAATGCCAAATGTATTTATACCTTCTCCTAAAAATGCCTCTAAGGGATAATTTCCTGAAACATGTCAGGCTAATGGAGGAAATTTACACTCATGTTGAATTTGTAAATAATGTATCATGTGTACACTTCTTTTTGTTGTTTCACATAAAATGCACTGTATAAACTGTTGTCATGTTGGGTCATCACACATGCTTTTTAACCATTTCTAAATAAATTATATTTTATGATATAGGATTTTCTTTTTGTTCGCCCATAAAGTCCCACTGTACCGGGGGGGTACTTGTGTCCCTTTCTCATGTTGGGTGTAACTCCGGATGGAGGCGCCATCTTTAGTTACACATTCTTCACTCAATGGGAGGGGGAGCTGTTGGAGAGGCTGTAACACTGAAATCACCTGTTGCTGTGAAGAAGAGGCTGAGCCAGGGATGCAAAGAGTTAATGATAAGAGTCTGCTGCTGTACTGAAACATGATACTGTGGAACCTCGGATAACGAGCATAATCTGTTCCAGGAGTATGCTCATAATCCAAAGTACTCGCATATCAAAGCAAGTTTTCCCATTGAAGTCAATGCAAACAAAAATAATTTGTTCTGCATTGACTTCAATGGGATGCAATACCGTATAAGGCCAGAGGTGGGGGGCGCCGGAGAGCCTTGGAAATGGATGAAAAGGCCCGAGGACACTTTGGCAAATCTTGGATAGGAATCATTTCCGAGGTCAGCTGTGCTGTACATTTTTTTGTATACTCTATACTTATAGCTATCTGGTGCATCCCCATACCCCACCCTATGTGCTGGTTTCCGGCTGTCTTGGCGCTTGTTCTTGTGGTCTCCCTCTCCCTTTAGGAGAGGTGGTGGGTCTGCTGCTGTGTTCTACTGGCATGGGCTAGTGTTGAGACCCTTTGTAGCACCATTTGTGATGAGTTCATATATTCTGCCTATATGGTTATGCATATGTGTATGTATTACAACAAGTGTACATCTTATCACCAATATTTGAACCTAATTGAAGTCTATTTCTCTAACCAGAAATACATAAATTCCTGAAGAAGCGAAACTAACTATAATGAAACTATAATCGCAAAACATGTTGAGCAAATTTTAAATTATTAAGGATCTTTGAAAACCCAACAGTCAATGCTGTATCTTAGTGTGGGCCTTTTCGATACAAATAGTATAGCCCCACAGGAAGTATACAAGTGGTATTCCCCATGGGTCAATCAATGTTTTTTTTTTCTATGTCTAAAATATGTGTTTTTATAAATGTACACTGTATATGTCAGGAATTTATATTAACTATTAAAATTTTGCTATTTTTCTATATGTGCCGTTAAAATCAATTTTTCCTTATCTATACATTCAATTGTTTAGGATGTGGCACATGTATATTTAAGGGGTTTGATTGCCACCCCAAGGCATAGCAATCAATCCTTTCTCAATTTCATACTGTACCACTCGTTCTGAATCCAAGTACAACTCAGAACATTCAAGAACCCAGATTGTGATTGAGGGCACATACAGTGTTCTAATGAGTTATTTCCGATGCACAAATTCCTCCCTAGTTCCCATCTAAAAAAATGAGCCTAATGTCTCCCCCAAGGACACCCAAAAAAAGGAGCCTAACGTCTTCCAAGGTCACCCATTTTAATTTTAAAACTCAGTAAAGTTTTAAAGTATTTGGGTTTCAGCATGTTTAATCTCAACACCTGTTCTCTAGAGAACCTGTTTATATACAAACCAGCAACAATACAGAGTAATTTAAACATTTACATTAAATTCAGCCAATAGAAAGCCTTCATTCTCTGCCTTCCCCGCCCATCTCCCTTGTATAAAGCGGGTCTCTCCCTCCTCTGATCAGTGACTCTACTTCCAGAGATTCCGGTATACTCATCTATTACAGCCTAGCTGGAGATTTGGTGATGTTGTCCGGTGTTGATCTGCAGAGGAACCGAAAATTCAGAGAAACGAGTCAGACTTCATCACAGCTGAATCCCCCCCACATTAAGGCAAGATCACTTTCATCTAACCGATCAATGGATCTTTAGTATTTGATGAACATTCTGATAATCCTGCAGAGGTTTATAGGGTCTATGTAATAGAAACCTAAAAAAAGAAAAACTGACAAAAGGGGGCAATGAGTGAAGGTTCAGTAATACAGAGGGAAACATTTGTTTGGGAGGTCAAGTAATGTATATATTTTTTAAATCTTCTATTACAAACATATTCCAATCTGTAGCTAAAGAAATGACTGAACAGTGTTGAATTCTTTGCTATGAAAGACTCCCTCTGACCAAAAACAGGAGTACATCATTTTACATAATGATCTCACTTCAATTAATTTCATGAAGTCTGTCAGTCTGATGCTATGAGGCCTTACTGAGAACATAAAGAGGACATTAGACATAAAATGCCTTTGGGTTTTAGTTTAAGGTTCCTGAAAAGAGATGTGACAATTGAGTGTTTGGATGTTATGACATCACTCTTGGTTATTGTAGATCACTCTGGGACTTCACAGTTTTGGGGAGAATGTTTTAGTGAAGAGACACCAATATCTTCTGATGACCTTTAGCATGGCATCTGATGTCTTGTACTGGGTACAAAAAGGCGAGGCAACTATTCTCTATATTTTACATGATAGTTCTGATTTAAATGATACTTCTTACCTGGCTGAGCTCTGTGTTCATACTCCTGTCTTTTTTGTAACGAAAACTGGAAAGTGGACATAGCTGGTTGGCAATAAGAAAGCAGAGAGTATCTTTTGTAGTTCATCCTTATGGAATGCTTGATCTTTTCATGGAAGTATCTGCCAGAAATATTGGGGTTACCAAGATGCTTCTGGCAGCAGATACACCTTTCCATCAATGCTGGCAAAAGTTTATTAGATCTCCTTCCTGAAGGACTCTTGAGCAAAAAATGTGTCTTTTGACCCCCAGTTACTAAGAGGGCCCCTACAAACACACAACAGAACTGGTAACTATTGTATATATCCTGGTACTTATAGCAATACATAAATATGTCTTGAATTTTCCATTAGCTTTTGCAATTGATTAAGTTATGCCATTACATAATAACTTTGTTTATAAATAGATTGCTGGATTTCCAGATTCAGATCCTTTAAATGTACTTAATACATTTCTGTTGTGTTCAAGCTCTATATTTAGTGGCCAAACCTTATTCCCGAGACATATACATATAGATGTGGAGGTCTATTGAGCATTTCATAATTATATGTAATTAACTAAGTAACAGTATTCATATTTAACATTTCTATCATGTCTTCGAAGATTTGTTTTCTGTCTAATAATTTAACACATTTTATTAATTTTGCTCTCCTGGAAACTATGGCCTCCATTGCTCATAATGTGGAACATCTTCTGGATAGAATGGTCTCCTATCCACAAGGACTACAGAAAATAGACTTCCAGGTGCACTTCCTCATTGTGAAAGAACTTGGAAAAGGTGGATTTGGAAATGTATTATTGGCAAAACAGCAAGAAAACAGGTCAATAAAACAACCAGGTCAGTAAAACAACCCAACCACCATTTCAATATCTAAAAATATTTATGTATATCCATAAAAAAGTTTTTTATTCTGCAGGATAGACTTTTTCCAGTTTTCATTAACTGTAGACTTATGCTAAAATAAAAAGGAGCAGTAAAGTAGAATCCCTGTGCAAAACTCTTAAGAATAATAGTAAGTATATACTTTGAACAATTATGGCCCAATAATGTAATTTTGTACATGATTACCAAAGGACTGGTACACATGGAATTGAAGCCAGACAATGTTTCAGTTTTTGACCTGGACTGCCATTCCATCAAGCTCACAGACTTTGGCCTTGCTAAGGTCCACAGGGACAGTGATTAGAGTTAAGTGTGGCATCATGTTCTACATGGCTCCAGAAAGGTGCAACATTTACACTTCAGATGGCCTGGTTGTGGAAGGCAGCCTTGATGTGTGGGTGTTTGGAGTAGTCATCTACTGTCTACTTACAGGGGAGCTTCCATGGGAGAATGCCATTCTGGACTATGAAAAATGTAAATATTTTGTTGACTGGCAAAACAACTTTCAGATGGATAACCCTCCTGAAGCATTGACCAAAGTTGCCTCTGAAATACAAAGGATGTTCAGTGATTTTTTTTTTGGACAATTTACTATAATTAAAAGAAGTCAAACTACGCAAGTGCTCAAAGCTGGAAAGTAGAATGCCCAGACAAAACAAGAGGGTAAGGATCCTATAAAAAGTTATTCTGGTGTGCAATCTGATGAACCCTTGGGTGAGGCTTCCCACCTGAACTCCTCGCAGAGCAGTGATTCCATCATGTCAGCTTGCAGCTCCGCGCCTGGCCGTTTGACCATAGATGCCTCTATATCCCAGTCTGAGACGACTCCAGGGCCACAGAAGGACAACATGGTAGAGGGTATAATCATGTTTGATGATGAGTTTTCTTTACATGCTGTTGCAGAAGTAGATATTGGATTAATGAGATGTGGTAGGTGATGGAGCACCTGAAAGAACATCACATATGGTCAACCTTCTCAGGTATGCAGCTTTTTGGTGAAAATAAAGGGGTCATAAGATTCTATATGTATTTTGTGATAGTGTGCAGTCATTACTCTTTGCACCACTATATCCCTCCACTGATTTTATTTTTACTAAAGGCATGGCATCTCAATCCACAGCACAGCTCCCAACTTTTCTCATTTAGAGGGATTACCCCATTTTTGGAACCAAATCCTTCTGTTCTGCTCAGTTGTCTCTCTTTAGATGTTACATTTCTCTATAAAAACATGTACTAAATTAATGACCTTGAATTTGTTACACATTAGCTTTCATCCAATCTCTAAGTTGTTGCAAGTATGGCAGGAGTGTGTTCTATGCCAACATACTTTGTGCTATGTGTCCTTCCCTTTCATTTCAGAAAGTTGGGAGGTATGCCAATAATGGAACTCTTGTTAGCAACTCTCAGATTGGTGGGGTTAGGCCTTGTAGTTACAAGTATTAAAGTGAAATCGGAATTAAAGAGGCGGATATAAAATGGCCTTCTAGTGAACAATGGTAATAGCAGGACTATACCTCTTAAAATATTTAATAGCAAAATGCTAACTGACAGATCCATTTTATTAGGAAGTAGCCCAGTCTATTATATGTTTAGTGCAGCAACTCACAGGAACTGTTTTTTATATTTATTTATTTATTTATTTTTTTTTACCAATCTATAGTAGTGAATCAATTGAAGGAGGATTACTTTTCAGTTGGGGTAGATCGCTATCCCTTTTATTGCTTTATTGACCAAGAATGGCCGATTCTATGGCTATTTTCCAAATTACACAAACTATCTAGCAAGTGTCTGTAACCTAATATAATTTATTAGTATTTCATATATTACCATTACAGAATAACTGAACACCCTGCAGAGAATAACTGAATATCCTGCAGTAAAGAGAGAAGTAGTCCTTTCAGAACCGACCACGTGTTTATCTGTAACATTATTTAAACATATTAGCACACAAAACATGTACAAATAAAGTCCCTTGTATTCACAAGGAATATAGAATATCTGAGGTATAGTTACCAACAAAGGATGTATGTAGACACTCTGCAGACCAGAATTCCTCTAAAAGTCTACCAGATGATGCCAGACCTTTTGTGTAGCATAGGCTCCCAGGGAGAATACTCCACCCCTATGTGACTAACAAGGAGCCACGCTCAAAAGGTAACCAACAAAATATTTTAAACATTTATGCGTATAAGCATTGTTGTCAATTTTTCAATAAAAATAATTTTTTTAATACTACTCTTCTAATGACTGTAACTTTGCTGCGGAAAAAACCCACTGGGGGAAGATTTTCCGATTCTGTATTTACCATCTATTATGTCTTTGCATTTTTTTCTAGGTGGGAAATCCAGAAGATGCAGTAAAGGTGTGTGCTGTGCAGACCTCTGTGCTCTGGAATTCATATTGGAGAAAGGACTTGTACACATGGATCTCAAGCCAGAAAATGTTCTGGTGTTTGACCAAGACTGACATTGTGTTAAGATCACGGACTTTGACCTTAAAGTCACAGGGACTTATTAGAGCAAGGTGTGGAAGCAAATCCTACATGGCCCCAGAGATGTGTAACGTGACCATTTCAGATGGACTGGCTGTAGATGGCAGCCTTGACATGTGGGCCATTTGGTGTTGTCATCTACTGCCTAATCACAGAAGAGTTTCCTTGGCGGGTGGCCATGCTTGATGATGAAGGATACAAACAATATGTTGACTGGCAAAATTATTTCCAGGAGGTTAATCCTCCAGCTGTGTCTATAATGTATAGAATTATTGATATGTATGTTTATGTTCTGTCTGAGCACAGATACTGAGTCAGTTACAAAGCAAGCCCTGAAGAAGTGGTTACATATTGCATAGAAGTAGCCAACTTGTTTTGCGGTATATTTCTTTTTGACATGTTGTATACACACCATTTTTATTTTTTTTATATATAGGGAGGTGTGTGTTCCAATATATTTTCCTTTCCCCCCAAATGTTTAGTGTTATCATGACAGTATCTGCCAGAAATATGCTTTTGACAGCAGATACACCTTTCCATCAATGCTGGTCAAAGGTTATTACATTCCCTTCCTAAAGAACTCCTGAGCATGAAATTAGTCTTTTGACTCCAAGTTACAAAGAGGGTCCCCACACACAACTGAACTGGTAACTACTAGATATATCCTGACACTTATGTATTGCTATATGTCTTGGCTTTTATATTCATTTTTGTAATTGATCAAGTTATACCATTTCATGATAATTTGTTTTAAAAAAGATTGCTGGGTTTCCATTTAGGGTCCTTTAAAATGTAATTAATTTCTGTTGTGTTCAAGTTCTATATTTGGTGGCCAAACCTTATTCCTGAGACATATACATATAGATGTGGGGGTCTATTGAGCTTATAATTGTTATATGTAAATAATTGAGGGTAATAGTAATCATATTTGACAAATTTCCATAGTTTCTCTTCAAAGATTTGTTTTCTGACTAATTTAACAAATTTTATTTTTTATTTTTTTGCTCTCCAGGACACTATGGCCTCTATTGCTCATGATGTATAACATCTTCTGGATAGAATGGTCTCCTATTCACAAGGACTGCAGACGATAGACTTACAGGAGTATCTCCTCATTGTGAAGGAACTTGGAAAAGTATTCTTGGCAAACGACAATAAAACTGGTCAGTAAAATGTTCTTCCCTGAAGAAGCTCATTCTGATTGGGCGAAGCATGTTGGTTGTCCCAATTACATTCTTTAAGTATGTAAACAGTAAAAAAGGGAGGACAGACCATATTGGCCCCATAAAGAATGAGGAAGGACATCTGGTTACAAAGGATGGGGAGATGGCGAAGGTATTGAATTTATTCTTCTCCTCAGTTTTCATGAGTGAATCGGGTGGCTTCAGTAACCAAAACTGCAGTGTTTATCCTCATGACACAACACAGGAAGCACCTACATGGTAAACAGAGGACGGAATTAAAATTAGACTTGAGAAACTTAACATTAATAAATCACCGGGACCAGATGGCTTGCATCCGAGGGTACTTAGGAACAACGTTCTGGCAATCACTTGACTGAGTTCCCTAATTTTTACAGATAGTCTACTGACTGGAATGGTACCAGCTGATTGGAGAAAAGCCAATGTAGCACCAATATTTAAAAAGGGCCCAAAAAACATCCCTGGGAATTACAGACCAGTTAGCCTAACATCAATAGTATGTAAACTCTTGGAGGGGATGATAAGGGACTTTATACAAGATTTTAGTAATAAGAACGGTATCATTAGCAGTAATCAGCATGGATTCATGGAGAATCGTTCTTGCCAAACCAATCTATTAACCTTCTATGAGGAGGTGAGTTGCCATCTAGATAAAGGAAGGCCCGTAGATGTGGTGTATCTGGATTTTGCAAAAGCATTTGACACAGTTCCCCATAATCGTTTACTGTACAAGATAAGGTGCGTTGGCATGGACCATAGGGTGAGTACATGGATTGAAAACTGGCTACAAGGGCGAGTTCAGAGGGTGGTAATAAATGGGGAGTACTCGGAATGGTCAGGGGTGGGTAGTGGGGTTCCCCAGGGTTCTGTGCTGGGACCAATCCTATTTAATTTGTTCATAAATGACCTGGAGGATGGGATAAACAGTTCAATCTCTGTATTTGCAGACGATACTAAGCTAAGCAGGGCAATAACTTCTCCGCAGGACGTGGAAACCTTGCAAAAAGACCTGAACAAATTAATGGGGTGGGCGACTACATGGCAAATGAGGTTCAATGTAGAAAAATGTAAAATAATGCATTTGGGTGGCAAAAATAAGAATGCAATCTATACACTGGGGGGAGAACCTCTGGGGGAATCTAGGATGGAAAAGGACCTGGGGGTCCTAGTAGATGATAGGCTCAGCAATGGCATGCAGTGCCAAGCTGCTGCTAATAAAGCAAACAGAATATTGGCATGCATTAAAAGGGGGATCAACTCCAGAGATAAAACAATAATTCTCCCGCTCTACAAGACTCTGGTCCGGCCGCACCTGGAGTATGCTGTCCAGTTCTGGGCACCAGTCCTCAGGAAGGATGTACTGGAAATGGAGCGAGTACAAAGAAGGGCAACAAAGCTATTAAAGGGTCTGGAGGATATTAGTTATGAGGAAAGGTTGTGAGCACTGAACTTATTCTCTCTGGAGAAGAGACGCTTGAGAGGGGATATGATTTCAATCTACAAATACTGTACTGGTGACCCCACAATAGGGATAAAACTTTTTCGCATTAGAGAGTTTAACAAGACTCGTGGCCACTCATTGCAATTAGAAGAAAAGAGGTTTAACCTTAAACTACGTAGAGGGTTCTTTACTGTAAGAGCGGCAAGGATGTGGAATTCCCTTCCACAGGCGGTGGTCTCAGCGGGGAGCATTGATAGCTTCAAGAAACTATTAGATAATCACCTGAATGACCGCAACATACAGGGATATACAATGTAATACTGACACATAATCACACACACAGGTTGGACTTGATGGACTTGTGTCTTTTTTTTCAACCTCACCTATGTAACTAAGTAAAGTATAATCCCAGATCAACACTCTTAATAAAGAATAGCAGGTATGTGCAGTCAAAGAATATGGCCCAATGCCAGAATGTATTACATCTCTATGCATATAAAATGCATAAAACATTAACTCCAATTTGTAAGATTATTTAGGGAACTAAGCAGTGGGTTAATTCTTGGAAGCAGTAAAGGAAAAAAATCTAAATGCCTTGATAGGTACATATCTGACTGGAGGAGTGGGCACTCCTAGACAGGCTGTATTTGCACGCAGACCACCCTAGATAATAATCACATGCTGAGTGATGGCGAGTCCATAAAAAAAAGAAAAAATAATTATATATATATATATATATATATATATACACATACAGGGAGAAGCCACATTGTTGAGTGGATAGAGTAGAATGTGGTGGGCAGACAGCAGGAGGCAGCAGAGCGGACATGGAGGACACCGCAGTGGAGTCGGACACCTGCCCAGTACAGACAAAACAAGATGAAGAAATAACAAAAACTAAGGAGAGACAAGTGAAAGAAATTTAAACCACATATGGAGAAAAGCTGCGCCTTTTAGGAGATCTGCACAGGAAGATGAAAGTTATTGAAGTGAAAGAGCAAAAGAATAGGGAGACCAACGCTCTGATGAAAAACTATAAGGTGGTCTTCAGCGATGTCCAAATGTATTATGACGTCACACTGAATAATCTGGATCCGATCACCTCAGTGAAGAGCACAGAAGGAGCTCCATGATATGAAATGGGAACACGAGGTGTTAATACAATTCATAAAGATTGTACTGTACTCCAAGAACACCACCATAAGGGACTTGCCGTATGAACTGTCCAAAATGTAAAAGGCCTACAAAGACCTGGTCCGGTCATGTGAGGCTAAGATTGAGGCATTGGGCATCCCCATGGATGAACAGGGATTGGCACCTCTGGAATGTCTTATTCCCTGGACAGACAAGTGGGCAAGGCCCGGCCGTTATAAGTTAATTGTTGTTAAAATACACAGCTGACTCACACACTACCTGCCAGTTCTGTGTGATATATTGTTTGCTAAAGTAAAATTTGTTGAAACTGCCTTAAAAAACAAACGAAAAAGAAATCCAATGAATACAAGGAACCACCTAGGAGCAGTCAGACAGGGAAGTATATAATACTAACAATGCTAGGATGTCCTCTACCTAGGAAATGGGACAGGCTCTCTCTGACTTGCTGAAGCTTCTAATGCACATTTAGAAAATTTCTGAGTTGTACAGGAACCTCCCAAGTACTGAAATTTGTCAGCCGATTGCAGGTAAAGCTAAAGTTTAGCTTTAAATGAAGCATAATGCATTCTCAATGCAAGAGCAGATCGTATTAAAAGTATTGAGATGTGAACATCCAAAAATTATCAGCTAAACATTTCCAATTCTTGATGTTAAATTCTTTTTTTTTCCCAGAGTTCGAGATTCGCATTCGGAATGCATGGATAGACGTAGAACCAATCAGGAGTCTTTCCTCCGGGGAGTTCAGCATTTTATTCTTCCGTCTCATCTCCCAACATCATCGGATACTGTGATATCTTCAAAACCACTTGCTCAAGAACAGGCTCCTGTTAGTGAAATGTGCTCTCTGATTATACAGGTGCATTAAGATATACATATGGCCGCATTTGTTATTTTGTTTTGGATAGAATTTACATTATGAGGCGTAAAGAGGGAAAAAACTCCTGTCAGCCTTTTTGGGGGGAGATTTCCCTTCACTTCCTCTCCCAGATATGAAAAGGAAGTGAGTGGAAACTCTTAGTTGACACTAGTGCAAGTGACCATGTTGGAACATTTACACTTACCTTTTGTTCAGACATTCTAAATTTTCAATCAATGACAGAGGTCACCAGGACAATTAAAGAGGGTGAATATATGGTAAATACACATATATACAAATTCATCTCTAGTCTAAGACTAAATAAGTTATGGCTATACATACATTTTACCTGTTTCTGGACAAGTATTCTGAATTTTTATTTTTTAATGTAATTTTTTTTTTAGGTAGGAATTCCAGAAGACGTGATAAAGAGATGTGCTGTTCAGATTCCCAATGCCCTATAATACATAGCAGAGAAAGGACTTGTACACATGGATTTGAAGCCAAAAAATGTTTTGGTAGATCACAGAATTTGGCCTTGCTAAGGTCAGAGGGACAGTTATAACATCCAGGTGTGGCATGATGTGACCATTTCAGGTGGACTGGTTGTAGAGGACATCCTTGATGTGTGGGCGTTTGGGTTCATCATCTGCTGCCTACTTAACAGGGGAGTTTTCATGGCAAGTGGCCATCCTTGATGAGGAAGGATATAAACCTTTTTTTTGACTGGCAAAACAATTTAAAGATGGATAAGATAACCCTCCTGAAGCATGGAGAAAGGTTCCCACTGGGATACAAAATATATGTTTATTGTGCTTCTGGCAATTACACCAAACAAAAAAAAAAGTATCAAAAGTCCTCAAATACAGGAGTGCAAGCTGGAAAGAAGAAGATCCCATTGAAAAGAATTTGTCTGCACAATCTGAGGGATCATTGGCTTCCCACCTGAATACGTCACAGCAGTGTTTCCATCACATCAACTCTCCGCTCCATGTCTTCCTCCTTTTTGACCACAAACACTTCTGCATCTCAGTCTGAGATGATTGAGATGATGAGCCAGAGCCACAGGAGGATAACATGTCAGAGGCACCAGTTATGTATGATGATGTATTATCCTTACATATTGGTGCAGAGGTAGACAATGATAAATAAAGAATTATGTGATGGCACGTCTGAAACAACATCACATATGGCCAATTTTCTCAGCTATGTGGCATTTTTGACAAAATACTCAAATGACCTTATTTCAGTGGATAGGGAAATTGAGAAACTATATGAAGACAACCAATCCATTACCCTTGATGGCCTCTTCCCCACACGGGAGGGCGCCCTAAATACAAATCTAGAGGGATATGTTACTGAAATCCTTAAGACCAAGGAAAAGAAATATGTTAGGGACAAGTTGGCCTATGATAATAAACAAGCTTACCATTGGGGCCAAAAAAACAACAAAGTCAGAAGGCGTAACAACCAAATGCGTAATCTGAAACAACCCACCAGTGAGCCCAATGATTCAGATTCATCCATTTCTTCTGCTTCCTCCTCTCAGGCACAGGACATGAGAAATATTACAACTCAAGAAGCAACCAAATACAACAAGGATAACGGGACCACGGGCACTGTAAGACGCACCCCGAGCACTGAAGCCCCTATGATTACTTGTGTGAGCATGGCTAAAAATTCATCAGCCAATGCACCGGGTCACGTGGATGTTCATTCGAGCACTTCTCTCACAAACACCTCTTTAACACCATCTCTCAACTCACAGGTAAGCAATGTCAATCCTGTACCCTCACAATCGGATTTTCGCCCAGCAACCATATCCTCCCAACCTGTTATGGATCCAAAAAAAGGCAGCAAATGTAGATCCACTGAATTCAAAAATGCTGAGAACCAACTTGAAGTGATAAATCTTTCCTCTTATCCCCTTACAACCGAACAATTATCTATACTCAAGCTTGGTTTGACTTTCTGCCCGGTCCAAAAGGTAGATCAATTCGAGTTAAAGACATCAATCTTTTTTCTAGAAAATTGATGTTCAAAGCTCTGTATGACAAATCTGACAAATCCATCAGTGATCAGGCTGTGGCCAGTTCTGGCTGGGAAGGTATGACCATTGCAGATATTCGAGCTATGGAGGAGTTATTGGAGCTGTGGGAGGAGGGAGGCCTGTAGGAGAGTGACCTACTTGAGACCGACTCCCTCGATCTTTTTGCGGGCCCCCCCCGTCCACACCCCCATCCCGACCGGTCCTTCTTCCCTGAGTTTATCTCAACCCAGGGAATATAAACCCAAATCCCGTACCTTCCCTACTCTTCAAGGGAATCCAAATGTATGGGCATTCACCAACCAGGTGACAAAAGAGATTACCCAAACCAAATGGAGGAATCTGTCTTGTTCCAATTTAACCACTTCACAATTAGAGGCTCTCAAACGTTTACAAAACAACAAAGACATCGTGATCAAGCCCTCTGACAAAGGGAGGAACTTGGTCATCATGGATAAAAGCCAATATGAAACCATGGTTTTGGCTATAGTCCAAGTTTCCTCTAGTCAGCTTACTTTAACTACTACCAGATATAAACATCTCATAGGCCCAGCATACCACAGAGGCCTGATAAGTAAGAAGACCTGTGAATTCCTCAATGTAGCTTCACCTCGCACTCCCACCCTATACGCACTACCAAAGATACACAAAGACACAAGGAGGCCCCCAGGCAGGCTCATAGTATCCGGAAATGGATCTCTCACAGAAATGGCCAGTAAACTTGTGGATGATTTTTTAAGACCCCATGTAGAAGGGCTCACATCCTATCTCCAGGACACTGGTGATCTCCTTCGTGTCTTAGATGGTATCTCTGTACCCCCGGATTCTTGGCTGGTGGCTCTGGATGTGAAAGCCCTCTACAACTCCATCCCCCATGACTTGGGGGTGGAAGTTGTAAAGGGTTTCAACTCGGAGAATCCCGAGATTTCGGCTGAATACAACAAATTCATTCTGGATCTGCTCCTCTTCATTCTGTCCAATAACATCTTTCTTTTTGGGGGCTCCCACTACCTCCAGATGCAGGGAGTGGCGATGTCGACTAGATGTGCCCCATCATATGCCAACCTGTATCTGGAGGGGTGGGAGCGTGAACTTTTTTTATAGGGACGACATGCAGGTATATTTCGAGCACATTCCGGTGTGGAGACGTTTTAATCGACAATATTTTTTTAATTTGGCATGGCAGTAAAAATACACTCCTCTCTTTTTTGGACAGTCTGAAGATCAATAAATATAATTTGAAGTTCACCTCTGAAATAAGTCGACATCAGTTGACTTTTGATGTCAAAATTATAGTAAATGAGGATGGGAGCATCAGAACCACCCTATATCGTAAGCCATCTGCTGGTAATTCATTACTCCACGCCACTAGTTCTCATCCCGTCCCTCTTATCAACAACCTACCATATGGACAATACCTGAGAATTAGACGGAACTGTAGTGCTGATTCAGACTTTGAAAAAGAGGCCAAATTACTCCAGTCTCGATTATGTCAACGAGGCTATAGTAATAAGTGCTTAAAACGGGCATACTTGAAAGCCAAAAAGCAAAACAGGTCTTCACTTATACATCAAGCGAAGCCAAAGGAAACTGATCCAGGTGTTCAGATAATCACCAGATTCTCTGGCCAACAGAAACAAGTACGAAACATTATTCAGAAATATTGGTACCTCTTAATGGGGGATGAAAAAATCTCCAAACATCTAAAAGCCTATTCAGAAATCACATTTAGGCGCTCTCGGTCTCTTCGAGATGCCTTGGTGCATAGTCACCATTGTACCAATATTGAACCATCGGCAGAATCTAAAAAGGGCAGCAGGCCCTGTCATAAGCGTCAGTTCTGTAGATTTATATATGCTGCTAGAAGCATTGTACTGCCTAATGGTCGTCTTTTCAAACCAAGTTTCTCTGTTACATGCCAATCTATTGGAATCGTGTATATTATAATATGCGAATGCCAGTGTTTCTATGTTGGCAAAACCAAATGTCCCTTCTTCTGTAGAATCAGGGACCATATGTCCCTGATCCAGAAGAAGAAAATGGAAACTCCAATTAGCCGACACATGGGCATGTATCATAATTTTGATAGCAGTAAAAAATGCATTTTTACGCCCTCGAGCACATTCCCCCTGGGGAGAGAGGGGGTAATTATGACAAGCTACTTCTGCAGCGGGAGGCCCGCTGGATACACGATCTATCGGCCTTGAAGCATCCGGGCCTCAATGATGCCTTTAGTTTCAAACCGTTTTTGTAAGCTTGTGTTGGTTAGTAACAGGATAGACGAGATTTTTTCATATCTCCCTCATTTCTCTTATCATTTCTTTTTCTTTTTTTTCCTTTTTTCCTTATACACTTATTTACTTTATTATCTCACATTCATGTGTGTACGTAATTAAGTTGTAATCTAATTATGCTAGTGTTTGGAATGGGATTATTCCCTATTTTTATTGTTTCTTCCCAAGTTTGCAATGGACTCTTTTTCCAAGCCTATTTATCACCCTTCATACAATTTGTTTGAGTTACCTATTGGCTATGTAGCTGGTCTCTTCTACTGTGGTTCCTTCCCCCTTTTTTGGTTCAGACGGACACCAGGGGCACCCATGGGTGTGGTGAGTAATCAATCACTTACCCATGGGAGCCCTAGAGGTGTATATTCCCATTTGGTGTATGTATACTCACAGACGAGGTGCCATACGGTTTTTATTTTTACTTTATGTATTTATATTCATATACCTTTATTAATATAATATACTTGCTTCATCTCCCCTTACATTTAGGGGGATTTAGGTACCACTCTAAATATATCCCGATCCATGTCTTTGTAGCATGGTTAATAATATACCAAATGTAGGGCTATGCCAACAATATTGAGCTCCTCGATGCCCCATTGTGAATGAATTTATTCCATTCACTTTGTTTTGTTTTTGCTTGTGCTCCTGTTTGTTTTTTCAACATGAGTAGACTTCTCTGCATAAACAATTTTTGGCTTACACTTGTTATAGGAGAAACAAATTCAACATTTATTCCATCCCCCTGGACTTCTTTATTATCATAGTTTTAATAATGTAGCTGATCTGTTCAAGCTCACCCTGTTGCCCATTTCAAATGGATACCCTAGAGGTATTTTTCCCTCTAAGATGGCGCCTAAGGGCTCCACAGGTAGAGCGATATCTCAATGTGATTGCCCTTGGAGGTTGACGCATGCGCGGTGGTTTCTTTTGCGCGGTTGGCGCTTGAGTCCTTCGCACTTGCGCAATAAGCCATAACAACACGTATGATACGTTCCACCCGCCCCTCGCCGTGACTAGGCATCCGCCTTGGGGAATGCCTCACTGTTTGTCTGCATCGCGGCGGTGACGTCAGATGCCGCCGTGACGGATGGGACTATTTAGTGCGGCGTCCTAGCCGCAACAATCGGTCAGAGGCTTCTCGGTTTAAAGGGGAGGCTATGTGTCTCTCTCCCCTTCCCTGCATGCCCATTCAACAATTCAGGTAACTGACTTTGAGCACCAATGTGCTCAGCACTTTTGTCACGTGTTTGGTGCAAGCTATTTTTATTGATACCTGTTGCACTTACTTTCTCTGCAGCTTATGTGTGCTGCTTGATTCTGGCTGTCACGGTGCTTAGTCTATATGCAAGTGTCATCCCTCTGAGACCCACAAGTTAGTGGCTTCATGTGATTTGTGCTACCAAGCTTTAAAAGCCCCTTACAGCATATTCTTTTGTTTCAACTTAAGGTAATCCAGACACTTTAACCCTTGCAATGCCTCAGGTATCTTAATTGCTTTATCTTTTTGTTCCTTACTTAGACTTTTTATATTTAATTTTTAGCTTGTGACTATATTTTACACACGTAGCCCCTCTGTGACCATAACGCTGGGGAGGCACAGATATTGGAGACCGATTCAGCCGTGGGAATGCGATGCTTTGCGTCCCTATATCCACAATCAGTGTACATCTCCCTCTCTCTGAAATAGGCTTGGTAAGACAGTCGTATTTATATTCATCCAAATTTGTTGTTTTGTTCACCGGTAATTTTGTTACTGCTGAGGCATCTATATACTATTATAATTTGTTTTTCAGAAATTTCATTATGAATAAATTGTCAAAAATAGCAATTTTGCAATGATGTATGCAACTATTGTCTCTAATCCATGCATTTTATAAAATATCAGAAACATGTTTTGTATTTACTTTGTTGATTTGTATTTTATCTCTGTCATTTACAGTAGACCACATTAGTACCATAGCTCCTGATGAAGCTCAAGAATTTGAGTGAAACATGTCGAGTAGTAGAATGGTATTCATAAAATGATGGGCTTTCATTGCCTCTCCCAAAATTGGATTTCTTTTAACTTTGTGATATGATTTATTTACAATTGAGTCAATAAAAGTTTGTTTTTATGTATTTTAGTTGCATATATTTTCTTTATCCTCATGCACTTACCATTTTAAAGCACCGTTAAAGTCCCGGGGGTAGAATTGCCCCATTTCCCTTTCTTTGTGTATTCTCTATATGGGATGTGGTGCTAAGGATTAACTATTCCTGTCCTCTATATACAATGATGTTCTTGTTCACATCGTTTGAAATTGTGGGAAAGTCAGCCCAAAATAAAGCATTATCCAGCCGGTAACATTTTGCTGTCTGGGGCCTTATGTGTAAGTGGAGGCAGCTATGCCAAAGTTCGCGAAATGTTCGATCTTTGTGGCATAGAGATGTTTGGAAAATCTTCCTACAACAGAGCTCAAAATGTATACATCTTTAAAGCTATTGATCACAGTTGGCAAGAGAATATTTCAAATGTGATTGATGATTTGTCTGAAAAACCTATTTTTCTTGTCGGGGATGGTCAACAGCCCTGGTTTTTCAGCAAAGTACTCCACTTACACTTTCATGGATCTCTTTCCCAAAAAAATTGTGGACTTTGAATTAGTGCAGGTGTCATAAACAACTTCATCGGTTGCTATGGAGAAGTTTGGATTCACCAAAAGTTTAGATCGCCTAATTGACAAAAATGTGGATATTCAATTTGTGGGAACAGATCGACACACTGGCATACGAAAATTATTAGCAACAAATGAAAAATATAAAAATATTAATCATCAATTTGACATTTTGCATTATGCCAAAAATTAAGAAAATTTCTTCAAATTTCCAAAAAAAAAAAAAATTAATCGTGCACTTTTGCCGTGGGTTCCATCCATAATGACACATTTTTATTGGTGTAGTAGAGCTTGTCAAGGAAACGAGGCAGTTTTAAAAGAACTTTGGCAATCTGTACTACATCACGTTGTAAATGTTCATGTATGGAAAATTGGAGATGTGAAGCACAAATGCTCGCACGATGACATCAATGAGGATTCTCCCACTGTTCCCTGGTTAATCCAACAGACACCTGCATTTCATGCATTGTCCACAATTGTACTCGATCCACAATTGGAAAAGGACATGGAACGTCAAACATTTTTTTGTCAAACCGGGGTTATAGAAACATATCACAGTATGATTCTAAAATATCGTCCAAAACGAATTCATTACCGAATTCATTATATAAATATAGAGATATTGATTTTTAAAATAACAGATCTGTATATTAAAGTTTTTATATATATATATATAAACTTTAATATACAGATCTGTTATTTTAAAAATCAATATCTCTATATTTATATATAGAGATAAAAATATATATTTGTGCTTTGCTATGAAAAAAATATACATTTATAAAAGAGCTTTTGATTTGCCTTACCAAGCTCGATGCCAGTCTCTCCCGTAGTGAGATTTCCTTTGTTTGCTTCTTTGCATATGTTTGGTTGCCATCACAACGGGGCGGGAACTTCCAACGACGCCGCCCGTTGTGATGGCAACCCGGAATCTTACGGCGATGCCACTGAGCATGCGCGGGAATGAGCTGTGAATGCTGGGAACACAGCATTCACCGCATCCAGGAAATAATTATACTCTAGTGTTCAGTGCTTGCATCATCCAGAGGTAAACTCAACGGAACCCTAGACCCGGTGCCGGTGAAACAGAGGTATCGAGAGTGAAGGTAGCAGCCCGCTTCAAACCAGCAGCTCCACAGAGAGTTAGCCCCGGTTCACACTGGGACGACTTGTCAGGCGACCTAGGTCGCCTGACAAGTAGCGTCCCGTTCAGTACAATGGAACCGTTCTAAGGGGAGCGACGCAAGTCGCTCCGACTTAGAAAAAGGTTCCTGTACGACTTCGGGGGCAACTTGGGGCGACTTGCATAGACTTCTATACAGAAGTAGTTTTGCAAGTCGCCCCGGCAGTCGTGTGCAGGTCGCCTCGGTGAGGCGACTTGCAAGTCGTGCCGCCTCTGGTGTGAACCGAGGCTTATTGCTACACATGCTAATTAGAAGGGAAAGGAGAAATGACAATAAATTAAAGACAATCATGGGACGGTATGGTAATACAGCTGCAGTCGGTATGGTATGGTATGGTAATCCAGCAAATACTGCCGGATAAGCTAAATCGAATAAATCAGAAAAAGAATATATATCATATATAGATGCACTGAGCACAGCCCAATACGGGTTAATCCGATGAATTGTACATTGCAACTATGTTTACACACGTAAAGATACCAATAGCGTGTCCATGAGAGACATAGATTGTTATACAAATAAAATATCTTATAGAATTAATTTGCAGCATGGATGGGCAGTAGAGTAACGTACTTACTATATGGTTGAAATCTGTATAAGGATCAATCTGCTCCTTGCTATGAAGTCAGGGTGTGTAGTAGCAAACAAGACGCTAACACTCTGGGATATATAAGCCAGCTAATTGTGGGAAGGTACCGCCTATAGAGGGCAGAGAATCCCATGCATAGGAGTAATGGCATCAAGAGAAGAGAGGGGGCCACACCCAATTTCGGCGACACACCTCCACCAGCTGATCAAAGTGTCACCAGGGAGGTAAATCGTCGCCGAATGCTAGATTCCCCTGGCGCAGTGGCGTCCGGTGTCACCGTGTCGAAGGGCACGATGACATCAGACGTCAGGGCGCCGCCGACACGGGAAGGAGGGGCATGTCCGTGGTTGGCCCGAGAGTCCTCCGCATCGTGCATGCGCGAGTGGCGAACCGACATCGGACCATGGGAAGCCCAAAGTGAGGCCCCACACATAAATTGTGTGGAGCCTACCCGTGCTGGGGGACACCAGGAAGCACTAGGCAACAGCCAACAGACAATTAACAATGGATGCTTACCAATGAAAAGCAATCAAATATGTATTAAAGATATTAGGCACCAAAAGTGGATTATAGGAGATCAGAAGTGGAGGTCAAGGCTACACCAATTAAAACACCCACGTTAACCCCACAAACATCTGAGAATGTAGTGGTTCCAATTCACCCAGGGCCTAATACAAAAGATAGTACATCTCTGAAGAATGTAAGGATTCCCAGTCTATTCCAGCCAAAAAACTTGGGCCCTCCTCCAGCTCCTCTTATGTAGGAGCCACTATGTCTCAACCAATCCCCCAATACAATATTATCAATCTTTCGTCCTACCCTCTCACAGCAAATGAAGCATCTGTTCTAGCTAGTGGACTTATTTTGCCCAAATCGCAAAATCAATAAATTTGAAACAATAAAAGATTTACATTTGTTTACACAAAAGCTTCAGTTACAGAGTATGTTTGATAAAACTGATGTAGATTTTGATCTGTTCTCTCTCAAATCTTCCTTATTTATTTCTTATCAGGGATGCGGATGCAATATTCTGTCTCTAGAATCTGTCTAAAACCATTTTCACATATATTCTATTTATTATGCCATCTCTACTGTGCATATATTATATATGCCTATACAGCACATCATTCAACATTGTGGGATATCCCATTGTTCTAGTTCTCTTCACCTTTTGTATATACTACATGCATAAGAGCCTGTAATGTTTAGCCTAGTTTTATAATGGCTAGTCTTCCGACATACACATTTGACAAATAATTCATCTCTAGTCTAAAACTAAACAAGTTATGGCTATACATATACACTTTACCTGTTTCTGAATAATTATTCTGAATGTATCCTTATATATTCTCTGTACTATTTATAACATCTATTGCATTTGATTTCACTTTTTTTTGGGTGGGAATTCCAGAAGACGCTGTAAAGAGATGTGCTGTTCAGATCTCCAGTGCCCTCAAATCCATAGCAGAGCAAGGACTTGTACACGTGGATCTGAAGAAAAAGTTTTTTTTTTTTTTTTTACAAGGAATGCCTTTGCATCAAGATCATAGACTTTTGCCTTGCATGACAGTGATAACATCCAGGTGTGACAGCAAATCCTACATGGCCCCAGAAATGCTTGACGTGACTATTTGAGATGGACTGGTTGTAGAGGGCAGCCTTGATGTGTGGCCGTTTGGTGTCATCTTCTGTCTACTCACAGGGGGTGGCCATCCTTGAAAATGCAGCATATAAATGTTTTGTTGAATGGCAAAATAATTTCAAGATGGATAACCCTTCTGAAGCATGGAGAAAGGTTCCCACTAAGATATGAAGGATGTTTAGTGGTCTTTGGGCAATTGATTACTCCAAAAGAAGTAAAAGTACCAAAGTCCTCAAATATCTGAGTGAAAGCTGGAAAGAAGAAACACCAGATTCAGCTACACGAGAACAGGATAAAGATCCCATTGAAAGAAATTCTTCTGCACGGTCTGAGGAATGATTGGCTTCCCAGAGCTCCAGAGTTTTCATCACATTAACTCTCAGTTCAAGGTCTTCTTCCCTTTTGACCACATATTGGTGCAGAGGTAGACATTAGGTAAACAAGAACTGGTGAGTTACGGCACATCTGAAACATCACATATGGCCAATTTTCTCAGGTATGTGGTTTTGAGGAAATACATGGCTCATGAGATTATGACTTTTTCTGTAATCTCCACGGCTCAAACCATTAGGACCATGTCACACTAGAAGTTCTGCACTAAGTGTGTAGTCATTACTCTTTGCCCTGCCATATCCACCACAAAATGTAATTTCTTACTAAAAGGTATCTCTATCCAAAGCATATAGACAGATTACCCCTTTTTTTTTTTTTTTACAAAATCTCTCTGTTCTTCTCAGTTGTCCTCTTCTGATGTGCAGATCTCTATAAAATTATATTATTTCAATACCAAGGATGTTGTAAACACACTAAACCTTTCATCCAACCTTTAAACTATTGCAATCATTGAGTGGGTGTATTCTATGCCTACATAGTTTGTGCTGTGTCCTTTCCTCCTGCTCACCTTGGATATCGAGGAGTTTTACTCCCCAATAACCCATGATGAGGGTCTCCAAGTCATTGAGAAAATGTTACACAGCAGAGTTGAGCAAGCACAAACACAATGAATGTATCATTAAACTTCTTAGGTTTTTGCTGACACAACAAATTTCTTTTCAATGGGAAGTCTTACTGCCAAGGGCACCAAGTGTGCTCAGGCATATGTTATTGTAAATCTGGGTGACAGAGAAATGGCTGTTTGCACGTAGGGCATCCTCGGTGTGCATGTCCAGGATATTATCCTGGTACAGGTACATCGACGACATCATCTTCTGGACTGGGACACTCAAGGAGCTAACAGTGAACCCCTACAATTTGAATTTTACCAGTGACTGGCACCATGAGAGGGTGATGTTCCTGGACTTGACAAACAAACTTACTGACCAAGACAGTGAAAACCATGCTCTATAGGAAATCCACAGCTACAAACAGCCTACAACTTGCAAGCAGTTTTTACCCACTACCATTGGTTTGAGGCATTTTGATGGGCCAATATTTAAGGGCCCTAAGGAATTGCTCAGATCTAAGGGATTTCGAGTCAGAGGCAAGTGAACTATGATATAAATTCCAATACAGGGGATACAAGGACAGATGGTTGAATGCAGCTAATAAAAGAGCTAAAAACAGAGTGATCACAATACTCTGCTCTTCAGGCCTTGGAGGAGAACTAGAGAAAATAGTGGGGAGGTTTGCTTGGGTTTACAACACACCTGATAGGCTGGTAGGCTCAAGGAGGCCTGTATGGCCCATTGGCACCTATAGACAGGTGATCCAACAGTTAACAAGTTCACTGCAAACCATCCACAAATTCTGTCTAGGAAGACAAACTCACTGGCAGACTTATTGGTCCACAGTGATATACGGTGGAGGCCCCCAATGCGACAGACATGTCAGGATGCTTAGGTTCAGTATATGTTGATTACTGTACCTACAGTATATGATAGAGGGAGACAAGGTGGTTGTACCCACTGGAAGGACCCTCATGTGCAGTCAACAGGTGACATGATACCACTGAGGTGGTCTATGTCATTCTATGCACTCGTGGGTCCTTCTATTTTGGGAAGACCATCCGTATTGTTCGAAGATGTTTACATTTACGAGATTTCAACGTACCATTTGAAAGCTTCTATTACCTATCACGTATGTTTGCAACACGACATGGACCCTTGGTGTCCGAGTTGCTGGGTATTGGAAGTAGTCCCCTACAGTAGTGTGGCGGGGAATTTTACCATGTACTGTTGCAACACAAGACCAGGTGGATTTGGGAGCTGGATGTGACCAAGCCATCTTGCCTCAATGATAGCTTACGTTTTTACCCTGAGTGGGATTTTGTTTATGATAATATAGTTAATTCAATTGATTAAATAGAATTTAATAGACAAATTTAATAGAGATGGAGAAAGGGAATATAAAGGGCAAGTAAAGCAAAAACTTTAGGCAATCCTAAAAAGAGTGTTCATATGGGATCTCATCAAAAAGGATGAGAGGCCTTCATGTGACACTGGCTGACTGTTATACAAGCTGTACACACACTACTTTACATTGTAGCAGTGTCATTTCTTCAGTGTTGTCACATGAATAGATAGAAGAAAATATTTACAAAAATGTGAGGGGTGTACTCACTTTTGTGATATACTGTGTATATATACACAAATATATACACACACACAGTGAAGTCGTTATACACCGTATAGAACGGTATACACCGTATAGAATACAGTGTGTACAGTTTGAAATACACTTCATGTAACCAAGAGACCAGAGGGTCTAGAGAAAGTTTTCTTCAGAGAGGAACACACGGGTTATTGAAAAGATACAAAATGGAATACTTTATGAATAAATAATCCACTCACAATAACAATTGGAGAACATTAATTACCTCCACCATTAAGTATGAAAGCAAAATATACCAAAAACAGACACACCACATCCTTATACACTCAAAGAACCCACCCGAGATATCCGGCTATCGGTAGCAATCCTACTTTGTCACGGGCAGTGATGAGTTAGTAATAAAAAACCGTAACGTGCCCTAAAAAAATGGTTATTGTGGGTGGATTATTAATAAAGTATTCCATTTTATATCTTTTCAATAACCTGTGTGCTCCTCTCTAAAGAATCCTCTCTAGAACCTCTGGCATCTTTGTTACATGCAATTATTTGATTCACAGGAAACCTGCCTGTTAAATTATATATTTAGCAACTAATTATTTGATTTAGTGTAATTTAATAGGCATATTATTAGTATTATTGTTGCATTTGTGTTGGTTGCTCACACACCATTAGCCTATTTGACACTTTTATGAGTTATGAGTTCCCTGAGCCACCTTCATTTTTATTACCATTTGTTTGCAGGATTCTGGTTAATCCCTTCTGGTCAGGTAACCCTTTCCACACCTTACTTATACCTCCAGCTTGTTTTTAGTATTACAAACACTTCTTGCTGTGCATTTTTAAATACCCTTGCCCTATTACACAGCCCCTGCCCTGCCCCCCTCATCCCCACTCCCATCCCTTATTTGCACACACACCTAACATT
Organism: Lithobates septentrionalis; assembly: GCA_037952835.1. NCBI lineage: Eukaryota > Metazoa > Chordata > Amphibia > Anura > Ranidae > Lithobates > Lithobates septentrionalis. The sequence continues at coordinate 284,801 of JBBDGP010002168.1, forward strand.
TTTTGCCATTTGTTCTTGTTTAATGGCCTATTTACTGGATACTAATTTTGATCTGGAGATACAAGCAGCATTCTCTACAGATCAAACTGTAGATACTACAGGTGATGATACCCTCAAAAAACTATTCAAAAATCACAAAAAATTAACCATCAAATACCTAAATAGAAAATAGGATATCTCATCATTAAAATCTCATATAGAACATAAGGTCATTCCGAAAGGTCTTAGGGAGAGAGTGGTTCCGGCCGTCCATCTACATACAAATTGATTCCTTGCTAAATGGAGGAAAAGTTGTATAGATCGAGGACTTGGAGGTAATGCAACTAATTGTAGAGGAGGAACTAGTGCAATTAAGTGAGATTCAAACTGAGATTGACAACAGTGCACAACTCCTTGAACCCTATAAACAGGACCAGGAGTTTGAGAAATTTAATGAATCCCTGAAAAAAGAAGTTGAGAGAACTCAGAAAAACCTTAGAATTACCAAACAGGACAAGTTCAAACAAAATATTGCAGATTGGGAAAAAGACAACGTTTTTGACCCTACCATACAGAGGGGAAGAAGTAAAATCACGCAGAAGCAGAAGGAATCCATCAGCCTCCAAGCATTTTTCCTCCACAGACAGCGATGAGGAAACTGCAGCCAAATCAGTTAGTTTTTTAGAAAAAAGCCAGGGAGGGGGCAATACTTCAGCTATACCACGGGGACAAGTTTTAAACAGCCAGAAAGTGAGGCGCAAACCCCCAACGCACGTCTTAGAAAAAGAAAGAGAAAAGGAACCAAGAAAAAATTCAAGGGCACTAAGAGCCAGTTCACAAAGGTGATAGAGGGATCTGAACAGAATAATGCATTGGAAATTTCCCCCTTGGAATTCCAAGACCTGAATGTTATCAACCTTACTGATTTTCCCCTAAATAATCATTATATTTCTTTACTTAAGAGGGGTCTTTCCTTTTCACCCAAATCAGTGAATGAATTTGAGGTTTTTAAAGGACATCAACCTTTTTTTACGTAAGTTAATCTTCAGGTCTTGGCATTTTAACCGTGAAAATGTACAGATGGTAGATCCAGACAATCGAGAGGAACAGGAAGCATTAAACAATTTAATATCACTACTTCAAGAGAATCCCGACTCAGAGTCTGATTCAGAGGCCTCTATAAATCCATGTATGAACAGACCCTCAAACCTGAATATAAAATCATTAAAGATGCCTCTGGGAACCCCTGTTAAAAGAGCAGCGATATTTGATAGTTTGGGTACATACAAAGTAAGAATAGCCTGCCTGCAGGAGACGCACCTAACAAAAGATACTAAAGGACATATGAGGAATAGGAGGTATAAGTATCAGTTTCACTCTGTGCATACCTCATACTCGAGAGGGGTCGCGGTTCTAATTGATGGGGAGGTGGTATTCTCCTGCAGACAGTGCGTATTAGATGAAGAAGGGCGATATATCTTCATGCATTGTACAATAGAGGGTCAAGAATGGGTACTAGCCAATATATACATTCCCCCCCTTTAGAATGGAGATATTGCACGACCTCTTGAAATTCATAATGGATAAGCCGGGCCTGCCAGTTATAGTGGTTGGGGACTTGAATGTAGTTATGGATAAAAAAATAGACAGATTTCCTCCAGGGAAACAGAGCCAGGGAGCACAAGAAAATCGGATGTGTCAATATCTACAAGAAGCAGGATTATCCGACATTTGGAGATTACGGAACCCAGGAACATTACAATACTCATGTTACTTGAGTTCCTACTCTACCTTATCAAGGATAGACATAGTACTGGGTAATGATCTAGCAGGGCAAGTAATACAAAATATAGTTTATCAGCCTAGAGGGGTGTCAGATCACTCTTTAATGACAGTTGAAGTAAACCCTGGAAACAAAAAAGAAGGTAGAGTATGGAAATTGAACCCGGCCTGGCTGGAAATTATGGGGGAGTCAGAAGGGATGGCATATGAGTTGGATGAATTCATAAGGTTCAACTCGGATAATGTTACAAAGGGGGTGATGTGGGATGCGTTAAAGGCTTACCTGAGGGGTCTATTGATTCAGAAAGTGTCTAAAATCAAAAAAGCCTCACGGGACTGGGAGAATAAGACTAGGAGAGAGTTAATGGAGGCAGAGAAGGAGTATGTGAAAGAACCCCTACCCGAGAATCAGAAAGTGTGGGAGAAAAAACAACAAAGTTATAAAGATGCAATACTTAGGAAAATAGAAAATAAAAGATTGTTCCAGAGACAAATTGTATATGGGGAAGGAGAAAAAGTAGGGAAGATGTTGGCCAGTATTGTTAAAAACAGTTCCCCCCCCTCCACGGTCTCAGTAATTAGAACTAAGAGAGGTGAAATATCATCCCAGAGAGAGATAATTATAGACACCTTTAAAGAATACTATATGGATTTATATAAATCCCGAGGGATCAGGGAGGGAGAGGAAATGGACTCCTTTTTTTGTAAGATAAGTATACCAGTAATTGAGGAGGCAGATAAAGATGAACTTGAGCAACCAATCACATTGGAAGAAATCAAAAGGGCAGTAGCAGAAATGGCCAATAATAAGTCCCCAGGTCCAGATGGGCTGCCAACAGAAATATATAAAAGCTACAGGGAAACACTGCTTCCGGAACTCCTTAAAGTATTTAACTGGGCGAAGGAGAGGGGGAAATTACCATCGTCAATGACGGAAGCTGTAATTATCGTATTGCATAAAGAGGGGAAGGACCCACTGGAACCAGGATCTTACAGACCTATATCCCTACTCTGCTCTGATGTTAAGATACTAGCAAAGGTCCTGGCAGGGAGGTTAAGAAAGATCATTCACAAAGTAGTTCACCAAGATCAAACAGGGTTTATTCCAAATAGAGCAACAAGTATGAACATCAGGAGAGTTTTTTTGAACCTTCAGATACCCACAGTTAATACGGGCTTGAGAGCAGTTATGCAGCTTGACGTGGTAAAAGCGTTTGATAGCGTAGAATGGGAGTATATCTGGCGGGTACTAAGGGAGTTTGGGTTTGGCCCCTCCTTTATTAGCTGGGTAAAAGTACTGTATAATGACCCCAAAGCTAAAGTAAGAATTAATGGTGACTATTCATCCGAGTTTCAACTAGAAAGAGGCTCAAGGCAAGGCTGCCCCCTATCCCCTCTAATATTTGCCCTGGCAATGGAGCCTTTAGCCATATCGATAAGGCAGAATAGGATAATAAAAGGATTCCAGAGAGCAGAGGGGGAAGAACGAATTGCATTGTATGTGGACGACGTTCTCATATTCTTAGGTGACCTGGAGGGATCCCTTAACCAGGTGTTGGAAATATTCTCAGGATTTGGTGTTGCTACCGATAGATCCTGTGGGAGAGAACGGCCCAGTAAGTAATATACATATGGAAATAGTAGAATCAACAAAATACTTAGGTATAAAGTTAACAAAAGATCCGGAGGAATATTTAGTTAATAACTTGACTCCCCTGCTGAGGAAATTTAAAAGCAAGATTGAAATTTGGAGAGGTTTGCCTCTGTCAGTGGCAGGGAGATGCAACCTGATTAAAATGTTGTGGCTTCCCCAGCTACTGTACGTTATGCATAACTCCCCAATATGGATAAGCCGGAGCTGGTTTAAGAAAATAGATACACTACTGAGAGATTTCATCTGGAAGGGGGGTCCCTCTAGGATAAGACTACAGACCCTACAACTGTTATCGCAAGAAGGGGGATTAGCGGTGCCTCATCCTAGGGGCTATTTTTTGGCGGCACAGATGCAGCAGCTGGTGAGAAGCTCCGGTCCTAACGGCCATAATAGGAGAGAACTGATGATTATGGGAGCACCCCATGGGACAGTGACGGAAGTACTTGAGGCGAACTCCTTTCTGCATAAACCTCCAACGATAAAGTTGATGAAAAAAGTATGGAACACTATCAAGGCCATGAAGGGAATGGGAGGGCTGATGAAATGTACCCCACTGTGGAATAATAAGAACTTAGAGGAATTAAAAGAAATAGGGAAAATAAAATCATGGGAAATGAGAGGGATAAATAAATTATCCCAGCTGTATAACCAAAATACCTTAAAAACATTTGGATCACTCAAGGAGGAATTTGGTATTCCAAACCAATCATATTTTAGTTACCAACAAATCAAACATGCCTTGAGCAGACAGTTTGGAGAACAAGGGCCAGTTTGGAACAGGGCTACTATATTTCAAAAATTAGATATGCAGGGTGGATATGGGGGGTCCATAGCCGAAATGTACCCAGATATATGTAAAAGCATTATAGAGACTCCAGGAAAATTGAAATGTAGAACTAAATGGGAAGAAGATCTGGGACCAATATCAGATGAACAATGGAAAGATATTGGCGGGAGGTCACCAGGTTTCAGTCTCACCAGCTCAGAAAGTTTCACAATTAATGCTGCTACATAGGACATACTACACTCCTAAAAGGTTATTCAGGTTTGGAGGGAGGAATGATGACAAATGCCCTAGATGTCAGGAATCGGGGGATCTAATTCACATGTTATGGAAATGCCCAAAGCTATTTCGCTATTGGAATGAAGTGGTGGAAACATTAAATAAGACCCTCTCATTAGAACTTAAAATAGAGCCAAAACTATGCATCTTGGGGGTAGAGGGAAATATAAGAAGAGAAAATTTTAAAATTAAAATAGTGAGAAGATGCCTATTCCAAGCAAGGAAGTTGATAGCTTTAAGATGGCAGGCAAGATCCCCCCCCCCCCCCCCCCATGAAGGAAGAATGGATTAAAACGGTAATAGAAACAATGTGGAAGGAAAAAGTAGTATACACGAAGAGAAAGAACCTGAAAGAATTTAAAAGATTATGGAATCCTTGGCTAGAAGAATTGGGATACCCAATGTGAGGGAAAGATAAGAGAAGCAGCCTTTTGGTAGCCAAATTAAGTAAGAAATAGTGAGGCATGCTTAGGGGAGGGGGGAGGGAAGGGGGGATAGGGTGGGAGGAGGGTGGGGAAAATACAGGAGGAGAAAATAATTAGAGTATACCCTTTTTGCAATAGCAATATGTGTTTATTAATGTATGTATAGTAGATATGTTCAAAATTGGTATGCTTGTTTTTTAAAATTTTTGTATAATGTGGAAAAAAAAAAGGAAAATCAATAAAGATTATGGAAATTAAAAAAAAAAAAAGATGCCTCCCATCTCTAAACATAAATGGATAAAACTAATTCTTGATCAGGTACAAAAGGACCTCTGGAAAATAAATTGGGATTGGAGGGGCCCAGACAACCTCTCTAGAAAAAAAGAGAGGTATGCGTTAAAAGAACTTCAGGAAGCACCGGATCTAGTCATAAAAGGTAGCGACAAGGGGGGCAATATTGTCCTCATGTCAGGACAGAAATACAAACAAGAAGTTATGCGCCAACTTTCGGATACCTCGACCCAAAATAAACTAACCGAGAACCCTTTTCCTAAGATTGTTCAGACCCTCAATGATAAACTGAGATTTGCGTCGGACTCCAATCTCTAAGAAAGAACTACACTATTTATCGGTACGGGAATTCAATACACCAATATTTTACATTATTCGCAAGTTGCACAAATCCCTAACTAATCCCCCAGGTAGACCTATCATCTCTGCTTTTAAAGGGACACCTGGAGAGGATAGGCAAGTATACGGATGCATAACTTGTCTATGATCTGCCATCCTTTGTTAGGGATATGAGGGATGTACTTAGGAAATTAATGAAGTTGTATGTCCGGAGGGGGCTCTACTTGTGGGGATCGATGTAAAATCCCTCTACACGCCGATCCCCCACGAGTGGGGCCTCCAGGCTGTAGGTCAATTCTTGGAGAAGAGCTATCCATTACTTGCAGCCCAAAATGAGTTCATTCTTGAACTCCTTGAATTTATGCTGGCCAATAATGGTTTCCAATTCTTGGGCTCCTACTTTCAGCAGAAGAGGGACACCTTAATGGGAGCCCCTTGGGCCAGACAGCGCATAATGAGTGTTCAGGCGTCTTTCCCAGGGTCGTGCCATGATGCCTACATCTTAAAGCAGACCAGCCTTTTCCGGAAATTTGAGGGTGGACAAATGCCGTCCGGGTGGCTTATTGGTACAGTACTGTTTTTTATGCAGAACATGCATTTTTTTACAGGCATCTAAGGTCACATGAAGGGATGGGAAGGACTAATTTATGTGTTGTTCTTTTTTTTTGTTTCTAGGTGATGTGGGTTATCCGCAGCTGAGGTGGCTGATGGCTCCAATCAGGCACCCCTCCGGGCCGCCACAACAGCGCTATAACAGTGCGTTACGTAAAAGCCAGGGCATTGTCAAGCTCACTATTGGCCTGCTGAAGTCCCAGTTTTTATGTTTGGCCAGGCCCGGGGGAGCTACTGTACTTTCCTCCAAAGTGTTCCAGGATCATCCTTGCCTGTTGTGTCTTGCACAATATGTGTGTTGCGAGGGATGATTCCTGGGAGCTGAATGAGGAGAGGGAGCCATAAGTCCGCCAGCTGTCGGTCCACAGACACAGTAACACTAATGCTGGGCCCGCCACCCAGAATCAGCCGATTGCCGGTTACTTTACATGTAGGTATTACAACATAGCTAGAGATAGAGAATGTGTCAAAAAATGTATACTTTGCAGGGTATCCCTCACAGGGACACAGGTGCTAAGAAACATCTGACAGTTGTGGTTGATCCTCTATCCAGTGTGTAGTCAACATGACAAACAATTTACTTTGCCACTAACACGAAACTCGATTATGAACTGTGTGGCAACTTCAAAGAGAGTGAAGAGGGAGTAGAACACCTGGTAGGTGTTTGCTTGTGTCTGTGCCACATGTATATAGACCTGTGCAATTAGTTTAGTTCTAAATTCGTTTAACAAATTTTGACAACATTGTTAATTGCAAAATTTCTGAATTTACTAAAATGCGGAAATTCTGAAATTTGAAATTCAGAAATTTGAATATTCTAAATATTATAAATTTAAATTAGAAAATTTGGAATTTTGAAAATCCAAGAAGAAGAATAAAATCTGAAAATTCAAAAGAATGAAAATCTGAAAATTTGAAAACCTGAAATAACTAATAATAACTATTAAATTATAGGTATTGGAACTTCCTTTCAAATTTGGCTGTGAATGTAACGAGTACAAATTTATCCGAAGTTAAGAATTATCTGAAATAACGAATGCTGAACAGCCAAATTTGTAAGGAAATTCCAATACCTATAATTTAATAGTTATTTATTATTTCAAATTTTTCAGATTTTCGAATTTTTACGTTTCCGGAAATTCGGAAATCCGAAAATTTGAATTTCGGAAATCCGAAAATTAGAAATTCGGAGACTGATTACTGAGAGTAATCCCAGAGGAAGTCACAAGATCTGTGACGAAACCGGTAGGAGGAGCCTGATTGTCTGACGTGTGGGAAGCAGGAAGTGATCTGGAGAGGAGGCAAAGGATAGATTGAACGCTGAGAAACCGGGGCTGCAGATCTGGGATTCAGGTGACCCTATCCCCCCTCACAGCACTTTACAAGCATTCTGTTCCTATGTAAATGTGAGTTGTATGAACTTTAAGAACTGTTTAATCTTAAAAAACGGTATCACACTATTGTATGCCTCTATTATTCTTCCTATGTGGCATATGCGAGGAGGCTTATTGGAAGTGACCAGGAGAGAACTGGTATCCTCTTAAAGCTGGGCTATTATTAGGAGCAGGAGGTGACCAGAGAGGAGTAGCATCACACCGCAGCCAGTATACTTATAGGAGATAGAAGGATGGTCCAGGATATCTGCTGAAAACATCTTTTGGCTTATTTTCTAAGCCCTTAAGGTGAGCGTACAACTAAAGGGGGAGGAGTGCACATTGTATGAAGACACCTTATCACTTTATATGGACTGTGTTGATTATTTTTATATCATTATGGACTGTGTGTGATTCACGGAGCACGAGCACTTTATATTATGATTGGATTATTTTGTAATTCACTGTTTTATGATACACATATCAACCAGATTACTTTATAGCATAGGTTGCATTGATTGTTGGTTAGGAGTAGCGCGGCACATTTATATACATTTGTTTTTTCACATTGTGGGGAAGTGTGGGAAGTGCAGGCAGCTTTTTCAGTTTTTAGTTTACGTTAGTTTATAGTTTTTTGGCAGCTCACGAAGTCTCACCCATTTCTTATCTGCACATACTGAGACCCCCAGGAAGGAACACGCAGGAGACCCCCTCCTCTAAGTGATCATCCCCCTTTGTTTCTCTGAATGCTGCTTACCTTACAACAGTAAGGCAGCGTTTCTCAACTCCAGTCCTCAAGGCACCCCAACAGGTCATGTTTTCAGCATTTCCCTTAGTGGTTACCACAGCTGTTTCATCTAAGGCAGTGAAACTGATCAAATCACCTGTGCAAAATAATGGAAATCCTGAAAACATGACCTGTTGGGGCGCCTTGAGGACTGGAGTTGAGAAACACTGCAGTAAGGTACGTAGTTAGTACACCCACGGGTGCCATTCACACTGAAGATCCATAACCACTGAAGTCACAGCGCCACCTGTTGATGCTATATAGCAATATACCTGCGTGTGAAACACCCCCAGCAAGGATTCAGTGATCACAGACGAGGGAAGGGTAAGAACCCCACTGGGATAGTTACCTCCCCGCTTTATGTGTCTTTACACACTGAAACCTGCAGTCACAGCTTGTTGCTATTAGACTAGGCTGCAGTGGCATGGTGTTTTGAACCACTCTGGCAGGTGTTTACAGCCTGTTGCATTAGCTGAATGGACTATGTATATTCATGCGTGCCTTTGATTCCTGCATGGATGTCAGTGTTGGTGTTTTTTGTGAAGGAACCCATCTCACTCATACGACCCTGGTGCCACATCAGTGAGATTTATACATTTTTATAGTCTTGTGCAATTATCAATAAAGCTGTATTTTTCATTGATCAATTCCGTTGTGACTCTCCCATTGATTGCAGTCCTGGAACTGCTTTGGTCCCAACCCCCCTTTTTCTTTCACTAGATGCTATATAGCACTTTTTGCTTTGCACCTTTGCACTTTTTGAGTTCGGAGGAATTCAGCTCTTCACGACTGTGATTCATCAGCACTATTTGCACCTTTATTTATTACATGGACGATCATTGAATTGTTTATGCATTGTGTACTTTTACACATTAATACTTGAAGGTTATATACTTTATTCACTTTAGTCACGATATTAGCACCTTTTGCACTTTATTTGACCACTATCCTTTTATGTGTTCACACATTGATGCATTGTGTACCTTTATTTGTTATTACCTGAAGGTCTCATAGCATGTGCATTTTTTAAGTTATTTTTATCTTTGATTAGCACTTTATTCATTTATTTATTTTGGAGCGTGACACCATCTATTGGTTTTTATATAAAATTTGTACTGTGGGTAGTGTTTGACCCTCACGGTGTCTGCTGCACCTAGATTGATTGTCATTAAATTTTCCATAGTAGCGCGGGAATATTATTCCATGTCATTGCAGACTTGTTGTCTCGTCAACAGACGGGCAGATTTCAGGAATTAGTTCCAGATGCAGACCAGATCGGACTTGTTGTATCCTTTGGATTTATGAAGGCCAATTTGATACATGTGAAGGTTGCTATTTGAAATTCATTGGCTTCCTCTACATGGGCATGTTATGAATCTGCGTGGAATCTTTGGCGTTCTTTTTTGTAATATCGCAATGTGTCAAATGACTGCGTTACAGAAGATTTAGTATTGTCATTCTTACTTTTTTTAAATGGCTAGTAGAAACGCTTATTCTCCTATTGTGAAGACAGGAGTGTCTTTTATTTCAGTAAAACAAGCTTTAAAGTGCTATCGTAAAAATCACAGCTTACCTGATAAAGATATTGACAATTACCGGAGATCTATTACGCAAGATATGCTCTGCTACTGCGGTAGTGCGTTTTTCACCATTTGAATCGTTATTGTTTAAACTGTCTTTTTGCTTATGTTTCTATGGATCTTTTAGGATCTCTGAGCTGCTTCCTCCTAATCAAACTGCTGGTTCGGGTCTTCTGCTTTCTTTTGTGGTTTTGCATTCCGGAGTTCTTCACATGTTGTTACACAAGAGAAAAACTGATCAACTTGGTCGTGGCCGTTGGGTTACCGCCCACATAGATATGTCTATATGTGCAGTATCTCGGACTCAGAATTACTTAGTGTTGCAGCCACCTTCCGATAAGCAATTCTTTATTCATGTGGATAGTTATCCTTTGACGATTTATCAATTTAATGCTATTTTAAACAGATATCTCCGTAGTTTAAAGCTTGACCATGTTCCAATTTCCTCACACTTTTTCCATATTGGTGCTGCTACTAATTTAGGGTTTTCAGAATCTATTAAAAATATTGGTAGGTAGAAATCTAAATGCTACAGTTCTTATGTGTGTCCTAATGTTTTTTATTTGAATTTCAGATTCTCCATTCATTACTTAGATGATCAGACATTCTTACATATATTAGGCTCATAGAAGAGCTGAATTTCACTGTTATGGTCTGAATTTACCTACATCTCGCTTTGCCATAAACTGGTACGGGCATCGCGGATTAAAATGGACTGAGTTACGTAAAGTGTTATGTTTATTGTATTTACAATGGCCTGTTCCAAACGTTATTATCTTCCATTTGTCTGGAAACGACCTTGGTCTCATCAAGACTTTAGACATAATCTCCTGTATTAAATCTGATTTGACGTGCATTCATAATGTACTTCCTGATGTGTCCTGTGTCTTGGTCTTCTCGAAGATTATTCCTCGTTTAGGTTGGCTTTCTCCTAAATGGAAGCATTTTGAAAAAATTTGTAAGAATGTTAATAGCGCGGTGGCTAAGTTTATGTCACTTTTGAATGCAATATCTTACAGACATGTGAATTTGGAGAGTGGTATTCTAGGATTTTACTGTCCTGACGGAATCCACTTGTCAGATATTGCACTGGAAATGCTGAATAAGAATTTTCAGTCATGTGTGGAGTTGGCCGTGGGCCGGTTATGGTGCCGTGCTTATTGTACATACATAAGCTCTGCGTGTGGGACTTTAAGCCAGAGGTCGTCAACCCCCAGGCCGCGGCCCAAACGCGGGCCACGAGGTGGACACTGTCCGGGCCGTACCGCCTCTATAGCCGGGCCACAAAGGAAACTGTCAGTGGTGCAGCTGCCCGAGCAGGGAGATGACATAATCTTTCTGCGCTACGCTGTTCCGCCCTAACATACAGGGCTGCAAAGGCTGCGCTACACAGAGGCGTGGCTGATATGAGAGAGAGAGAGAGAGAGAGAGAGAGAGAGAGAGAGAATGATGTCATCTCTCACCGCCCACCTTCGCTATGTACTGACTTAATACTTTCCTGCAATCGAACGGTTTCCCCTCACTTTCCCGTGCTGAGACCATAAGTACAGTGTACTCTGCACTGCAGAGGGACTTTTATATTTTTAATACTATTTAAATACTGGGCATTTAATAATATTTTTATAGTGGGACTTTTATAATAAAATCAATTAGTGACAATCAGTTACGATTTGGTGGCAGGTGACAGTGGCAATCCACATCTGGTGACCCCCTTTAGTGCTTTACAATAATTGTGCGAGTGTCTCTCTCTCTCTATATATATATATATATATATATATATATATATATATATATATATATATATATATATATATATATATATATATATAAATAAATAAAACAAGTATTTTGAATTCTCCATCACTTTCTTTAAATGTCTTGGTGACCACTGTCATTAAGACAAAACAAATTTCTCTGGGTTTGACACCTTCAACAATAAAATCTATCCCTAGCCTAAAATAAATAAATACAATACTTTATGGCCATACATATACGCTTTAAATGAATCTTTAATTATGCTTATATTCCCCCCTATTGTACTTAACATCTATTATGTTTTTGAACTTCTTCTAGGTGGTAATTCCGGAAGACGCAGTAAAGGTGTGTGCTGTGCAGATCTTCAGTGCTCTGGAATTCTTATTGGAGAAAGGACTTGTACACATGGACCTCAAGCCAGAAAATACTCTGGTGTTTGACCAGGACTGCTATTGTGTTAAGATCACGGACTTTAGTCTCACTAAGGTCACAGGGACAGTGATTAAAGCAAGGTGTGGAAGCAAATCCTACATGGCCCCAGAGTTTAACCTGACCATTTCAGATGGACTGGTTGTAGATGGCAGCCTTGACGTGTGGGTGTTTGGTGTCATCATCTACTGCCTACTCACAGAAGAGTTTCCATGGCAGGTGCTTGATGATGAAACATATAAAACGTATGTTGACTGGCAAAATGATTTCCAGGAGGTTAATCCTCCAGAAACATGAAAAAATGATTCCTGCTGGGATACAAAGAATGTTTATTGATATTTTGGCAATTGATCGTACCAAAAGAAGTAAAACTTGGGAAGTCTTGAAATACCTGAGTGAAAGCTGGAAAGAAGAAACTCCAGTGTTGACTTTAATACAAGAGGAGGGTGATTCCATTGAAAGGATTTCTTCAGTCCAGTCTGAGGCAACATCGGCTTCCCACCTGAACACGTCACAGAGCAGTGTTTCCATCTCATCAATCAGCTCCTAGTCTTACCTTCTGACCACAAACACTTCTGGATCTCAGTCTGAGGTCATTCCAGAGCCACAGAAGGACAACATGTCAGAGGCACAGATTATGTTTGATGATGAATTTGCCTTTTTTTTTCTTTTTTTTTTGCTCTCCAGGACACTATGGCCTCTATTGCTCATGATGTGTAACATCTTCTGGATAGGATGGTCTCCTATTCACAAGGACTGCAGATGATAGACTTACAAGAGTACTTCCTCATTGTGAAGGAACTTGGAAAAGATATTTTGGAAAAGTATTCTTGGCAAACGACAATAAAACAGGTCAGTAAAATGTTCTTTCTTGAAGAAGCTCATGTTGATTGGGCGAAGCATGTTGGCTGTCCCGACATGATGTGAGTGACGTTGAGTTATTACTTTGCACATGCTCCTTGAGTACAGCAGCATCCATCTTTATTGAGGCACGCCGAGACACTGGCTTGCAGCTGAATCAGGACGAGTGGCCATCACTCATATTCCCGAGTGAGACCCAAGCTACAACTCATGGACTTCATGTCTACCTGATGTGAGACACGGATTTAACAAAATTTTCTATTTTTTTTTGCTCTTTGGGACACTATGGCCTCTATTGCTCATAATGTGTACTATCTTTTGAATAGAATGGTCTCCTTCTATTAACAAGGGCTACAGGAGATGGACTTACATGAGTACTTCCTCATTGTGAAGGAACTTGGAAAAGGTGGATTTGGAAAAGTATTTTTGGCAAAAGACAAAAAAATGGGTCAATAAAATAATCTAACCACCAAAATATTCATGGCCTGCTTCCAGTGACACAAATCCTCAGCCTCACTGTCTTGACCACATCCATGCCCATCAATGACCCAGAAGATGGGGGAAGCACTGGGTGGTCCTGGTGGCCGACTCCAATGGCTGTTACGATGACAGACATTAGGCTGACATGTGCTACGCTTATCAAATTGTCAAGCAGAACGGCATCCCTGAAGGAACTGAACAAGACCATTCAGCACATGTATGACAAAAAGATGGTTCTATACATTGAGGCCTGTGAATCGGGCTCCATGATGAATCGCCTCCCCAACAACATTGAAGTTTTCCCCACCACACCTGCCAACCCTACAAAGTTTGCTTACGCCTGGTATGGCAAGGAGCGAGACATACTTTGGCGATCTTTACAATATCAAATGGATGGAGGACTCAGCGATGGAGAAACTGTTCAAGGAGACACTACACAGTTTATACTGGTCAAGCAACACACCAATACCAGGTATGTGATGCAGTATAGAAACTGGATTATTTCCAAGATGAAGGTGAGCCAGTTCCAGGGTAGCACTAAAACAGTGGTCCCTCACATGACCCTGGAGCCAGTATACAATTATTAAGGCCTGGGATGTATGGACCAAGATCAAGGCCTCACAAGAGGCCACAGCCTTGATCAAGGAATCAGTGAAGAAGCTTGTTCCTGTGGTGACAGAGTCTGATGAGTTGGCAGAAGAGAATCTCACTGATCAGCCTGAAAATAATGATTGATCGAGTTACCCCTCAGCAGCCGAGCACTTCCAGAACCAGTGCTTTAACTGGGCCAACTCCCTGTATGCATACTTCATGAGACAGTTGTACACTCTGTGAATCTGGATACTCACTAGAAAGCATCACATGCTATGATTGTCTGCCAAAATCTGCACTGACACAGCTGGCGACACAAAGTCTTCCAGTAGAAGGGGGCATGGGTGTTGATTATCCCTCTCTGAAGCTGCTGCCTCAAACCTAATCTCTACCCTAATGCCCCGTACACCCGATCGGACATTGATCGGATATTCCGACAACAAAATCCATGGATTTTTTCCGATAGATGTTGGCTCAAACTTGTTTTGCGTACACACGGTCGCACAAAGTTGTCAGAATTCCCGATCGCCAAGAACACGGTGATGTACACCACGTACGACGAGACTAGAAAAGGCCATTTCAGAACCAAGCGCGGCACCCTTTGGGCTCCTTTTGCTAATCTCGTGTTAGTAAAAGTTTGGTGAGAGACGATTCGCGCTTTTTCAGACTCGTGGTTTTCAGATCATTTTCTGCTGTTCAGTTTGTGCTTGTGGGTTTGTATCTGCTCTTCAGTGCATGCAGCAAGTGACGCGTGACTCTTGCCATTCTGTTCTTGTTCGTTACTGTTTTTCAGGTCACTCTTCACAGGCCTTGCTGTTCTTCAGTGCGTTCTGTTACTTCGTTCTGAGCAGCTGACCGTTTTCTAGCCATGTTGCATATACATACTCCTCGTAGAGTCCGTGCTGTGTGGGGGCTTGGTGTTGGGGTCCTGACCTTGACACAAGTCCAGTCCATGTACAGGGTGGGGAGGGGTTCATGGACCAAGAATTGGTTGCTCCAGCGTGAACAGTTCCGTCATATGCCTTTGCTCCGCGAGAATAATCCTGATGATTTCAGGAACTTTCTCAGGATGACGGACCCCGTATTTCACCATTTGTTGGCTTTGCTGACCCCTTATATCAGCAAGCAGGATACCTGCATGAGGCAAGCCATCACTCCGAAGCAGAGGCTCGTCGCCACCCTGCCGTACTTGGCGACGGGGAGAAGCCTGCAGGATCTCAAGTTCTCGACAGGCATATCCCCCCAGGCTCTGGGGTTCATTATCCCAGAGACCTGTTCTGCCATCATCCAGGTCCTGCAGGAGGAGTATATTTAGGTAAGATTTTTATCCTTTAATATCACATTTTATTGTATATAATGTTTGCTAATGTAATGTATTTCTTTACTCAAAACACTAATTACCATGATTGCAATATGTTGTGAATGTCCCCTTTGTCCTCATGCATGGTGTAATTTTTCATGCTCTCTTTGTCCTGCAATGCATATTTGCCCTCACTAACCTCCCCAGCATGCTATGCTGGGCCCATATCCACCTAGTCTAGCCACTTAATGTATTTTGTCATCCCCCTAAAATATATCCAAATGGTCTGCGTGTCCTTAAATTGATTTAGAATCCCCCCCCAAAAAAAAAATTATCAATTTCCATCAGTGTGGGTGAGGAATCTGATAAGTGGACCTTATATTTTAGTCTTTAAATAATACTTAAAATTAATGCTATACTGATGCTGGGCAAGAATGTTTTTTGTATAATGTGCTTGCAATATTATGTGCAAAAGTACTTATATTTCTTTTTCTTCTTTGACTCCCCAGTTTCCTTCAATGCCACAGGAATGGCAGACTGTGGCTTCCCATTTTGCCATCCGTTGGGACTTTCCCAACTGTGGAGGGGCTATAGATGGGAAACACGTCTGCATCGTGCCACCACCTAATTATAAGGGGTTTAATATTATTGTGTTAATGGCGGTGGTGTTGGCACAATATGAATTTCTGTATGTGGACATGGGGAAGAATGGCCGGATGTCGGATGGAGGAGTCTTTGCCCAGGACGGAGTTCTGTACAATGTACAACGGAACAATGTGACATTTTATCTCTGAGCGCTACACTTTTTCCTTGATCTGTGTTATAAAATTGGCTATACTACATGTACCTGCCGCAATTTTATTTTCTTTGCATTATTGTTGACACAGCGCAGAAATACTTACTTTTTCTCGATCGCACCCTTTATGTCCTGGTTTATACCGTACACCGCTCCGGAACTGTGCAGCCTACAACAAAAGGGGAAAAGTTGCTGCTGTACCCGAGCATTGACATCTGGGCCTTTGGTGTCATGGTATTCACATCTATGACTGGGTCCTTCCCCTGGAAAGAAGCAGGGGGTCATGATCTCGTGTATCAGAACTTTACTTGGTGGCAAATGAAGAAGGATCTGACCTTAGCATCAGGAAAGTGGTGACAATTCTCCATTGAAGCCAGGCAGATGTTCTGGGACATGTTGGCCCTCAATGACTGTCAGAGGTGTTCTGCTTTGGACATGTTAAAATATGTCCACCTACCATGGAAAGCAGAAATGCCTCCAGAGAATCTGTCCAGGAATACAGTAGTATGTGTGACATAGCTGAGTGCATGGTGTCCATTATGGAGCCTCATGTCTCCTGGATCAAAAGATAATTAATCTCCCTCAATATTGGAGGAGGTGGAAATCATTTAAACATCATTTTTGGTCACCTACTGAGTAGAAGACGGATGTATTGGATGTACTCTGGGACTTGTACAAGCTTTATATCCTACTTGAACGTAAAAAATTTTAGAAGACTGCTGACTATTTTCTATAGCTCTATAACTGCACAAATGCATGTATTTTTTTTTTTTTTTGGGGGGGGGGGGGTTCTTTTCTCCATTTTACTATTTGTCACATGTAATAAAATGTGAGTTTTGCAGTTGTTCTGTAGCAGGCATGTATAGTAATTATATTATGGACATAATGATTGAACTAAAGATATTAAATCCATTGTTGCAGGATGGAGTGAGGAATCCTTGGATACATTGATGGAACAACACTATGAGATCATCATGTCCCCCCCAGCTGCGTAATGTAGTAACTTTTACCATCATGTTACTCCTCCTGTGCATTGGGTGGCGCTCTTGTACTTCTTCACCTCTAGTTTATTGAATATTAGATAACTATGTTTTAACAGCAATACTACAACTATTATTTTACAATGTCCTATGTGCCACCTTCCATCCAAAGGGATATTGGTGTAGTTAAAACGATATATTTGGAAGATATGTTAATAAACACACAAAAAAAAATAAAAAAAATTCTTTGGCTTGGTGACGCTGCTCCTCATTAATATTCTTCTAATTTTTTTTAATTTTTTCATTTTGTTGTGATATTGCTACAATGTTGGAAACTTACTAATTTTTTGGTAAAATGAACATATTAGTTTATTAACTTTATAGTAGTTATCAAGTTTTGTATAGGGTTGATAGCGTGTTCCCCCTCTTCCCCCTTTTTCCCGTCCCTTTTCTCCTTTGTATACTGGGATTTCTCTCTATACTCTGGCAGACTTTTGTGGTCAAGCGTGGGAAGGTTTGATGACCAAAATAGAACTATCCCATCAAACCTCTGGCATAAAGGAAGAGGACCTTGACAGGTCCTTTACTAGGCTTCAACACCTGGTAGAGAAAAGTACGGATTTTCTGGCATAAGAAATATTTTGAAAAATATCTTGAACATAAATAACATCACACCCTGGGGGTTACGCATTCAAATTTTCCCTAAACTCAAAAAATTTGATGATAATTTAAAATTAATGTGGGAATCTAACTTACAGACTTGCTCCTCTCGGATGATTGCCATCCTCTGCTCCCAATATGAACATGAAATTTCTGTACTTAATTAGCAGATACAGAAGTGGGCTGTCGGACACTCTTCGATAGCCACTTCTCCTGTCTTTGCCCAAAAAGAAAAAAAGAGGTGAAGGAAACCATTGAAAAATATACAGCCGAGATCATTAAAAGGTAAAGAATCTAATTTGGCACTTTTTTCTTCAACCTTTGAGATATGATGCCATCTTAGAAACTAAAGATTCACGTCAGGTGATAAATTTGTTGTCCAATTATAACCACACTGACAACACTTGGTTAGTAACAGCCGACGTGGCAAATATTGTATACTATTATACCTCATGATCTGGGCCTATGGGCCGTTGAATTTTATCTCAGACGAGACTCTGGTCTTGTTGACGAGCAAATTTGTTTTCTCGTGGAGCTCCCGTAGTTTGCAACTACACAATTATTTTTGGTTTGACCATGTTTTCTTTCGCCAGGACAGAGGTGTGGCAATGGGGGCTAAATATGCCCCCAGTTTGGCCAAACTCTTCATGGCTATGTGGGAGGAGGATGTCATCCATGTTTGCCAGAAACCCCAGCTCAAGCTGTGGGTAAGGTACATTGATGACATCCTCCTCCTATGGGATGGAAGTCGAGAAGATCTGGAAGCCTTCATGGAACACCTCAATATTAACACTAGGGGGATCCGTTTGAGCTTGGATGCCAGTCTATCCATTATTAACTTTCTGGATCTGACTATTATAAATAGATTGTGATATTTTTCAACTTCCACTCACTTTAAGGACACTGATAGGAATTCTTATATTCCAACTGACAGTTGTCACCATACATCCTGGCTCATATCGGTGCCAAAAAGTCAGTTCATGAGGATCAAACGTAACTGCACCAATGCTGACCAGTTTTTAATACAGGCTGACATCCTAATGGGATGGTTTTTAGAGAAGGGATATGCCAGTAATACTTTGAAAAGTACACTCAAAGAGGTTAAGGCCATGGACTGTGAAGTTCTCCCTAAAGAAACAGCTAAATTGCCTCAGGATGATAGGACTTCCGTTGTCCCAATTATTACCTATTCAGTCCAACATGGTAGCATCAAAAAAATGCATCAACAAACACTGGCACATTTTGAACAGTGATCCTGTGCTAAGTGCAGTATTACCAGACAAGCCCCAGGTGATTTACAGAGGCGCGCCCTCACTCAAAGGTAGTTTGGCACCTAATATCTTCAACCCTCCTACCATCAAGAAAGGTTTTTTCGAAAATTTAACGGGTTTTTATCTGTGCAGAAGATGCCGGGTCTGTTTGTATAGTGATTGCTTGCATAGACGCACCAAAATCTTTGTTTCCACCAGTACGGCCTGCGAACATACCATTGAACCTTTAATCACGTGTTCCACAGAGGGGGTCATTTACTTACTTTGTTGCCCATGTGGGCTTCAATACGTTGGAAGAACTATGCGACCCCTTTCTGTGCATTTAAATTAACATATTACTAATATAAAGAATGGTTTTCCCAAGCACTCTGTATCTAGACACTATTTTTAATGCCATAATAAGGAACTAAACCTACAGGTCTTCCTGGAGACTTAGGAAATATTAGTACACCCTGGCCATGTAAAAGCAGTCATCCACAATTCCTATCTAATAAATTTACCCAATGTAACTTGTTATCAATTGATGCATAATTTATGATAGATTGTTAGACTGAATATAAAAAAGGTTATTGTTCCCTCATCCATGGGTGTTTGGTTTTCCACTTGTCCCTCCCCTGTTGTGTGACTGTCCTAACCTTCTATTCTTCCCCTCTTCTTTCCTCCTGTACATATTATCATTCCCCACTGTGTGCTATACCCTTTACACATTAAGTCCTATAAAGGCATGTCCTCCGTAATTGAAACACGAGGAATTGCTTTATTGTTAATCAATTCTCTCCTGGCTATTTAAGAGGTGCATTGATCTAAATGCGTGAATCCCTCAAAGTAACCCTTCTCCAGACAGAGACACTGTTCCCTGTTAATCTATACTTCTGATTGGGTGCGACCATACGAGAACACTGCAAAAAAAAAAAAGGGAGTGTGGTCTACACATCAACATCCGAGATGAAGCTACGCAACTAGCATCAGCAAAACGTGTTGACGTCAACAGCGCTGCCACGCTTTACGGCTAAATGGGAGTTGAACAGCTGAGAGAGACAGGACGCCCGTTACAGTGAGCACCAACGGCTGCAACTACCCACAAGACCGGTAAGGTCGGCGGCGGAACGACACAGCTATGAGCCTAATACACTGGCCATAGAGATGCAACGTGGTTGCTATAGTCTGTTTTGAATTCCCACTGTTACCATGGATATCTTGGTCACGCTGCCAGCCACACTGGAAAGGACTCGACATAGACCCCTCTACAAATCGGTTGGTAACGTATGGATAAACCTTACGCAACATACACTTTATGAACTTGGCTATATGCCTGTACCCTGATTCATGGGGCTCTGAGTCCCGCTACTCAGCACCACAATCTACATCAAGGGCCATGTTCTCAATACTCAGTAATATCCAGTGATTGCATTATGTGTATGCTATAATGAATTACGATCCATGAACTGATCACTAAACTGGCAATAAGGAAGACAACACCATTATTACCAATGTCAATTCATTACCTCTGAGGACCTGACTAAACCCATGCCATATGTACTTTATGGACTGCCTAACCTCTTTTCGGCTAATTTCACTGTCCCCAATTTAACACTTTTACAGCAATAGCACACGTGTATGGTTATTTCAAATACACTGGCTCAGTGATCCTACCTCACTAGCAACTGTTGTCGCTACGTCAAAAAAGGCAAACAAGTACGATCCTGCACTAATGGTAAAACCTTTGACATATCGTCATTTATCAATTGTAATACCCGATTTTTGGTTTATCTAATTACATGTGACATTTGTCACATCCAATACGTAGGTCGCACCACACGCCACCTTAAAGATCGGCTATACGATCACATATCCGATATAGAAAAAGAGAGATCTACAAATGTTGCCAAACATTGAAATTCCGTCCATTCTAAAGACACTTTTAGCCTCTCCATACAGGGAAAAAATTATCACACCAGAAAGAGGAGGTGATAGATTCAGGTTGCTCTGCAAACGCGAGGTATTCTGGATCTTTTCCCTTCATACAAGAATCCCGTTCGGGCTCAACTTTGAGTGGGATGTTTCCCACTATTACGATTGACATCTTCTCTGGTGGTAAATTTATTTTACATATTCATTTACTCAACTTTATATGCTAAATTTATCATACCACACACTATGGTATCCAATTCATTCTCTTTACTGATGACACGATCTTTGCCATTGCTCTGGATCCGTTAGTTTTAGTGGGCTTATACTGTCTGATTAACAATGAATAAGCCTGTCAATACGTATACCTTTTGGGCCACTACCAACGTTATAGTCTCTGTTTATATCCTCTGTCTCCTATTTCTATTTCCTCCCTTATTTTGTATTCAATTTCCTGTCCTCGGACAGAATGTTTTCTGCCCGATCTACGAGGATTGCTACATGTGTGTACAATAGCCATCATCCTTTAGATTACCGTCGGCCGATATGTATTGCACTGTGGCGCTGTAGTATTCTAACAATCTAACAGTTCAACATATGGCCAGTCATTTAGTTCACTAGTATTGTAAAGGCAGATACCTAAGGGACACATGCACAATTGTCTCGGGTCATAGATTTTTTTTCTCCAGAGACATGTGCAAACTGACTATTAATAAATACTCAAATACATATTATCTGCAGTCCGCACTGCTTTACTACTAGTATAACGGTTATTCGTTCTTTTATTCTTCGGTTTTACATCGGGCTACTGTCAGTTGGCCAGGTCACTTTCACCTACATATATAATTTTGAGGGGTATTTTCATTCTTGAAGGACAGAAAGGTTCCCAATTACATATATATATATATATATATATATATATATATATATATAGTTATTAATATATATATATATAAATATTAATATATATATATATATATTGTAACCTGGGGGACAGGTAGCAGGTCCAAAGCTCCCTGGGATGAGCAGTCTTTCAGGCACAGATACCAAATCCAGTGGAATAGTGACAAACAGTGCGGTGTTTATTTGTGATATATACAAGTCTATTTACAGGTGCTGTACAGTGTTCCAAAAGAAACAAATAGGAACAAAAATAGCCAAAACAAAACCTAGCCGTGTCTCGGCACTAACTAAACAATATTTACAGATCCTAACTACTAAGCTGAGCAAGCCTACAGCTTGTCAGTTTCCACATACCTTTTTGCACTCTTACACAGAAGTTCTCTGAGTATCCCAGGCCAAGAGCAAGGGCTGTCTTGCTCAGGTGAGCTTAAATTAGCCTGGGGGAGAGGACCAAGACCTGAACCGGACCATGGATCAGAGATCCCTGAACCTGTATGAGAGGAGCCTGGGAGATGTATAAACCCCGAACAGGACTTTTCCTGGCTCTCTCTGGGACGCTCTGCTACATATCCTCCCCCCTTGTTTCAACCCCAGGGTTGGAACACCTGTAGCCCAACAGGAGTGAACACGGGACAGGGCATCTACATTCCCCATCTCAACACCTGGCCTGTGTTTTACAGTGAATGAGTAATCCTGTAGAGCCAAAAACCACCGGTTCACCCGTCTATTAGTCTCCTTCTTTTGGGCCATCCATTTCAGAGGAGCATGGTCAGTTATTAACTCAAACTGGCGTCCTAACAAATAGTACCTGAGTGCGTCCACGGCCCACTTTATGGCTAAACACTCCTTTTCAATGACTGCATACCTTTGCTCATGGTCATTGAGTTTTCTGCTTAGGTACACCACAGGGTGTTCTTCCCCATTGTGTACCTGTGATAGTACTGCCCCGATACCAACATCAGACGCATCCGTCTGAACCAAAAAATCTTTGGAGAAATCGGGGGAGTACAGTATTGGTTGTGCACAAAGAGCCTTCTTCAGGACTTGGAAAGATTCCTCTGCTACTGAGGACCATTTCACCATTACCGAGTCTTTCCCTTTCGTAAGGTCTGTCAGTGGGGCAGCTATAGTTGCAAAATTTGGGATAAATCTTCTATAATACCCCGCAATGCCAAGAAAGGCCCTGACCTGCTTCTTGTTTGCAGGACGTGGCCATTCCTGGATGGCTTCTATTTTATTCACTTGAGGTTTTATGACACCACGCCCAATAGTGTAGCCCAAATACTTGGCTTCGTCTAGACCAATGGCACATTTTTTTGGATTTGCTGTAAAACCTTCTTTGAAGAGGGAATTGAGGACAGCCTGGACACGGGGCAAGTGAGACTCCCAGTCAGTGCTATGTACCACTATGTCATCTAGATATGCTGCTGCATATTGTCGGTGGGGTCTTAGAGTCCTGTCCATGGCCCTCTGAAATGTGGCGGGGGCATTTTGCAACCCAAAAGGCATTTTTTTATATTGAAAGGAACCCTCCGGGGTCACAAATGCAGTCTTCTCTTTGGCGCTACCAGTCAGGGGTATTTGCCAATAACCTTTTGTCAAGTCCAAAGTGGTCAGATAGCGAGCCTTGCCAAGTCGGTCTATAAGTTCGTCCACTCTGGGCATTGGGTACGTGTCAAACTTTGTCACTGCATTAAGCTTCCTGAAGTCATTACAGAACCTCCAAGTGCCATCCGGTTTTGGGACTAACACGATGGGGCTAGACCAGTCACTATTGGATTCCTCAATGACATCTAGCTCCAACATTCTTTTAACTTCCTCGCTGATGTCCTTTCTCCTCGCTTCAGGAATTCGGTATGGTTTGAGCTTGACACGGACCCCAGGTTCAGTAACGATATCATGCTGAACTGCTGAAGTCGTGCCAGGTAACTCTGAAAATTTCTCTCTATTTCTTATCAGGAATTCTCTAGTTTCCTGCTTTTGAGAATATGACAGGGTGTCTGGAATCGTGACCTCAGGGATCAGAGGGGACTCAGTACCCTTAGGCGTTACCGGGAGGGACCTCGCAGTTAACGCCAGTCTATCCTTCCAGGGCTTTAACAGGTTTATGTGGTAAATCTGTTCGGGCTTCCTTTTTCCTGGTTGATATATTTTGTAATTGACCTCCCCAACTCTTTCAATTACTTCAAAGGGACCCTGCCACTTAGCCAGGAACTTGCTCTCAACAGTGGGAACTAACACCAGGACCCTATCACCAGGTGAGAAAACACGGAGTTGGGCCCCCCTATTGTATATCCTCTGTTGAGCTGTTTGGGCCTGCAGTAAGTGTTCTTTTACCATCGGCATGATTGCTGCAATCCTGTCCTGCATTTGAGCGATATGCTCAATGACACTTTTATGGGGTGTCTGCTCCCCCTCCCAAGTTTCTTTGGCTATGTCCAAGAGTCCCCGAGGGTGTCTCCCATAAAGCAACTCAAAGGGAGAGTACCCTGTGGAGGACTGGGGAACCTCCCTGATGGCAAACATCAAGTATGGTATCAGGAAGTCCCAGTTTTTCCCATCCTTGTCAACAACCTTTTTTAACATGCTCTTTAATGTTTTATTGAAGCGTTCCACCAAGCCATCCGTTTGAGGATGGTACACTGAGGTTCGCAATTGCGTCACCTTAAATAACTTGCACAGCTCTCTAGTTATTCGTGACATAAATGGGGTGCCCTGGTCTGTAAGGACTTCTTTAGGGATTCCAACACGACTGAACACCATAAACAGCTCTTTGGCAATGTTTTTAGCAGACGCGGTGCGTAAGGGAATGGCCTCTGGGTAACGGGTAGCATAATCCATGATTACGAGGATATGCTGATGACCTCGGGCAGACTTGGGGAGTGGACCCACAAGGTCCATGGCAATCCTCTCAAAGGGCACTTCAATAATGGGCAAGGGCACTAAAGGACTTCGGAAGTGTTGTAGTGGGGCTGACATCTGACACACAGGACAGGATTGACAATAATTCTCAATATCCTTCTGTATTCCGGGCCAATAAAACCTGCGCAACACCCTTTCCGTAGTTTTCTCAACCCCTAAATGACCTCCTAGCAAGTGCCCATGGGCAAGTTCCAACACCACCCGTCTGTATGGCTTAGGGACCACCAACTGTTCAACCACTTCATCATTTTTTTTACATACACGATACATTAAATCCTCATTGCTGCTAAAATAAGGAAAACAGAGCCTGTCCCCTGATTCGACAGGTACATCATTAATCACCATTACATTTTCCCAGGCCCTGGCAAGGGTTGGGTCTTTTCTCTGCTCGGTACCAAAATTTTCCTTGTGTACATTAAGGTCAGCAAACTCCAACGTAGGCTCAGATTCAGCAGATGGCTGTCCAGCTCCATTGGTTGTGGGGACCTCCTCAGGCTCCTCCAGCTCTCCTGCCATAACTGAGAAAGGAAAACCTGGGGAGCCCTGAGAAGAGTCCCCTGAACCCATATTGTCAGTAGCGGCCAGGAGTTCTGGCTCTGTCACTGAGTCAGCTACTGCGACCGGGTCGGGACGATCCCACAGTTCCCAAAACTTAGGGAAGTCCCTACCAATGATGGCCTTGTGCACCAAGTGGGGCACAAGTCCGACCGGATGGGTCACCGTACCTAAGCCAGTTTTAAACTGAACAGTGGCTATAGGATACTCACGGGTATCCCCATGTACACAGATCACAGCAATTTTTTTAGCATGCAAATTCACAATGTCAACCATCTCAGCTGTAACCAAAGTCACTAGACTTCCAGAGTCTAGCAAGGCCGTAATAGGCTTATTATTAACAGTCATTTGGCACATGTGTTTTCCCATACTTGGTGCTGCAGCGCATGAAACAGCAGCAAACATAGACTGCCTTCTAATGGACAGATCGCACTGCATTGGTTCATCTGTCAATGGACAGTTTGCTGCAACATGTCCCAGTTCTTGGCAACGAAAACACCTGATGTTTCCCCAGTTGGGTTTGCTGACAGGCAGTAGCTTCCCTTGTTTGGGACGCCAAACTTCAGTCCTGGCACCAAAAATCCTCCCCCCTATTTCCTTGCCATGCTTACCACCCACTTCCCCTGGAACAGTCTTACCGGTTGCCTGGGGAGACCGTGGCTTTGGGCGGAAAGTCCGTGCGGCTGTAGGGGTGGTGACCAGGTTCTCTGCAGCAAAGTACCTTTCAACAAGTTCCACGAGGTTGTCCGCCGAGTTGGGGTCTCCTTGACTCACCCACTTCTGCAGGGGAACTGGTAGTGACCTCAGGAACTGGTCCATGACCACACGCTCCACTATTTGTGGCCCAGACAGGGACTCCGGCTGTAGCCATTTCCTCACCAAGTGAATTAGGTCGAACATCTGCGATCTTGGGGGCCTCTCGTCTTGGAAGAACCAGCTGTGGACCCGCTGTGCTCGAACTGCCAAGGTGACACCAAGTCGCGCCAGGATTTCCCGCTTGACTTTTTCATAGTCTCCTACTTCTGCTGACTCCAAATCATAGTAGGCCTTCTGCGATTCTCCAGACAGCAAGGGGGCGACCAGTCCTGCCCACTGGGTTTTGGGCCAACCTTCCCTCTCAGCGGTCCGTTCAAAGGTTAAGAGAAAGGCCTCTGGATCATCATCTGCAGTCATCTTGGAAAGAAAACGACCCACATGGATGGCTGAGGGCTTGTCTCCAACAACATTAACTTTAGCAGGTGACCACTGTGCAAGCGTCTCTACAACCGCAGCCAGGGTTTTCCTATCCCCTTTTGCATCAGTGGCTAGCTGTTCAAACAGCCTCTGCGATAGCTCCTGTACAGCACCAATCTGTTGGCACAGCGCCTTGGTTTGCTCCTGTGCGATAGCGTTTGTTTGTTGCTGTGCAGCATTGGATATCACCAATTGTTTTAGGATTTCCTCCATGTTTAGTCACTCTAGGTACTGGCCTTTTAAGTAGTAACTTACTACAGCTGCCCGCATTCTCCACCATATGTAACCTGGGGGACAGGTAGCAGGTCCAAAGCTCCCTGGGATGAGCAGTCTTTCAGGCACAGATACCAAATCCAGTGGAATAGTGACAAACAGTGCGGTGTTTATTTGTGATATATACAAGTCTATTTACAGGTGCTGTACAGTGTTCCAAAAGAAACAAATAGGAACAAAAATAGCCAAAACAAAACCTAGCCGTGTCTCGGCACTAACTAAACAATATTTACAGATCCTAACTACTAAGCTGAGCAAGCCTACAGCTTGTCAGTTTCCACATACCTTTTTGCACTCTTACACAGAAGTTCTCTGAGTATCCCAGGCCAAGAGCAAGGGCTGTCTTGCTCAGGTGAGCTTAAATTAGCCTGGGGGAGAGGACCAAGACCTGAACCGGACCATGGATCAGAGATCCCTGAACCTGTATGAGAGGAGCCTGGGAGATGTATAAACCCCGAACAGGACTTTTCCTGGCTCTCTCTGGGACGCTCTGCTACAATATATATATATATATATATATATACACACACACACATACATATACACATATACATGGGTTTTTCACTAGAATTGGCAATTCTGCTGTAAGTATTGGTCTGGATATATCTACATTTTATATTGATTCTATTATATTTTTTGCACATTTTTTTCTCGCTTTTAGACATTCTCCTTTCCCCCTCCTCTCTCCTAGAGACAGTGTCTAGTCGGCACCGATGAACTATTAAACCATGCATATATATGAGGGAGAAGATCCTTGCGGGGGGGGGGGTCTCTCTTTTTTTTATACCATTTCTTGGGATTTGACAGATGTCTATGAACGTTATTAATCTCTCAGGTTAATACATGTGTACATATTTTTTAGTGCTATGTCTTACGCTGTTTTGTTTACCAACATGTTTGCAAAACCCTTAATCAATTTTGATACTTATTACTAATTATTGTGAATTGTGTTGATACAATGTATGCCTTTTATGGATAAGCACACTGCTTTTCCATTCTTTATCAATTAATTTTAACATCTATCTCCTTCATATTAGTAATCAGGTTCTAGTACTCATTAACTTTTACCTTTATATATTTTCATAAACCTCTTATTTTCACCTCATCGTTATATTTTCACTTTACCTCATCATCTTACCTCACAATATTTAATGTTATCGGCAGCAATTCATGTACATTTCACTCATCATATCAGACACGAATAGTCTTTTTTATTATATCACGTCCGTACTCATACACTTTTCATTATTCCACTCTATATATACGTATATATACACATTTTTCCTTCACATATATACACACACTTTTTACTTATTTTTTCACTTTTTTATTTTCACACATCAAATATATATATATATATATATATATATATATATATATATATATATATATATATATATATATATATATATATATATATTTTTTTTTTTTTCTTATTTCTAGATTACCTTCATTTTTATATATACATATCTTTATTTATTTTTACTTTTAGATTCATTTACGAGACTCTATTTGGGTCTCGTTTTGTATTGTTTATATATCCATTTCTACTACTTCCCTATTTCAATCGACTATGTGAAATCACTTTGTCTGTTTTTTAAGAGGTGTTGTCCACAAGGGCCAATTATAGATCATGTTAAAATTAGTGCTCAGTAAGAGTTAAAGTTACCACATGTGTTCTCAATACCCAACAATACTATTTATTTGATTTCCTCTTGTATGATTGTTAGCTATGAGTAAGCACTAATGCTAGTGCGAAACGTCAGCTCTTCCCTGTCTGCTGTGATTTTTGTGATGTGCACCTTCTAAATAAACAAGGCTATCTACGAGTGCGGCTGTCCAGAAATTCATTCATGTTCTATATATCTTCTTTTATATGGTAATAATGTATTCTTGCAGTCTGTGTGGCCTGTCAATCGTCAGTTCAATGTCAGTTGCTTTAGGCAATAGTGTGCGTAGCATTTGGCGTATAAAACCGCTCAGATCAGAATTTGGGATGGATTTCGGTATCCCGCGGAATTTAATGTTATTCCTGCGTGAGCAGTCTTCCATGTCTGTTAACTTTTCTGCCATTCTCTGTATATCATTTTGTTGCTCTTTATATGCATCCACTAAAAATTATTGTGGGCAGAGAAAGCGTCCTCCATTTTATGCTCTGTATATGTCATTCTGTGCTGTAGATCTTGCGCTTCAGCTTTGATGGGTTTTAGCATTTGCAGCATATCAATATGTAAAGAGTCTCTTGGGGAAATTAGCGTGTCTTTCATATCTAACATGGTTAAAAGGCTGAGGTGTAGGGATGAGCTTCGAGTTCGACTCGAACATCGGCTGTTCGCAAGTTCGCCGAATAGCGAACAATTTGGGATGTTCGCGGCAAATTCAAATGCCGCAGCACACCCTTTAAAAGTCTATGGGAGAAATCAAAAGTGCAAATTTTAAAGGATTATATGCAAGTTATTGTCATAAAAAGTGTTTGGGGACCCGGGTCCTGCCCCAGGGGACATGTAACAATGCAAAAAAAAGTTTTAAAAAACGGACGTTTTTTCAGGAGCAGTGATTTTAATAATGCTTAAAGTCAAACAATAAAAGTGTAATATCCCTTTAAATTTCGTAGCTGGGAGGTGTCTATAGTATGCTTGTAAAGGGGCGCATGTTTCCCGTGTTTAGAACAGTCTGACAGCAAAATTAAATTTCGAAGGAAAAAAGCCATTTAAAACTACTCGCGGCTATTGCATTGCCGGTCCGACAATACACATAGAAGTTGATTGATAAAAACAGCATGGGAATTCCCCACAGGTCTGGTATGGATTTTAAGGGGAACCCCACGCCAAAAAAACTCAAAAAAAAACGGCGTGGGGTCCCCCCAAAAATCCATACCAGACCCTTATCTGAGCACATGTGTGTGTGTGGATATAGATATAAATATATTTATATATAACATTTTTTTAAAAAATTTTTGATGTAATTGAAAACACCTTTTATATATTTTAAATACAAATATGTTTTTTCAACTTTTTTATTCCTAGAAATGCCGATTTGCTTTGTACCGAATTGCAGCCATGTCAGTGGTAAAATATCTAGTCCAGCAAATATAACATTGTATCGTTTCCCAAAGGATTGCGATGAAATCAAAATTTGGTTGGAGCACACAGGCATGGAACATTCTTTGATTGAGAAATTTTCTGCGCTGATATTGGCAGACAAAAAGAGGAGATTCTTTTTGCATATGTTCCCAACATTTCTCATCCGATTGTTTTAATATCGAGGGAACAAGAAGAAAATTAAAAAAACAGGATCAATACCGACAATTTTTACAGCCATACCCACAACACCCAACAGTTATGAAGAAAAATGGGAAAATAGACTGTCAAAAATAGCTCGTAAAGGAGTTAATGATGTCGGCCAGTTCAACATCATCTTCTTTTTCCCAAAAAACATGCAACTGTGACTGTCATAAAAAAAAAAAAAGAATCAAAAACAATGACAAAGAATGATGTGGGTACGCAAACAGGCATGTTTGATTTTCCGTCTTTTGAGTCTGATGAAACATACTGTAAAATAGCGGACAAAAGATTAGTTAATTTAGATCATTCATATTTTGATCAAGAGTTAATGCGACCACTCGATGCCTCAACACCTGACTTTCATTCCAAATATAAAAGTCTCAGATCTTCAGAAATGATTGAAACTAATGATACAGAAGATTTGGATCCATTGCTCCCACTATCACCTACAGTATGTGATTTTCCATCACAACCTGGAAATAAAGAAAAGGCAATTGTTTCTATAGATATCGAAAGTCCAATCAATGTAAAAAAAAAAAAAAAAAACTGGCATATGAAGAAGACACGAGTTTTCACTTATCAGGTTTTGACGCCTCTCAAAAAAGTGACTACACCTTAAATGAGAGTGTAATTGATACACAAACTGTAGAAACAATTAATGATCCTCTTAACATGTTAAACGAAAAAAAATGTATCGTATTCGAAAGTAGTCTACATACATTGCTTTTTCAAATGCGATGTCCCGACCAGATATGCTTTTCAAAAATTAAAAAACACTTGAAAAGAAAATAGTAGGTACAATGCTGTCAGTGTTTTCTACCTGTAATGCATCGAATCGCATCGCTTGAAACTTTGGGAAAGCCAGCCAAACATAAAAAATTACGCTGCAGGCAATATGTTACTTGCGGGCGCAATTTGTTTGTCAGGTGGAAGCTTTCAAAAGGTTAAAGAAATGTTTAATCCAAGTGGAATTTTGATGTTTGGAAAATCGTCCTATAAACAGAGCCAAAAAAAAGTATATTTATCCTTCCATTGAATACAGCTGGAATGAAAATTGTCAAAAGGAATTGACAGGAACTTCGTTATTCCTCATCGGGGATGGACAATGTGACAGCCCCGGGTTTTGTGCTAAATATACCACATATACGTTTATGGATATCTATTCTAAAAAAAATTGTGGATTTTGAATTGGTGCAGGTGTCCCAAACAACATCCTCGGTTGCCATGGAAAAATTGGCCTGTACCAAAACTCTAGACAGAATACTGGAAAATGGATTTGATATTCGATTTGTAGGCACTGATAGGCACACGGGAATTCGGAAACTATTGACTACAGCTAAATATGAAAAAAAATTATTTGATATTTGGCATTACGTTAAAAATTTAAAAAGGAAATTGATGCAAATCTCCAAAAAAAAAAAAAAAAAGATTTTCGTCCAATTAAACCGTGGATTGGAGCCATATTGACCCATTTCTAGTGGTGTAGCAGAAATTGTGATGGAAAAGAGGATGTTTTCAAAAATCGATGGGAATCTCTGCTACATCATATAGTAAATGAACATACGTGGACGGTTGGAGAAATGCAACATCATTGCCTACATGATGATCTCAGTATTCATTTTCCAAAGATTCCATGGCTAAAAAAAAAACAACACACCTGCATTCGATTCATTATCTGCAATTATAATGGACCCACAAAATAGATAAAGATTTAAAGCATCTGACATATTTCTGCCAAACAGGTAGTATTGAGACATACCACAGCATGATGCTTAAATATAGACCGAAGAGGATTCATTATAAATAAGATTCCATGGAGGCTAGAACCCGATTGGCTGCATTGCAACACAACAATGTAGGAAGAAAAATTGCAACAGTAAAAAAAAAATTGACAGCGGTGAGGTGTTTCAAGAGGAGCGTAAAAATTTGGAATTCCCTAGAGGACGGAAAAAATGGATAGTCAGAAACGTATGAAAAAATGTCAAATGAACATGCCAAAATTATTTTAGCAAACATGATGGCAATCATAGAAGGAACCTTGATTACTACATGGAAATCTAAAAATGTACTATTTCCAAAAAACATTGCCACAGAAGAAAGGCCTGAAATCAGTGCTGCAATTGCAAAGCACAGAACACATTTTCCCATTGTATAATATATCAAATATTTTGTTATTTTTTTTCAACTGTATATACATTTTTATTATTTTATTAAAGTTTGTTTTTTTATGTTATTGATGGTAAAAAATAAATTGGTTTATAGTGTTTGCACATTGAACTTTGTATATAATGATTAAAAAAAACTATATCAATATATTTATTTAAAATAAATCTAAAAATGTTAATAAATTTAATATGTTTTTTTATTTTTAAATTAGAACTAAAACATCAACAAAATTAATAAACATTAGCATTAAATAAAGCACACACTAATAATTAAAATGTTATTCAAAAAATAATAAATAACCAAAAAAAAAAATGTACAATTAACAATAAACTAAATTAATTTTTTTATTTAATAGAAAGCCATTTCAGAAGCATCATAATCATTGGAATTAGATAATCCAACATATGATCCATTTGGATCCAACTTTTGAAGATGTACACAGTGTGTCAACATGTGCTGTCATCACGGGATATTAATGTACGCGTTTTGTGGGTGCAACCCCTTCCTCGCAACTCAAGTAGGTGAGAGGAAGGGGTTGCACCCCCGAAACACGTCCACTGATCCCCCATGATGGGAGCTAGCACAAGTTGACTTTAGGCATGGGATCAGGAGGGAAATCCACATTGACTCCCAATTTGTTTACATCTTCAAAATTTGGCATTTACAGGGGTGACATCACCCCATCTGATGAAGGCCAGATCTACTTACTACTGCCTAATGGTGAAAAATACTCACCTAGACATTTTGCAAATTGCAGTACGCCCGGTGTGGTTTATCTTCTTTTATGTGAGTGCGCCTGCTTTTATGTTGGCAAAACCGCCCAAGAATTCTGGAGACGTGCCTATCGTCATCTTGCATCCATGCGGACGTGTAATCCCAGCCTTCCCCTGGGACGACACGTCACAAATGTCCATGATGGTATCTTTCCTAAGGTCTCTTTTGTGATCCTGGATCGTGTCCATCCCGGGATGCGAGGTGGTGATTGGAACAAAACCCTGCTCCAACGAGAGCAGAGGTGGATTTTCCGTCTAAACGCCACCTCGCCACCAGGTTTAAATGGGTCAATTTCCTATAGGCCCTTTCTCGATGGTTGGAGAACAAGGTCCTCCTACAATGAGTAACATTGGATCGCGGACCTTGGGGCGACCTCACCCCCCCGGACTCAATGAACACCTGAATTTCAGACTTTTTTTTAGAGGGTTTCTCGGGTCCATGCGAGAAGGAATGAAGAATATTTCTTGCGCTTGTCTTGACCCTGAGGAGCCTCCTCTTCTCCCTCCGACACCCCTTCTGACTGACATTAGTCTTATTGAGTTAATTGTTCAGGTAATGGTATGTGACCGCATAGAATAATTATGGGGCCATTTGTTATGGGTTCCCAGGACAATTTATTCAGGTTTTCTCCATCTGATTATCGTGTTGTCATTTGAATTAATGATGTCCTATGTACAAGTTTTGTTTCCATCAGGGCCATTTGAATATATTGTATATTGGGTCTCTCTTTCCCCTTTGCTACTTAACAAGTAGCATAATTGGGATATATATTTGGAAGCAACATTATTTTCTTTGCGGTCAAAAAAGCAAACCACCACAAAATTTTCGCCGTTTGCACTGATGTATGGAAGGGAGGCAGTTTTCCACGCTGAAGTTCCTGTTGAAATGCCGGTTAGTTTTTGTACAACAGCTGTGCTGCAATTCTGTGCTCACATATGCAAAGTTATCACTTGCAGTGGAAGTGATTTAAGGCTGCAGGGCTTATCTAGAAATGTATAGGCTGTCCACTTCCTACAATAAGGAAGTCAATACAGCTTTATGTCAGGTTGTGCACCTGCATTTGTTAATTGTCATTAAGATTTTTTTCAATAGTTTCAGGTTATTGTATATATTTGCATTTTATTTCAATCTCTTAAAATAATATATATTATTTCTTTTTTTGTAGCTTTCCCAGATCATTCTCCCACATGAGACTAGTTCTGTTTCTGTCATGGAGGAGAAGAAAGCTGCAATGGAGATTGTGAAAGCCACGAGGGAAAATATTGACAAGTCTCAGAACAGACAAAAGAAGTCAATGATTAAAAAAAAAAAAAAAAAAAAAAAAGTACAGAAAAAGTATAAAAAAAACGTAATTTATACCGTGGGGCAAGAGGTATTGCTGTTCAACATGAGGAAACAAGGCAGGGAGGGTGGAAGGATAGAACCAGACTTCAATGTCCCTTACTCAATACAGGCAATATCGGGGAAGCTGGTCACATTATTAAAAGTAGGGTAATCAAAGTTAAACCTGCAGTGGTTTCGAAAAATGTTCAAATCCCTGTAGGCCGAGCTGAAGATTTGAATGAGCAGTGTGCAGCCCTCATGAACAAAACTAATGATGCCCTAACAAAGGACATAGGTCTGAAGCTTGTAAGCAGAAGTAGGACGTGTGCCACTGTTACTTCCCATTAGTGGGAAGCTGAGGATTTGATCAGCTAAAATGGCCGAGTTGAGTCAGATACAAGGAAGGCAAGGCCTATGATCTCCAGGAGACACGTGTATTGATTTACTTACGGTGGGGCTCCCTAGAGAGGAAATAGATGGGATTACTACACCAGCATAGAAGTGGAAGCAAGTGATTGGGAATGGTAAATTCAGTCACATTAAGTGTTTGTTGCCCAAAAATGGGGCACTTTGCAAAAATGTGCCATGCTTTGAAGACTGGACAACAGCAGGCCTGTGTTCTTCCCAGGACAGCACGGAGAGACATGAAAGTTTATTCATTATGTTGGCAGTCAATGCCTTTCCATGAAAGTGTTTCTAGGAAACAGTGGGCACCCTACAATAGTTTTGCAGTTAGAAATGGGCAGATAGAGAAATGTGCTCACAGTGAGCTTTGTTTTTTGGCAAAGTTGAAAGGAACATATAATCTGCTTTGTCTCTTACTCTTTTCAGGTACTGAGCATCGAGAGGTGGAGCATGATGGGGGGATGCAGACCAGAAGAGAGCCTGAGGAAGATGCAGATGATTTCCTGATGGTGGCTGAATTGGAATGGACTTTCATCTGAGCTTTTTTTTATGACTAACAGGACAAGAAACTTTCATCTGGGACTTAATTTCCACAAACTGCCAAAGACATTGTTAACCCTGTTCAAAAATGTTGCAGCCTTCCAGGGACAACAAAACAAAAGTCTGACCGCCTAGAAGATATGGTGGTCGAAAGGGAATTTTTTCCTCCCATTTAAAATACGGGGGGGGGGGATTTTGCCCTTTCCTGGACAGGTTGGCAATTGTTTGTGCTTTTGTAATAAAGTCCATTTTCTGTTTTTTTAAATAGTAAGGTCAAATAAATTTTATTTTACAAACTGATTCTGTACAGGCTTCAGTCCTATGTCCTTTGTTAGGGCATCATTAGGCTTGTTCATGAGGGCTGCACACCGCTCATTCAAATCTTCAGCTCGGCCTACAGGGGTTTGAACACTCTTCGAAGCCACTGCAGGTTTAACTTTGATTACATCCAAAACCCCTTGCAAGCAAGGCAAAAGATTTAGAAAATAGGGTAATCAATTTCAACATTTATTATAGCATAAGGTAGCAGTTTGTGGAGGAAATACACATCTTGCGTTATCAGGGAATATTTTACTAGTAAAAATCACGTATTCCTAAAAATGTTAGTAAAATAACAAAATCACAGGATTATAAATGCACCATGGGGTGTTTGATTCCGGTCTAGCTCTGCATAGAAGGCAATTATCTTCCATGTTTTATTGTCAAAGCTTTATTGTCTCTCATAGTGTGACAGGTGAAATGACAGAGTGAGTAGCAGACAGTGTGTGTCTAAAGCCTCATACACGGTTCGATTGTTGGCAGGGGATTGTCTGACAGACTGTTGTCCTAAAATTGTGCCGTTGGTACACTCCTTTTTGACAATTGTCCGAAGGGTGGCGTTCAAGAGCTGAAATTCCTCGTAATACATCACTACGTTCACGTTTGTGGCACGACAATTATGTAACGTTCGTATGCAAGACAAGATCCTGGCACACGCCCTTTTGATAAAGATCAGACACTCGGTTGGCCAACATTTTTACGGTGTGTACAAGGCTTTACTGTGTGTGATTACTCCAAAGGAGTGTGTGTTTCTCAGTCACTGTCTCACAGACAGTGAGAGGCTTACACATTATGATGGAGTGTGAGGTACACCGATTAGGAGTTAGGGAAACCAATGAACTCTGCATCACGCACAGTGTCATTTCACAACGTGTTTAATTGACACAGAGAGGGACTCAGTCTCTGTCACCCAGAGCTTGAGAGAGGTGACAGTGTGTGAGAGTTGGAGCCTTAGACCCCTTTCACACTGAGGCGCTTTTAGGCTAAAAATAACCGCTGTAAATACATTTTAAAAGACATCTCCATGTTTACCTGAACTAAAACTCAATGGGTTTCTGAGCCCCCAGCTCCAATTCCCATCATACTTGTAGACTTAAAAAGAAAGACATGTCATTAAAATTAAATATAATTATTTTGGTGATGCAGATTCATAGTCTAGTTTTGAAAACTAAGATGTGTTAAACACTCATAATGTAAGTTTTTGGGCTATACATACAACATTAAAAGACCTTAAATTTCTTTTAATGTAAATTAATGTTCCGAATTCTGTATGATTAACCACAGCCATTGACTCAGATCCAGCAACCAGGCAGTACTCTATGGAAAGAAATGAATATTAATGACATTAAAGCTCTGGAAGATTTAATGGAATTATGGGATGAAGGACACACAGATGAAACTGAATATATAGAAGCTGACCTTCAATCTGGTCAGGCTGCTGCCTCTCCTAAATTAGTTCCTTCCCCAATAATATCCTTACCCAAAGACTATAAACTGAAATCACGTACTTTTCCAACTTTGCAGGGCAATCCCGGTGTGTGGGCTTGTAACTAACAAGATATGCAAAACCAAATGGAAGGGATTGACCCAATCCAATTTAACGCCAGCCCAAAAAGAGGCACTAATTTCTTTATAAACAAGAGATGCGTCTAATTATAAAGCCATCTGATAAAGGGGGCAGCTTGGTTGTAATGGAAAATTCTCAATATGAGTCAA
Organism: Lithobates septentrionalis; assembly: GCA_037952835.1. NCBI lineage: Eukaryota > Metazoa > Chordata > Amphibia > Anura > Ranidae > Lithobates > Lithobates septentrionalis. Next base: position 322,129 of record JBBDGP010002168.1, read on the forward strand.
TGGTTATGAGGCTTCTGCAGAATCGTGAGTGGTACAGAAAAATACCAGAAAGTCATGTTAACTACACAGTGACTCGCTATAGACAACTCTTCAGTTCAGCTTACTATCAGGGACTAATAAATAAGAAGACGTGGGGATTTCTCAAAGTTTCAGCTCCCAAAACTCCAACTCTATATGCCCTCCCCAAAATCCACAAAAATGCCATCAATCCACCAGGGCGTCCCATAGTCTCAGGAAATGGCTGTCTCACAGAGACAGCCAGTGAACTTATTGACGATTTCCTGAGGCCCCATGTAGAGTGATTGGTGTCTTATTTGCAAGACGCCAGTGACCTCCTCAGAACCCTTGATGGCATCACAGTTCCAAAGGGATTGTGGCCCTCTACAACTCCACCCCCCATGATTTGGGTGTTGGGGTTGTAGAGGGCTTCATTTCTGAGAATGATAAAGCACCTAAGACCTATAATAACTCATTTTGGATTTACTTTGATTCATTTTGACCAACAACATTTTTCTTTTTGGACACTCCCACTACCTCCGGATACAGGGAGTAGCTATGAGGACCAAATGTGCTCCCTCATATGCAAACCTGGATCTGGGGGGGTGGGAAAGAGATGATATGCAGGCATTCTTCGAACAGATACCCATCTGGAGGCGATTTAATCGATGATATTTTTTTCATCTGGACTGGTAGCAGAGAGGATTTATCTGCTTTCTTTGTTTTGCTCAAGATTCTCAGATTTAACTTAAAATTCACCATGGAAACCAGTCAACAAAAATTAACATTTTTGGACATACAGATTTTTATTAAGTCTGATGGTGGCATCGGGTCTACACTTTTCCGCAAACCATCTGCGGGAAACACCCTGCTTCATGCTACTAGTTCCCATCCTTTTCCTCTGATAGCCAGTGTACCCTATGAACAATACCTTAGGTTGAAGAGGAACTGCAGTGAACATGCTCAATTTGAACAAGAAGCAAAAACTTTGCAGACCCGCCTAAAACAACGAGGCTACAGTAGCAAATCTCAAAAAGGCCTATCTTAAAGCGAAAAATCAGGACAGATCTACCTTGATTCATGGCAAAAAATCCCCGAAAGTTAACCCAGGGGTTAGACTAATTACTCGGTTCTCTGGCCAGCACCAACAGGTACGAGACATTTTATCAAAATATTGGTATCTGTTGATGGGGATCCCAGTATATCAAAACATCTTAAAGAATTCCCAGATATAACCTATAAAAGATCCAGGTATTTGAGGGACAACTTTGTGCATAGTCATTGTGCCCCACAATCAGTTGCCCCAGTCCAATCCAAGGGGACTAGGCCCTGTCATAAATGCAGTTACTGCCGATACATTTACACATCGAGCCACATTATCCTTCCCAATGTTCGCATGTTTAAGCCTAAATTTTTGGCTACATGCCAGTCCATTGGCATAGTTTACATCATGATTTGTGACTGTGATGCATTTTATAAATCGGTAAAACAAAACACCCTTTTTCATCAGGGACCATGTCTCCTTGGTTTTGAAAAAGAAGATGGAGACGCCCATAAGTCGCCATATGGGACCATAATTTTGATGATTCCATGATGCACTATTTTGCTCTCGAACATGTCCCCCCCCCCCAATGAGAGAGGGGGTGACAATGACAAAATTTTACTGCAACGTGAGGCACATGATTTGCTTCAAATCGTTTGCTTGCACGGACGGCCAGGGCACTCACCGGTTTGCTTGCTAATCAACAATTTGACCGATGTGTGCCTTACCTAGGTTGGCCTATTTGTTTTGCCCCAGATTACTAAGCTGACTCCCTTCTGAGTTTCTATGCGATTTGGATGGGATGTGCGGACTTGTTTTGTCGCTTCCTTCCCCTTACACATCAGCTATGTCCTCATTATATCGTCTAGTGAGGGCATTAGACTTTCCTGTAGGCAATAAAACAGCAGACACATTAGCAAAGGAAGCAGCTTTGCATGGAGAGTTAGTAATTCAACCTGAAACGGTTTCAATTAATGTTGTGAAGAAAACAGACACATTTTCCTTAGTTTTCCGAGGAACAAAAGAGGGACACTTCACTCTTTTCTTCTTCATCGGCTGACATGTGATCTTCCTTTGTTTATGAAAACGGGATCTTATGTCATGACTTGGATGATGGATTTTTGTGTCCTGTTATACCACAACACCTACAGGTGGAATTCACTAAATTCAACCATGACAGTTTAGGTCACATTGGTAATCAAAAATTGCTTGAAATTCTTAGAGAAATTCTATTGGGACAAAATGGAATTGACTGTAGACAGTTTAATTAAATCTTGTCTGATTTGCGCACAAGTGAATTCTAGACCAAAGGGTCAGAAACCTCCTTTACAAAGAATTCCTCCAGCAGATGGTCCTTGGTCTTCTATACAAATAGATTATATAGGGCCATTACCATCAGGAAAAAATGGATTCAGATTTGCATTGGTTTTAGCTGACATTTTTTCAAAGTGGATAGAGATTCTTCCAGTACGCAAAGATGATGCTTTAACATCTGCTAGGATGCTGATTAATCATTTTTTTTTCCAGTTTGGGGTATACATTTGATGTGTAAAACAGAAATATATTTAACTCAAGATTCATTGTTAACTTGGAAAAAGGAATGGTGAATTTTTGGGAAGTTTTCTTCACAGTTCTACTATTATAATTCATAAAAGGAACTTTTGGTAGTGTGAATTGGATCAATGATACATTTGTTTATCAACAAATGAGTGTATCGTTGAATGATACTAGTATGTATGAATGTTACATATCAATAGGAAATTATCAGATGAAATGTGCCAAGGCAAGTGTTGTTGTAATGTCTCCTAGGAAAACTCCATCTGTTGGTAAGAAAAGCGTTTGTGCAAACCCATTTCAGATTAACCATTTCCAATCCAGAACTCTTTTGAGAGAGGGAAAGTTTGTCATTATATTGTGTAACTTTAATGTTTCAGAATGGAAAATTTCTACAAGGTTTCCACAATGTCAAGGACATTTGGTTAACATGGATTTGCGTATTGAGAGATGGTTTAGAATAGTAGAAATAATAACAGAAATAAGCATGGTGTTGTTGAAGGTATTTTAGGAGGGATTGGCACAATTGGGAGTATAACTAAAGTATTAACATCCATACTATTTAAGTCTGATCTTGAAACAGCTGGTTTTAGTGGGTAGTAACGGGATTAAAATACAGAGAAATTTAAATGAAATTTTAGAAAATATGGTTATCAAAACAGATAATATAATGGGTCCATCTCTTTTACATCTTCAAAATATTACTCTTGATTATATGACAACTGAACAACATTCTCATATAGCCAGAGCATGCTTAGAGATCCAGACTGAATATTCCACTAATTTTAAAATAATTGTGCTATGTATATGCTATAAATCATACAGATTTATGGGTAAATAAATAGATAGGATGCAAACAGGATGTTTGTTATAGTTCTTTTATGATTCCAATAGCAGGACAAGAACAAATTTTGGTTTGGTTCCAATTATACTATAAATTACAGTATACAGATTTTGCATTTAACAATGAAAATTCAGAATTAGAACAATTGGATCTGTCATCATGTTTACAATTTCAGTCTAAAGTTATCTGTTTACCTAATCAAGACAAAAGTAATTTTTCATTCTTGTTATCATAATCATACATTATGTTCAGCAAGAATAGAAAAAGTTGAAACAATTTCTGAATTACTCATGTAGATAAAAATAAGGTTTGTTTTCAGATTATGTCAGATACAGAAAGGGTTAAAACGTCACTCTTCTTGTACAAATACAGAAAACCTAATCAAGGCTTGTATTGTATAGAAGGAGACATTGTAGCAATAAGTATTAATGGGTTTAGAACAAATTTAACAAATATGCTTATGAAAAATGTAAGTGCTCTTCCCACACAATATAATATATCTCAGATAGATGGATTTCCTTGGGAAGAACGGGCAAATGTAATTCAAAAGGATAAAGGTTTATTGATATCTTTGGTTAAGGAACTTCAGAATGCAGAAATATTTTTTAAACATGAACAAGGTCATTTGCAAGAGATATCTCATCAATGGTCAGAACTTTCAGGAAGTGGTGGAAAAAATTCAGTAATAGTGTATCAATTTGGGGAAAAACTTCAATAACCTCAGCAGCAGGAAATATTTTATCACATCCTAATGTTATTCTTTTTATTATTATTATGTTATTCATTATATTTCAGTTATGTTTAATGTTTAGAATGAAAAAAATATTTTATCAAATTAGAAATTAAATCAGGAAAGGAGATGATTTATTGCAAAATAAGCTTAAAAGAAGAATGGGTTTTGGAATTACAAACTCAGTTACTAATGAAATTACATCTGAAAATATTAGATTAAAGACAGAGTGTTTGTGACATGGATGATGATGAATGGAATATGAAGTATTATTATTATTCATACTTCAGAGGGGAATGTTATATTTTTAATATTCAAAATTTAATATAGTTTAAATAAATATAGCTCTGCAGAGTTCTCCCTTAATTAGAATGAATGAGTGATGGATTTAATAGGTTACAGATGTGATATTCGAGCTGGATTTGGGTTTTAGAAACTGTCAGGATTTTGGCGAATATTGTACACTTTTGAACACTAATAGCTTTTCCTTTGGTATACCTAAAACCTATAAACCCAAGTCTAGATTATTCCCGATTCTTCAAGGGAACTCAAATATTTGGGCCTTCGTGATTCAAGTCACCAAGGAAATAGAGTCCACTAATTGGCAGCATGGTTCGGTGCCCAATTTATCAAAAAACCTCAAACAAGCACTGCACAATCTTAGTTCCAACAAAAACATTGTTATAAAGCCATCGGATAAAGGGGGTAACCTTGTTATCATGGATAAAACATGGATCCTGCATTACTTTTGGTCCGACTTTAGCACGACTTGCATGCGACGACTTTAAAAGAAGTCAATGCAAGTCATACCAAAGTCAGACCAAAAGTAGTGCAGGGACCTTTTTCTAAGACAGAGAAACTAAAGCAAACAGAAATCCAATGAATGAAAGGAATGAGTTAGGAGCAGTCAGGCTGGTGAGGATATGATGCTAATGATGCCAAACGTCTTCCAGCCAGAAATGAGGTTGGTTCTGTTTGGCTTGCTGAAGCTTCTAATGCACATTGTGAGAATTGCAGTGTGTGTGAAAATGTAGTAAGACATTTCAGTACAGCAGAGGTTCCTGTACAACTGTCTGCTGATTCCTGGTAAAGCTGAAGTTTAGCTTTAAATGTAGCATAATACATTCTCAACTCGGAAGCAGCTGATCTTATTAGAATGTTTGAGATTTTCAAATGAACATAAAAAATTGCCAGCTAAAAACTCTTTGTTCTTAATCTAACTTGTTTTTTTTTTTTCACAGGTCGAAGAATGGCTTTGAAAGTTATGGATAAAAGTAGAACCAGCCGGGAGTCTTTCCTATGGAAGTTCACCATTTCATTCCTACTTTCTTCTCATCCCAACATCATTGGATGCTGTGAGATCATCTTCACCACCTTCAAATGCTTCGTCTTTACCCAGGAACTGGCACCTCTTGGTGATCTGTTGTCTCTGATTGTACCAAATGTAAGTATGTTAAGATAAGTAGCTCTATACAGAACTTGGAAAAAACATATTTGGCCATAAAGTATGAGGAGTTAACAGTTAAACCTCATTCCAGTCCTTTTGGAGAATTTCCCTTCAATTTCTGTGCCAGAGATTGCAACAGGAAGTGAGAGGAAGCTCTCTTGGTTGACATTAGTACAGGTGTCCATGTTGGAGGATTTACACTTACCTTTTGTTCTGGCAACTCCATCACTTTGAATGATGATGGTCCCCAGGACAGTTGATGAAAGTGGATATGGGGCAGGTATAAACATACTGTACATAAGGTATATTAGTGATGGATTATATTGCCATAACTGTTTCTGGATACATATTCTGAATTTCTTCTCATATTCTCTCTATTGTATTTAACATCTAAAGTATTTTTTTTTTGTTAACAGACGTCTTAGTTATTTTATTTTCTCTTTTTAGGTGGGAATTCCAGAAGATGTGGTAAAGAGATGCGCTGTTCAGATCTCCAATGCTCTGGAATTCATAGTGGAGAAAGAACTAGTACACCTAGATGTGAAGCCAGACAATGTTTTAGTGTTTAATCAGGAGTGCCATTCCATTAAGCTCACAGACTTTGGCCTGGCTAAGGTCAAATGGACAGTGATTAGATCCAAGTGTGGCAGCAAACCCTACAGGGCTCCAGAGATGTATGAAATTGCCCCTCCAGATGGACTGGCTGTAGATGGCAGCCTTGATGTGTGGGCGTTTGGTGTCGCCATCTATGTTCTGCTCACTGGGGAGTTTCCATGGTAGGACACCCTCCCTTACGATGAAGAATTTAAAAGTTGTGTTGTCTGGCAGAAGAATTCTGAGGTGGATAATCCTCCTAAAGCATGGAGAGAAGTTCCCACTGGGATACAAAGGATGTTTATTGATCTGTTGGCCATTGACTCTACTAAAAGAAGTCAGAGTGCGGAAGCCCTAAAATACATGGGTGAAATCTGGAAAGAAGAAACCCCAGAAAAGGATGAGGAGCCCATTGAAAACCGTTCTTTCAAACATTCTTTTTTTTAACCAAAACTTTATTTGTTGTTGCAGCAAATAATCATACAGGTATATAGCAAACATTGACAGGGCCAAATACAGTAACAATCTGTCAAAAACATACTATACATATCTTCAAATATATGTTTCAATGCACCATTACATAACTGTTAAAGCAAACTTTGAGCACTTGGTTGAACATCCTGAAAATCAGGACCCAGACTTTTTTCTTTTTCTTTCTTTTTGCCAACAGATTTTGCTAAACCAAGTATTTAACATAATAAAGCTGAAACATTTCACTGTTTTCTCCTCCCTTCTCACCCAACCCCTCCTCTCCATTTACTTTTCACATTTTTAGAGTTGCAATAATCTATCCATTACTAGCTGTGTATGTGGGGGGGGGGGGGGGTGCGAGAGCCGGATCAGCCAGCCATGGCTGCCAGATAGTTTCAAATTTGGTCACGGCATTCCTATGACTATAGGCCAATTGTTCCTTAATCAGGAGTGAGTTTATATACAATCCATTGATTCCCTGTAGGTACATTAGATGCCACCCAATGTCTAGCTATAAGCTTTCTAGCTAGGTATAGTAAGTAGTCTAGTAATCATAATGTACATTTGCTTCTGATAAATCTCATCAATCGCTCCCAAAAGACATAACAGAGGGGTGGAGGGCACCAGTACCTGTGCCAGCCAGATGATATTCTGTGTGACCTTAGCCCAATACCTGTTGAGCTTTGGACATCGCCACAGCATGTGAATGAAATCACCTTGCTGTGTTTTACATTTTGGACATAGGGGTGAATCCCTCAGGCCCCATGTATATAGTGTCATTGGCATCTGGTTCTATGCAGAATAAACAGTTGCAATAGCATATGGGAGGCCGAGATAGAAACCATAGGGATTGAATCAAATGCCATGTCCCATTGATCACCATCAATCTCTCCAATGTCCGTGACCCATTTAGCGCTACATTTCAACGAGGCATGGTCCTGGGTGGAAGACAACAGTACTGAGTACATTTTTGAAATCTGCCCCTTCCTAGCGTTCGCTTGAAGTAGCTCCGTTAGGTGCGGGGGTGAAGTCACAGTCAGGGAGATTATCTGTCCCTGAGCCTGCAAAGCATGTCAGAGTTGGAGATATTGATAAAAACATCTAGTGGGGAGTGTAAATTCTGAGCAAAGTTGTGCAAAAGGTTTCAATACATTCCCTGCTTAGATCTGTGGAAAAAAATACATATCACCTTGAATTTGAATAGGGCGGATCACTCCATGTTAATTAAGTTCTGGGTATCTTGGATTATTCCACAGAGGGGTGAATTCCCGGGGTGGCCTCGACCCTCAGTGCCTCTCGGGCCGCCTCCCACACTTTTCTGAGGAGACCCGCTGTTGGGGCGGTCGGAAAGATCCATTTCCAAATGAGAGCTGGCTTTCAAATCTGGGTTGGCCCGGGTTACTAATCGTACAATAGGATCATCTCTTCCCCACCCCATGATCTGCTGCATTTGGGAGGCCAGAAAATATAGTTTGGCATGTGGTACTGCCAGGCCCTCTCTATCCTTATTATATTGTAGGGTATTTAAAGTGATTATAGCTCCTTTCCGCTTTTAGATGAGATCCTGCCTCTGGGTATCCACACTTTTTTTGAACCATTTGTTAGAGATCCACATAGGGGAGTTCTGAGAAATATACAGCAATTGTGGGGCCCAGATCATTTTTATTAAGTTCACTCTCCCTACCACCGACAGGGGGAGCTTGCACCAGCTAAGGAATTTTTCCCTCTGTTTATCTAACAAGGGTCCCAAATGTAATTCCAGGTAGCTAGAAGTGTCCGCAGTGTCTGCCAGAAATATAAAGGTCAACAAGCTGCTTCTGGCAGCAGATACACCACATGTTGAAGTGTCCTTCAGGAAAGGAACATAACAAAGATAAAATTAGTCTTTTGACCCAGTTCTTGAGAGCTCCCCCCCCACACACACAACTGAACTGGAAGCTATTGGATATATCCTGCTATTTATGTAATTTTTGTCTTGGTTTTTCCTTTTTGTTTTTGGTACTTGCTTAAGGTCCTTTAGCTGTACTAAATACATTTCTGTTGTGTTCAATCTCTATTTAGTGTCCAACATGTATTCTCAAATCTTATACATGTAGATATGGAGGTCTATTAGGCATTTTGTTTTTATAGTTTTACAACTGCAGATAACAGTATTCATATTTGATACATTTTTAAAGTTTCTTTTCATGTTTTAATGTTTTGCTCTCCAGGACACTATGGCCTCCGTTGACCATAATGTGGAAGGTCTTCTGAATAAAATGGTCTCCTTCTATGCACAAGGACTACAGCAGATAGACTTTAAAGAGTACTTCCTCATTGTGGAGGAGCTTGGAAAAGGTAGATATGGAAATTGATTCTTGGTGAAGGACAAGGAAACAGGTGAGTGAATTAATCCAGCCGCCACTTCAGTATCCTTTATGAATATGTATATGGATGTAAATTAAATCTGCAAGATAAAGGCTTTTTCCAAGAGGTCGCTAATTGTAGACTTATGCTGGCCATACACTATACGAAAAATCGGCCGAAAAATCGTTCGTATGGACACTTCGTTCGTTTTTCGGCAAGTTAGTGGGTACAAATCGATAATCGTTTGTGACGTTTTTGTGGAAAAAAAACGAACGGCATGTTTGGAAAATTTCTGCCGAACGTACGATAAATTGCAAGGTTAATGTGTTTCCCGTCCGAACTGCCTGCACTAGGTATATGTAAAAAAACAAACACAAAATTATTTATTCATGTCCACTGAACAGATTATCGGTCATTATATGATGGCACGATCGTTTGCGGTCACGGTCGAACGTTCGTTTTTCGAAAAGGGGTTCGGACGATTTTCTGTATAGTGTATGGCCAGCATTACTCTAAAATAAAAGGAGCATTATAGTAGAATAACTGTGCAACACTCCTAATAAAGAATAGCAGGTAAATGCATTGAGCAAATATGGCCCAATACATACATTTACAACATCTCTATCAATAGAAAATGTTTTTTCAAATATTCATGTTGGAAAAATGATTTAGAGACCTAAGCATTGGGCTGTTTCTTAGGAGTTATGCAAATATCAAAAGTAAATATTGATCACATGTAATGTTGAGTCCAATGAATAAAAGGAAGGGGCTAGGAACAGTCAGCCTGGGGATGATACCATTGCTAATGATGCTGGATGTCCTCTAGTCAGGGAATGACATGGGCTCTATCTGGAGAAGTTCCTGTATAGATGAGCGCTGGTAAGGCTGAAGTTTAGCTTTAAATGTCCATGATACATTTGCAATCTGGGAGGAGCATATCTTATAAAAATGTTGGATATTGTCAAGTTAAAAACATACAGAAATTACCAATTGAACATTTCTAGTTCTTGATCTACGTTATTTCATTTTTTTCACAGGTCAAAGAATGGCAATGAAAGTCATGGATAAGGACAGAACCAGTCAGTGGTCTTTTCTCCATAAATTCAGTATTTCATACTTACTGTTTCCTCACCAAAATATCATCGGATGTTTTGGCTTCTTTTCCACCATTGACTACTTGGTCTTTCCCCAGGAACTGGCACCTGTTGGAGATCGGTTCTCCATGATTTTTACAAATGTAAGTACATTAAGTTTTAGGTATGGCCATTTATTTTCTTATTTTTTAAAGGATTAAATAGAGTTAAAAACAAATATTTTGCATTTTCCATCATTTTCTTTAAATGTCTTGGTAACCAAAGTCATTAAGACACCTTTAACAATAAAATCTATCCCTAGCCTAAAATAAATAAATACTTTATGGCCATACATATATGCTTCAACTGAATCTTTAGTTATCTTTATATTCTCTCCTATTGTATTTAACATCTATTATATTTTTGAACTTATTCTAGGTGGGAATTCCAGAAGACGCAGTAAAGGTGTGCTGTGCAGATCTCCAGTGCTCTGGTATTCATATCGGAGAAAGGACTTGTACACATGGACCTCAAGCCAGAAAATGCTCTGGTGTTTGACCAGGACTGCTATTGTGTTAAGATTTGGCCTCATTAAGGTCACAGGAACAGTGATTAGAGCAAGATGTGGAACCAAATCCTACATGGCCCCAGAGTTTAACATGACCATTTCAGATGGACTGGTTGTAGATGTGGGTGTTTGGTGTCATCATCTACTGCTTACTCACAGAAGAGTTTCCAAGGCAGGTGGTCATGGTTGATGATGAAACATATAAACAGTATGTTGACTGGCAAAATGATTTCCAGGAGGTTAATCCTCCAGAAACATGAAAAAAAGGTTCCTGCTGGAATACAAAGAATAATGTTTATTGATCTTTTGGCAATTGATCGCATCAAAAGAAGTAAAACTTCGGAAGTCTTGAAATACCTGAGTAAAAGCTGGAAAGAAGAAACTCCAGAGTCGACTTTAATACAAGAGGAGGGTGATTCCATTGAAAGTATTTCTTCAGTTGAGTCTGAGGTAACATCTGCTTTCCATCTGAACACGTCACAGAGCAGTGTTTCCATCTCATCATCAATCAGCTCCTTGTCTTACCTATCTCCCTGCTCCCATTTGCCTCCAAGCTCATTGAACGCCTTGTTCATGACCAAATGAGTCGTTACCTCACAGACAACAACCTTCTCGACCCCCTATAGTCTGGCTTCCGCCCACAACATTCTACCGAAACTGCCCTACTAAAACTCACCAATGACCTAATAACTGCCAAAACCAATGGCCACTACTCCATACTCATACTTTTAGACCTTTCTGCTGCCTTTGACACAGTTGACCATCCGCTCCTCCTCAGCAAATTACACTCCCTTGGCCTCCGTGATTCTGCATTATCCTGGTTCTCCTCCTACCTATCTCAGCGCACTTTCAGTGTCACTTACAACTCCATCTTCTCCACTCCCCTTCCCCTCTCTGTTGGGGTACCCCAAGGCTCTGTCCTTGGGCCTCTCCTTTTCTCAATCTGTACCTCTTCCCTGGGCCAGTTGATAATCTCCCATGGCTTCCAATACCACCTCTATGCCGATGACACACAGATCTCTCTCTCCACTCAACTCACCCCCTCTATCTCCTCACGGATCTCAAACTTGCTGAATGACATATCGGTATGGATGTCACACCACTTCCTCAAACTTAATCTTTCTAAAACTGAGCTTGTTATATTTCCTCCTTCACGGTCCCCCTCCTGTGACTTCACCATTAATATCAACAACACAACCATTGGTCCCTCCACACATGCCAGAGTCCTGGGTGTAATCCTTGACTCTGACCTCTCCTTCAGCCCCCATATCCAATCACTGGCTAAATCCTGCTGCCTTAACCTCCGCAACATCTCCAGAATTCGACCCTTCCTGACTAATGACACCACAAAGCAACTTATTCACTCCTTGATTTTTTCCTGCCTCGACTACTGCAACTCTCTCCTTAATGGCCTACCCTTAAGCAGGCTATCCCCCTTTCAGTCTATTATGAATGCTGCTGCTAGACTAATGCACCTCGTTAATCGATCCGTGACTGCTGCCAATCCCTTCACTGGCTTCCCCTACCCTACCGTGTAAAATTCAAAATGCTAACCATAACATACAAGGCCATTCACAACATCGCCCCCATCTACATCACCAACCTCATCTGTAGATATCGCCAAAATCGCCCTCTCCGCTCCTCCCAGGACTTCCTGCTCTCTAGCTCCCCTGGTACCTCCTCCCATGCTCGCCTTCAGGACTTCTCCAGAGCCTCTCCCATCCTCTGGAATTCCCTGCCCAGTATGTCCGATCAGCCCCTACCCTGTCCACCTTTAGGAGATACCTGAAAACTCATTTATTCAGGGAAGCCTATCCCACACCCACATAACTGTCCCTGAGCCACCCCCATCAAATCATTCTTTCCAGCTATTACCTTTTGTACCACCACCCCCTCCCTTTAGAATCTAAGCTCTACGAGCCGAGTACCTCCTGTACCTTTTGTATTATACTGTAATTGTGTTGTCCCCCTTATACATTGTAAAGTGCTGCGTAAACTGTTGTAGCGCCTCTAAGGACCTTCAGGGACTGGGTCCCCCATATTGGGGTCCACACCCCTGGACCTGTAAAGCACCCTTTATGGTTTCCTTGGGCAAGATTGACCAGGAATACCAACTTTAACAAGGGTCCAGCGCCTATAAAAGGACACATTACAAGCAACACCTCGTTCTTGAACCGAGGTTCGGGTACCATCCACTTTAGCTTAGTAAGCCATCCAAATAGATCCGATATCGTCCTCAGTGGGACATTTCTTTGAAGAAACTGAAGAGCTTCAACAGCCATGACCATCACCTTCAAGACACTGGCGAAAAAAACTGAGGCACTTCCTGTGTAGGAGGGGTTATATGGGAGGAACCATCTTACTATTGGTTGCCAGTGTCCAATCACCTAAAGGTAAGCATATAACCCACATAGTCATTATGGTGCTCTGTGTCACGTGATGTACGATAAAGAAAATAATAAGCATCTCACGCAGAAGCAACCTCTTCGGAACTGCCAGAAAACAGGGAGCAATTAAATTCTGTGCTTAATCTCAAAACGAAATGTATTCTTTATTTTAGGAAAGGCTTCTATTGTGAGTATAGAGACAAATGTGGCAAATTCCTCGCAAAAGCTCTTAAGAAATAACCCACGCTCAATCTATTCTATCCATTAAAAATTTAGAAGGTCAAACTACACAAGACGGATCACATCGCATCACAATTTCACACCTTCTATACAAAGCACTATAATCTGCCCTTGCCTCACAAACCCCCAGATTTTCAGGGTAGTAGAGAACACATTTTGTGTACCTACATTGAGGAGAGCGGAATGCCCACTTTAACCCTGTCTGACTGTGAATCTCTAGAATCATCCGTCTTGAGAGCCTTAATAGCCAATAAAAGCTTGTCCTCTGTGATAGGTAAGAGCCCAGGCCCCGACAGGCTTATGGCCCATTATTATAAAACTTTTACTGGCATTTTAAAGGCTCCCCTCCTCCGCGCCCTCAACCGCCTCTAAACCTCACCAACCACATCCACTACCTTCACGTCGGCACATGTTACGCTGCTTCCCAAGCCGGCTAAAGACCCTACAGACTGCTCAAATTAATAGGCCAATTTCGCTATTGAACCTGGACCTAAAACTTCTGGCCATAATTCTGGCCACTAGGCTGACATCCCTTCTTCCCAATCTTATTGGGCCAGAATAGGTGGGATTTATGCCGGGGAGGGAAGCACGTGACAGTGTCATAAAGGCTCTCAACCTGATCCATTGCGCACTCACACAGAACATCGAGGGCCTTCTTCTGTGGACTGACGCGGAGAAGGCATTCGATCTTGTGGCCTGGGATTACCCATTTGCCACCTGCAGACACATTGGTGTAGGACCGCACATGAAGGCATGGATAGCATGTATAGCGGCTTTGTACCACAAACCACAGGCGAGGCTTAAAATAAATGGTACCTTCTCAGAGGCTGTAGATATCAACAATGGCACGAGGCAGGGCTGCCCCCTATCCCCTCTTTTGATTATTTTGTCTCTAGAACCCTTTATTCGCTTAATTAATGCAAACACAGACATAATAGGTTTCCAGATAAGTGATCGCACCTATAAAGTAGCTGCATACGCAGACGACCTCCTATTCTTTCTATCACAACCACACGTTTCAATCCCGAATTTGATTAAAGCCTTTAAAATTTATGGATACATATCCAATATGAAAATAAACTACACCAAGTTGGAAGCCCTCAATCTTACACTACTGCATGACTTACTTGTTAGAGCACATACTTCTTGCTCGTTTAATGGATACAGTCATCCATCACATACTTGGGCATAAAACTTACGGGCAACTTAGTAGATAGCTATAGAGTTCATTTTCTTCCATTGCTAAACAAATTACAAACGGACCTTAAGAGGTGGACATCTAAACCCTTTGTGGTTTGGCAGGGCTGCCATCATTAAGATGATTTTTATTATTATACAGGAGTTATATAGCGCCGACAGTTTACGCAGCGCTTTACAACATTAGGACAGACAGTACAAATACAATACAATTCAATACAGGAGGAATCAGAGGGCCCTGCTCGTTAGAGCTTACAATCTAGGAGGGAGGGTCAAGTTATACAAAAGGGTAATAGCTGTGGGGGATGAGCTAATGGAGAAAATAGTGCAGTTGTTTAAATGGAGGCAGGATAGGCTTCTCTGAAGAGGAAAGTTTTCGGGGATCGCCTAAAAGTGGATAAAGTTGGAGACAGTCTGACAGATTGGGGTAGGGAATTCCAGAGGATGGGCGAGGCTCGGGAGAAGTCCTGGAGGCGGATATGGGAGGAGGTGATGAGGGAGCTAGAGAGCAGGAGGTCTTGGGAGGAACGGAGATGGCGATTTGGTTGGTATTTTGAGACTAGGTTAGTTATGTAGCTGGGGGCAGAGTTGTGGATGGCTTTGTAACTTATTGTTAGTATTTTGAATTTAATTAGTTGGGCGAGTGGTAGCCAATGGAGGGATTGGCAGAGAGGGGTAGCAGACACTGATCGGTTTGTAAGGTGGATGAGTCTGGCAGCAGAATTCATGATGGACTGAAGGGGGATAGTCTGTTTAAAGGTAAGCCAATGAGGAGTGAGTTGCAGTAGTCAAGGCGAGAGATAACCAGGGAGTGAATCAGGAGCTTTGTGGTTTCATTGGTTAGAAAGGGTCGCAGTTTAGAGATGTTGTGGAGGTTGAGGCGGCAAGCTTTGGAAAGTGAAAGTGATTGGATGTGGGGCTGAAAGGAGAGTTCAGAATCTAGGATAACACCTAGCACCCTGACATGTGGGGACGGGTGGAGGGTTTTGCCATTGCTCTTGACAGAGAAGTCAGGGGAAGAGGCACGTGGGGGAAGAAATATTATAAGCTCGGTTTTGGATAAGTTGAGTTTGAAGAAGTGGTGTGACATCCATACAGATATGTCGGTTAGTAAGTTAGTGATGTGTGAGGAGACTGATGGAGTGAGTTGAGGGGTGGAGAGATAGATTTGTGTGTCATCAGCATAGAAATGATATTGAAAGCCATGAGAGGCTATCAGCTGATCCAGGGAAGAGGTGTAGATTGAAAATAAGAGGTCCAAGAACAGAACCTTGGGGGACCCCGACAGAGAAGGAAAGAGGAGTGGAGGAAGTAGAATTGTAAGTGACACTGAAGGTGCGTTGGGATAGGTAGAATGAGAGCCACTGAAAAGCACAGTCACGGAGACCGAGGGAGTAAAGTTTTTTTGAGGAGGAGAGGGTGGTCAACCGTGTCAAAGGCAGCTGAAAGATCCAGAAGTAGGAGTACAGAATAGTGTCCATTGGTTTTTGCAGTTAGTAGGTCATTTGTGAATTTTAAAAGAGCAGTTTCTGTGGAGTGTTGAGGGTGAAATCCAGATTGAAGGGAATCAAGAAGGTTTTTTTCCGATCCTGTGTAGGCCTCATCTGACTTTTTTTTTTTTTCGAAAATTCTGACGGACCTAGAAATGGATCATGTTCTAAATATTTCCGACGGAACCAATCCCTATTTGGAAAACTGATCGTCTGTATGCTGTTCCGACGGACCAAAAACGACACATGCTCTGAAGCAAGTACGAGACGGAAGCTACTGGCTACTGAACTTCTACTTTCTAGTCCCGTCTTACGTCTTGCATGTCACCACGTTCTGGACAGTCGGACTTTGTTGTGACCCCGTGTGTAGGCAAGACCGCTTGAGCGGAATTCCGGAGTTCCGTCGGAGAAACCTTTGGAGTCTATTCCGACAGCAAAACCGGTCGTGTGTACAGGGCATTACAGAAGCAGACCCTGACCAACTAATAGCGGGCAATTTAAATACAGTACAATCCATGTACTTCAATAAATTTTGAGCGAAAATAATCTTTCCAATAGAATGTTTTTTTGTAGTGTCTAGACATACAGCAAAAAACAGGACAAAGAGGAACAACATAATTCTTTTCAGAGCAATCACGCATTTATTCAATATATTAGTAGGAGCCCTTTTCTGGTTCATGTGTACTCTGATGTTTAATTGTATATACTGAAGGATCTCCAGTCTTTGGGACACTCGTATCTATATTTAGATGCAACTGGCTCTGTGGTAGCAAAACCAAAAGAAAAAGCTTCTCACAGGATTTTGTATTATGCTTTGTGTTGGCAAATGACCTCACCTAAGCGGTATACAGTGCCAGTAGCCGAAATGGTAACATCTGATCAAAGCACACCAACAATTCTACATTGGTTATATTGTTTTTGCAGAGACTTATTTAAATTATGCAACCATTCTTTAACCCCGCAAAACAGTAGGAGGTGGACTTCAGCTGGGCAATGTTAAATTCAGGCATCCAATTAGATTAACGTTGTTTAACCACTTCAGCCCCGGAAGGATTTACCCCCTTCCTGACCAGAGCACTTTTTACAATTCGGCACTGCGTCGCTTTAACTGCTAATTGCGCGGTCATGCAATGCTCTACCCAAACGAAATTTGCGTCCTTTTCTTCCCACAAATAGAGCTTTCTTTTGATGGTATTTGATCACCTCTGCCGTTTTTATTTTTTGCGCTATAAACGGAAAAAGACTGAAAATTTTGAAAAAAAATGATATTTTCTACTTTTTGTTATAAAAAAAATCCAATAAACTAAATTTTAGTCATGCATTTAGGCCAAAATGTATTCGGCCACATGTCTTTGGTAAAAAAAATGTCAATAAGCGTATATTTATTGGTTTGCGCAAAAGTTATAGCGTCTACAAACTAGGGTACATTTTCTGGAATTTACACAGCTTTTAGTTTATGACTGCCTATGTCATTTCTTGAGGTGCTAAAATGGCAGGGCAGTACAAAACCCCCCCAAATGACCCCATTTTGGAAAGTAGACACCCCAAGGAAATTGCTGAGAGGCATGTTGAACCCATTGAATATTTTTTTTTTTTGTCCCAAGTGATTGAATGACAAAAAAAAAAAAAAAAATAAAAAATTTACAAAAAGTTGTCACTAAATGATATATTGCTCACACAGGCCATGGGCATATGTGGAATTGCACCCCAAAATACATTCAGCTGCTTCTCCTGAGTACGGGGGATACCACATGTGTGGCACTTTTTGGGAGCCTAGCCGCGTACGGGGCCCCGAAAACCCAGCACCACCTTCAGGATTTCTAAGGGCATACATTTTTGATTTTACTCCTCACTACCTATCACAGTTTTGAAGGCCATAAAATGCCAAGATGGCACAAACCCCCCCCAAATTACCCCATTTTGGAAAGTAGACACCCCATGCTATTTGCTGAGAGGCATGGTGAGTATTTTGCAGCTCTCATTTGTTTTTGAAAATGAAGAAAGACCAGAAAAAAAAAAATTTTTTTTCTTTTTTCAATTTTCAAAACTTTGTGACAAAAAGTGAGGTCTGCAAAATACTCACTATACCTCTCAGCAAATAGCTTGGGGTGTCTACTTTCCAAAATGGGGTAATTTGGGGGGGGTTTGTGCCACCTGGGCATTCCATGGCCTCCGAAACTGTGATAGGCAGTGAAGAGTGAAATCAAAAATTTACGGCCTTAGAAAGCCTGAAGGCGGTGCTTGGTTTTCGGGGTCCCGTGCGCGGCTAGGCTCCCAAAAAGTCCCACACATGTGGTATCCCCGTACTCAGGAGAAGCAACAGAATTTATTTTGGGGTGTAATTTCACATATTCCCATGGCACGTTTGAGCAATATAACATTTAGTGACAACTTTGTGCAAAAAAAAAAAAAAAAAAAAAAAAAAATTTGTCTCTTTCCCGCTACTTGTGTCACAATATAAAATATTCCATGGACTCGACATGCCTCTCAGCAAATAGCTTGGGGTGTCTACTTTCCAAAATGGGGTCATTTGGGGGGGGTTTGAACTGTCCTGGCATTTTATGCACAACATTTAGAAGCTTATGTCACACATCACCCACTCTTCTAACCACTTGAAGACAAAGCCCTTTCTGACACTTTTTGATTACATGAAAAAATTATTTTTTTTTGCAAGAAAATTACTTTGAACCCCCAAACATTATATATTATTTTAAAGCAAATGCCCTACAGATTAAAATGGTGGGTGTTTCATTTTTTTTTTTTCACACAGTATTTGCGCAGCGATTTTCAAACGCATTTTTTGGGGAAAAAAACACACTTTTTTAAATTTTAATGCACTAAAACACACTATATTGCCCAAATGTTTGATGAAATAAAAAAGATGATCTTAGGCCGAGTACATGGATACCAAACATGACATGCTTTAAAATTGCGCACAAACGTGCAGTGGCAACAAAATAAATACATTTTTAAAAGCCTTTAAAAGCCTTTACAGGTTACCACTTTAGATTTACAGAGGAGGTCTACTGCTAAAATTACTGCCCTCGATCTGACCTTCGCGGTGATACCTCACATGCATGGTGCAATTGCTGTTTACATTTGACGCCAGACCGCCGCTTGCGTTCGCCTTAGCGCGAGAGCAGGGGGGACAGGGGTGCTTTTTATTTATTTATTTTTTTTCTTTATTATTTTTTTGCTTTTTTATCTTATTTTTAAACTGTTCCTTTCATTTTTTTTTTTTTTAAATCATTTTTATTGTTATCTCAGGGAATGTAAATATCCCCTATGATAGCAATAGGTAGTGACAGGTACTCTTTTTTGAAAAAATTGGGGTCTATTAGACCCTAGATCTCTCCTCTGCCCTCAAAGCATCTGACCACACCAAGATCGGTGTGATAAAATGCTCCCCCAATTTCCCAATGGCGCTATTTACATCCGGCGAAATCTAAGTCATAAAATGCTCGTAGCTTCCGGTTTCTTAGGCCATAGAGATGTTTGGAGCCACTCTGGTCTCTGATCAGCTCTATGGTCAGCTGGCTGAATCACCGGCTGCATTCTCAGGTTCCCTGTTGAGACAGGAGAGCCAGAGAAAAACACGGAAGACGGTGGGGGGGGGGGCATTCCCTCCCACTGCTTGTAAAAGCAGTCTAGAGGCTAATTAGCCGCTAGGATTGCTTTTACATGAAAGCCGACCGCTGGCTAAAAAGAATGATACCAAGATGATACCTAAACCTGCAGGCATCATTCTGGTATAACCACTCAAAGTCGTGAATGGCGTACCTGAAGACAAAAAAATGGTTAACAATAAAGCACAGTAAACGGTAAAGTATAAAAAATTGCATACCTGAAAAGCAAAACATGATAAAACATAAGAACAATAAAACATTGCAGAATAGAATACAGTAAAAAAGAGCAGAACAATAGAGAGAGAGAATAGAGAGAGAGAACAATAAAACGACAACTATTTTTTTTTATTTTTGTTTGTGTTTTTTTTTTTTTTTTTACACTTTTTTTTTGTAACTGTAACTTTTATAACTGTAACCGCTTCCAGGTTCGGGTCTCTCAAAATGCGATGGCATCTTGGGAGACCCTGTGAAAGTGTGCCTAGTCTGTGCAATGCTGCACCCTACGCTAATACTCAACTAGTGAATGGTAGCGTTCAAAACATTCACCAATGCAAAGACCAGGATTGTCAGGACAGGAGGGACAATAATAGTGAGTGTCACGCCTATATCCGCGCTTGCTGCAGACACAACATCTTTTTTGGGGGGGTTCGTTGGGTAGGGGTACTCGGGAGGACATAAAGAAAATGCCTCTCATGCAGCCGACTGCATTTGGTTGGGGATGTGAATGGGGGAAGTACGGGCGCTGCAGAAGCGGTGGGTTCCCAATTAGGATTGGCGAATGCAGCAGGAAGGGCACTATGGGCACGACGGGCCTGTGTTTGTCTTTTTGGTGGCAGCGGGACACTACTTGTGCTTGCCACCTCACCAGCTTGAACTGCACTTATGGGACTCGCCACGTCACCAATAGGGATGAGCTTCGTGTTCGACTCGAACATCGGCTGTTCGACTGTCCGTCGAATTGCGAACGATATGGGCCGTTCGCGCCAAATTCGTGTGGCGCGTCACGGCCCATAATTCACTGCGGCATCGCAGTGCATTGCTGGCTGATGATTGGCCAAGCATGCACTATGACCCGCATGCTTGGCCAATCACAGCGCCGTCAGTAGAGAGAGCTGTAATTGGCCAAAGCCAGGGTGGCTTTGGCCAATTATGGCTCAGGGGATTTAGTACACACCCCACACTATATAAGGCCGCCTGCACGGCGGCCCTGTGTAGTGTGTGTTCCGGTGTGCTGAGAGATAGAGAGAGAGAGAGACAGTGTCATTTGATTTGAGTTAGATAGATTAGGCAGAACAGTCAGTCAGTTAGCTGCACTTACAGTGTATTGTGTATATATATGCATCCCAGGTGTTGCATATATATATATATACACTGTATTCAGTTTAGCTAGATCCGTTCCTGTTATCTTCTATCTAGACTATTTAGTGCAGTGTGTCCTGCTCACAGTGTTCAGCTAGATCCGTTCCTGCTATTTACATTCAGTGCAGTGCGTCCTGCTCACAGTGTTCAGCTAGATCCGTTCCTGCTATTTACATTCAGTGCAGTGCGTCCTGCTCACAGTGTTCAGCTAGATCCGTTCCTGCTATTTACATTCAGTGCAGTGCGTCCTGCTCACAGTGTTCAGCTAGATCCGTTCCTGCTATTTACATTCAGTGCAGTGCGTCCTGCTCACAGTGTTCAGCTAGATCCGTTCCTGCTATTTACATTCAGTGCAGTGCGTCCTGCTCACAGTGTTCAGCTAGATCCGTTCCTGCTATTTACATTCAGTGCAGTGCGTCCTGCTCACAGTGTTCAGCTAGATCCGTTCCTGCTATTTACATTCAGTGCAGTGCGTCCTGCTCACAGTGTTCAGCTAGATCCGTTCCTGCTATTTACATTCAGTGCAGTGCGTCCTGCTCACAGTGTTCAGCTAGATCCGTTCCTGCTATTTACATTCAGTGCAGTGCGTCCTGCTCACAGTGTTCAGCTAGATCCGTTCCTGCTATTTACATTCAGTGCAGTGCGTCCTGCTCACAGTGTTCAGCTAGATCCGTTCCTGCTATTTACATTCAGTGCAGTGCGTCCTGCTCACAGTGTTCAGCTAGATCCGTTCCTGCTATTTACATTCAGTGCAGTGCGTCCTGCTCACAGTGTTCAGCTAGATCCGTTCCTGCTATTTACATTCAGTGCAGTGCGTCCTGCTCACAGTGTTCAGCTAGATCCGTTCCTGCTATTTACATTCAGTGCAGTGCGTCCTGCTCACAGTGTTCAGCTAGATCCGTTCCTGCTATTTACATTCAGTGCAGTGCGTCCTGCTCACAGTGTTCAGCTAGATCCGTTCCTGCTATTTACATTCAGTGCAGTGCGTCCTGCTCACAGTGTTCAGCTAGATCCGTTCCTGCTATTTACATTCAGTGCAGTGCGTCCTGCTCACAGTGTTCAGCTAGATCCGTTCCTGCTATTTACATTCAGTGCAGTGCGTCCTGCTCACAGTGTTCAGCTAGATCCGTTCCTGCTATTTACATTCAGTGCAGTGCGTCCTGCTCACAGTGTTCAGCTAGATCCGTTCCTGCTATTTACATTCAGTGCAGTGCGTCCTGCTCACAGTGTTCAGCTAGATCCGTTCCTGCTATTTACATTCAGTGCAGTGCGTCCTGCTCACAGTGTTCAGCTAGATCCGTTCCTGCTATTTACATTCAGTGCAGTGCGTCCTGCTCACAGTGTTCAGCTAGATCCGTTCCTGCTATTTACATTCAGTGCGTCCTGCTCACAGTGTTCAGCTAGATCCGTTCCTGCTATTTACATTCAGTGCAGTGCGTCCTGCTCACAGTGTTCAGCTAGATCCGTTCCTGCTATTTACATTCAGTGCAGTGCGTCCTGCTCACAGTGTTCAGCTAGATCCGTTCCTGCTATTTACATTCAGTGCAGTGCGTCCTGCTCACAGTGTTCAGCTAGATCCGTTCCTGCTATTTACATTCAGTGCAGTGCGTCCTGCTCACAGTGTTCAGCTAGATCCGTTCCTGCTATTTACATTCAGTGCAGTGCGTCCTGCTCACAGTGTTCAGCTAGATCCGTTCCTGCTATTTACATTCAGTGCAGTGCGTCCTGCTCACAGTGTTCAGCTAGATCCGTTCCTGCTATTTACATTCAGTGCAGTGCGTCCTGCTCACAGTGTTCAGCTAGATCCGTTCCTGCTATTTACATTCAGTGCAGTGCGTCCTGCTCACAGTGTTCAGCTAGATCCGTTCCTGCTATTTACATTCAGTGCAGTGCGTCCTGCTCACAGTGTTCAGCTAGATCCGTTCCTGCTATTTACATTCAGTGCAGTGCGTCCTGCTCACAGTGTTCAGCTAGATCCGTTCCTGCTATTTACATTCAGTGCAGTGCGTCCTGCTCACAGTGTTCAGCTAGATCCGTTCCTGCTATTTACATTCAGTGCAGTGCGTCCTGCTCACAGTGTTCAGCTAGATCCGTTCCTGCTATTTACATTCAGTGCAGTGCGTCCTGCTCACAGTGTTCAGCTAGATCCGTTCCTGCTATTTACATTCAGTGCAGTGCGTCCTGCTCACAGTGTTCAGCTAGATCCGTTCCTGCTATTTACATTCAGTGCAGTGCGTCCTGCTCACAGTGTTCAGCTAGATCCGTTCCTGCTATTTACATTCAGTGCAGTGCGTCCTGCTCACAGTGTTCAGCTAGATCCGTTCCTGCTATTTACATTCAGTGCAGTGCGTCCTGCTCACAGTGTTCAGCTAGATCCATTCCTGCTATTTACATTCAGTGCAGTGCGTCCTGCTCACAGTGTTCAGCTAGATCCGTTCCTGCTATTTACATTCAGTGCAGTGCGTCCTGCTCACAGTGTTCAGCTAGATCCGTTCCTGTTATCTTCCTACTGACAGGCAGGCTTGTCTGGTTACAGTATATAAAGCTACCTGAAGAAAATTACAGGTGTTCTTTTTGATCCTATTAGTACCACGGTCAGGCAGCTAGACTATTTACATTTAGTACAGTGTGTCCTGCTCACAGTGTTCAGCTAGATCCGTTCCTGTTATCTTCCTACTGACAGGCAGGCTTGTCTGGTTACAGTATATAAAGCTACCTGAAGAAAATTACAGGTGTTCTATCCCAGCTTAGTGCAGCTACAGGCCATTAGTATGTCTGGAAGGCCAAGAAGGAGAGGCAGACAGTCACAAGCCAATAAGAGAGGGCAAGCAGGCTCTGTGTCTAGTGCTGGTCGTGGAGACGGTGCATCCTCATCAGCACGTGGCCATGGGACACGCTTGGCCTTTTTTTCGGCAGCTGGCCGTGTTGAGCCGCAACATGCGGAAGACTTGGTCGAGTGGATGACCAAGCCGTCCTCATCCTCCTCATCCTCTCTCACCCATGCCCAGGGTGCTTTGTCTGGCAAAGCAGCGGCCTCTTCCCTCAGCTCAATGTCATCAGTGACTCCTTCCCTAGCTCCACCATGTCCTCATGAGGATTCCCTCGAACTGTTTGACCACAGTGTTGGGTACATGCTCCAGGAGGATGCCCAGCGTTTGGAAGGCTCTGATGATGATACTGAGCTCGATGAAGGCAGTAACATGAGCACGGACAGAGGGGGTGCCCAAGAAGGACAGCAATCTGGCAGTCATGCTCCCCCTGCTGCAGCATACTGCCAGGTTTGCTCCAGTGATGAGGAGGGAGGGGATGATGAGGTCACTGACTCAACGTGGGTGCCTGATAGGAGAGAGGAGGAGGAGGAGGAGGAGGAGGCGGCACATCACCAACGAGGCAGGATGCCCTCCAGGGGCCAGCCTAAGGGCAGCACATTGACTGCATCACACCCCAAAGCTCCACATGTGCAGGGCGCTGCAGTCTCTGCGCGTTATTCAAAAAGTTCTTTGGTGTGGGCCTTTTTTGAGACGAGTGCATCAGATCGCACCGCTGCTATTTGCAACATATGTCTCAAGCGTATCTCGCGTGGCCAAAACATCTCCCGCTTGGGTACCACATGCTTGACCAGACATATGTTGACCTGCCATGCAGTTCGTTGGCAAGCGTATCTGAAAGACCCACACCAAAGAACAAAGAGGATCTCTCCTTGCTCCTCATCAGCTGAGATTTCCAACCCCACTAGACCTTCAGTCCTCTCTGAGACCTGCAGTGAGAGGAATGAAGGTGTAGAATTAGGTGTGTCACAGCCAAGTACTTGTGGGCAATCTGCTTTTGGTACACCGACGTCAGATTGTACCAGGCAAATTTCCCTGCCCCAGCTGCTGCACCGCCGAAAGAAGTTTGCTCCCAGCCATCCACATGCCCAGCGGTTGAATGCTAGCTTGGCAAAATTGCTAGCACTTCAACTGCTGCCTTTTCAGTTGGTAGACTCTGCCCCCTTCCGTGAGTTTGTGGAATGTGCGGTTCCTCAGTGGCAGGTACCCAAACGCCACTTTTTCTCACGGAAGGCGATTCCGGCTCTCTACCGGCATGTGGAAGGCAATGTCCATGCCTCGCTGGACAGGGCGGTCAGCGGTAAGGTGCATATTACCGCTGACTCATGGTCCAGCAGGCATGGACAGGGACGTTACTTAAGTTTCACGGCGCATTGGGTGACTCTGCTGGCAGCTGGGAAGGATGCAGGACAAGGTGCAGTAGTGTTGGAGGTTGTTCCGCCACCACGCCTCCAAAATGCTGATTGTGACACACCTCTCTCCTCCACCCCCTCCTCTTCTTCTTCCTCCATGGCCTCTTCCTCGGAACCAGCGGTGCTCCGTAGGCGTTCAAGGGGCTACGCAAGTACGCAGGCCAAAAGATGCCATGCGGTGCTTGAGCTGGTGTGCTTGGGGGACAGGAGCCACACTGGGGCAGAGGTTCTGTCAGCTCTGCAGGGGCAGGTTCAGAGGTGGTTGACGCCACGCCAACTTAAGGCAGGAATGGTGGTTTGCGACAATGGCACCAACCTCCTCTCTGCCCTCCGACAGGGACAACTGACCCATGTGCCCTGTTTGGCTCACGTCCTTAACTTGGTGGTGCAGCGGTTCTTGGGCAGGTACCCGGGCTTACAGGATGTCCTGAGGCAGGCCAGGAAAGTCTCTGTGCATTTCCGCCGGTCATATAATGCCAGTGCTCGGCTGACGGACCTCCAAAAGGAGTTTAACCTGCCCAAGAACCGCCTAATCTGTGACATGCCCACCAGGTGGAACTCGACGTTGGCCATGCTGCAGCGGCTGCACACGCAGCAGAGGGCCATCAATGAGTACCTGTGCGACTATGGCACCAGGACAGGGTCAGGGGACCTTGGTTTTTTTTCCCCACGCCAGTGGGCCATGATCAGGGATGCATGCACTGTCCTGTCACCATTCGAGGAGGCCACGAGGATGGTGAGCACTGACAGTGCATGCATCAGTGACACTGTCCCCCTTGTCCACCTGTTGGAGCACACGCTGCGTGGAATAATGGACAGGGCACTTGAGGCAGAACAGAGGCAGGAAGAGGAGGACTTCCTTAGCTCTCAAGGCCCCCTTTATCCAGACAGTGTTCCTGCGTGCCCGCCGATCACACAGGAAGAGGACGAGGAGGAGGAGGAGGAGGAGGAGGAGGAGGAGGAGGAAGATTGTGTCAGTATGGAGGTGGAGCCTGGCACTCAGCATCAGCAGTCTTTAAGGGATCAGTCCCAAGGAACACATGGACTTGTACGTGGCTGGGAGGAGGTGGCTGCGGACGTTGTTGTCCTTAGTGACCCAGAGGACTCCGGACCGAATGCCTCAGCAAACCTACGCTGCATGGCCTCCCTGATCCTGCAAAGCCTGCGTAAGGATCCTCGTATTCGTGGTATCAAGGAGAAGGACCAATACTGGCTGGCAACCCTCCTTGATCCACGTTACAAGGGTAAGGTTGCGGACCTTATCTTGCCATCGCAGAGGGAGCAGAGGATGAAACATCTTCGGGAGGCCTTGCAGAAAGGTCTGTGCAACGCGTTCCCAGAGACTGGGAGGTTACAAACTCCTGTTTCTGGACAACGTGTTGCTGAGGCTTCGGTCAGTCAAAGAAGGAGCGGTGGAGAAGGTGGCCGTCTGACCGATGCGTTCAGACAATTTTTTGGTCCGCAGCCCCAAGGTATGATCGGTTCCAGCAACCATCGCCAGCGTCTGTTTTACATGGTGCAGGAATACCTAGGGGCAAGATCAGACTTGGACACCTTTCCCACCGAAAATCCTCTGGGTTACTGGGTCTTGAGGATGGATCACTGGCCAGAGCTTGCACAGTATGCAATTGAGCTACTGGCCTGTCCTGCATCCAGCGTTCTTTCGGAACGTACATTCAGTGCTGCTGGAGGCGTGGTAACCGATCACAGGGTGCGTCTGTCCACTGACTCGGTCGATCGGCTGACCTTCATAAAAATGAATCAGTCTTGGATCACCACCAGCTACCAAGCACCTGATGCTGATGTAACTGAATAATTTTTTTCAGATCCCTTCAAAGACTGCCTATGTTGATGCTGAGTGATTATCCCTGAGTAATTATCCTCTTCCTCCTCAATCATCACGCTGATAGCTTGTAAGAACATTTTTGGTTCTGGGCGCCACCACCAGTGCCTAAGGCACAATTTTTCAGCCCCTGTCTAACAGGGGCGTGTAATTACAATTTTTGATGCAATACTTTGCAGCAGTGCTCGTTCCTGCGTTCCAACTAGAGTGTCTGTGAGGGGTTGCAGTGTTGTGGCACCAGCACCAGTGCCTAAGGCCTAATTTTTCAGCTCCTGTTCAACAGGGGCATGTAATTACAATTCTTGATCTAATATTTCACAGCAGGGCCCTGTGAGGGCTTACAGTGTTTTGGCCACAGCAACACCTAAGGCCCAAATTTCTGCTGAGTATATAGGGCAGGACCCTACTTTCAAACATCTAACTTACAAACGACTCCTACTTGCAAACGGAAGGAGACAACAGGAAGTGAGATGAAATCTACCCATAGGAAGGGAAATTCTCTCATGTAAGAGTTAATATGGGAAAACAATTTCTCCTTTCCACTGATGCTTTCCAATCCTTGTTCCACAAAAAAACCCAAATTTTCAAAAAACATTTTTCATTGGGACAAAAAAGTGAGGTGAAATCTTCTGAAGAGGAGGAAAGACGCAAAACAAATGTCACAGGGGTGATAACCCTTCCCTATGTTTTCCAAAAAGCTTAGAAAAGATTTTTTGGCTGGAGCTAAACACATTAAAAATGTTCAAAATTACAAAGAGATTCTACTTAACAACAAACCTACAGTCCCTGTCTTGTTTGCACCGCCTGTATACTGCTGTTCAGAGTATATAGGGACCTTTCCTTATTTTAATTTGGGTGCGGGGTTCCCCTTAATATCCATACAAGACCCAAAGGGCCTGGTAATGGACTGGGGGGTACCCATGCCGTTTGTCTCACTGATTTTCATCCATATTGCCAGGACCCGACATGACATTAAACCCGCAAGCAGTTTTAAATGAGATTTTTTCCTTTAAAAATGACATTTGGTGCAGGGACTGTTCTAAACATGGGAAACACGCGTCACTTTACAGGCATACTATAGACACCCCCCAGGTACGATATTTAAAAGGAATATTTCACTTTTTTTTTTTTACTTTAAGCATCATTAAAATCACTGCTCCCGAAAAAACGGCCGTTTTTAAAAGTTTTTTTTGCATTGATACATGTCCCCTGGGGTAGGACCCGGGTCCCCAAACCCTTTTTAGGACAATACCATGCAAATTAGCCTTTAAAATGAGCACTTTTGATTTCGAACGTTCGAGTCCCATAGACGTCAATGGGGTTCTAACGTTCGTGCGAACTTGCGGTCCGTTCGCGGGTTCTGGTGCGAACCGAACCGGGGGGTGTTCGGCTCATCCCTAGTCACCAAGTGTTACTGCAGTGCTGGTTTGACTACGACCGGGGTGTACTAGGCCGCTGGTGCTTGCCAGTTCACCAAAATGCTACAAAAAAAAGTGACAGTGATCGATCGATACTGCACTTGGGTGGGCTGGACTGGGCTGGGCCGGGCGGAGGGGCAAAACGCAGGTGCTAGCAGGTATCTGGGCTGATCCCGCTAACACTGCGTTTTTGGGAACCCTAAACTGCTGGGGACGCCAGTATAGATCTGATCGGATCAGATATTGATGCGTTCAGATACTATACCACTAAGGGAGGTGTACGGTGCGTGTACGGTGCGTGCATGGGTGTTCGCGGTACTGGTGCTAATCTGACGCTGCCTAGGGCGACGCATATCACCGCCGGGCGATCAGGGGGCTAAACCTTTTTTCGGTAATAAACGGCGGGTGCCCTGACACTATAAAAAATAAACAAACTAACCAGCGTCACCCATAACGGTTATACGGTGATCAGTGGTGAAAGGGTTAACTACGGGGCAATCAAGGGGTTAAAACATTTATTCGGTAGTATATGGGGGTCCCTGTCGCTATAAAACACTGACGGCGAACCTAAATATTTACGTCCCTAACTAGCATCACCAGCGACACTAATACAGCGATCAGAAAAATGATCGCTTAGCGACACTGGTGACGGGGGGTGATCAAGGGGTTAAAACTTTATTAGGGGGGGTAAGGGGGGTACCCTAGACCTACAGGGGGGTAACAGTCACTACCCTAACACTGCTGTCACAAACTGACACCATGCAGTAATCAGGAAAAAAAAAAAAAAAAACCTGCTTGGTGTCAGTTTGTGACAGGGGGGGGGGGTGATTGGGGGGGGATCGGGGGGCGATCGGGGGTGTAAGGTATGCCTGGCATGTTCTACTGTGTGTGTGTGAGTGTTGGTGCACTTACATGTCATCTCTCCTCGGCGCTGGAACGGAAACTCCCGAGCCGAGGAGAGATGACATCACATCCTCTGCCTCTGTGTACTATACAGAGGCAGGGGATGTTTGTCATTGGCTGGGAGCGATCGCGAGGGGGGGGCCACGATCGGATGGCCTCCCCCTCGTCTCCCATCGCTTCCAACCAAATGCCGACCGCAGCTGGCACCGGGGGGGGGTCCGATCGGACGCCCCACCCGCGGGAAGGCAATCACGTTTCAGGTACGTGATTTTGCCTGCCCGTGCCGCTCTGCTCACGTATATAGGCGTGAGGCGGTCGGCAAGTGGTTAATATACCAAGCGATGCTTTCGCATCTGTGAAGGAGAACATGTTAGCACGATGGACTGTAATACACATTTGTGCAGCTCACATGATAAAGTTGGTTACAGTTAAAGTAAAATACAAGCCAGGAAGCAAACCAAAGACTTCTCTATTCTTTTGCTCTTCTACAAAATGCAAAAATTTTTTTTTAAAAAGGAGGTAAAGGTGCATCTTATGAGGCTACTCTGATGATGTGCTGATGATCAAATTTGAAACAAATACTTGCCAGGAATATGTCCAACTGATCACACGATCAATAAAAAAATATCAAGGATACAACTATGTCACGTAAACATTGAAGAGACCAAATCGGACTTTGAAAGTGCAGAAGACATACAGAAAGAATGCACCATAAGAGATTCTTCACCATTTCATAAAATGTTTGAAACAATATTATCAGAAACATCTCAACAAACAGATCATGATGAACATGAAAACCAGATAGAAAATACAACATTGTTTATTATTATTCTTTTTTCTACAGTGTGCAATACATGTCAGTGTTGGTGTTTTTTGTGAAGGAACCCATCTCACTCATACGGCCCTGGTGCCACATCAGTGAGATTTATACACTTTTTTTAGTCTTGTGCAATTATCAATAAAGCTGTATTTTTCATTGATCAATTCCATTGTGACTCTCAGATTGATTGCAGTCCTGGGACTGCTTTGGTCCCAACCCCCCTTTTTCTTTCACTAGATGCTATATAGCACTTTTTGCTTTGCACATTTTGAGTTCGGAGGAATTCAGCTCTTCACGACTGTGATTCATCGGCACTATTTGCACCTTTATTTATTACATGGACGATCGTTCAATTGTTTATGCATTGTGTACTGTTACACATTAATACTTGAAGGTTATATACTTTATTCACTTTAGTCACGTTATTAGCACCTTTTGCACTTTATTTGACCACTATCCTTTTATGTGTTCACACATTGATGCATTGTGTACCTTTATTTGTTATTACCGGAAGGCCTCATAGCATGTGCATTTTTTAAGTTATTTTTATCTTTGATTAGCACTTTATTCATTTATTTATTTTGGAGCGTGACACCATCTATTGGTTTCTATATAATTTGTACTGTGGGTAGTGTTTGACCCTCACGGTGTCTGCTGCACCTAGATTGATTTTCATTAAATTTTCCATAGTAGCGCGGGAATATATATTATTCCATCTCATTGCAGACTTGTCTCATCAACAGATGGGCAGATTTCGGGAATTAGTTCCAGATGCAGACCAGATCAGACTGTTGTGTCCTTTGGATTTATGGAAGCCGATTTGATGCATGTGAAGGTTGCTATTTGAAATTCATTGGCTCCCTCTACGTGGGCATGTTATGAATCTGCGTGGAATCCTTGGTGTTCTATTTTGTAATAGCGCAATGTGTCAAATGACTGCGTTACAGAAGATTTAGTATTGTCATTCTGACTTTTTTTAATGGCTAGTAGAAACTAGCCATAATAGTATTATCAATAAATAGCCATAGTATTCTCCTATTGTGAAGACAGGTGTGTCTTTTTTTCAGTAAAACAAGCTTTAAAGGGCTATCATAAAAATCACAGCTTACTTGATAAAGAGATTGCCAATTACTGAAGATCTATTAAGATATGCTCTGCTACTGCGGTAGTGCGTTTTTCACCATTTGAATCATTGTTTAAACTGTCTTTTTGCTTATGTTTCTATGTAGCTTTTAGGATCTCTGAGCTGCTTCCTCCTAATCCAACTGCTGGTTCAGGTCTTCTGCTTTCTTCTGTGGTTCTGCATTCCGGAGTTCTTCACATGTTGTTATGCAAGAATAAAAGTGTGTGTAATGCCCCGTACACACGGTTGGACATTGATCAGACATTCAGACAACAAAATCCTAGGATTTTTTCCGACGGATGTTGGCTCAAACTTGTTTTGTTTACACACGGTCACACAAAGTTGTCGGAATTTCCGATCGCCAAGAACGCGGTGACGTCAACCATGTACGACGAGACTAGAAAAGGCCAGTTCAGAACCAAGCGCGACACCCTTTGGGCTCCTTTTGCTAATCTCGTGTTAGTAAAAGTTTGGTGAGAGACTATTCACGCTTTTTCAGACTCGTGGCTTTCAGATCGTTTTCTGCGGTTCAGTTTGTGCTTGTGGGTTTGTATCTGCTCTTCAGTGCGTGCAAGCAAGCTACGCGTGACTTTCATTAGTCATTGTGTTCTTGTTCGTTCGTTGCCGTTTTTCAGGTCGCTCTTCACAGGCCTTGCTGTTCTTCTGTGCGTTCTGTTACTTCGTTCGGAGCAGCCGACCGTTTTCTAGCCATGTTACGCATACGTACTCCTCGTAGAGTTCGTGCTGTGCGGGGGCTTGGTGTTGGGGTCCTGACCTTGACACAAGTCCAGTCCATGAACAGGGTGGGGAGGAGTTCATGGACCAAGAATTGGTTGCTTCAGCGTGACCAGTTCTCTCATATGCCTTTGCTCCGTGAGATCCATGAGAATAATCCTGATGATTTCAGGAACTTTCTCAGGATGACGGACCCCGTATTTCACCGTTTGTTGGCTTTGCTGACCCCCTATATTAGCAGGCGGGATACCTGCATGAGGCAAGCCATCACTCCGGAGCAGAGGCTAGTCGCCACCCTGCGGTACTTGGCGAAGGGGAAAAGCCTGCAGGACCTCAAGTTCTCGACAGACTAATTACCATGATTGCAATATGTTGTGAATGTCCCCGTTTTCCTCATGCATGCTGTAATTTTTAATGCTCTCTTTGTCCTGCAATGCATATTTGCCTTCACTAACCTCCCCAGCATGCTATGCTGGGCCAATATCCACCTAGTCTAGCCACTTAATGTATTTTGTCATCCCCCTAAAATGTTTCCAAATGGTCTGCATGTCCTTAATTTGATTTAGAATCCCCCTCCCCCCCAAAAAAGAAAAAAAAATATCAATGGGCCATCAGTGTGGGTGAGGAATCTGATAAGTGGGCCTTATATTTTAGTCTTTAAATAATACTTAAAATTAATGTTATACTGATGCTGGGCAAGAATGTTTTTTGTGTAATGTAAAGTACTTATATTTTTTTTTTCTTCTTTGACTCCTCAGTTTCCTTCAATTCCGCAGGAATGGCAGACTGTGGCATCCCATTTTGCCACCTGTTGAGACTTTCCCAACTGTGGAGGGGCTAAAGATGGGAAACACGACCACATCGTGCCACCACCCCATTCGGATGTCAGATGGAGGAGTCTTTGCCCAGGACGGAGTTCTGTACAATGTACAACGGAACAATGTGACATTTTATCTCTGGGCGCTACACCTTTCCTTGATCTGTGTTATAAATTGGCTATACTACATGTGTCAGCTGCCGCAATTTTTTTCTTTGCATTATTGTTGACACAGCGCAGAAATACCTAATTTTTCTCTATCGCATCCTTTATGTCCTGGTTTATACCGTACACCGCTCCGGAACTGTGCAGCGTACAACAAAGGGGAAAAGTTGCTGCTGCACCCAAGCATTGATGTCTGGGCCTTTGGGGTGATGGTATACACATCTATGTCCAGGTCCTTCCCCTGGAAAGAAGCAGGGGGTCATGATCTCGTGTATCAGAACTTTGCTTGGGGGCAAATGAAGAAGGATCTGACCTTAGCATCAGGAAAGTGGTGACAATTCTCCATTGAAGCCAGGCAGATGTTCTGGGACATGTTGGCCCTCAATGCCTCTCAGAGGTGTTCTGCTTTGGACATTTTAAAATACCTCCACCTACCATGCAAAGCAGAAATGCCTCCAGAGAATCTGTCCAGGAATACGGTAGTACGTGTGACATAACTGAGTACATGATGTCCATTATGGAGCCTCATGTCTCCTAGATCCAAAGAAAATCAATCTCCCTCAATATTGGAGGAGGTGGAAATCCTTTAAAAATCATTTTTGGTCACCTACTGAGTAGAAGACTGCTGACTTTTTTTCTGTAGCTCTATAACTGCTTGATATATCTGCACAAATGCATGGATTTTTTTTTGGGGGGGGGGGGGGGTTTCTTTTCTCTATGTTACTATTTGTCACATGTAATAAAATGTGGGTTTTGCAGTTCTGTAGCAGGCATGTATAGTAAATTATATTATGGACATAATGATTGAACTAAAGATATAAAATCCATTGTTGCAGGATGGAGTGAGGAATCCTTGGATACATTGATGGAATGACATTATGAGATCGTCATGTCCCCCCCAGCTGCATAATGTAGTAACTTTTACTATCCGGTTACTTCTCCTGTGCATTGGGTGGTGCTCTTGTACTTCTTCACCTCTAGTTTATTGAATATTAGATAACTATTTTAACAGCAATACTACAACTATTATTTTACAATGTCCTATGTGACACCTTCCATCCACAGGGATATTGGTATAGTTAAAACGATATATTTGGAAAATAATGTTAATAAACCAAAAGAAAAAAAAAATTCTTTGGATTGGCGACACTGCTCCTCATTAATATTCTTCTCATTCTTTTCATTTTTTCATTTTGTTGTGATATTGCTACAATATGTTGGAAACTTACTAACTTTTTGGTAAAATTAAAGTTAATAAACTAATATGTTCTAGTAGTTATTTTCTGGCATAAGAAATATTTTGAAAAATATCATGAACATAACATCACACCCTGGGGGTTACGCATTCAAATTTTCCCTAACCTCAAAAAATTTGATGATAAATTAAAATTAATGTGGGAATCTAACTAACAGACTTGCTCCTCTCGAATGATTGCCATCCTCTGCTCCCAATATGAACATAACATTTCTGTGCTTGATGAGCAGATACAGAAGTGGGCTGTCGAACACTCTTCGATAGCCACTTCTCCTGTCTTTGCCCAAAGAGAAAAAGAGGTGAAGGAAACCATTGAAAAATATACAGGTGAGATCATTAAAAAGGTAAAGAATCTAAATTCCTGAGGGAATATTTGGCATATGGAGGGTGGCTCTGCCTACAAATGGAATTCCCATACACAACCCAAACACTTCCCTAGAAAGAGAACTTACGCACCTCCAAATGAGGAAAATACTATTCCCAACTAGGAATGAGCCGAACACCCCCCTGTTCGGTTCGCACCAGTACATGCGAACAGGAAAAAAGTTTGTGCGAACACCGTTAAAGTCTATGGGACACGAACATGAATAATCAAAAGTGCTAATTTTAAAGGCTAATATGCAAGTTATTGTCATAAAAAGTGTTTGGGGACCTGGGTCCTGCCCCAGGGGACATGGATCAATGCAAAAAAAAGTTTTAAAAATGTCCGTTTTTTCAGGAGCAGTGATTTTAATAATGCTTAAAGTCAAACAATAAAAGTGTAATATCCCTTTAAATTTCGTACCTGGGGGGTGTCTATAGTATGCCTGTAAAAGGGGCACATGTTTCCTGTGTTTATAACAGTCTGACAGCAAAATGACATTTTGAAGAAAAAAAACCCATTTAAAACTACCCATGGCTATTGCATTGCCGACAATACACATAGAAGTTCATTGATAAAAACGGCATGGGAATTCCCCAAAGGGGAACCCCGAACCAAAATTTAAAAAAAAAAAAATGCCGTGGGAGTCCCCCTAAATTCCATACCAGGCCCTTCAAGTCTGGTATGGATATTAAGGGGAACCCCGGGCAAAATTTTTTAAAAAAATGACGTGGGGTTCCCCCTAAATTCCATACCAGACCCTTACCCGAGCACGCAACCTGGCAGGCCGCAGGAAAAGAGGGGGGATGAGAGTGCGCCCCCCCTCTCCTGAACCGTACCAGGCCACATGCCCTCAACATTGGAAGGGTGCTTTGGGGTAGCCCCCCAAAACACCTTGTCCCCATGTTGATGACGACAAGGGCCTCATCCCCACAACCCTGGCCGGTGGTTGTGGGGGTCTGCGGGCAGGGGGCTTATCGGAATCTGGAAGCCCCCTTTAACAAGGGGACCCCCCAGATCCTGGCCCCCCCCTGTGTGAAATGGTAAGATGGTACTTACCCCTACCATTTCACTAAAAAACTGTCAAAAATGTTAAAAATGACAAGAGACAGTTTTTGACAATTCCTTTATTTAAATGCTTCTGTCTCTTGTCATTTTTAACATTTTTGACAGTTTTTTTAGTGAAATGGTAGGAGTAAGTACCCCCTTACCATTTCACACAGGGGGGGGGCGGGATCTGGGGGTCCCCTTGTTAAAGAGGGCTTCCAGATTCCGATAAGCCCCCCGCCCGCAGACCCCAACAACCACCGGCCAGGGTTGTGGGGATGTCCTCATCAACATGGGGACAAGGTGTTTTGGGGGGCTACCCCAAAGCACCCTCCCAATGTTGAGGGCATGTGGCCTGGTACGGTTCAGGAGGGGGGGGCGCACTCTCATCTCCCCCTCTTTTCCTGCGGCCTGCCAGGTTGCGTGCTCGAATAAGGGTCTGGTATGGATTTTTGGGGGGACCCCACGCCGGTTTTTTTTTTTTTGGCAAGGGGTTCCCCTCAAAATCCATACTAGACCTGAAGGGCCTGGTATGGAATTTAGGGGGACTCCCACGTCATTTTTTTTTTTTAAATTTTGGTTCGGGGTTTCCCTGTGGGGAATTCCCATCTTGTTTTTATGAATGAACTTCTATGTGTATTGTCGGCAATGCAATAGCCGCGGGTAGTTTTAAATGGGTTTTTTCCTTCGAAATGTAATTTTGCTGTCAGACTGTTCTAAACACGGGAAACATGCGCTCCTTTACAGGCATACTATAGACGCCCCCCAGCTACAAAATTTAAAGGGATATTACACTTTTATTGTTTGACTTTAAGCATTATTAAAATCACTGCTCCTGAAAGAACGGCCGTTTTTAAAACTTTTTTTTGCATTGATCCATGTCCGCTGGGGCAGGACCCAGGTCCCCAAACACTTTTTATGACAATAACTTGCATATAAGCCTTTAAAATTAGCACTTTTGATTTCTCCCATAGACTTTTAAAGGGTGTTCCGCGGCATTCGAATTTGCTGCGAACACACAAAATTGTTCGCTGTTCGGCGAACTTGCGAACAGCCAATGTTCGAGTTGAACATGAGTTCGACTCGAACTCGA
Source organism: Lithobates septentrionalis (assembly GCA_037952835.1). Taxonomy (NCBI): domain Eukaryota; kingdom Metazoa; phylum Chordata; class Amphibia; order Anura; family Ranidae; genus Lithobates; species Lithobates septentrionalis. The sequence goes on from JBBDGP010002168.1 coordinate 358,914, forward strand.
AGCTCATCCCTATTCCCAACATCTCTTCCACATCCTCAATATCCTCTAGCCAGTCTACATCTTACCGTGATCTATCTGAGGACAGAATAACTAAAAAGAGAAAAAGTAACCCTGATAGTCAATCCCTAGAGTCCTTTAAACGTATGTTTGGAACAACACAGAATCGCAGACCCTCTGGTCCACAAATGAATACACAGTCGCAATCGTCACAGCCCCCATTATGCAATACTGCACTAGGCACTTTTGCACCATCCTTAATTACAGACTCAACGTTTTATGAAGCTATGTGCTTAAAGATTTTGCAAAATAGAGATACAGAATACAGGCCAATTACCAAAACTGTGATTGATCACTATAATAGTGAATACTACACCGTCAAGCCCACCGTCAAGGCATCATCGATGTAAACACTTGGAATTTCCTTTATATCAAAAAATCCAAAAATTCCAACCTTCTATGCCCTCCCAAAAACTCATAAATCTTTAGTTTCACCCCTGGGCAGACCCATTGTGTCCTGGTGTGAGTGCTTAACTGAAAATGCTAGTAGTCTTATTGATCAATATCTTAACCCACATGTTATGTCACTCACTTCCTATATAAAAGGACACAATGGACCTGCTTAAAAGTATTGAAGGGGCCATCCTTCCCCCAAATACATGGTTAGTGACTATTGACATAGAAAGCCTCTACAACACCATCCCCCATGAAAAAGGTTTAGCAGTCAATGAAGGTCAATTAAAGGATAGAGGCAAATTAGCCAACTATAACAAATTTGTCATTGAACTCCTAAGATTCATTCTTACACTGAATGTTTTTATTTTTGAATCCTCCCACTACCTCCAGGTGCAGGGGGTTGCGATGGGGACACGCTGTGCCCCATCGTACGCCAACCTGTACCTGGGGGGGTGGGAGAAGGAACTATTCGCCAGGGATGATCTGCCCACCCTACTTGGGCACGTCGCCACCTGGCATCGATATATCGACGATATATTTGATGTTTTGGACTGGCGCGAGGGACGAATTGGACCTCTTCATGATCATCATTGGAAACAACCACTACAACCTCAAGTTTACGATGAACTGCAACCTTATCAAAATTAACTTCTTAGATCTTGAAATCCTTCTCAATAGTGATGGCTCTTTGGGTACTTTTCTTTTCCGTAAACCGTCAGCTGCCAATACCATTCTACACGCAACCAGTTCACATCCGGTCCCGTTGAAGAGAAGTACACCATACAGCCAATACCTTCGTATACGAAGGAACTGTTCCAAAGACGAAGACTTCCATAGGGAAGCCTGTAATCTTTATTCAAGACTACATAATAGAGGATATGGCCACAGTTGTCTAAAGAAAGCCTTCAACAAAGCCCAAAGGCAAAATAGGAATTCTCTAATTTATTCCAACCGGAATAGGAAAAACAAACTAATGCATTAGAATTATCACCCTGTACTGTAGGCAGCATCAGCAAATCCGTACAATTCTTAAAAAGTCTTGGCCCTTACTTTCAACAGATCCTGTAATTAATAAATACATCCAAGCCCACCCGGTTATCACTTTCAAGAGAACCAAATCCCTAAAGGACAGGCTAGTCCACAGCCACCATAATATAACACCCACCTCAGTCCCTAGTTTGACAGGAACTTTTTCCTGTGGGGGCTGCGATGTATGTAAGTTCGTCAGCAACAGTTCTGGTATACGTCTTCCCAATGACATGCCAAGTGACATGCCAAACCCCAGTGTAATTTACATCATGCAGTGTCAATGTGTGCTACTACATTGGTAAAACGAAACACCCCATGTAGGTCCCATTGCCAAAAGAAAAATGCTAACGGCTGTTAGCACACATGTAGGCTTATACCATAAATTTTAATTCCCAAATGATTTCATTTTTCGCTCTTGACCATTTGCCCCTCAATGCCAGAGGAGGCAGTGTGGATCATACTCTACTTCAATTAGAGGCAAGATGGATACATGACCTCCAAGCCATGAGCTATCCTGGCCTCAATGAAACAGTTTCAAGCCTTTTCTATGACTCCATTGGTCTACCTATTCCACCAGTTAGAGTCAGTATATCCCCTCTGTCCTTCCCCCTCTCATCCTGCCCCTTTTCTCACCCATTCCCTGTCCTGTTCCTCCATCATCCACCTCCCCATCACCCTTCCCCTCCCCATTGTCCCTTCTCCCCCCTATTGCCCATACAATTCTCATTTCTCTTTGTATCAATTGAATGGCAGCTTGTTCATTTATGTATATGTAACACCATTGTATGTATTTCCCCCGTACTGATATATATACTGTAATGTAGTACGTACTTTTGTTTATATATTTTTTGTCTATATATTAATTGTCTTACAGAAAAATAAAGTGAGTTGTCTATATACTGTATAATCTATGCTTGCCTATTGTCCAACAGATGTCTGCCCTCTCAACCATCAGTTTCATCAGATTTCCCCCATGCTAATTCCAAATTGTCATTCATGTTTCACATTTTCATACCAGTGAGGAGATCGATTTAGCAATTTATTCACCCTCTCATTCACTCTGTCCCTTTCCCTACTCACTTGATTCAGCACATCACCTACACTCCCTGTATCTATTTCACTACTTTTCTACTTCAATTACTGCGATCTTGTGAACAGAGACGGAGGACAGAGGTGCGCCCACTTAATTGGGCTATGTCAGCTGCTCAAGCATTCGCCCCTCCCTATCACCACACAACTCGCATTGTCTTCTGGGGAGTGTAATTTTCTACACTCCTCCTTAAACGCTCTTTCATTGGAGCCTCCTCTCTTTCATTGGATACGGGCGGACACATGTCTTGCATGTACGTGCATATTTAAACACCCTTACTATACGCCAGGTCAGATCACGGACAGGCTGCCATTCCAGGTATCTCTTTCCAAACAAGGTAAAATTTAATTATCTCTTCTTTGCGGTTACTACTTTTCTGAATGTGAAATTGTGCCTCAACTACGTTTTTTTTCACTTTCCAAGTAGCGATGATCATTATGCCAAATAACAATATCTTTTAAACACCTGTTACCATCTCCAAATTTCCCCCTCTTGAAGTGGGGGAGACAATCTGTAAACAGGACTTTGGTTGTCCTTAATCTGGTCAACTAATATACTTATCTGCTAACTAGCATCTACAACTTTTAGTGTCAACCCTACTATGGGTATACATCGTATTTGTACATGTTCTTCCTCACACTCAGCAGTCATTCCTTGTAGCCCTTACCATCGCTATCATTATATTTTCTCTACTAGATAAACATCATTACCTGGCAAGCCCTTGCTCTCCTTTAGACATAGCCGGGCTCTATGTAAGTAGAACTTTTGCTCTCCTAGCCCATTCTCACTATTTTTACTCCTATAATACAGCATGTTCCCACTCTGCTCACTACCCTATTGATTGATCCCCTTTCCTCACTTCCTCACAACAGTGGCGTCTCACACCTTCAACACATATCCCCCTTCCCCTGCACCCACCTTCCCCTTTCTTCTCCCACCCCTCCCCCCTAAGTCCTCTCCCTTCTTTTCCTTCCCCCATTTTTCTTCCCCCCATTCTTCCTCAGTCCTCCCCCTCTTCCTCCCTAACCCCCCTTCCTCCCCCCTCCCATTCTTTCCCTCCCCAATTCCTCACCTTCTCCCCCCCCTTTTTCCCTTCCCTCCCCTTTCTTTAGCTTTTCCCATCTCTATTCCACTCTAAACCCTTCCTTATATGGCAGCCACAGATCTCATGGCCTCCATCTGGGCCCACCCAGACTAAACCTCTTCAGCACAGAGCAAAGTCCGTTCTCCTACACCTGGCTTGATTCCCCTAGCAGGTAACTATTCACCAGATGGCAGCCAAACAAATCAGCTTTGGACAGCCGCTAATGCTTTCTTTTTATAAATATATTTATTTCTTTGTGAATATTTTTATGGCTTCTAATTGTATCCTATTTTATGCAGCTACATATCCACTTTGGTCCCTCAACATATTCCCTGAGGAAGCCCCACTGGGCGAAACATGTAGGGATTACAGTGCTGAGTGACTGTTTACTTCCAATCTAATCTGATATGTACTGCTGTATGTCATTTTATGTTACTATGTCTAGCCAGCATAATTTTTAAATTTTGTATATGTTGAATAAAATATGAACTAATTTTTTCCTGGATGTCTGTTGAAATCTCTTTTCCCGGCACCCATAAAGTCCCACTAAATTATCCTCCTGACTACATGTTAATAAACACATTGACCTAGCATTACACAATGCAAATATTTGTAATGTGAGCAGTTACGTGGTTTATGTTTATTTTGGTCAGGGTATTAGTAAAGCAATATTTTGTATTGAGACTGTTGTGGACAATAGTCTTGTGAGTGTCAGTAACTAAAATTAACATTTAGTCCATTTATCAGTGAAGAAACTAAAATGTACCTATAATAGTCCACACAAAATCTAACTATGTAGGAACCAAGCCTATTTCTCACACTTCTTGTTTACAATTTAAAATTAGTAGAATATAACTTAGAACCCCCTAGCTGAGACCCTGGGGGGGGGGGGTAATACAATTTTTTTTGGCCAGCATATTAGAGGAAAAGTAGTGTTGAGAAGATTGGTGTGTACATTTTGGGGAGCGCTTCTATAGAAATGTGTATCTTGAACACACAAAATATCACATTGGAGAGAATCTGCTTCACGCCATAATGATGCCCTTTTTGGCCGGGTGGTACACGCCATGGGCGTTAATAGAAAGAATTTAAACTGTCGTACCCTCTGTGGTAAGTATACTAATGTTCACCATACCTCTCCTTTAACTCCTAAAATGAATAGGTGCCTTCATAACACTAAGCTAAGAATGCATACTCCTAGAGAGATCGGTGCATTGTATTAGCAGTGTCTGTAGGCTCGGTATACATTATTTGTTCATCTGTATTGTGTGGCTGCTGATTGCATGTAGATTAGTGTCAGTGTGTGGAGTGCAGATCTGTCAGACAGGGACCCGTGTGTGGGAGAAGACATAATACAAGGATTCTATCTCACAGAATAGCTTGAGCAATCTCAGTACCAGAGCATCAGATTGTATGCAAGACGTGTCCAGCCAGATAGATTTTGGAGAAGTTCCTCTAATGGCAGCCAGCTGTATTTCGAAGGCTTTGATAACTTTCACAACTGATTTTACCTTCACAACCTAAGCTCTCTCCTCCACTAAACAAGGATGCTCTAGTCAGCAAATAGCCATAGACCATTCATCCCTGACATCTGGTGGGAGATTAGAGTGTGTTTTAGAGAGGTTAGTGGTGTCCAGATTGGAGAATTTTGAGACTTTTTTTTGGCAACAACTTGCCGGAATGCTGGCTGACACCAAAAGACACTTGACAGAAGAATCTGCTACAGGGGACCTTTATTTGGCCCTACCTATCAAACCTAAAAGGATTGGATTGGATCCATACTAAACCATTTTTATTGGTGTAGTAGAGCTTGTTAAGGAAACGAGGACGTTTTTAAAGAACTTTGGCATTCTTTATTACATCATATAGTAAATATTCATGTATGGAAAATTGGCGATATAGAACACAAATGCTCGCATGATGAGATTGATTTGGATGCTCCAAAGGTTCCCTGGTTAATCCAACAGTCACCTGCATTTCATGCATTATCCACAATTGTTTTGGATCCCAAATTAGAAAAGGACATTAGAAACATCTCACTTTTTTTTTGTCAAACTGGTGTGATAGAAACGTATCGTCCTAAACTAATTCATTATAAAATTTGATTCAATGGATGCCAGAACAAAATTGGCGGCATTAAGCCACAATCATAATGTGATATGTAAACCGGCTCTGACAAAAAAAAAAAAAATAAGATGACAGTGGTGAGGAAGTTTTAGTGGAACGAAAAAATGGCACCTACCAGCCACGAGGACAAATTCAGTGAGGACTCAGTCTGCACCTAGAGTTGCCACCTCATCCCTTTAAACCCGAACACATATGAATTACACATGTTCTGAGGCTAATCAAGCGCAGACAAGGCAACAAGTGAGTTTAATCGCCATCTTAATCTGCCACAGAACCTGTATATGTGTTCGGTTTTAAAGGGATGAGGTGGCAACCCTAGTTTGACATGTGGTGAAAATTTCATGTCAATAGCTTTAGAAATAGATTTACCTAGAAAAATTTTGACGTTCAATACTTATTTTACCTGCTGTATTTACTATAGATACAATTTGTGTTTGCTGTACATACAGTTACCCTATCACTATGTCTTTGCGTGGGAGGAAACCCACGCAGGCACAGGGAGAACATGCAAAGTCCATGATGGATGCATCTTGCCATGGCAATATTTGCTCTCTGTGCGGCCCTGGAAATGGAGGAACCGCAGAATGGTCAATACATAGACACCCATGTGCCAAAGTTAAATTAGTAACTTAAAAAAACTTTAATCGTGAAAATATCAATGTAATAGATTGTCCTCAGAATTTTCTGAAATGTTTAAAGCTTTTGTTTAATGGTTCTGATTTCCACTTGTTGGAGAAGAACTTTACCAGCATGTGAATATAAAAAAAATTCACAAAGCTTTAATATCTGCGTCAGACATTTGTGAACACAACTAAGAACAGTACAGGCACCGGGATTTACATTATTGTGTCATCTCTGAGCATGTCTCAGTGCAAGTAGTAGATGGTGACCGTGTATGATGCCTGAACAAATATGGCGCTGTCTTTCTGGAGAGAAAAGCAGAAGAAGGCATTACAAGGAGTGCTGTGATATCTGTGGGAGGTAATAAATACCTAGACATGTTACACTGGCACACTACTAAGCATGCTGCACTTATCAGGAAAATATATGTGATTTAGGCTGGCTGCTATGTATTTGTGGGGGTTGCACATAGGGTTGCCACCTCATCCCTTTAAACCCAAACGCATATGAATTACACAGGTTCTGAGGCTAATTGAATGTAGATAGGGCACCAAGTGAGTTTAATTACCACCTTAATCAGCCCCAGAACCTGCGTAATTCATATGTGTTCGGGTTTAAAGGGATGAGGTGGCAACCATATCTGCACCAGAGGACTCAGGCAGGGGTAAGAAAAGATCTGATCTCACCTACTCCGATATGTTTGTGATCGCTGTGGATATTAAATCAACCTTCTTAGCAGTGATCACCAATTTAAAGACAAACTTACTGGTCCTTAATGAAAAACTGCTATCTGCTGAGCCCACAGGGAAACACAGAGACCGAGCCATTGCTAAACTTGACAAAGCTTCTTGTGCACAAGCCCAACATTTCATAGAAATGAATAGGTACATTGAAGATTTGGACAACAGGGGCAGGAGATGTAACATTAGAGTGAGAGGGATCCCTGAAACAGTGGAGCATGACCAGATCATCCCAGCACTGCAAAGGGTCTTCAATAGTCTGCTGGAAAGACAAGAAGATACTGAGATAGACTTTGTAAGAGCACACAGAGCCTGAAGACCAAAAGGCCCTAATACTTCTCCACCGAGGGACATTATCTGTTGCCTTCAAAGCTTCAACCTAAAAATATAATGAGCAAGGCAAGAAGAAACGAACAAATAGTGTTTAATGGAGAGAATATAATGCTCTTTCAGGATCTTTCCCAAATCACCTTAAAAAACAGACGAGCCTTACGCCCTCTGCTGGAGAAACTCAGGAATAGAGATCTGCGATACGCATGGCGTTTCCCCTTTGCCCACATGGCTTCTCACAATGGGCCACAACACGTCTTGCGCACACCTGCTGACCTGACAGACTTATGCACAGCCCTGAACCTAGGCCACATGGATCTTCCTGATTGGTATGCAGAATTCCCTCAGATCCCTCTGGACTATGTTCCACCCAGGTCCCCACTGCACACACCGGATAAAAGGCAAGCGAAGAAACAGCAGAGTCATGGAGGCGGATCCGGATTTGGGACTCCAGGGCCACATATGGATCCTGTCAGGGATCAAGAAGACGATTAATACTCCTGCAAATTCTCTTCTCTATTGCTCTGGCATTTAATGATTCCCCGAGAGGAACACCCACCAGCGGATGCACAGTACCCACGGTGACAAGTTCCTAAACTTTTGTTTCCTTTTTTCTTTTGTTTTTGTTCTCGTGTTCCAGGGACTTGCCCGAGTATATTCACCATACTCTTGTTGGAGGTCTTTAGCCTAGTTTTGATACCACGGGACTTTGCTATCTATTATGGTGCCATCTTATCCTACATAGCCATACCCCGTCTGCCAGACATAGCAGAACTTCCCCTAATACCTTCCCCTGCTGGAAGATCTCAGTCTTTAAGCACAATTCTGGCCTGTGTTGTTCCTCAGACTCTCAGGACACTTTGGCAAAACAACGCCAGGGCCCATTCCACCTCTTTTCTTCAGGGATATCATCCCATCTTTTAAGTCCGGTTCACAAAGTTTTAAAGTTACGGTATTAATGTCACATAAGTGTGCCAGTTTATACGTTTCATCGCTTTTTGTTTGCACTTATGCAAAGTTTCGATTTTTTTATTCAAGGTTACGGCTATGTGTACGCCAGCCAATTTCACTCATACATCACATAGTTCAATCCCCCTTAAGATACGTTTGGGTGGCTACCGCTGCGTCGTTTTTGCCTCCCTTCTACCCCAGAGTGACCTTGTGCTCTGATTTACAGACACAAAGAACACTAAGATACAAACCTGGTACCCTCTTCTGGGTGGGTCGCACCGCCGAGGGGACGGCTCCCTGATATACGAACACTTCTCCTGTGATTTATGTGCAAGCTTGGTGTGATCTGAACATTATCCCCCTGAATAACGGACAGCAGAAAAGCTGTGTGCGGGGAAGTGGACAGCTGTGTGCGGAGGTGGGGCAGTTGCAGTTTCACCTTTTTTCTAAACTCCCTCTGCTCAAGTGTAAATGCAGCCTGACATTTTGGAACTATTAATCAGGAGGTTGAGGATGTGGCCAGGTTTTTATATTTTATGGACCCTAAATATTTAAACATAAACTTTAATGACATCAAAAAGGTGACTCAATTCATAATGCCATCAACTGCTTCTTCAAAAGCAAAACAAGTAAATACTTTAAAGCACATGCACGACTTTTTCCATACTGTATTTCTTTTATGCAAGTCAACAATGATATATAGAAGAGAATGAAAAGCATTGCCCATGACATCATCTGTAAAAGTTTTGAATCCTTGTTAAGTATCTCCAGAACTCCCACCGAATGCCACAGGCTTCTGGGGGCAGCAGGACTCATTTTTATGAAAGCTATCGGTAAAGCCCAAAATGACCAAATATTGGATTTGATTGTCAAGTTGGATATTATATTTTACCTGGAAGCTGTTCTGGTACTTCAACATCTGCAGAGACCAGGGATGGTCAAGAATATGACTGTGTAGGAGTGGGAGTAGAGAGTGGACTACCAGTAGGTCACTTCCGAGTACACAGTGTCTTTTACAATCATTGGGGTCCAGCTGCATAGACATGCTGTGAGATCATCTTCACCACCTTCAAATGCTTTTTCTTTACCCAGGAACTGGCACCTCTTGTAAGTATGTTAAGATATAAGTAACTCTATACAAAACTTGGAAAAACATATTTGGCCATAAAGTATGAGGAGTTAACAGTTAAACCTCATTCCAGTCCTTTTGGAGAAATTTCCCTTCAATTTATGTGCCAAAGATTGCAACAGGAAGTGAGAGGAAGCTCTCTTGGTTGACATTAGTACAGGTGTCCATGTTGGAGGATTTACACTTACCTTTTGTTCTGACAACTTCATCACTTTGTCGGAATGATGGTGATCCCCAGGACAGTTGATGAAAGTGGATATGGGGCAGGTATATAAATACTGTACATATGGAAATATAATACATCTCTAGTCTAAAACTTAAGAAAAAGTATGGTTATACATATACCTTAACTGTTTCTGGATACGTATTCTGAATTTCTTATATTCTCTTTATTGTATTTAACATCTAAAGTATTTTTTTGTTAACAGATGTCTTAGTTATTTTATTTTATTTTCTCTTTTAGGTGGGAATTCCAGAAGATGTGGTAAAGAGATGCACTGTTCAGATCTCCAATGCTCTGGAATTCATAGTGGAGAAAGGACTAGTACACCTCGATGTGAAGCCAGACAATGTTTTAATGTTTGATCAGAGGTGCCATTCCATTAAGCTCACAGACTTTGGCCTGGCTAAGGTCACAGGGACAGTGATTAGATCCAAGTGTGGCAGCAAACCCTACAGAGCTCCAGAGATGTATGAAATTGCCCCTCCAGATGGACTGGCTGTAGATGGCAGCCTTGATGTGTGGGCGTTTGGTGTCGCCATCTACGTTCTGCTCACAGGGGAGTTTCCATGGCAGGACACCGTCCCTGAGGATGAAGAATTTAAAAGTTTTGTTGTCTGGCATAAGAATTTTGAGGTGGATAATCCTCCTGAAGCATGGAGAGAAGTTCCCACTGGGATACGAAGGATGTTGATTGATTTGTTGGCCATTGACTCTACTAAAAGAAGTCAGAGTGCGGAAGTCCTAAAATACATGGGTGAAATCTGGAAAGAAGAAACCCCAGAAAAGGATGAGGAGCCCATTGGAAGCAGTTCTTTCAAACATTCTTTTTTTTATCCAAAACTTTATTTGTTGGTGCAGCAAATCATACAGGTATATAGCAAACATTGACATGACCAAACACAGTAACAATCTGTTAAAAACATACTATACATATTTTCCAATGTGACCATATATGTTGCAATGCACCATTACATAACCATTAAAGCAAACTTTTAGCACTTGGTTGGACATCCTGAAAATCAGGACAGTCTTTTTTCTTCTTTCTTTTTGCCAACATATTTTGCTAAACCAAGTATTTAACATAACAAAACAAACATTTAACTGTTTTCTCCTCCCTTCTCCCCCAACCCCTCCTCTCCATTTACTTTTCGCATTTTTAGAGTTGCAATAGTCTATCCATTATTAGCTGGGGGGGCGAGAGCTGGATCAGCCAGCCATGACTGCCAGATAGTTTCAAATTTGTTCACGGCATTCCTATGACGCTAGGCCAGTTGTTCCCTAATCAGGAGTGAGTTTATATACAATCCATGGTTTCCCTGTAGGTACATTAGATGCCACCCAATGACTAGCTATAAGCTTTCTAGCTAGGTATAGTGGTCTAGTAATCATAATGTACATTTCCCTCTGATAAATCTCCTCCCCTTTTTAGCTCTACATTTCAACGAGCCATGTTCCTGGGTGGAAGACAACAGTACTGAGTAAATTTTTGAAATCTGCCCCTTCCTGGCGTTCGCTTGAAGTAGCTCCGTTAGGTGTGGGGGTGAAGTCACAGTCAGGGAGGTCATCTGTCCCTGATCCTGCAAAGCATGTCAGAGTTGGAGATATTGATAAAAACATCTAGTGGGGAGTGTAAATTCTGAGCAAAGTTGTGCAAAAGATTTCAATACATTCCCTGCATATATCTGTGGAAAATAAAACATATCCCCTTGCGTTTCCATAGGGCGGATCACTACAGTTTTTTAAGTTCTGGGTATCTTGGATTGTTCCACAGAGGGGTGAATCCCAGGGGGCCCTCGACCCTTGGTGCCTCTCGGGCCGCTTCCCACACTTTTCTAAGGAGACCCGCCGTTGGGGCGGTCAGGAGCAGGCGGGGAAGATCCATTTCCAAATGAGAGCCGGCTTTCAAATCTGGGTTGGCCCGGGTTACTCATCGTAAAATAGGATCATCTAAGCCATCATCTCTACTAGGGATGAGCCGAACACCCCCCGGTTCGGTTCGCACCAGAACCCGCGAACGGACCGCAAGTTTGCACGAACGTTAGAACCCCATTGACGTCTATGGGACTCGAACGTTCGAAATCAAAAGTGCTCATTTTAAAGGCTAATTTGCATGGTATTGTCCTAAAAAGGGTTTGGGGACCCGGGTCCTACCCCAGGGGACATGTATCAATGCAAAAAAAACTTTTAAAAACGGCCGTTTTTTCGGGAGCAGTGATTTTAATGATGCTTAAAGTAAAAAAAAAAAGTGAAATATTCCTTTAAATATCGTACCTGGGGGGTGTCTATAGTATGCCTGTAAAGTGACGCGTGTTTCCCATGTTTAGAACAGTCCCTGCACCAAATGTCATTTTTAAAGGAAAAAATCTCATTTAAAACTGCTTGCGGGTTTAATGTCATGTCGGGTCCTGGCAATATGGATGAAAATCAGTGAGACAAACGGCATGGGTACCCCCCAGTCCATTACCAGGCCCTTTGGGTCTTGTATGGATATTAAGGGGAACCCCGCACCCAAATTAAAATAAGGAAAGGTCCCTATATACTCTGAACAGCAGTATACAGGCGGTGCAAACAAGACAGGGACTGTAGGTTTGTTGTTAAGTAGAATCTGTTTGTAATTTTGAACATTTTTAATGTGTTTAGCTCCAGCCAAAAAATCTTTTCTAAGCTTTTTGGAAAACATAGGGAAGGGTTATCACCCCTGTGACATTTGTTTTGCGTCTTTCCTCCTCTTCAGAAGATTTCACCTCACTTTTTTGTCCCAATGAAAAATGTTTTTTGAAAATTTGGGTTTTTTTGTGGAACAAGGATTGGAAAGCATCAGTGGAAAGGAGAAATTGTTTTCCCATATTAACTCTTACATGAGAGAATTTCCCTTCCTATGGGTAGATTTCATCTCACTTCCTGTTGTCTCCTTCCGTTTGCAAGTAGGAGTCGTTTGTAAGTTAGATGTTTGAAAGTAGGGTCCTGCCCTATATACTCAGCAGAAATTTGGGCCTTAGGTGTTGCTGTGGCCAAAACACTGTAAGCCCTCACAGGGCCCTGCTGTGAAATATTAGATCAAGAATTGTAATTACATGCCCCTGTTGAACAGGAGCTGAAAAATTAGGCCTTAGGCACTGGTGCTGGTGCCACAACACTGCAACCCCTCACAGACACTCTAGTTGGAACGCAGGAACGAGCCCTGCTGCAAAGTATTGCATCAAAAATTGTAATTACACGCCCCTGTTAGACAGGGGCAGAAAAATTGGGCCTTAGGCACTGGTGCTGGTGCCACAACACTGCAACCCCTCACAGACACTCTAGTTGGAACGCAGGAACGAGCACTGCTGCAAAGTATTGCATCAAAAATTGTAATTACACGCCCCTGTTAGACAGGGGCAGAAAAATTGGGCCTTAGGCACTGGTGCTGGTGCCACAACACTGCAACCCCTCACAGACACTCTAGTTGGAATGCAGGAACGAGCCCTGCTGCAAAGTATTGCATCAAAAATTGTAATTTCACGCCCCTGTTAGACAGGGGCAGAAAAATTGGGCCTTAGGCACTGGTGCTGGTGCCACAACACTGCAACCCCTCACAGACACTCTAGTTGGAATGCAGGAACGAGCCGTGCTGCAAAGTATTACATCAAAAATTGTAATAAAAAGGCCCCTGTTATACAGGGGCTGAAAAATTGTGCCTTAGGCACTGGTGGTGGCGCCCAGAACCAAAAATGTTCTTACAAGCTATCAGCGTGATGATTGAGGAGGAAGAGGATAATTACTCAGGAATAATCACTCAGCATCAGCATAGGCAGTCTTTGAAGGGATCTGAAAAAAATTATTCAGTTACATCAGCATCAGGTGCTTGGTAGCTGGTGGTGATCCAAGACTGATTCATTTTTATGAAGGTCAGCCGATCGACCGAGTCAGTGGACAGACGCACCCTGTGATCGGTTACCACGCCTCCAGCAGCACTGAATGTACGTTCCGAAAGAACGCTGGATGCAGGACAGGCCAGTAGCTCAATTGCATACTGTGCAAGCTCTGGCCAGTGATCCATCCTCAAGACCCAGTAACCCAGAGGATTTTCGGTGGGAAAGGTATCCAAGTCTGATCTTGCCCCTAGGTATTCCTGCACCATGTAAAACAGACGCTGGCGATGGTTGCTGGAACCGATCATACCTTGGGGCTGCGGACCAAAAAATTGTCTGAACGCATCGGTCAGACGGCCACCTTCTCCACCGCTCCTTCTTTGACTGACCGAAGCCTCAGCAACACGTTGTCCAGAAACAGGAGTTTGTAACCTCCCAGTCTCTGGGAACGCGTTGCACAGACCTTTCTGCAAGGCCTCCCGAAGATGTTTCATCCTCTGCTCCCTCTGCGATGGCAAGATAAGGTCCGCAACCTTACCCTTGTAACGTGGATCAAGGAGGGTTGCCAGCCAGTATTGGTCCTTCTCCTTGATACCACGAATACGAGGATCCTTACGCAGGCTTTGCAGGATCAGGGAGGCCATGCAGCGTAGGTTTGCTGAGGCATTCGGTCCGGAGTCCTCTGGGTCACTAAGGACAACAACGTCCGCAGCCACCTCCTCCCAGCCACGTACAAGTCCATGTGTTCCTTGGGACTGATCCCTTAAAGACTGCTGATGCTGAGTGCCAGGCTCCACCTCCATACTGACACAATCTTCCTCCTCCTCCTCCTCCTCCTCCTCCTCCTCTTCCTGTGTGATCGGCGGGCACGCAGGAACACTGTCTGGATAAAGGGGGCCTTGAGAGCTAAGGAAGTCCTCCTCTTCCTGCCTCTGTTCTGCCTCAAGTGCCCTGTCCATTATTCCACGCAGCGTGTGCTCCAACAGGTGGACAAGGGGGACAGTGTCACTGATGCATGCACTGTCAGTGCTCACCATCCTCGTGGCCTCCTCGAATGGTGACAGGACAGTGCATGCATCCCTGATCATGGCCCACTGGCGTGGGGAAAAAAAACCAAGCTCCCCTGACCCTGTCCTGGTGCCATAGTCGCACAGGTACTCATTGATGGCCCTCTGCTGCGTGTGCAGCCGCTGCAGCATGGCCAACGTCGAGTTCCACCTGGTGGGCATGTCACAGATTAGGCGGTTCTTGGGCAGGTTAAACTCCTTTTGGAGGTCCGTCAGCCGAGCACTGGCATTATATGACCGGCGGAAATGCACAGAGACTTTCCTGGCCTGCCTCAGGACATCCTGTAAGCCCGGGTACCTGCCCAAGAACCGCTGCACCACCAAGTTAAGGACGTGAGCCAAACAGGGCACATGGGTCAGTTGTCCCTGTCGGAGGGCAGAGAGGAGGTTGGTGCCATTGTCGCAAACCACCATTCCTGCCTTAAGTTGGCGTGGCGTCAACCACCTCTGAACCTGCCCCTGCAGAGCTGACAAAACCTCTGCCCCAGTGTGGCTCCTGTCCCCCAAGCACACCAGCTCAAGCACCGCATGGCATCTTTTGGCCTGCGTACTTGCGTAGCCCCTTGAACGCCTACGGAGCACCGCTGGTTCCGAGGAA
The DNA here is from genome assembly GCA_037952835.1 of Lithobates septentrionalis. NCBI lineage: Eukaryota > Metazoa > Chordata > Amphibia > Anura > Ranidae > Lithobates > Lithobates septentrionalis. Next base: position 374,207 of record JBBDGP010002168.1, read on the forward strand.
GAGGCCATGGAGGAAGAAGAAGAGGAGGGGGTGGAGGAGAGAGGTGTGTCACAATCAGCATTTTGGAGGCGTGGTGGCGGAACAACCTCCAACACTACTGCACCTTGTCCTGCATCCTTCCCAGCTGCCAGCAGAGTCACCCAATGCGCCGTGAAACTTAAGTAACGTCCCTGTCCATGCCTGCTGGACCATGAGTCAGCGGTAATATGCACCTTACCGCTGACCGCCCTGTCCAGCGAGGCATGGACATTGCCTTCCACATGCCGGTAGAGAGCCGGAATCGCCTTCCGTGAGAAAAAGTGGCGTTTGGGTACCTGCCACTGAGGAACCGCACATTCCACAAACTCACGGAAGGGGGCAGAGTCTACCAACTGAAAAGGCAGCAGTTGAAGTGCTAGCAATTTTGCCAAGCTAGCATTCAACCGCTGGGCATGTGGATGGCTGGGAGCAAACTTCTTTCGGCGGTGCAGCAGCTGGGGCAGGGAAATTTGCCTGGTACAATCTGACGTCGGTGTACCCAAAGCAGATTGCCCACAAGTACTTGGCTGTGACACACCTAATTCTACACCTTCATTCCTCTCACTGCAGGTCTCAGAGAGGACTGAAGGTCTAGTGGGGTTGGAAATCTCAGCTGATGAGGAGCAAGGAGAGATCCTCTTTGTTCTTTGGTGTGGGTCTTTCAGATACGCTTGCCAACGAACTGCATGGCAGGTCAACATATGTCTGGTCAAGCATGTGGTACCCAAGCGGGAGATGTTTTGGCCACGCGAGATACGCTTGAGACATATGTTGCAAATAGCAGCGGTGCGATCTGATGCACTCGTCTCAAAAAAGGCCCACACCAAAGAACTTTTTGAATAACGCGCAGAGACTGCAGCGCCCTGCACATGTGGAGCTTTGGGGTGTGATGCAGTCAATGTGCTGCCCTTAGGCTGGCCCCTGGAGGGCATCCTGCCTAGTTGGTGATGTGCCACCTCCTCCTCCTCCTCCTCCTCCTCCTCTCTCCTATCAGGCACCCACGTTGAGTCAGTGACCTCATCATCCCCTCCCTCCTCATCACTGGAGCAAACCTGGCAGTATGCTGCAGCAGGGGGAGCATGACTGCCAGATTGCTGTCCTTCTTGGGCACCCCCTCTGTCCGTGCTCATGTTACTGCCTTCATTGAGCTCAGTATCATCATCAGAGCCTTCCAAACGCTGGGCATCCTCCTGGAGCATGTACCCAACACTGTGGTCAAACAGTTCGAGGGAATCCTCATGAGGACATGGTGGAGCTAGGGAAGGAGTCACTGATGACATTGAGCTGAGGGAAGAGGCCGCTGCTTTGCCAGACAAAGCACCCTGGGCATGGGTGAGAGAGGATGAGGAGGATGAGGACGGCTTGGTCATCCACTCGACCAAGTCTTCCGCATGTTGCGGCTCAACACGGCCAGCTGCCGAAAAAAAGGCCAAGCGTGTCCCATGGCCACGTGCTGATGAGGATGCACCGTCTCCACGACCAGCACTAGACACAGAGCCTGCTTGCCCTCTCTTATTGGCTTGTGACTGTCTGCCTCTCCTTCTTGGCCTTCCAGACATACTAATGGCCAGTAGCTGCACTAAGCTGGGATAGAACACCTGTAATTTTCTTCAGGTAGCTTTATATACTGTAACCAGACAAGCCTGCCTGTCAGTAGGAAGATAACAGGAACGGATCTAGCTGAACACTGTGAGCAGGACGCACTGCACTGAATGTAAATAGCAGGAACGGATCTAGCTGAACACTGTGAGCAGGACGCACTGCACTGAATGTAAATAGCAGGAACGGATCTAGCTGAACACTGTGAGCAGGACGCACTGCACTGAATGTAAATAGCAGGAACGGATCTAGCTGAACACTGTGAGCAGGACGCACTGCACTGAATGTAAATAGCAGGAACGGATCTAGCTGAACACTGTGAGCAGGACGCACTGCACTGAATGTAAATAGCAGGAACGGATCTAGCTGAACACTGTGAGCAGGACGCACTGCACTGAATGTAGATAGCAGGAACGGATCTAGCTGAACACTGTGAGCAGGACGCACTGCACTGAATGTAAATAGCAGGAACGGATCTAGCTGAACACTGTGAGCAGGACGTACTGCACTAAATGTATATAGCAGGAACGGATCTAGCTGAACACTGTGAGCAGGACGCACTGCACTGAATGTAAATAGCAGGAACGGATCTAGCTGAACACTGTGAGCAGGACGCACTGCACTAAATGTAAATACCAGGAACGGATCTAGCTGAACACTGTGAGCAGGACGCACTGCACTGAATGTAAATAGCAGGAACGGATCTAGCTGAACACTGTGAGCAGGACGCACTGCACTGAATGTAAATAGCAGGAACGGATCTAGCTGAACACTGTGAGCAGGACGCACTGCACTGAATGTAAATAGCAGGAACGGATCTAGCTGAACACTGTGAGCAGGACGCACTGCACTGAATGTAAATAGCAGGAACGGATCTAGCTGAACACTGTGAGCAGGACGCACTGCACTAAATGTAAATACCAGGAACGGATCTAGCTGAACACTGTGAGCAGGACGCACTGCACTGAATGTAAATAGCAGGAACGGATCTAGCTGAACACTGTGAGCAGGACGCACTGCACTGAATGTAAATAGCAGGAACGGATCTAGCTGAACACTGTGAGCAGGACGCACTGCACTGAATGTAAATAGCAGGAACGGATCTAGCTGAACACTGTGAGCAGGACGCACTGCACTAAATGTAAATACAAGGAACGGATCTAGCTGAACACTGTGAGCAGGACGCACTGCACTGAATGTAAATAGCAGGAACGGATCTAGCTGAACACTGTGAGCAGGACGCACTGCACTGAATGTAAATAGCAGGAACGGATCTAGCTGAACACTGTGAGCAGGACGCACTGCACTGAATGTAAATAGCAGGAACGGATCTAGCTGAACACTGTGAGCAGGACACACTGCACTAAATAGTCTAGATAGAAGATAACAGGAACGGATCTAGCTAAACTGAATACAGTGTATATATATATATGCAACACCTGGGATGCATATATATACACAATACACTGTAAGTGCAGCTAACTGACTGACTGTTCTGCCTAATCTATCTAACTCAAATCAAATGACACTGTCTCTCTCTCTCTCTCTATCTCTCAGCACACCGGAACACACACTACACAGGGCCGCCGTGCAGGCGGCCTTATATAGTGTGGGGTGTGTACTAAATCCCCTGAGCCATAATTGGCCAAAGCCACCCTGGCTTTGGCCAATTACAGCTCTCTCTACTGACGGCGCTGTGATTGGCCAAGCATGCGGGTCATAGTGCATGCTTGGCCAATCATCAGCCAGCAATGCACTGCGATGCCGCAGTGAATTATGGGCCGTGACGCGCCACACGAATTTGGCGCGAACGGCCCATATCGTTCGCAATTCGACGGACGGTCGAACAGCCGATGTTCGAGTCGAACATGGGTTCGACTCGAACACGAAGCTCATCCCTAATCTCTACCCCAATCCATGATCTGCTGCATTTGGGAAGACAGAAAATATAGTTTGGCATGTGGTACCGCCAGGCTCCCTCTATCCTTACTATATTGTAGGGTATTTAAACTGATTCTACCTCCTTTACGCATCCCAATGAGATCCCGCCTCTGGGTATCCACTCTTTTGAACCATTTGTTAGAGATCCACATAGGGGAGTTCTGAGAGATATACAGCAATTGTGGGGTCCAGATCATTTTTATTAAGTTCACTCTCCCTACCACCGACAGGAGGAGCTTGCATCAGCTAAGGGATTTTTCCCTCTGTTTATCTAACAAGGATCCCAAATTTAATTCTAGGTAGCTAGAAGTGTCCGCAGTGTCTGCCAGAAATATAAAGGTCACCAAGCGGCTTCTGGCAGCAGATACACCACGTGTTGAAGTGTCCTTCAGGAAAGGAACGTAACAAAGATAAAATTAGTCTTTTGACCCAGTTCTTGAGAGCCCCTACACACACACACACACACACACACTTGAACTGAAAGCTATTGGATATATCCTGCTATTTATGTAATACAAGTCTTGTTTTTTCCTTTCTGTTTTTGGTACTTGCTTAAGGTCCTTTAGCTGTACTAAATACATTTCTGTCGTGTTCAATCTCTATATTTAGTGTTCAACATGTATTCTCAAATCTTATACATGTAGATATGGAGGTCTAATTAGGCATTCTGGTTTTATAACTGCAGGTAACAGTATTCATATTTGACACATTTCTAAAGTTTCTTTTCAAACGTTCTTTTTTGCTTATAAATGTAACAAGTTTTAATGTTTTGCTCTCCAGGACACTATGGCCTCTGTTGACCATAATGTGGAAGGTCTTCTGGATAAAATGGTCTCCTTCTATGCACAAGGACTACAGCAGATATACTTTGAATAGTACTTCCTCATTGAGGAGGAGCTTGGAAAAGGTGGATATGGAAATGTATTCTTGGTTAAGGACAAGCAAACAGGTGAGTGAATTAATCTAGCCACTATTTCCGTATCCTCTATGAATATGTATATGGATGTAAATTCAATCTGCAAGATAAAGGCTTTTTCCAAGAGGTCGCTAATTATAGACTTACTCTAAAATAAAAGGAGCATTATAGTAGAATCACTGTGCAACACTCGTAATAAAGAATAGCAGGTAAATGCATTGAGCAAATATGGCCCAATACATACATTTATTACATGTCTATGAATAGAAAATGTTGTTTCAAATATTGATGTTGGAAAAATGATTTAGAAACCTAAGCATTGGGCTGTTTCTTAGGAGTTATGCAAATATCAAAATGAAATATCCATCACATGTAATGTTGAGTCCAATGAATAAAAGGAGAGGGGCTAGGAACAGTCAGGCTGGGGATGATCCCATACTAACGATGCTGGATGTCCTCTAGTCAGGAAATGACATGGGCTCTATCTGGAGAAGTTCCTGTACAGATGAGTGCTGGTAAGGCTGAAGTTTAGTTTTAAATGTGTATGATACATTCACAATCTGGGAGGAGCATATCTTATAAAAATGTTGGATATTGTCAAGTTAAAAACATACAGAAATTACCAATTGAACATTTCTAGTTCTTGATCAAAATTATTTCATTTTTTTCACAGGTGAAAGAATGGCAATGAAATTCATGGATAAGGACAGAACCAGTCAGTGGTCTTTTCTCCATGAATTCAGTATTTCATACTTACTGTCTCCTCACCAAAATATCATCAGATGTTTTGGCTTCTTCTCCACCACTGACTACTTTGTCTTTCCCCAGGAACTGGCACCTGTTGGAGATCGGTTCTCCATAATTTTTACAAATGTAAGTACATTAAGTTTTAGGTATGGCCATTTCTTTTATTTATTTTTTTAAAGGATTAGAGTTAAAAGGAATATTTTGAATTTTCCATCACTTTCTTAAAATGTCTAGGTAAGCAATGTCATTAAGACAAAGCAAATTTCCTTGGGGGGGGGGGGGGGGGACACCTTTAACAATACAATCTATCCATAGCCTAAAATAAATAAATACAATACTTTATGGCCATACATGTATGCTTCAACTGAATCTTTAGTTATCCTTATATTCTCCCCTATTGTATTTAACATCTATTATGTCTTTGAACTTCTTCTAGGTGGGAATTCCAGAAGACGCAGTAAAGGTGTGTGCTGTGCAGATCTACAGTGCTCTGGAATTTATATTGGAGAAAGGACTTGTACACATGGACCTCAAGCCATAAAATGCTCTGGTGTTTGACCAGGACTGCTATTCTGTTAAGATCACAGACTTTGGCCTCACTAAAGGTCACAGGGACAGTGATTAGAGCAAGGAGTGGAAGCAAATCCTACATGGCCCCAGAGTTTAACCTGACCATTTCAGATGGACTGGTCGTAGATGGCAGCCTTGACGTGTGGGTGTTTGGTGTCATCATCTACTGCCTACTCACAGAAGAGTTTCCATGGCAGGTGGCCATGCTTGATGATGAAACATATAAACAGTATGTTAACTGGCAAAAAGATTTCCAGGAGGTTAATCCACCAGAAACATGGAAAAAGGTTCCTGCTGGGATACAAAGAGTGGGTTGCCTCACAGAACAATATAAATTGTATGCAGATCTATAGAATGTACCATCATCCAATTAGATTTAAGAAAGGATATTTGGGAGTGAGGGTCCCACCCCAGAGTCACCAAAGAAAAGAAGGCAGGTGGACTATCTCGGTATAAGTAAATAAAGTAGGCATTGTTAATACAAGACAGATATACAAATTTACAAAATGTATTAAATACCAGATACAAAAACAACAAGGGATACTTGCAGGAACTCATAGGAACTGTTTTATTTTTATTTTGTTTTTTTTACCAATCTATAGTAGCGAATCAATTGAAGGAGGATTACTTTTCAGTTGGTGTAGATCTCTAAACCTTTTATTGCTTTATTGACTAAGAATTGTCGATTCTATGGCTATTTTCCAAATTACGCAAACTATCTAGCAAGCGTCTATAACCTAATTTATTAGCATTTCATATATTAACATTACAGAATAACTGAATACCCTGCAGAGAATAAATGAATATCCTGCAGTAAAGAGAGAAGTAGTCCTTTCAGAACCAACCACGTGTTTATCTGTAACATTGTTTAAACATATTAGCACACAAAACATGTACAAATAAAGTCTCTTGTATTCACAAGGAAACATAGAATAGCTGAGGTATAGTTACCAACAAAGGATGTATGTAGACACTCTCCAGACCAGAATTCCTCTAAACGTCTATCAGATGATCCCGTACCTTTTGTGTAGCACAGGCTCCCAGGGAGAATACTCCACCCCTATGTGACTAACAAGGTGCCGCGCTCAAAGGGCAACCAACAAAATATTTTAAACATTTATGTGTATAAGCATTGTTGTCAATTTTTCAATAAAAATCATTTTTTAATACTATTCTTCTAATGACTGTAACTTTGCTGTGGAAAAACACCACTGGGGGGAGATTTTCCCAGTCTGTATTTACCATCTATTATGTCTTTGCATTTTTTTCTAGGTGGGAAATCCAGAAGACGCATTAAAGGTGTGTGCTGTGCAGACCTCTGTGCTCTGGAATTCATATTGGAGAAAGGACTTGTACACATGGATCTCAAGCCAGAAAATGTTCTGGTGTTTGACCAAGACTGACATTGTGTTAAGATCACGGACTTTGTCCCTGTGACTTTAGTGAGGCTAGTTATTAGTGCAAGGTGTGGAAGCAAATCCTACATGGCCCCAGAGATGTGTAACGTGACCAGTTCAGATGGACTGGCTGTAGATGGCAGCCTTGACATGTGGGCCATTTGGTGTTGTCATCTACTGCCTACTCACAGAAGAGTTTCCTTGGTGGGTGGCCATGCTTGATGATGAAGGATACAAACAATATGTTGACTGGCAAAATTATTTCCAGGAGGTTAATCCTCCAGATGTGTCTATAATGTATAGAATTATTGATATGTATGTTTATGTTCTGTCTGAGCACAGATACCGAGTCAGTTACAAAGCAAGCAAGCCCTGAGGAAGCAGATACATATTGCATAGAAGTAGCCAACTTGTTTTGCAGTGTATATCCCTTTTTGACATGTTGTACACACACCATTCATTTATTTTTATTTTTTTATATATAAAGAGGTGTGTTCTCCAATGTATTTTCCTTTTCCCCCAAATGTTTAGTGTTATCATGACAGTATCTGCCAGAAATAATATGCTTTTGACAGCAGATACACCTTTCCATCAATGCTGGTCATTCCCTTCCTAAAGAACTCCTGAGCACAAAATTAGTCTTTTGACTCCAAGTTACAAAGAGGGTCCCCACACACAACAGAACTGGTAACTACCGGATATATCCTGACACTTATTTATGTATTGCTATATGTCTTGGCTTTTATATTCATTTTTGTAATTGATCAAGTTATACCATTGCATGATAATTTTCTTGTTTACAAATAGATTGCTAGGTTTCCATTTAGGGTCCTTTAAAATGTAATTCATTTTTGTTGTGTTCAAGATCTAGATTTAGTGGCCAAACCTTATTCCTGAGACATATACATATAGATGTGGGGGTCTATTGAGCATGTACTTCTTATATGAAAACAATTGAGGGTAATAGTATTCATATTTGACAAATTTCTACAGTTTCTCTTCAAAGATTTGTTTTCTGACTAATTTAACAAATTTATTTTTTTTGCTCTCCAGGACACTATGGCCTCTATTGCTCATGATGCGTAACATCTTCTGGATAGAATGGTCTCCTATTCACAAGGACTGCAGATGATAGACTTACAGGAGTACTTCCTCATTGTGAAGGAACTTGTAAAAAATATTTTGGAAAAGTATTCTTGGCAAACGACAATAAAAATGGTCAGTAAAATGTTCGTCCCTGAAGAAGCTCATGCTAATTGGGGAAGCATGTTGGCTGTCCTGACACCACGTGAGTGATGTTGAGACTTCACCTCTGATGTTACATTGCACAAGCTCCTTGAGTTCCACGAGTACCGCGGCATCCATCTTTATTGAGGCACGCCGAGACACTGGCTTGGAGCTGAATCAGGACGAGTGGCCATCGCTCATATTCCCGAGGGAGACCCCAGCTACAACTCATGGACTTCATGTCTACCTGATGTGAGACGCGGAATTAACAAAATGTTCTATTTTTTAGCTCTTTGGGACACTATGGCCTCTATTGCTCATGATGCGTACCATCTTCTGGATAGAATGGTCTCCTTCTATTAACAAGGACTACAGAAGATAGACTTACAGGAGTACTTCCTCATTGTGAAGGAACTTGGAAAAGGTGGATTTGGAAAAGTATTTTTGGCAAAAGACAAAAAAAAGTGTCAATAAAATAATCTAACCACAATTTCAATTTCCTCTACAAAATATTTATATATATCCATAAAAAAAATTTCTGCACGATTATAGACTTTTTCCAAGAGGTCACTAATTGTAGACTTACTCTGAAATAAGAGAAGTAAAGTAGAATCTCTGATCAACACTCTTAATAATAAGCATAATAGCAGGTATATACTTTGAACAAATATGGCCTAATAATGGAAATTGTTACATCATTACCAAAGGACTGGTGCAAATGGATTTGAAGCAAGATATTGTTTCAGTGTTTGACCTGGACTGCTATCCCATCAAGCTCACAGACTTTGGCCTTTTTAAGGTGAAAGGGACAGTGATTAGGAGGTGTGGCACCGTGTCCTACATGGCTCCAGAAATGTGCGAAGCTGACCCTTCAGATGGTCTGGTTGTGGATGGCAGCCTTGATGTGTGGGTGTTTGGAGCTTCCATGGGAAGGATACCATTCTGGACTATGAAAAATATAAGACCCCTTTCACACTGAGGCACTTTTTATGCGTTTTAGTGCTAAAAAAAAAGCGCTTGAAAAGTGCTTTAAAAATGCTCCCCATGCATCTCAACGGATGCTTTCACACTGAGGTGTTGCGCTGGTGGGGCGTTGAGAAAACTTCTGCAAGTAAAAACGGGTTTGTACAGGTGCCCATCAATGGATCAGAAGATGTGTCATTGGGTCCCATTGATGACCTCAACTTCATGGCCTGCTTCCAGTGACACAAATCCTCAGCCTCGCTGTCTTGACCACATCCATGCCTATCAATGACCCAGAAGATGGGGGGGAAGCACTGGGTGGTCCTGGTGACGGCTCCAATGGCTGTTACAACGACAGACATCAGGCTGACATGTGCCACACTTATCAAATTGTCAAGCAGAACGGCATCCCTGAAGGAACTGAACAAGACCATTCAGTACATGTATGACAACAAGAAGTACAAAAAGATGGTTCTATACATCGAGGCCAGTGAATCAGGCTCCATGATGAATCACCTCCCCAACAACATTAATGTTTACCCCACCACAGCCACCAACCCTACTAAGTCCGCTTACGCCTGTTATGGCAAGGAGCGAGACATACTTTGGCGATCTTTACAGCATCAGCTGGATGGAGGATTCAGAGATGGAGAAACTGTTCAAGGAGACACTACACAGTTTATACTGGTCCAGCAACACACCGATACCAGGTATGTTATGCAGTATAGAAACTGGACTATTTCCAAGATGAAGGTGAGCCAGTTCCAGGGTAGCACTAAAACAGTGGTCCCTCACATGACCCTAGAGCCAGTATACAATTATTAAGGCCTGGGATGTACGGACCAGGAACAATGCCTCACAAGAGACCACAGCCTTGATCAAGGAATCAGTGAAGAAGCTTGTTCCTGTGGTGACAGAGTCTGATGAGCTGGCAGAAGAGATTGGCGATCAGACTTAAAATAATGATTGGTTGTGTTACCCCGCAGCAGTCGAGCACTTCAAGAACCAGTGCTTTAACTGGCACAACTCCCTTCATGAGACAGTTGTACACTCTGTGAATCTGGATACTCACTAGAGAGCATCACATGCTATGATTAATGTCTGCCAAAATCTGCACTGACACAGCTGGCGACATAAAGACTTCCAGTAGAAGGGGGCATGGGTGATGATTATCCCTCTCTGAGATTTGCCCCCTTTTAAGCTGCTGCCTCAAACCTAATCTCTACTCTAAGGCTCTGTTTCCACTACTGCGACTTATTTTGCGACTTGACACATGTCAAGTCGCATGACAAGTCAAAACCCATGTATTTCAATGGTCCCCGTTCTAATTGGTGCGACTCAAGTCCCAGCGACTCGAAAAAAGGTTCTTGCACTACTTTGTTCCGTCTTCGGTGCGACTTGTTCTCCATAGAAAGGTATTAAGTCGCAATGCAGTCGTATGTACATGTCTGACACCGCGACTGTGTTGCGACTTCCACGGAAGTCTATGGAAGCACATGATCTCTGCTCCTCCCAAATACATCACTTCCTATATTGATGTATGTGAGTGTGGAAGACAGCAGGAAGCATGCCTAGGGCTCGAAAAAATAAGCGACAAGTGCATGACAATGAGGAAATTATTCGGCTTGTCAGACAACGTCCGGCAATATATGACCTCAGAGATCCAGGTTACAAAGATCATGCAAAGAAGGAGAGAGCATGGTTGGAAGTGGCTTGCATATATTATGAGACCTGGGACTCTTTATCAACCACTTACTTTTTGAAGAACGTTCTGTGGCTGATATATGCTGCTTAGCACTTTGCGCCTTGCACCTATTTAAATATTCTGTAACCAATGGGTGTGTGTTAATGTGCACTGTGTTTTCTTGGTGGGGACCGCTTCTCCTGCCAGGAGATCACAATGGTTTGGCAGGAGGGAATCCCCTGTCAACACTATCTGTGTTGATGGTGGAATTTATATAGTTACTTTCCTGTAAGCTGTGGCTGCAGGAAAGTAAATCTGTGTGTGTGGGCCAGCAAATAATATTTGACCAGGGTCCAAATAATATTAAAGATGGCCCTGTCAACATCCTCCAGCACATGGCAAATTATGTAGGTGTCATGGGTAATATATTTAGCGGTTGTTTTAACACCATCCATATCAATTATGCAGACTAGCAAATGAATGACCTATAGGCAGTTAATAAAGTTTTTGGTTTTAATTTATTATTTGCTTTATATTTTGTAGTGCACTCGTTACAAACTCAATGGAGAAGTCTCAAAGACTGCTACAACCGGTACTTACGCAAATTAAAAGAAGGAAGGAGTGGTTCCGGCTCAAAAAGATTAGCCCCATATGCCCATGCCGGGGATCTTGATTTTTTGAAACCAGTGTTGGAAATGCGAGAGTAAGTTATCAGCAGGCATATGTTACGAATTGTACATATCAAATTGTAATGCTTACTTAAAAAATATGTGATTTGTATTTCAGAACCCAAGCAAGCTGGGAAGACAGCACACAGGGTTTGGCAGCAGAAGATGAGGCAGAGGAAGCTGCGGAGGAGGAGGAGCAAGAACAATTCCAAGACAATGTTGACAAGGAACTGTTCGTAGATGAATCAAGGTCAACATCAAACTCAATGAATGAGGAGGATGCAGAACCAGGGCCTAGCAATGTCTCTAGGCCTTTGCGAAGATCTTCAAGGGGAAGTGCCCGGCCTGGGAAACCCATGGATAAAATTTTAGATGTCAGTCAGATGTCCACTAAAATGGCTGAAAACCAGTGTGAAGACACAGCATTTCTCACTGTAATTTTAGGCATATGTAAACAGGTAGAAGGGAAAAGACCACCACGCTATATATATGCAGGAAATTGACACAATCAAGAAAATATTTAAAATAATACGTGACAAACCAATAAATTTAAATAGCAGAAGCAGCCGCTAAAGGTGAGATACACACACTAGAGACAATCAATAAAAGGAGCAGCGCTGTAAATGTTAAAGGCTTAAATGGAGCCAATATAAACATAAGTGAACCAATGTGATACAATGAGTAAATATTAAGATAAATAATAAAAGTTCATAATCAGATCATATATAATTGAATAACAGTCCTAATCCGTGATCAAAATCCAGATAGGTGAGGTAAGGTGAAGAAACAAAGGCAGGGGTCCCCGTCTAAGGCAGGAATGTAGGTAGGAGTGGATAAATCCTTCACCACACCACTGTGATATTAGTAAAAATGCGCGCTTACCAACCGGCAAGCATAGGAGAGCTTGCGACCTTAACCCGGTCGGGGCCTTTCATGGGATGGAGACACCAATATACCACTTCATAAACCGTACGGTAGGCCTGCTGTCCACCACGTACAGACAAACCCTATATTGTGGGGATACTATACTCCTAGCTAGGAGTTATTCTCACAGGAAGTGCCCCAAAAGAAAAGGGAGAGCAACATAGCGTAATCCTGGCTGAGTATTTATTAAAGGAAATTAAAATCTCACTTACAATGTGTTGGATGCACAAAAGCATAAAGAGCCGGCCGGCTAAACACGAACACCCGTCCTGCAGACGGTAAATGCAGCACGTCAGCAAGCCCTTGTCTCGGCGCTTGTTCTTGTGGTCTCCCTCTCCCTTTGGAGAGGTGGTGGGTCTGCTGCTGTGTTCTACTGGCATGGGCGAGCGTTGAGACCCTTTGTAGCACCATTTGTGGTGAGTTCATATATTCTGCCTATATGGTTATGCATGTGTGTATGAATTACAACAATTGTACATCTTATCACCAATATTTCAACCTAATTGAAGTTTATTTCTCTAACCAGAAATACATAAATTCCTGAAGAAGTGAAACTATAATGAAACTATAAATCACAAAACATGTTGAGCAAATTTTAAATTATTAAGGATCTTTGAAAACCCAACAGTCAATGCTATATCTTAGTGTGGGCCTTTTCGATACAAATAGTATACCCCACAGGAAGTATACAAGTGGTATTCACCATGGGTTAATCAATGTTTTTTTTTTTTTCTATGTCTAAAATATGTGTTTTTATAAATGTACACTGTATATGTCTGGAATTTATATGAACTATTAAAATTTTGCTATTTTTCTATACGTGCCGTTAAAATCCATTTTACCTTATCTATGCATTCAAGTTGCATCAATTAGAACAGCTCCATTGCACATAATGGGGCCCCAATGTGACAAGTTATCCAAAGTCGCAGCGATTGTCACATCAGTGTGAAACGGGCCTAAAGCAAAACAGAAATCCAATGAATGAAAGGAATAAGTTAGGAGCAGTCAGACTGGGGAGGATATGATGCTAATGATGCTAAACGTCTTCCAGCCAGGAAATCAGGCTGGCTCCATCTGGCTTGCTGAAGCTTCTAATGCACATTTGTGAGAATTGCAGTGTGTGTGAAAATGTAGTAAGACATTTCAGTACAGCAGAGGTTCCTGTACAACTGTCTGCTGATTGCTGGTAAAGCTGAAGTTTAGCTTTAAATGCAGCATAATACATTCTCAACCCGGAAGCAGCAGATCTTCTTACAATGTTTGAGATTTTCAAATGAACATAAAAAAATTGCCAGCTAAAATTCTCTTTATTCTTCCTTGTCAATAAAGAGAATTTTTTTTATACAATATTATAAAGATACATAAAGTAAGTTTACAAGGATCTATAAAGTAAGCTCATTGTTTTACAGTAGGGTTTATATAGGTAAATATCATGAAATTTCAAATATTAAACATTGGGTTCACATAAACCTAAATTAAAGATATATATCATTTCCTTAGTTACTTTTGTAGGTATTTAAATGATTTATACCTACTATACATATTGTTTACAGGTAGAGTGTATATAGGTCAAATAAATTCTGATAATGAGCTTTAATCGTAAGGTGGAGAAAAGGAAAGAGAAAGAAGAAAAAGGGTAGAAAGGTAGAGGTATGGTCCACAAGGTTGTCCCGCTCGTCAGTTTATTATTCTTTTTAGTTCTCTTTGAAGCCTTAGAATGGGTGTCTCTGTAAGTCATTTAATCTGTTACCATGGCAACAGGACAGAGTCATTAAAGTTTGACAGGAACTGTTGTTTTATCCAAGGATGCCAAAGTTTTTCAAATTTTGGAATTTGATTTTGATCGATGGCTACCATCTTAGCATGGGACATTGTATTATTCATTCTGTGAATTGTTTCTGCTAGTACCAATGTAGGAGATTTCCATGCCTTGGCCACTGTTTGAAATTTATCTTTATTCTTAATCTAACTTGATTTTTTTTTCACCGGTCAAAGAATGGTTTTGAAAGTCATGGATAAAAGTAGAACCAGCCGGGAGTCTTTCCTACGGGAGTTCACTATTTCATTCCTACTTTCTTCTCATCCCAACATCATCAAATGCTGTGAGATCATCTTCACCACCTTCAACTGCTTCGTCTTTACCCAGGAACTGGCACCTCTTGGTGATCTGTTCTCTCTGATTGTACCAAATGTAAGTATGTTAAGATATAACTATACAAAACTTGGAAAAACATATTTGGCCATAAAGCATGAGGAGTTAACAGTTAAACCTCATTCCAGTCCTTTTGGAGAAATTTCCCTTCAATTTATGTGCCAAAGATTTCAACAGGAAGTGAGAGGGAGCTCTCTTGGTTGACATTAGTACAGGTGTCCATGTTGGAGGATTTACACTTACCTTTTGTTCTGACAACTTCATCACTTTCTCTGAATGATGGTGGTCCCCAGGACAGTTGATGAAAGTGGATATGGGGCAGGTATATAAATACTGTACATATGGCAATATAATCCATCTCTAGTCTAAAACTTAAGAAAAAGTATGGTTATATATATACCTTAACTGTTTCTGGATACATATTCTGAATTTCTTCTTATATTCTCTCTATTGTATTTAACATCTAAAGTATTTTTTTGTTAACAGACGTCTTAGTTATTTTATTTTCTCTTTTAGGTGGGAATTCCACAAGATGTGGTAAAGAGATGTGCTGTTCAGATCTTCAATGTTGTGGAATTCATAGTGGAGAAAGGACTAGTACACCTCGATGTGGAGCCAGACAATGTTTTAGTGTTTGATCAGAGGTGCCATTCCATTAAGCTCTCAGACTTTGGCCTGGCTAAGGTCACAGGGACAGTGATTAGATCCAAGTGTGGCAGCAAACCCTACAGAGCTCCAGAGATGTATGAAATTGCCCCTCCAGATGGACTGGCTGTAGATGGCAGCCTTGATGTGTGGGCGTTTGGTGTCGCCATCTACGTTCTGCTCACGGGGAAGTTTCCATGGTAGGACACCCTCCCTGATGATGAAGAATTTAAAAGATTTGTTGTCTGCCAGAAGAATTTTGAGGTGAATAATCCTCCTGAAGCATGGAGAGAAGTTCCCACTGGGATACGAAGGATGTTTATTGATCTGTTGGCCATTGACTCTACTAAAAGAAGTCAGAGTGCAGAAGTCCTAAAATACATGGGTGACATCTGGAAAGAAGAAACTTAAGAAAAGGATGAGGAGCCCATCGAAAGCAGTTCTTTCAAACATTCTTTTTTTAACCAAAACTTTAATTTGTTGGTGCAGCAAATAATCATACAGGTATATAGCAAACATTGACAGGGCCAAATACAGTAACAATCTGTCAAAAACATACTATACATATCTTCCAATGTGACCATATATGTTGCAATGCACTATTACATAACTGTTAAAAGGAAACTTTTAGCACTTGGTTGAACAACCTGAAAATCTGGACACAGTCTTTTTTCTTTGTTTTTTCTAACAGATTTTGCTAAACCAAGTATTTAACATAAAAAAAACCTGAAACATTTAACTGTTCTCTCCTTCCTTCTCCCCCAACCCCTCCTCTCCATTTACTTTTCGCAATTTTAGAGTTGCAATAGTCTCTCCATTACTAGCTGTGGGGGGGGGCCGGATCAGCCAGCCATGGCTGCCAGATAGTTTCAAATTTGGTCACGGCATTCCTATGATGATAGGACAGTTATTCCCTAATCAGGAGTGAGTTTATATACAATCTATTGTTCCCCTGTAGGTACATTAGATGCCACCCAATGTCTAGCTATAAAGCTTTCTAGCTAGGTATAGTAGTCTAGTAATCATAATGTACATTTACCTCTGATAAATCTCATCAATCACTCCCAATAGACATAACAGAGGGTTGGAGGGCACCAGTACCTGTGCCAGCCGGGAGATATTATGTGTGTGACCTTAGCAGAGGGCAGATGAGCACTGTTATCTCCATTACATAGGAAACTGTGGATCATGTTGGGCGTTTAGTGCAACAAGCACTCTGGAATGCCAGATAAAGCAGAGGGCAGGTGAGCACTGTTATCTCCACTTTGGGAGAGCACTGTTATCTCCACTTTGGGAGAGCACTGTTATCTCCACTTTGGGAGAGCACTGTTATCTCCACTTTGGGAGAGCACTGTTATCTCCACTTTGGGAGGGCACTGTTATCTCCACTTTGGGAGAGCACTGTTATCTCCACTTTGGGAGGGCACTGTTATCTCCACTTTGGGAGGGCACTGTTATCTCCACTTTGGGAGGGCACTGTTATCTCCACTTTGGGAGAGCACTGTTATCTCCACTTTGGGAGAGCACTGTTATCTCCACTTTGGGAGAGCACTGTTATCTCCACTTTGGGAGAGCACTGTTATCTCCACTTTGGGAGAGCACTGTTATCTCCACTTTGGGAGAGCACTGTTATCTCCACTTTGGGAGAGCACTGTTATCTCCACTTTGGGAGAGCACTGTTATCTCCACTTTGGGAGGGCACTGTTATCTCCACTTTGGGAGCGCGCTGTTATCTCCATTACATAGGAAACTGTGGATCATGTTGGGCGTTTAGTGCAACAAGCACTCTGGAATGCCAGATAAAGCAGAGGGCAGGTGAGCACTGTTATCTCCACTTTGGGAGAGCACTGTTATCTCCACTTTGGGGGAGCACTGTTATCTCCACTTTGGGGGAGCACTGTTATCTCCACTTTGGGGGAGCACTGTTATCTCCACTTTGGGGGAGCACTGTTATCTCCACTTTGGGGGAGCACTGTTATCTCCACTTTGGGGGAGCACCGTTATCTCCACTTTGGGAGGGCACCGTTATCTCCACTTTGGGAGGGCACTGTTATCTCCACTTTGGGAGGGCACTGTTATCTCCACTTTGGGAGAGCACTGTTATCTCCACTTTGGGAGAGCACTGTTATCTCCACTTTGGGAGAGCACTGTTATCTCCACTTTGGGGGAGCACTGTTATCTCCACTTTGGGGGAGCACTGTTATCTCCACTTTGGGGGAGCACTGTTATCTCCACTTTGGGGGAGCACTGTTATCTCCACTTTGGGGGAGCACTGTTATCTCCACTTTGGGGGAGCACTGTTATCTCCACTTTGGGAGAGCACTGTTATCTCCACTTTGGGAGAGCACTGTTATCTCCACTTTGGGAGAGCGCTGTTATCTCCACTTTGGGAGGGCGCTGTTATCTCCACTTTGGGAGCGCGCTGTTATCTCCACTTTGGGAGAGCACTGTTATCTCCACTTTGGGAGAGCACTGTTATCTCCACTTTGGGAGAGCACTGTTATCTCCACTTTGGGAGAGCACTGTTATCTCCACTTTGGGAGAGCACTGTTATCTCCACTTTGGGAGAGCACTGTTATCTCCACTTTGGGAGAGCACTGTTATCTCCACTTTGGGAGAGCACTGTTATCTCCACTTTGGGAGAGCACTGTTATCTCCATTACATAGGAAACTGTGGATCATGTTGGGCGTTTAGTGCAACAAGCACTCTGGAATGCCAGATAAAGCAGAGGGCAGGTGAGCACTGTTATCTCCACTTTGGGAGGGCACTGTTATCTCCACTTTGGGAGGGCACTGTTATCTCCACTTTGGGAGGGCACTGTTATCTCCACTTTGGGAGGGCACTGTTATCTCCACTTTGGGAGGGCACTGTTATCTCCACTTTGGGAGGGCACTGTTATCTCCACTTTGGGAGCGCACTGTTATCTCCACTTTGGGAGCGCACTGTTATCTCCACTTTGGGAGCGCACTGTTATCTCCACTTTGGGAGCGCACTGTTATCTCCACTTTGGGAGCGCACTGTTATCTCCACTTTGGGAACGCACTGTTATCTCCACTTTGGGAACGCACTGTTATCTCCACTTTGGGAGGGCACTGTTATCTCCACTTTGGGAGGGCACTGTTATCTCCACTTTGGGAGAGCACTGTTATCTCCACTTTGGGAGAGCACTGTTATCTCCACTTTGGGAGAGCACTGTTATCTCCACTTTGGGAGAGCACTGTTATCTCCACTTTGGGAGAGCACTGTTATCTCCATTACATAGGAAACTGTGGATCATGCTATGCGTTCAGTGCAACAAGCACTCTGGAATGCCAGATAAAGCAGAGGGCAGGTGAGCACTGTTATCTCCACTTTGGGAGGGCACTGTTATCTCCACTTTGGGAGCGCACTGTTATCTCCACTTTGGGAGAGCACTGTTATCTCCATTACATAGGAAACTGTGGATCATGCTATGCGTTTAGTGCAACAAGCACTCTGGAATGCCAGATAAAGCAGAGGGCAGGTGGGCACTGTTATCTCCACTTTGGGAGGGCACTGTTATCTCCACTTTGGGAGGGCACTGTTATCTCCACTTTGGGAGGGCACTGTTATCTCCACTTTGGGAGGGCACTGTTATCTCCACTTTGGGAGGGCACTGTTATCTCCACTTTGGGAGGGCACTGTTATCTCCACTTTGGGAGGGCACTGTTATCTCCACTTTGGGAGAGCACTGTTATCTCCATTACATAGGAAACTGTGGATCATGCTATGCGTTCAGTGCAACAAGCACTCTGGAATGCCAGATAAAGCAGAGGGCAGATGAGCACTGTTATCTCCACTTTGGGAGGGCACTGTTATCTCCACTTTGGGAGAGCACTGTTATCTCCACTTTGGGAGAGCACTGTTATCTCCACTTTGGGAGAGCACTGTTATCTCCACTTTGGGAGAGCACTGTTATCTCCACTTTGGGGGAGCACTGTTATCTCCACTTTGGGGGAGCACTGTTATCTCCACTTTGGGAGAGCACTGTTATCTCCACTTTGGGAGAGCACGGTTATCTCCACTTTGGGAGAGCACTGTTATCTCCACTTTGGGAGAGCACTGTTATCTCCATTACATAGGAAACTGTGGATCATGTTGGGCGTTTAGTGCAACAAGCACTCTGGAATGCCAGATAAAGCAGAGGGCAGGTGAGCACTGTTATCTCCACTTTGGGAGAGCACTGTTATCTCCACTTTGGGAGAGCACTGTTATCTCCACTTTGGGAGAGCACTGTTATCTCCACTTTGGGAGGGCACTGTTATCTCCACTTTGGGAGAGCACTGTTATCTCCACTTTGGGGGAGCACTGTTATCTCCACTTTGGGAGGGCACTGTTATCTCCACTTTGGGAGGGCACTGTTATCTCCACTTTGGGAGAGCACTGTTATCTCCACTTTGGGAGAGCACTGTTATCTCCACTTTGGGAGAGCACTGTTATCTCCACTTTGGGAGAGCACTGTTATCTCCACTTTGGGAGAGCACTGTTATCTCCACTTTGGGAGAGCACTGTTATCTCCACTTTGGGAGAGCACTGTTATCTCCACTTTGGGAGAGCACTGTTATCTCCACTTTGGGAGGGCACTGTTATCTCCACTTTGGGAGCGCGCTGTTATCTCCATTACATAGGAAACTGTGGATCATGTTGGGCGTTTAGTGCAACAAGCACTCTGGAATGCCAGATAAAGCAGAGGGCAGGTGAGCACTGTTATCTCCACTTTGGGGGAGCACTGTTATCTCCACTTTGGGGGAGCACTGTTATCTCCACTTTGGGGGAGCACTGTTATCTCCACTTTGGGGGAGCACTGTTATCTCCACTTTGGGGGAGCACTGTTATCTCCACTTTGGGGGAGCACCGTTATCTCCACTTTGGGAGGGCACCGTTATCTCCACTTTGGGAGGGCACTGTTATCTCCACTTTGGGAGGGCACTGTTATCTCCACTTTGGGAGAGCACTGTTATCTCCACTTTGGGAGAGCACTGTTATCTCCACTTTGGGAGAGCACTGTTATCTCCACTTTGGGGGAGCACTGTTATCTCCACTTTGGGGGAGCACTGTTATCTCCACTTTGGGGGAGCACTGTTATCTCCACTTTGGGGGAGCACTGTTATCTCCACTTTGGGGGAGCACTGTTATCTCCACTTTGGGGGAGCACTGTTATCTCCACTTTGGGAGAGCACTGTTATCTCCACTTTGGGAGAGCACTGTTATCTCCACTTTGGGAGAGCGCTGTTATCTCCACTTTGGGAGGGCGCTGTTATCTCCACTTTGGGAGCGCGCTGTTATCTCCACTTTGGGAGAGCACTGTTATCTCCACTTTGGGAGAGCACTGTTATCTCCACTTTGGGAGAGCACTGTTATCTCCACTTTGGGAGAGCACTGTTATCTCCACTTTGGGAGAGCACTGTTATCTCCACTTTGGGAGAGCACTGTTATCTCCACTTTGGGAGAGCACTGTTATCTCCACTTTGGGAGAGCACTGTTATCTCCACTTTGGGAGAGCACTGTTATCTCCACTTTGGGAGAGCACTGTTATCTCCACTTTGGGAGAGCACTGTTATCTCCATTACATAGGAAACTGTGGATCATGTTGGGCGTTTAGTGCAACAAGCACTCTGGAATGCCAGATAAAGCAGAGGGCAGGTGAGCACTGTTATCTCCACTTTGGGAGGGCACTGTTATCTCCACTTTGGGAGGGCACTGTTATCTCCACTTTGGGAGGGCACTGTTATCTCCACTTTGGGAGGGCACTGTTATCTCCACTTTGGGAGGGCACTGTTATCTCCACTTTGGGAGGGCACTGTTATCTCCACTTTGGGAGCGCACTGTTATCTCCACTTTGGGAGCGCACTGTTATCTCCACTTTGGGAGCGCACTGTTATCTCCACTTTGGGAGCGCACTGTTATCTCCACTTTGGGAGCGCACTGTTATCTCCACTTTGGGAACGCACTGTTATCTCCACTTTGGGAACGCACTGTTATCTCCACTTTGGGAGGGCACTGTTATCTCCACTTTGGGAGGGCACTGTTATCTCCACTTTGGGAGAGCACTGTTATCTCCACTTTGGGAGAGCACTGTTATCTCCACTTTGGGAGAGCACTGTTATCTCCACTTTGGGAGAGCACTGTTATCTCCACTTTGGGAGAGCACTGTTATCTCCATTACATAGGAAACTGTGGATCATGCTATGCGTTCAGTGCAACAAGCACTCTGGAATGCCAGATAAAGCAGAGGGCAGGTGAGCACTGTTATCTCCACTTTGGGAGGGCACTGTTATCTCCACTTTGGGAGCGCACTGTTATCTCCACTTTGGGAGAGCACTGTTATCTCCATTACATAGGAAACTGTGGATCATGCTATGCGTTTAGTGCAACAAGCACTCTGGAATGCCAGATAAAGCAGAGGGCAGGTGGGCACTGTTATCTCCACTTTGGGAGGGCACTGTTATCTCCACTTTGGGAGGGCACTGTTATCTCCACTTTGGGAGGGCACTGTTATCTCCACTTTGGGAGGGCACTGTTATCTCCACTTTGGGAGGGCACTGTTATCTCCACTTTGGGAGGGCACTGTTATCTCCACTTTGGGAGGGCACTGTTATCTCCACTTTGGGAGAGCACTGTTATCTCCATTACATAGGAAACTGTGGATCATGCTATGCGTTCAGTGCAACAAGCACTCTGGAATGCCAGATAAAGCAGAGGGCAGATGAGCACTGTTATCTCCACTTTGGGAGGGCACTGTTATCTCCACTTTGGGAGAGCACTGTTATCTCCACTTTGGGAGAGCACTGTTATCTCCACTTTGGGAGAGCACTGTTATCTCCACTTTGGGAGAGCACTGTTATCTCCACTTTGGGGGAGCACTGTTATCTCCACTTTGGGGGAGCACTGTTATCTCCACTTTGGGAGAGCACTGTTATCTCCACTTTGGGAGAGCACGGTTATCTCCACTTTGGGAGAGCACTGTTATCTCCACTTTGGGAGAGCACTGTTATCTCCATTACATAGGAAACTGTGGATCATGTTGGGCGTTTAGTGCAACAAGCACTCTGGAATGCCAGATAAAGCAGAGGGCAGGTGAGCACTGTTATCTCCACTTTGGGAGAGCACTGTTATCTCCACTTTGGGAGAGCACTGTTATCTCCACTTTGGGAGAGCACTGTTATCTCCACTTTGGGAGCGCACTGTTATCTCCACTTTGGGAGCGCACTGTTATCTCCACTTTGGGAGCGCACTGTTATCTCCACTTTGGGAGAGCACTGTTATCTCCACTTTGGGAGAGCACTGTTATCTCCACTTTGGGAGAGCACTGTTATCTCCACTTTGGGAGAGCACTGTTATCTCCACTTTGGGAGAGCACTGTTATCTCCATTACATAGGAAACTGTGGATCATGTTGGGCGTTTAGTGCAACAAGCACTCTGGAATGCCAGATAAAGCAGAGGGCAGGTGAGCACTGTTATCTCCACTTTGGGAGGGCACTGTTATCTCCACTTTGGGAGAGCACTGTTATCTCCACTTTGGGAGAGCACTGTTATCTCCACTTTGGGAGAGCACTGTTATCTCCACTTTGGGAGAGCACTGTTATCTCCACTTTGGGAGAGCACTGTTATCTCCACTTTGGGAGAGCACTGTTATCTCCACTTTGGGAGAGCACTGTTATCTCCACTTTGGGGGAGCACTGTTATCTCCACTTTGGGGGAGCACTGTTATCTCCACTTTGGGGGAGCACTGTTATCTCCACTTTGGGAGGGCACTGTTATCTCCACTTTGGGAGGGCACTGTTATCTCCACTTTGGGAGAGCACTGTTATCTCCACTTTGGGAGAGCACTGTTATCTCCACTTTGGGAGAGCACTGTTATCTCCACTTTGGGAGAGCACTGTTATCTCCACTTTGGGAGAGCACTGTTATCTCCACTTTGGGAGAGCACTGTTATCTCCACTTTGGGGGAGCACTGTTATCTCCACTTTGGGGGAGCACTGTTATCTCCACTTTGGGGGAGCACTGTTATCTCCACTTTGGGAGAGCACTGTTATCTCCACTTTGGGAGAGCACTGTTATCTCCACTTTGGGAGAGCACTGTTATCTCCACTTTGGGAGAGCACTGTTATCTCCACTTTGGGAGAGCACTGTTATCTCCACTTTGGGAGAGCACTGTTATCTCCACTTTGGGAGAGCACTGTTATCTCCATTACATAGGAAACTGTGGATCATGTTGGGCGTTTAGTGCAACAAGCACTCTGGAATGCCAGATAAAGCAGAGGGCAGGTGAGCACTGTTATCTCCACTTTGGGAGAGCACTGTTATCTCCACTTTGGGAGAGCACTGTTATCTCCACTTTGGGAGAGCACTGTTATCTCCACTTTGGGAGAGCACTGTTATCTCCACTTTGGGAGAGCACTGTTATCTCCACTTTGGGAGAGCACTGTTATCTCCACTTTGGGAGAGCACTGTTATCTCCACTTTGGGAGAGCACTGTTATCTCCACTTTGGGAGAGCACTGTTATCTCCACTTTGGGAGAGCACTGTTATCTCCATTACATAGGAAACTGTGGATCATGTTGGGCGTTTAGTGCAACAAGCACTCTGGAATGCCAGATAAAGCAGAGGGCAGGTGAGCACTGTTATCTCCACTTTGGGAGCGCACTGTTATCTCCACTTTGGGAGCGCACTGTTATCTCCACTTTGGGAGCGCACTGTTATCTCCACTTTGGGAGCGCACTGTTATCTCCACTTTGGGAGCGCACTGTTATCTCCACTTTGGGAGCGCACTGTTATCTCCACTTTGGGAGAGCACTGTTATCTCCACTTTGGGAGAGCACTGTTATCTCCACTTTGGGAGAGCACTGTTATCTCCACTTTGGGAGAGCACTGTTATCTCCACTTTGGGAGCGCACTGTTATCTCCACTTTGGGAGAGCACTGTTATCTCCACTTTGGGAGCGCACTGTTATCTCCACTTTGGGAGAGCACTGTTATCTCCACTTTGGGAGAGCACTGTTATCTCCATTACATAGGAAACTGTGGATCATGTTGGGCGTTTAGTGCAACAAGCACTCTGGAATGCCAGATAAAGCAGAGGGCAGGTGAGCACTGTTATCTTCACTTTGGGAGGGCACTGTTATCTCCACTTTGGGAGGGCACTGTTATCTCCACTTTGGGAGGGCACTGTTATCTCCACTTTGGGAGGGCACTGTTATCTCCACTTTGGGAGGGCACTGTTATCTCCACTTTGGGAGGGCACTGTTATCTCCACTTTGGGAGGGCACTGTTATCTCCACTTTGGGAGGGCACTGTTATCTCCACTTTGGGAGGGCACTGTTATCTCCACTTTGGGAGGGCACTGTTATCTCCACTTTGGGAGGGCACTGTTATCTCCACTTTGGGAGGGCACTGTTATCTCCACTTTGGGAGGGCACTGTTATCTCCACTTTGGGAGGGCACTGTTATCTCCACTTTGGGAGGGCACTGTTATCTCCACTTTGGGAGGGCACTGTTATCTCCACTTTGGGAGGGCACTGTTATCTCCACTTTGGGAGGGCACTGTTATCTCCACTTTGGGAGAGCACTGTTATCTCCACTTTGGGAGAGCACTGTTATCTCCACTTTGGGAGAGCACTGTTATCTCCACTTTGGGAGAGCACTGTTATCTCCACTTTGGGAGAGCACTGTTATCTCCACTTTGGGAGAGCACTGTTATCTCCACTTTGGGAGAGCACTGTTATCTCCACTTTGGGAGAGCACTGTTATCTCCACTTTGGGAGAGCACTGTTATCTCCACTTTGGGAGAGCACTGTTATCTCCACTTTGGGGGAGCACTGTTATCTCCACTTTGGGGGAGCACTGTTATCTCCACTTTGGGGGAGCACTGTTATCTCCACTTTGGGAGGGCACTGTTATCTCCACTTTGGGAGGGCACTGTTATCTCCACTTTGGGAGAGCACTGTTATCTCCACTTTGGGAGAGCACTGTTATCTCCACTTTGGGAGAGCACTATTATCTCCACTTTGGGAGAGCACTGTTATCTCCACTTTGGGAGAGCACTGTTATCTCCACTTTGGGAGAGCACTGTTATCTCCACTTTGGGAGAGCACTGTTATCTCCATTACATAGGAAACTGTGGATCATGTTGGGCGTTTAGTGCAACAAGCACTCTGGAATGCCAGATAAAGCAGAGGGCAGGTGAGCACTGTTATCTCCACTTTGGGAGGGCACTGTTATCTCCACTTTGGGAGAGCACTGTTATCTCCACTTTGGGAGAGCACTGTTATCTCCACTTTGGGAGAGCACTGTTATCTCCACTTTGGGAGAGCACTGTTATCTCCACTTTGGGAGAGCACTGTTATCTCCACTTTGGGAGAGCACTGTTATCTCCACTTTGGGAGAGCGCTGTTATCTCCACTTTGGGAGAGCGCTGTTATCTCCACTTTGGGAGGGCGCTGTTATCTCCACTTTGGGAGCGCGCTGTTATCTCCACTTTGGGAGAGCACTGTTATCTCCACTTTGGGAGAGCACTGTTATCTCCACTTTGGGAGAGCACTGTTATCTCCACTTTGGGAGAGCACTGTTATCTCCACTTTGGGAGAGCACTGTTATCTCCACTTTGGGAGAGCACTGTTATCTCCACTTTGGGAGAGCACTGTTATCTCCACTTTGGGAGAGCACTGTTATCTCCATTACATAGGAAACTGTGGATCATGTTGGGCGTTTAGTGCAACAAGCACTCTGGAATGCCAGATAAAGCAGAGGGCAGGTGAGCACTGTTATCTCCACTTTGGGAGGGCACTGTTATCTCCACTTTGGGAGAGCACTGTTATCTCCACTTTGGGAGAGCACTGTTATCTCCACTTTGGGAGAGCACTGTTATCTCCACTTTGGGAGAGCACTGTTATCTCCACTTTGGGAGAGCACTGTTATCTCCACTTTGGGAGAGCACTGTTATCTCCACTTTGGGAGAGCACTGTTATCTCCACTTTGGGAGAGCACTGTTATCTCCACTTTGGGAGAGCGCTGTTATCTCCACTTTGGGAGGGCGCTGTTATCTCCACTTTGGGAGCGCGCTGTTATCTCCACTTTGGGAGAGCACTGTTATCTCCACTTTGGGAGAGCACTGTTATCTCCACTTTGGGAGAGCACTGTTATCTCCACTTTGGGAGAGCACTGTTATCTCCACTTTGGGAGAGCACTGTTATCTCCACTTTGGGAGAGCACTGTTATCTCCACTTTGGGAGAGCACTGTTATCTCCACTTTGGGAGAGCACTGTTATCTCCATTACATAGGAAACTGTGGATCATGTTGGGCGTTTAGTGCAACAAGCACTCTGGAATGCCAGATAAAGCAGAGGGCAGGTGAGCACTGTTATCTCCACTTTGGGAGGGCACTGTTATCTCCACTTTGGGAGAGCACTGTTATCTCCACTTTGGGAGAGCACTGTTATCTCCACTTTGGGAGAGCACTGTTATCTCCACTTTGGGAGAGCACTGTTATCTCCACTTTGGGAGAGCACTGTTATCTCCACTTTGGGAGAGCACTGTTATCTCCACTTTGGGAGAGCACTGTTATCTCCACTTTGGGAGAGCACTGTTATCTCCACTTTGGGAGAGCACTGTTATCTCCATTACATAGGAAACTGTGGATCATGTTGGGCGTTTAGTGCAACAAGCACTCTGGAATGCCAGATAAAGCAGAGGGCAGGTGGGCACTGTTATCTCCACTTTGGGAGAGCACTGTTATCTCCACTTTGGGAGAGCACTGTTATCTCCACTTTGGGAGCGCACTGTTATCTCCACTTTGGGAGCGCACTGTTATCTCCATTACATAGGAAACTGTGGATCATGCTATGCGTTCAGTGCAACAAGCACTCTGGAATGCCAGATAAAGCAGAGGGCAGGTGGGCACTGTTATCTCCACTACGGGAGGGCACCGTTATCTCCACTACGGGAGGGCACCGTTATCTCCACTACGGGAGAGCACCGTTATCTCCACTACGGGAGAGCACCGTTATCTCCACTACGGGAGAGCACCGTTATCTCCACTTTGGGAGAGCACCGTTATCTCCACTTTGGGAGAGCACCGTTATCTCCACTTTGGGAGAGCACTGTTATCTCCACTTTGGGAGAGCACTGTTATCTCCACTTTGGGAGAGCACTGTTATCTCCACTTTGGGAGCGCACTGTTATCTCCACTTTGGGGGAGCACTGTTATCTCCATTACATAGGAAACTGTGGATCATGTTGGGCGTTCAGTGTAACAAGCACTCTGGAATGCCAGATAAAGCAGAGGGCAGGAAAGCTAATCACTGAGTAAACAGGATCTTGTGGATTGCAGGAAGAGCTATGGAAACAATGGATGGACACACATAATGCTTTTGAATACATCATTGATCATGGGACTTGCACTGGAATCCTCATACCAAGGAAAAGAAGGCAGCTGCATCTCTGCTCATAAATCTGCTACATGCCGGGATTAGGGATGAGCTTCGTGTTCGACTCGAACATCGGCTGTTCGGTCGTTCGCCGAATTGCGAACGATATGGGCCGTTCGCGCCAAATTCGTGTGGCGCGTCACGGCCCATAATTCACTGCGGCATCGCAGTGCATTGCTGGCTGATGATTGGCCAAGCATGCACTATGACCCGCATGCTTGGCCAATCACAGCGCCGTCAGTAGAGAGAGCTGTAATTGGCCAAAGCCAGGGTGGCTTTGGCCAATTATGGCTCAGGGGATTTAGTACACGCCCCACACTATATAAGGCCGCCTGCACGGCGGCCCTGTGTAGTGTGTGTTCCGGTGTGCTGAGAGATAGAGAGAGAGAGAGACAGTGTCATTTGATTTGAGTTAGATAGATTAGGCAGAACAGTCAGTCAGTTAGCTGCACTTACAGTGTATTGTGTATATATATGCATCCCAGGTGTTGCATATATATATATATACACTGTATTCAGTTTAGCTAGATCCGTTCCTGTTATCTTCCTACTGACAGGCAGGCTTGTCTGGTTACAGTATATAAAGCTACCTGAAGAAAATTACAGGTGTTCTATCCCAGCTTAGTGCAGCTACAGGCCATTAGTATGTCTGGAAGGCCAAGAAGGAGAGGCAGACAGTCACAAGCCAATAAGAGAGGGCAAGCAGGCTCTGTGTCTAGTGCTGGTCGTGGAGACGGTGCATCCTCATCAGCACGTGGCCATGGAACACGCTTGGCCTTTTTTTCGGCAGCTGGCCGTGTTGAGCCGCAACATGCGGAAGACTTGGTCGAGTGGATGACCAAGCCGTCCTCATCCTCCTCATCCTCTCTCACCCATGCCCAGGGTGCTTTGTCTGGCAAAGCAGCGGCCTCTTCCCTCAGCTCAATGTCATCAGTGACTCCTTCCCTAGCTCCACCATGTCCTCATGAGGATTCCCTCGAACTGTTTGACCACAGTGTTGGGTACATGCTCCAGGAGGATGCCCAGCGTTTGGAAGGCTCTGATGATGATACTGAGCTCGATGAAGGCAGTAACATGAGCACGGACAGAGGGGGTGCCCAAGAAGGACAGCAATCTGGCAGTCATGCTCCCCCTGCTGCAGCATACTGCCAGGTTTGCTCCAGTGATGAGGAGGGAGGGGATGATGAGGTCACTGACTCAACGTGGGTGCCTGATAGGAGAGAGGAGGAGGAGGAGGAGGAGGAGGCGGCACATCACCAACGAGGCAGGATGCCCTCCAGGGGCCAGCCTAAGGGCAGCACATTGACTGCATCACACCCCAAAGCTCCACATGTGCAGGGCGCTGCAGTCTCTGCGCGTTATTCAAAAAGTTCTTTGGTGTGGGCCTTTTTTGAGACAAGTGCATCAGATCGCACCGCTGCTATTTGCAACATATGTCTCAAGCGTATCTCGCGTGGCCAAAACATCTCCCGCTTGGGTACCACATGCTTGACCAGACATATGTTGACCTGCCATGCAGTTCGTTGGCAAGCGTATCTAAGAGACCCACACCAAAGAACAAAGAGGATCTCTCCTTGCTCCTCATCAGCTGATATTTCCAACCCCACTAGACCTTCAGTCCTATCTGAGACCTGCAGTGAGAGGAATGAAGGTGTAGAATTAGGTGTGTCACAGCCAAGTACTTGTGGGCAATCTGCTTTTGGTACACCGACGTCAGATTGTACCAGGCAAATTTCCCTGCCCCAGCTGCTGCACCGCCGAAAGAAGTTTGCTCCCAGCCATCCACATGCCCAGCGGTTGAATGCTAGCTTGGCAAAATTGCTAGCACTTCAACTGCTGCCTTTTCAGTTGGTAGACTCTGCCCCCTTCCGTGAGTTTGTCGAATGTGCGGTTCCTCAGTGGCAGGTACCCAAACGCCACTTTTTCTCACGGAAGGCGATTCCGGCTCTCTACCGGCATGTGGAAGGCAATGTCCATGCCTCGCTGGACAGGGCGGTCAGCGGTAAGGTGCATATTACCGCTGACTCATGGTCCAGCAGGCATGGACAGGGACGTTACCTAAGTTTCACGGTGCATTGGGTGACTCTGCTGGCAGCTGGGAAGGATGCAGGACAAGGTGCAGTAGTGTTGGAGGTTGTTCCGCCACCACGCCTCCAAAATGCTGATTGTGACACACCTCTCTCCTCCACCCCCTCCTCCTCTTCTTCCTCCATGGCCTCTTCCTCGGAACCAGCGGTGCTCCGTAGGCGTTCAAGGGGCTACGCAAGTACGCAGGCCAAAAGATGCCATGCGGTGCTTGAGCTGGTGTGCTTGGGGGACAGGAGCCACACTGGGGCAGAGGTTCTGTCAGCTCTGCAGGGGCAGGTTCAGAGGTGGTTGACGCCACGCCAACTTAAGGCAGGAATGGTGGTTTGCGACAATGGCACCAACCTCCTCTCTGCCCTCCGACAGGGACAACTGACCCATGTGCCCTGTTTGGCTCACGTCCTTAACTTGGTGGTGCAGCGGTTCTTGGGCAGGTACCCGGGCTTACAGGATGTCCTGAGGCAGGCCAGGAAAGTCTGTGTGCATTTCCGCCGGTCATATAATGCCAGTGCTCGGCTGACGGACCTCCAAAAGGAGTTTAACCTGCCCAAGAACCGCCTAATCTGTGACATGCCCACCAGGTGGAACTCGACGTTGGCCATGCTGCAGCGGCTGCACACGCAGCAGAGGGCCATCAATGAGTACCTGTGCGACTATGGCACCAGGACAGGGTCATGGGAGCTTGGATTTTTTTCCCCACACCAGTGGGCCATGATCAGGGATGCATGCACTGTCCTGTCACCATTTGAGGAGGCCACGAGGATGGTGAGCACTGACAGTGCATGCATCAGTGACACTGTCCCCCTTGTCCACCTGTTGGAGCACACGCTGCGTGGAATAATGGACAGGGCACTTGAGGCAGAACAGAGGCAGGAAGAGGAGGACTTCCTTAGCTCTCAAGGCCCCCTTTATCCAGACAGTGTTCCTGCGTGCCCGCCGATCACACAGGAAGAGGACGAGGAGGAGGAGGAGGAGGAGGAGGAGGAGGAAGATTGTGTCAGTATGGAGGTGGAGCCTGGCACTCAGCATCAGCAGCAGTCTTTAAGGGATCAGTCCCAAGGAACACATGGACTTGTACGTGGCTGGGAGGAGGTGGCTGCGGAAGTTGTTGTCCTTAGTGACCCAGAGGACTCCGGACCGAATGCCTCAGCAAACCTACGCTGCATGGCCTCCCTGATCCTGCAAAGCCTGCGTAAGGATCCTCGTATTCGTGGTATCAAGGAGAAGGACCAATACTGGCTGGCAACCCTCCTTGATCCACGTTACAAGGGTAAGGTTGCGGACCTTATCTTGCCATCGCAGAGGGAGCAGAGGATGAAACATCTTCGGGAGGCCTTGCAGAAAGGTCTGTGCAACGCGTTCCCAGAGACTGGGAGGTTACAAACTCCTGTTTCTGGACAACGTGTTGCTGAGGCTTCGGTCAGTCAAAGAAGGAGCGGTGGAGAAGGTGGCCGTCTGACCGATGCGTTCAGACAATTTTTTGGTCCGCAGCCCCAAGGTATGATCGGTTCCAGCAACCATCGCCAGCGTCTGTTTTACATGGTGCAGGAATACCTAGGGGCAAGATCAGACTTGGACACCTTTCCCACCGAAAATCCTCTGGGTTACTGGGTCTTGAGGATGGATCACTGGCCAGAGCTTGCACAGTATGCAATTGAGCTACTGGCCTGTCCTGCATCCAGCGTTCTTTCGGAACACACATTCAGTGCTGCTGGAGGCGTGGTAACCGATCACAGGGTGCGTCTGTCCACCGACTCGGTCGATCGGCTGACCTTCATAAAAATGAATCAGTCTTGGATCACCACCAGCTACCAAGCACCTGATGCTGATGTAACCGAATAATTTTTTTTGAAATCTCAGATCCCTTCAAAGACTGCCTATGCTGATGCTGAGTGACTATCCCTGAGTAATTATCCTCTTCCTCCTCAATCATCACGCTGATAGCTTGTAAGAACATTTTTGGTTCTGGGCGCCACCACCAGTGCCTAAGGCACAATTTTTCAGCCCCTGTTTAACAGGGCCATGTAATTACAATTCTTGATCTAATATTTCACAGCAGGGCCCTGTGAGGGCTTACAGTGTTGTGGCCACAGCAACACCTAAGGCCCAAATTTCTGCTGAGTATATAGGGCAGGACCCTACTTTCAAACATCTAACTTACAAACGACTCCTACTTGCAAACGGAAGGAGACAACAGGAAGTGAGATGAAATCTACCCCTAGGAAGGGAAATTCTCTCCTGTAAGAGTTAATATGGGAAAACAATTTCTCCTTTCCACTGATGCTTTCCAATCCTTGTTCCACAAAAAAACCCAAATTTTCAAAAAACATTTTTCATTGGGACAAAAAAGTGAGGTGAAATCTTCTGAAGAGGAGGAAAGACAGCAAAACAAATGTCACAGGGGCGATAACCCTTCCCTATGTTTTCCAAAAAGCTTAGAAAAGATTTTTTGGCTGAAGCTAAACACGTTAAAAATGTTCAAAATTACAAACAGATTCTACTTAACAACAAACCTACAGTCCCTGTCTTGTTTGCACCACCTGTATACTGCTGTTCAGAGTATATAGGGCCTGGTGGCCCCACACCTTTCCTTATTTTAATTTGGGTGCGGGGTTCCCCTTAATATCCATACAAGACCCAAAGGGCCTGGTAATGGACTGGGGGGTACCCATGCCATTTGTCTCACTGATTTTCATCCATATTGCCAGGACCCGACATGACATTAAACCCGCAAGCAGTTTTAAATGAGATTTTTTCCTTTAAAAATGACATTTGGTGCAGGGACTGTTCTAAACATGGGAAACACGCGTCACTTTACAGGCATACTATAGACACCCCCCAGGTACGATATTTAAAGGAATATTTCACTTTTTTTTTTTTACTTTAAGCATCATTAAAATCACTGCTCCCGAAAAAACGGCCGTTTTTAAAAGTTTTTTTTGCATTGATACATGTCCCCTGGGGTAGGACCCGGGTCCCCAAACCCTTTGTAGGACAATACCATGCAAATTAGCCTTTAAAATGAGCACTTTTGATTTCGAACGTTCGAGTCCCATAGACGTCAATGGGGTTCTAACGTTTGTGCGAACTTTCGGTCCGTTTGCAGGTTCTGGTGCGAACCGAACCGGGGGGTGTTCAGCTCATCCCTATTAGCCAACAGCTGAGCGGCCAGCTTAGAGAAGGAAGGGCTGAGCCCAGGCTTGACAGTTTCCCTCTCTTCTATGATATTTACCCTCCCTATGAAACGCACATCTACAGTAACACACACTATTGTTGTTCAAGAGGAATTTCAGAGTTGTTTATTTCACGGAGTCAAACATTCTAGGCTTTCATATAGGCCTTGGAGGACCTTTGTGTTCTTTTTTACATAGAAGAGATTTTCACTGGAAAATAAGTTATTTAATAAAAAGGGAAAAGGGGGAAGGAAAAGAGAATGGAAACAATATCACAATTTACTTATGAAGAAACATATTTATTTAATTATGCCCACTCCTCCAGACTGACATCCATCAAGACATTTCGATATTTGCATAACTCCTCCAGTGTTGTCAGTTCAAACGGGAATTTAGATGCTCACTGGATTTCTGGCAGGATCAGCAGGTATTTTTTTCTGTACTGAGCAAATTCAAGAGCCCCACCAAGTGCACAGGAGGAGTAACTACTCATATATGTACAAGTTACATCCCCCATGTACCAGGCAGGGGTCTTGTTCAACCCCTGGGGATAGTCCAGACTTCTTGTCTTAAAAAAAAAATAGAAATATTGTTGGAGCAAAATAAAGAAAATGATATGTGAACAGCAAACATGAATATGGAATTAATAATAATAAACTGGGGGGGGTGTTCGGCCCCATCCCTAAAGATGACTATAAAACATAATTCTAAACATTATTCTGGAGATCTGGCTTTAAAGAAATAAAAGATTATTCAGGAGATCACGAGAAATAATAAAGAAATCAGTTTGTGAGAACTCTGTGTGAATATCAGCAGCAAAACAACTTCATTCTTCTAGCATTATAAAGCACAAAAGAATGCGCTTCATTAACAATCACAGAATTTTCAGCGTGAGGAATGTGCTATCCCCGTTATGAACTCTAGTTTTACCAGACCGATCGCTTCTGTCTCGTACTTGCTTCAGAGCATGCGTCGTTTTTAGTGCGTCGGAACAGAATAGAGACAAGAAATTTTTCCCATAGCAATTTGTTTCGTCTGAAAAATATAGAACATGTTCTCTAAGTCCGTCTGAATTTTCATCGGGAGCTTTTCATCCTATATTCCGATCGTGTGTATGCCCCATCCGACTTTTTCCATCAGACTCTTTCTGTCGAAAATTTCGCTCATGTGTACGCGGCATTAGAGTCTGTAAAAGACTTGAGACTGGGGCGGAGGTTCACCTTCCAGCAGGACAACGACCCGAAACATACAGCCAGAGCTACAATGGAATGGTTTAGATCAAAGCATATTCATGGTCACAGTCCAGGCCTAAATTCAATTGAGAATCTGTGGCAAGACTTGAAAATTGCTGTTCACAGACGCTCTCCATCCAATCTGACAGAGCTTGAGATATTTTGCAAAGAAGAAGAATGGGCAAAAATGTCCTCTCTAGATGTGCAAAGCTGGTAGAGACATCCCCAAAAAGACTTGCAGCTGTAATTGCAGTGAAAGGGGGTTCTACAAAGTATTGGCTCAGGGGGGCGCCATACAAAATGTACCCCCCACACTTTTCACAGATTTATTTGTATCATTTATCATTTTCCTTCCACTTCACGATTATGTGCCACTTTTTTATTGGGATTTTATGTGATAGACCAACACATACATTTACATTTTTTGGTTGTAACATTACAAATAGGGTAACATTTCAAGGGGTATGAATACTTTTTCAAGGCACTGTACCTGGCTTGTATTGCACCGCATTGCCTTTGTAAACCTGGCTGAAAACACTGCTTGGGATTTCAGTGCAGCAGAGGCAGTGTTGTCAGTTCAAACTGAAATTTAGGATCTCACTGGATTTATGGAAGGATTGGCAGACATTATTCTGTTAGGAGAAAAATCTAGAGCCCCACCCAGTGCACAGGAGGAGTAACTACTCATATATGTACAAGTTACAGGCAAAGTGGTGGACTTACCAATATATATCTTCCCACATACCAAGGTACAGCATATCCTTCTAAACCTGGCTGATAGCACTGCTTCAAAATTCAGCGCAGCAGATTCAGTGTTGTCAGCTCAAACAGGAATTTAGTTGCTCATTGGATTTCTGGCAGGATCAAAATGTATTTTTTTGCAGGAAGAAAAATCAAGAGCCCCACCCAGTGCACAGGAGGAGTAACTACTCATATATATACAAGTTACACCCAACCATGGACCAGGCAGGGGTCTTGTTCATCAACTGGGATTAGTCCAGATCTACAAAAAAAAAAGCAAAGAAATCTTGTTAGAGTAAAAATATAGAAATGATCTGTGAAATTCAAACCTGAAAATAGAATTTATAGTGATAAACAGCCTGTTGTCAGCTCAGAAGTACAACCTCTATATAGAATAAATGAATATCCTGCAGTAAATAAGGATATACTCATAAATGAAATACTATTATTAAGAAGATTACAGGCACTGGCCGTATAGAGGTGTTTTGTAATATATAAAATAGCTCTAGAATAGACAATTTTAGTTAATAAGAAAATATACAAAGGGACAGAGAACTACATCAACCAATAAGTAACCGTCCTTGGCTTGTCTGTTCTAGATATTTAAAATTTGAACTCCGGTTCCTATGAGTAATACACTACAATACCTACATAAAAACACTAGACTTACCGCACTAAACTCAAATAAATATGGCATTGCCAAGAACAATTATGTATCTGTCAACCATTTCAAATATTTAATAGAAAAATGCTAAGACCATAAGCTGTTACCATTGTTAGCTAGAAGGACTTTTGTATCGATCTCTTTGATTCTAGTTTCACTTTAATACAACTGCAAAGCTCAACAGAAAGAGGGGCACATAACACAGAGTATGCAGGTATAAAACACCCCCAGCCATGCCTTCAATAGATTAGGAGGTTGGATTATTTGTTAGGTCTGAAGAAGCGGGAGAACTGAGAACAGAGGGATTTAGTTACAAAAAAAGGGGGCGATCCCTCTAAATGAGGGAATATTAGGAGCTAGGCATTGAAAAAAAAGGAAGCCATGACATAATATCAAATTAAAATCAGTGGTGGATATTGTGCTGCAAAAAGAAATGACTACATACTACACAGAACTTCTAGCGTGTCTTGGCCATACAAATTTTAATTGAGGACTATCACAAAATGCATATAGAATCTTATGACCCCTTTATTCCCTCAAGAAATTCACATACCTGAGAAAACTTGCCGAATGTGAGGTTCCTTCAGAAGTGCCATCAATTCACCTTCATTCGATATCTACCTCTGCACCAACGTGCATGGAGAACTCCTCATCATATATGATCAGCGCTTCTTCCATGTTATCCTTCTGCGGCTCTGAAGTCATCTCCGACTGAGATCCAGAAGTATCTATAATCAGAGGAGAAGACGTGGAGCTCAGAGATGATGTGATGGAAACGTCGCTCTTGGAACTGTTCAGATATGAAGCTTCACACAAGGATTTGTCAGAATGTTTGAAAGAACTGTTTTCAATTGGCTCCTCATCCTTTTTTGGGGTTTCTCCTTTCCAGATTTCACCCATGTATTTTAGGACTTCTGCACTCTGACTTCTTTTAGTAGAGTCAATGGCCAACAGATCAATGAACATCCTTCGTATCCCAGTGGAAACTTCTCTCCATGTTTCAGGAGGATTATCCACCTCAAAATTCTTCTGCCAGACAACAAAACTTTTAAATTCTTCATCATCAGGGAGGGTGTCCTGCCATGGAAACTTCCCCGTGAGCAGAACGTAGATGGTGACACCAAACGCCCACACATCAAGGCTGCCATCTACAGCCAGTCCATCTGGAGGGGCAATTTCATACATCTCTGGAGCTCTGTAGGGTTTGCTGCCACACTTGGATCTAATCAC
Source organism: Lithobates septentrionalis (assembly GCA_037952835.1). Taxonomy (NCBI): domain Eukaryota; kingdom Metazoa; phylum Chordata; class Amphibia; order Anura; family Ranidae; genus Lithobates; species Lithobates septentrionalis. The sequence continues at coordinate 411,227 of JBBDGP010002168.1, forward strand.
TGTCCCTGTGACCTTAGCCAGGCCAAAGTCTGAGAGCTTAATGGAATGGCACTCCTGATCAAACACTAAAACATTGTCTGGCTTCACATCGAGGTGTACTAGTCCTTTCTCCACTATGAATTGCAGACCATTGGAGATCTGAACAGCGCATCTCTTTACCACATCTTCTGGAATTCCCACCTAAAAAAAGAGAAAATAAAATAACTAAGATGTCTGTTAACAAAAAATACTTTAGATGTTAAGTACAATAGAGAGAATATAAGAAGAAATTCAGAATACGTATCCAGAAACAGTTAAGGTATATGTATAACCATACTTTTTATTTAGTTTTAGACTAGAGATGGATTATATTGCCATATGTACAGTATGTATATACCTGCCCCATATCCACTTTCATCAACTGTCCCGGGGACCACCATCATTCAGACAAAGTGATGGAGTTGTCAGAACAAAAAGGTAAGTGTAAATCCTCCAACATGGACACCTGTACTAATGTCAACCAACAAAGCTTCCTCTCACTTCCTGTTGCAATCTCTGGCACAGAAATTGAAGGGAAATTTCCCCAAAAGGATTGGAAGGAGGTTTAACTGTTAACTCCTCATACTTTTTTGGCCAAATAAGTTTTTCCAAGTTTTGTATAGAGTTACTTATATCTTAATATACTTACATTTGGTACAATCAGAGCGAGTAGATCACCAAGAGGTGCCAGTTCCTGGGTAAAGACGAAGCAGTTGAAGGTGGTGAAGATGATCTCACAGCATCCAATGATGTTGGGATGAGAAGAAAGTAGGAACGAAATGGTGAACTCCCGTAGGAAAGACTCCCGGCTGGTTCTACTTTTCGCCATAACTTTCAACGCCATTCTTCGACCTGTGAAAAAAAAAATCAAGTTAGATTAAGAATAAAGAGAATTTTAGCTGGCAATTTTTTATGTTCATTTGAAAATCTCAAACATTGTAATAAGATCTGCTGCTTCCGAGTTGAGAATGTATTATGCTACATTTAAACCTAAACTTCAGCTTTACCAGCAATCAGCAGACAGTTGTACAGCAACCTCTGCTGTACTGAAATTTCTTACTACATTTTCACGCACACTGCAATTCTCACAAATGTGCATTAGAAGCTTCAGCAAGCCAGACAGAGCCAACCTCATTTCCTGGCTGGAAGACGTTTAGCATCATTAGCATCGTATCCTCACCAGCCTGACTGCTCCTAACTCATTCCTTTCATTCATTGGATTTCTGTTTGCTTTAGTTTCTCTGTCTTAGAAAAAGGTTCCTGCATTCCTTTTGGTCTGACTTTGGAATGACTTGCATTGATTTCTGTCACATGCAAGTCGTGCTAAAGTTGCACTGGGGTCCGACTTGGAAGTTGTGGGCAGTGTGAACCTGGGCTAAATCATTAGAATCAGCACCACATGTGATCTTGGACAGTCTGCATGCAAATACAGCATGTCTAGGTATTCACGTTCCTCCAGACAGATATGTACCCATCAAGACATTTTGATATTTGCATAACTGATCCCAGGAGTCAGCCCAATGCTTAGTTCCCTAAATAATATTACCAACATGAATTCATATTTTAAGCTTTCTTAATATAATCACAGTTTCAACACCTTCTACAAATATTTATTTAATTCACTGACCTGTTTTCCTGTGGTTTGCCAGGAATACTTTTCCAAAGCCTCCTTCTCCGAGTTCCTTCACAATGATGAAGTGCTCCCGTATGTCCACCTGATGTAGTCTTTGTGAATGGAAGGAGACCATTCTGTCCAAAACACATATCACATCATGGGCATTGGAGGCCATTGTGTCCTGGAGAGCAAAAAAAGAGACCTTGTTACATATACATCAAAAATATGTTTTCTGTTTAAGAAAAACTATAGACATTTGTCAGATATAATTAATGTCACCTGTAGTTATAAGACTATAAATAGGAAATGCTCAATAGACCTTCACATCTATATGAATAAAAAAAAGGGGAAAAGGTTTGGACACTAAAGTGAGAGCTCAAACACAATTAAAATGTTTGGAGTACAGCTTGGTGGCTATATATATATATACATACATATATATATATATATATATATATACATACATATATATATATATATATATACACATACACACACATACACATATATATATATATATATACATACATATATATACATATACATATACACACACACTAACGTTAGTGTAAAACGTCAGCTCTTATTGCTGATTTGATGCGAATTATTTCCAATAAACAAAGCCTTTCTTAGGCTCGATTCACACCTATGCATGTTGCTTTTGAGCGTTTTTGGAGTTTTTTTTGTCATGCTTGCCACGTTTTTGAGCAGCGTTTTTGCGGCTTTTTTTTTTGTTCTTACAGTTTAAAAATAAAAAAAGCCAAAAATGCGGCTAAAACGGTGCACTTGCGTTTTTGATGCTGGTCCATTGAATTTTTCATGCAAAATGCAGCGTTTTGCATGTAGTAGAAAAGTCCCTGACCCTTTCCAAAAATGCAGAGGTACAAAAAGGCATTGATGTGAACATGTTCCATAGGAACCCATGTTAAAAAATTCCCATGCATTTCTACAAAATGCATCAAAAAATGCGCTAGTGTGAATGGAGCCTTAGACAGGCACTCGTTCAGAACTGAAACACTAACCTCTATAACCTATCCTCTATAACCACTGACCTCTAGAATTTCTATGCTACCCAAACCTAAATCAGATCTCTCCTTGTGGACCATCTATCATCCCATCTCTCTCCTCTACTCAAGTTGTTAGCCAAGACTATTGTGACCCGACTGAACACCGTTATAGACCGCTTAATAAACCGTGATCAAAACAGGCTTTATGCCAACACGTCAAGCTGCCGACAATGTCCTGCTCTCCCATGCAGCTAAAACTAGACGTATCCCAGCATGCCTATCCCTGGACATCAGGAAAGCGTTCGACTCTGTAACCTGGCCATATCTACAATACACTCTTCAGCAATGGGGGTTTTGGGAATCCCTTCCTGACCTGGGTCTCCTCCCTATATAATAACGCACGGGCCTACGTCAAATATGCAGGCTAAAAATCAGCGATGGTCAATATTGGGAGAGGCACTAGGCAGGGGTGCCCCCTTTCCCCGCTGCTCTTTGCCTTACTCTAAGAGCCTTTGGCACAACTGATTAGAACAGAGGGACTCCGATAGTCCATAAGAAATGTTGAATATGCCTCCGGTCTGATCTAGTCTTTTTGGAGATCAAACTATCAATCCATTATTGGTTGTTTAGTTCAAGTTCAACCAATTATACATGATCTTTCTTTTATTAATGTTCATAATGTACTTGTCCCATTTGAATGTTTGTATTTATACTGTCATATTCCTGATAATTTCAATAAAAACATTGAACAAGAAATGTAGATCTTAAAGATAAAAAAAACAAACAGGCAATTCATATACAAGACCACCAAATACAAAGCCCTGCTAAATAAAATACGTCTGTACGCAAAAAACCCTTTTCAGGAAACTTAAAAATCATTTTCAAGGCATTTTTCTGCTCAATGTCATCTTTATGTTTTCAGAAGACTGAGAGCATAAAGTCAAAAAGACTTCATGAAATGAATTGAAGGGAATGCTCAGTGAGATCATTATGTAGTACTCTGGTTTTGGTGAGAGGAAATCTTTCATAGCAAAGAATTCAACACTATTCAGTCAATTGTGTTTTTGTACAGATTGGAATATACTTGTAATAGGAGATTTATATATACAGTTATACTATACATTACTTAGCTACCCAAGCATGTATTTCCCTTTGTATTACATCGCACACATTACTGCCCCAACGTTTATTACATATCCTGTATTATAAACAACTTTTTCATCAGACTGATCATGGCAAGCCTCCAATGGCTATCCAATCTTCTGTATACATTGTCTTACATATTATCCTGAACTGAACTTCCACCCATTGTCCCTTTTATCAGTTGTCCATATACAGGTTTTTATATATTTATTAGATAAACCTCCACAGTGTTATCAGAATGTTCATTAAATAATAAATATCTATTGATTGTTAGATGGAAGTGACCTTACCTTAAAATGTGGTGAAAGATTCAGCTGTGAAAATATTAAATCAGTTTCTGTATTCGGTTCCACTGCAGATCAGCTCCGGACAACGTCACCAAAATTTTAGCTGTGCTGTAACAGATGAGTCTCCAGATACCAGATTCTCTGAAAGTAGAATCACTGATCAGTGGGAGAGGCCCCTTTTTAAAAGGGAGATGGGCGGGGAAGACAAAGAATGAAGGCTTTCCATTGGCTGACTTTGAATGGAAATGTTGTGTGAACAGCCTCGGATTGTTGTTGCCGATTTGCATATTAACAGGTTTTCTAGTGAATAGGTGATTGGATTAAATATACTAAAACCCAAATACTTTGAAACTTTACGTTTTAAAAATGAATCTTTCCACCATATTAAACCATAAAATGGGAAATATGATTCTAGCCTGAATAAAAAAAAAAACACAAGATTGGAGTACTAACCAGACAATTAATGTTTTATTTATTTTTCAGTTGGCATTTGGTTCTTGATGGTTCTATTATATTTTTCTCTTATTATTAGGTCTTATTCCCAGTAACATTGTATGCCCATGGGTTTAGTTTAAAAAAAGACTTCATTGAAAATATAACAAAATAAATGATTATAAAATGTAATCCACAGAAAAAAAATTAGAATTAGAATTAAAAGAACGTCAGGATAGAAATATTGGAGCTGCCATGTCTGGGCTTTTTTTTTTAGATATCTCCAAACATCCTGATCATTTCTTCAATACTTTTTTTTTTTCAACGGAAACCTTAATCTTAGTATTATAAATGGGAAGCCAATGATACATTTCTCAATTGGCCAAAACTAGCCCTTCCTTTACTGACAGAATATTTTAGCTCCCAAGAGAAGACAATTTGTCTAGATCAACCTCTCAACCAGATCTCCATGGAACCCTAAAGTTCTCCACTTATTCATTAGAAAAACAAATGAACTTTCTTAGAACATTTGTTTCCCAATTATTTTTTTTCCAAAATTATACACTTCTATGGCCAGATTTAGACTATGAATTCTCTCTGAGATCTGATATCTCTAGTGATATAATTTAGTGAAGTTTATCGATTTTTTGGGTAACATAATTAATGGCCACTTTGTCAGGACACTAGGCCGAGAGTTTTTAGCACAGCAGATAAAATATGTATATTGTGTTTAGTTAGTGGGTGTTAGAATCACTCAAAGGGGGCTAAACCATCACCACTTTTTAATATTTAGATATCCTGTATAATAGAAGAGTATATTGGATAATAGTTTCATTTAAAACTGGGAGGTTATACTGAGTGGGGAAATTATAGAATAATTTGTTTTGTTTCTTTTTTGCTCAACTTACTTCAGTATCTTGGTTTTGTGTTTTTTGTTGATGGCAAAAAAAAGGCACAGAAAGATTTTTTTTATATAAAGAGGCAGAAAAAGCTTGTACTTGAGGCTTTAAAAAAATAAATAAATAACAGTAACATTTTTCATTAATATTTAGATTTTGTCTCACCTAAATCCATTGTATTTTGCAGGCAATTGAAACTAGGAGTTACAGGATTTGTTTTTGAGGGAATTTAAATATTTTAAGCATTGTTATTTCTGGAAAAGTGGACATTTATAGAAGTGACTTTCAACTGTCATTGAGGTGTGGGTGTATTGGGTGTGGTAATCAATAGGAACAGTTAACATTGGCAGTGCTATGCTAATGTCTTTCCTGGGGGTTCCACCTGTACTATTGTTTCTTGTACACACCGTATCCCATCACTATTATTCCCTGTGCCCCCTTGTCTATTGTTTTTTGGGTGTAGGCTCAAACTATTCATGGAAGATAACATTGTTATTATAAGATGTGTCTCAGTCCTGTGCATTGGTGATCAAATTGATATCCTAAAGAGGAGGTAGAATACCCAGCTGAGGTGTGGCTGCCGATACTGTTTCCATCATAATAACCATGTCTATGGAAACCAACCTCCATTGTTGCTACTAGTGGTGCCCAACAGTGGCACTTAAGGAATGCAAAATTTACATGATTATCTCAGTACAGGGAGGGGCAAAACTACTTGGCACCTTTTAGCATCAAGTGCAAAACCTTCCCAATAAATAATAGTCTTGTGCGGGGGGGGGGGGGGGGATTTAATTAATTGTAAAATATTCACTTTTGGGATGTAGGGTCTCTCAATGCACAATGAAATTCAGCTTTTATTAAATCACTACTAATGCAGCCCCCATTGACAAAGTCTGTAAGGATTATTATATTTAAAATGGTGTTAAACCCAAAAATTAAAATAAAATCAAAATCAGCAGAAAATGGTGCACCAGTTGTATGAAATCAAAGTGTTTCCATCTATATTATTAGAAACAGTAATTCATTTTATTATTTCTATCTAATAAACACAATTTGATTCAACTCATAAATGTTTTATAAAACACGTCATCTAATGTACTGACACAGGGAATTAGGGAGAGGATGTTGGCCACCAATGATATCCTTTATAGAATGGCAGTGTGGGAGAAGACCCATGGGCAGGACGGACCAGTGGCTGAGTGTAAGACCATTAAAGAAGAAGCTTGTTACTACAAGAAAGTAAACTGATTATACTAAATACATTTCATTAGTGTTGGTGGTGTATTGGGGGGGTCTGCTTTATATTTTCCCGGAGTCCAACTTTATAAATAGACCACTTTGTGATTAAAGGATCTGTATCTGTATTTTACTGCATTTATTTTCAAAGAGAAATCATTCTATGTGTAAAGCGGCAAGTGGGCAAATCTTGGAAATTAAATTTGATAGGTGAATCTTGTATGTTCCAGGGATCTCTCTATTATATTCTATGCCACTTCTGAAAAGTGACTTTTGATTAAAAATGATGGGCGATTCCTTTTTCTTGGATGACTAAGGTGAATCCTCCTTAAATTTCAATTTGAAGGGCACATTTGTTTGTTACTGAAATCCTTATACTGTATATTGGTATGTTGAAGATTCATTTTTACCTTTTTTGAAAACAAGATTTGCTCAAGTGGTACATTTTCCAAGAGAATCCTCTGAAAACAAATGCCATATAATACAGACAAACGAATGTCCAGCAAAACTTGCCAACAAATAGACTCCTAAAGGGAAAAGTTCATATTTTATCAAATTTATTTTTGTTAACTTAATTACAGTTTTACTAAGAAGTTCAAGTGAAGAAACAATATCTGAAATGTAATTTGATCTATTTTAATAATATTGAAATAGAGGTCTACATTGTAGCATTGCTTTGAAGGCATGCACAGTTTGCTTAAAAAGTTTTTTGTTTTTACACATTTGTAGCAAAGATGATGAAGAATCCAATTATAAATTTAAAACTTGGACACTTTTCATTTACAGAAGAGAAAAAAACTTTTTACAGGGTGAAACTGACCATCCCCTCAGAGACTGACCTGTACATTCATATGGTAATAAGGAGGCCAGTGGTATAATCATAGTCAAAAGCAGTCTGTGGGGTTCATTTACTAAAAGCAAATCCAATTTGCACTACAAGTGCACTTGTAAGTGCAGTTACTGTAGATCTAAGGGGAAGCTCTGAAATGAGGGGAAGCTCTGCTGGTTTTATCATCCAATCACGTGCAAGCAAAAATGTTTTTTTATTTTCCTTGCATGTCCCCCTCAGATCTACAACAACTGCACTTCCAACTGTACTTGCAGTGCAAAGTGGATTTACCTTTAGTAAATAAACCCCTATGTGCCTGCTATGGGGCCCTGGGATTGGAGGCGGCCCTACAGGGAAGTTCTGAAGGAAACTAACCTGTGAATTTTCCAGTATAGAAGGTCTGAAGTCAGACCTCAGGATCATCACTGGTCAACGATCCCCCTCTGTGCAGTATGAGAGTCAATTGCTGATCTGTCTTAGCAGTGTAGATTTATTTTTCTCAGAATTCTGCTACAGACTGACATTGACCCTGTATACCTACACAATCAACACGAACATCACACAACCGCCGGACTTCTTCTTGACCCCGATCACCACTGACACGACTAAAACCATTATGAGAAGCCTTCGAGACAGCACATCACCAAATGACATCATTCCCACGAAACTCCTGAAAGAGTGCTCCGATATCCTGGCTCCCACTATAAAATTCAATTTAATTAAATTTGATAGATGAATCCTGTATGTTCCAGGAATCTTTCTATTATAGTCTATGCCACTTCTGAAAAGTGACTTTTGATTAAAAATGATGGGCGATTGCTTTTTGTTGGATGACTAAGGTGAATCCTCCTTAAATTTCAATTTGAAGGGCACATTTATTTGTTACTGAAATCCTTATACTGTATATTGTATGTTGAAGATTCATTTCTACCTTTTTTGAAAACAGGATTTTCTCATGTGGTACATTTTCCAAGAGAATCCTCTGAAAACAAATGCCATATAATACAGACAAACGAATGTCCAGCAAAACTTGCCAACAAATAGACTCTTAAATTTGATAAAATATGAACTTTTCCCTTTATTTTTGTTAGTAAAATCCTAAATAAGTTAAGAAGTTCAAGTGAAGAAACAATATGCAAAACGTAATTTGATTTATTTTGTTAATAATGAAATAGAGGTCTACGTTGTAGCATTGCTTTGTAGGCATACACACACACAGTTTGCTTACATGGTTTACATTTTTTTTTCATTTACACCATTTGTAGCAAAGATGATGAAGAATCCAATTATAAATTTACAACTTGAACACTTTTAATCTACTTAGAGAAAAGAAAAACACTTTTTACAGGATGGAACTGGATACAAATAACCCAGAAGCTACTTATAAAACCACCAGCCACAGCTCCCTTTTACAGCAGAGACACTGTCTTTATTGCAACAGTAGGTTGCCAGACTCTCCCTACATGCCCGGTCGTGATACACTAGCAAGGGTGAATATAGCGAAGGGGGGACCCGGTAGATACAAAGAGCATGTATACCACTGAACAAGTTATTAATTGTGCAATGGTTGAAGGATTCAGAGCTCCCCTGGTCAGCAGGTGCACTAGGTTATCCGGCCCTATTAGCCCAGCTGCTAGGAATCTGAAGTTGCTCCAAGATGCTTAAAAGCTGACCTAAATTTCAAAGATGGGCAGGGACCAAGCTTCTTTATAGCACAGTAGGGGTTCCCTTGCGACAAATCCTCTTGGGGGTTGCTTGCTATGGGTAACTTTTCATAAGCTCCAACCCCCCACTCCACCTTTACACTGCGGTTATATTATAGTGCAGGAGGGAAGAAAAACCTCTTTGTTTTGGGTTACAGTCCACTCAGTGGCAGATGTAAAGGTGATTTACCATAAATCGCTTCCTATTTCCTTCAACTGAGGTTTTTTGGTGCAAACCTATGCAAGAACTACATGATTACTTGTTTAAGGCCTGCAGGTAGCTATTTACCTCCAGGCTAAATTGGTAACCATCTCTTCTAGAGACTGTCTTAAATTGGTCCCTAGGGCTGGGCTCGTTGAGACTTTAGTTGCTGATCAGCCCCACCTGTGTATGAGCTGGCTAGTATTTGCTCAGTCTACGGAGGTAAGGTAAGACAACAGCTACTATAGTAAGGTGTCCAACCATTTTAGGATTTGTTCCTTCACTGCTTGTGAAGGGTTAGTATTTACAGCCCAGGCTATGCCTATGAAATAATTTGCCCCTGTTTGGTTATTTCATAAAGGGATACACCATGACTTCTTGGCTGCACACCAGTAGACCTCAGTAGTGAAGGTTTGTCCTTGCTGGGATGTTTTTATGGCACAGCAGAAATACACATTGAGATTGGTGACATCTCTGCTCATAAGGGGTATATTGCTGTACATCAGAAATGCACTGTACTGAAGCTTGTTTGGTGTTCTTTATATCCTCGGCTACAGATCAGAAAAATACAACAGTGAAGGTGGTCTGTACGATCTGGTTTTGTGCCACACGGCAGAAATGTACATCATTGAGTCTGGTGACATCTCTGCTCATAATTGCTATATTGCTGCACATCAGACATACACACGATTGAGGTCTGTCTGGGGTTTTGTGTTCTGTATTACTGCCTTATTTGGTTGCTTATCAGAAAGGCAGCAGTGAAGATTGATGGTCCTGATTTGTTGGGCTCCATAGCAGAAATACAAAATTGAACTTGTGCCAGGGGTAGTACATATACTGCCTTTGGTAATTGGTGCAGCACCAAAAAGTGACGTTGTGCCGATTCAAACAGTGCTATTAACGGCAATGGCTGCCAATTTTAGGCATGCGATTTGACATGTTGAGTCACATGCCAAATCACTTGTATATGTCTGATGTGCAACAACAATTCTGAATAGAGATAGCAAGATTGAAGGTTGTCTGTCCTTTATGTCTTACATATACTGCCTTATTGGCTGCATATCAGTACACAGCAGTGATGGTTGCGTGCCTTTTTCTGATTTGTTTTTGCTGCTCAGCAGGGAGACACATTGTAGATGGTGGCATCTCTGCTTAGTATTGGTATATTGCTACACATCAGACATACACAAAGATTGAAGATTGTTTGTGTCCTATATTTACTGCCTTATCGTCTGTATAGCAGAAAGGCACAGCAGTGAGTGGTGTTTCTCATTGATCTTCCTTGCTGCTTCTTAGGGATACACAGCAGGGGGTTGTTGGCTGCACTCCTCCAGGGGAGTCACAGCATTGGGGACCCCTCGCTTGTTCGACCTGAAAATTGCTATTTTTTTCCCTGCGACCTGTGTAATCTTGAGGTCTGTGGATCCAGAAAGCAGGGACTGCTGCGACCTAGAGTCAAACAGTCACGAATGGTACCCATTGGAAGTCATAGTGTAGGACTTCTCATGCATCTTGCAGTCCCATGTCGCAGGCTTGGTCGCACGGGTGTGGGAGTCCTAAGCTTATCTGTCCCTGCGTTTTGCCCCTCCGCCCAGCCCACCCAAGTGCAGTATCGATCGATCACTGTCACTTACAAAACTCTAAATGCATAACTGCAGCGTTCGCAGAGTCAGGCCTGATCCCTGCGATCGCTAACAGTTTTTTTGGTAGCGTTTTGGTGAACTGGCAAGCACCAGTGGCCTAGTACACCCCGGTCGTAGTCAAACCAGCACTGCAGTAACACTTGGTGACGTGGCGAGTCCCATAAGTGCAGTTCAAGCTGGTGAGGTGGCAATCACAAGTAGTGTCCCGCTGCCACCAAGAAGAAGACAAACACAGGCCCGTCGTGCCCATAATGCCCTTCCTGCTGCATTCGCCAATCCTAATTGGGAACCCACCACTTCTGCAGCGCCCGTACTTCCCCCATTCACAACCCCAACCAAATGCAGTGGGCTGCATGAGAGGCATTTTCTTTATGTCCTCCCGAGTACCCCTACCCAGCGAACCCCCCCCAAAAAAGATGTGTCTGCAGCAAGCGCGGATATAGGCGTGACACCTGCTATTATTATCCCTCCTGTCCTGACAATCCTGGTTTTTGCATTGGTGAATGTTTTGAACGCTACCATTCACTAGTTGAGTATTAGCGTAGGGTACAGCATTGCACAGACTAGGCACACTTTCACAGGGTCTCCCAAGATGCCATCGCATTTTGAGAGACCCGAACTTGGAACCGGTTACAGTTATAAAAGTTACAGTTACAAAAAATGTGTAAAAAAAAAAAGTGTAAAAAAAAAAAACAAACAAAAATAAAAAATAATAGTTGTCGTTTTATTGTTCTCTCTCTCTCTATTCTCTCTATTGTTCTGCTCTTTTTTACTGTATTCTATTCTGCAATGTTTTATTGTTATGTTTTATCATGTTTGCTTTTCAGGTATGCAATTTATACTTTACCGTTTACTGTGTTTTATTGTTAACCATTTTTTTGTCTTCAGGTACGCCATTCACGACTTTGAGTGGTTATACCAGAATTATGCTTGCAGGTTTAGGTATCATCTTGGTATCATTCTTTTCAGCCAGCAGTCGGCTTTCATGTAAAAGCAATCCTAGTGGCTAATTAGCCTCTAGACTGCTTTTACAAGCAGTGGGAGAGAATGCCCCCCCCCCACATCTTCTGTGTTTTTCTCTGGCTCTCCTGTCTCAACAGGGAACCTGAGAATGCAGCCGGTGATTCAGCCAGCTGACCATAGAGCTGATCAGAGACCAGAGTGGCTCCAAAGATCTCTATGGCCTAAGAAACCGGAAGCTACAAGCATTTTATGACTTAGATCACGCCGGATGTAAACAGCGCCATTGGGAAATTGGGGAAGCATTTTATCACACCGATCTTGGTGTGGTCAGATGCTTTGAGGGCAGAGGAGAAATCTAGGGTCTAATAGACCCAAATTTTTTCAAAAAAGAGTACCTGTCACTACCTATTGCTATGATAGGGGATATTTACATTCCCTGAGATAACAATAAAAATGATTTTAAAAAAATGAAAGGAACAGTTTAAAAATAAGATAAAAAAGACCTCGCGCTAAGGCGAACGCAAGCGGCGGTCTGGCGTCAAATGTAAACAGCAATTGCACCATGCATGTGAGGTATCATCGCAACGGTCAGATCGAGGGCAGTAATTTTAGCAGTAGACCTCCTCTGTAAATCTAAAGTGGTAACCTGTAAAGGCTTTTAAAAAGGTAAAAATGTATTTATTTTGTTGCCACTGCACGTTTGTGCACAATTTTAAAGCATGTCATGTTTGGTATCCATGTACTCGGCCTAAGATCATCTTTTTTATTTCATCAAACATTTGGGCAATATAGTGTGTTTTAGTGCATTCAAATTTAAAAAAGTGTGTTTTTTCCCCAAATGATGTGTGACATAAGCTTCTAAATGTTGTGCATAAAATGCCAGGACAGTTCAAAACCCCCCCCCCAAATGACCCCCTTTTGGAAAGTAGACACCCCAAGCTATTTGCTGAGAGGCATGTCGAGTCCATGGAATATTTTATATTGTGAGACAAGTTGCAGGAAAGAGACAATTTTTTTTTTTTTTGCACAAAGTTGTCACTAAATGATATATTGCTCAAACATGCCATGGGGATATGTGAAATTGCACCCCAAAATACATTCTGCTGCTTCTCCTGAGTATGGGGATACCACATGTGTGGGACTTTTTGGGAGCCTAGCCGCGTACAGGACCCCGAAAACCAAGCACCGCCTTCAGGCTTTCTAAGGGCGTAAATTTTTGATTTCACTCTTCACTGCCTATCACAGTTTTGGAGGCCATGGAATGCCCAGGTGGCACAAACCCCCCCAAATGACCCCATTTTGGAAAGTAGACACCCTAAGCTATTTGCTGAGCAGTATAGTGAGTATTTTGCAGACCTCACTTTTTGTCACAAAGTTTTGAAAATTAAAAAAAGAAAAAAACTTTTTTTTTCTTGTTTTTCTTCATTTTCAGAAACAAATGAGAGCTGCAAAATACTCACCATGCTTCTCAGCAAATAGCTTGGGGTGTCTACTTTCCAAAATGGGATCATTTGGGGGGGGGGGTTGTGCCACCTGGGCATTCCATGGCCTCCGAAACTGTGATAGGCAGTGAAGAGTGAAATCAAAAATTTACACCCTTAGAAATCCTGAAGGCGGTGATTGGTTTTCGGGGCCCCGTACGCGGCTAGGCTCCTAAAAAGTCCGACACATGTGGTATCCCCATACTGTGGAATTGCACCCCAAAATACATTTAGCTGCTTCTCCTCATATGCCCATGGCCTGTGTGAGCAATATATCATTTAGTGACAACTTTTTGCAAAAAATAAATAAAAATGTGTCACTTTCCCGCAACTTGTGTCAAAATATAAAATATTCCATGGACTCAATATGCCACTCAGCAAATAGTTTGGGGTGTCTACTTTCCAAAATGGGGTCATTTGGGGGGGTTTGTGCCATCTGGGCATTTTATGGCCTTAAACTGTGATAGGTAGTGAGGAGTAAAATCAAAAATGTACGCCCTTAGAAATCCTGAAGGCAGTGATTGGTTTTCGGGGACCCGTACGCGGCTAGGCTCCCAAAAAGTCCCACACATGTGGAAAAAGTGCTCTGGTCAGGAAGGGGGTAAATCCTTCCGGGGCTGAAGTGGTTAAAGTGCATAGCACACATTGGTAAGTGTCTGTGTTCCCAAACGCACACCGAAAACAAACAATGGCTCTCTGCGGGTGGGGGGGGGAATATAGAGAAGTCTGCAAGAGACAGAACAAAAAGAGGTGAGCACTTGAGTTTGAAAGTGCATAGCGCAGGTCGGGAACACAGACACTTACCAAATGCACACAACAAACAACAACATCCCCCAAAAAAGGTAAGGGCCACATTTGGCCCAGAGAAAGGCATAAAATGAGTGGAGAACCAAAATAAACTGCAGTCATTTGTATGACATCAAATGCATCAGCTACTGGCAAATAAGGCGACTTAAATGCACACACCCAAGAACTTGGCTCAAACAATCATTCGCAGTTTTAGGACTCCAAACTTGGAGCGACTTTAGTGTGAGCCAAATTGGATGCAATTTTGGCTTTGCCCAGTGAAAATGGACAACTGTTGGCCAACCAGGCATGTACTGGCCATCGGGAATACCGGGAGTTTCCTGGTGGGCCGATGGCTCAGTGGGATGTTTTTTATGCAGAGTTTGGCGGCAGCGGGAGCGCGGCTAGAGTTGCCACTCATCCCTTTAAACCCGAACACATATGAATTACACAGGTCCTGTGGCTGATTAAGGTGGTAATTCAACTCACTTGGTGCCTTATCTGCATTAAAATTTGCCTCACTGTTTTATGAAACACATATTATCCAGATTACTTTACAGCATAGGTTGTATTGATTGTTGGTTAGGAGTAGTGCGGCACATTTATATACAATTGTTTTTTCACATTGTGGGGAAGTGTGGGAAGTGCAGGCAGCTTTTTTAGTTTACGTTAGTTTATAGTTTTTTGGCAGCTCACGAGGTCTCACCCATTTCTTATGTGCACATACTGAGACCCCCAGGAAGGAACATGCAGGAGACCCCCTCCTCTCAGTGATCATCCCCCTTTGTTTCTCTGAATGCTGCTTACCTTACAATAGTAAACTAAGTAGTTAGTACACCCACGGGTGCCATTCACACTGAAGTCACAGCGCCACCTGTTGATGCTATATAGCAATATACCTGCGTGTGAAACACCCCTAGCAAGGATTCAGTGATCACAGACGAGGGAAGGGTAAGAACCCCACTGGGATAGTTACCTCCCCGCTTTATGTGTCTTTACACACTGAAACCTGCAGTCACAGCTTGTTGCTATTAGACTAGGCTGCAGTGGCATGGTGTTTTGAACCACTCTGGCAGGTGTTTACAGCCTGTTGCATTAGCTGAATGGACTATGTATATTCATGTGTGCCTTTTGATTCCTGCATGGATGTCAGTGTTGATGTTTTTTGTGAAGGAACCCATCTCACTCATACGACCCATCAGTGAGATTTATACATTTTTATAGTCTTATGCAATTATCAATAAAGCTGTATTTTTCATTGATCAATTCCGTTGTGACTCTCCCATTGATTGCAGTCCTGGAACTGCTTTGGTCCCAACCCCCCTTTTTCTTTCACTAGATGCTATATAGCACTTTTTGAGTTCAGAGGAATTCAGCTCTTCACGACTGATTCATCAGCACTATTTGCACCTTTATTTATTACATGGACGATCATTGAATTGTTTATGCATTGTGTACTTTTACACATTAATACTTGAAGGTTATATACTTTATTCACTTTAGTCACTATATTGACACCTTTTGCACTTTATTTGACCACTATCCTTTTATGTGTTCACACATTGATGCATTGTGTACCTTTATTTGTTATTACCTGAAGGTCTCATAGCATGTGCATTTTTTAAGTTATTTTTATCTTTGATTAGCACTTTATTCATTTATTTATTTTGGAGCGTGACACCATCTATTGGTTTTTATATAAAATTTGTACTGTGGGTAGTGTTTGACCCTCACGGTGTCTTCTGCACCTAGATTGATTTTCATTAAATTTTCCATAGTAGTGCGGGAATATCTATTATTCCATGTCATTGCAGACTTGTTGTCTCGTCAACAGACGGGCAGATTTCGGGAATTAGTTCCAGATGCAGACCAGATCGGACTTGTTGTATCCTTTGGATTTATGGAGGCCGATTTGATACATGTGAAGGTTGCCATTTGAAATTCATTGGCTCCCTCTACATGGGCATGTTATGAATCTGCGTGGAATCTTTGGTGTTCTTTTTTGTAATATTGCAATGTGTCAAATGACTGCGTTACAGAAGATTTAGTATTGTCATTCTTACTTTTTTTTAATGGCTAGTAGAAACTCTTATTCTCATATTGTGAAGACAGGAGTGCCTTTTTTTCTGTAAAAGGGCTATCGTAAAAATCACAGCTTACCTGATAAAGAGATTGACAATTACTGGAGATCTATTACGCAAGATATGCTCTACTACTGCGGTAGTGCGTTTTTCACCATTTGAATCGTTATTGTTTATACGGTCTTTTTGCTTATGTTTCTATGGAGCTTTTAGGATCTCTGAGCTGCTTCCTCCTAATCAAACTGCTGGTTCGGGTCTTCTGCTTTCTTTTGTGGTTTTGCATTCCGGAGTTCTTCACATGTTGTTACACAAGAGAAAAATTGATCAACTTGGTCGTGGCCATTGGGTTACCGCCCACATAGATATGTCTATATGTGCAGTATCTCAGACTCAGAATTACTTGGTGTTGCAGCCACCTTCCGATAAGCACTTCTTTATTCATGTGGATAGTTATCCTTTGACGATTTATCAATTTAATGCTGTTTTGAACAGATGTCTCTGTAGTTTAAAGCTTGACCATGTTCCAATTTCCTCACACTTTTTCCATAGTGGTGCTGCTACTAATTTAGGGTTTTCAGAATCTATTAAAAATATTGGTAGGTAGAAATCTAAATGCTACAGTTCTTATGTGTGTCCAAATGTTTTTTATTTGAATTTCAGATTCTCCATTCATTACTTATATGTAAGAATGTCCGATCATCTATTAGGCTCATAGAAGAGCTGAATTTCACTGTTATGGTCCGAATTTAGTTTTGTTTTACCTACATCTCGCTTTGCCATATACTGGTACGGGCATCGCGGATGAAAATGGACTGAGTTACGTAAAGTGTTATGTTTATTGTATTTACAATGGCCTGTTACAAACGTTATTATCTTCCATTTGTCTGGAAACGACCTTGGTCTCTGCAAGACTTTAGACATAATCTCCTGTATTAAATCTGATCTGATGTGCATTCATAATGTACTTCCTGATGTGTCCTGTGTCTTGGTCTTCTCGAAGATTATTCCTCGTTTAGGTTGGCTTTCTCCCAAATGGAAGCATTTTGAAAAAAAATCGTAAGAATGTTAATAGCACAGTGGCTAAGTTTATGCCAGTTTTGAATGGAATATCTTACAGACATGTGAATTTGGAGGGTGGTATTCTAGGATTTTACTGTCTTGACGGAATCCACTTGTCAGATATTGCACTGGAAATCCTGAATAAGAATTTTCAGCCATGTGTGGAGTTGGCCGTGGGCCGGTTATGGTGCCGTGCTTATTGTACATACATAAGCTCTGCGTTCAGGACTTTAAGCCAGAGGTCGTCAACCCCCAGGCCGCGGTCCAAACCCAGGCCGCGAGGTGAAGGACACTGTCCGGGCCGTACCGCCTCTATAGCCGGGCCACAAAGGAAACTGTCAGTGGTGCAGCTGCCCGAGCAGGGAGATGACAATCTTTCTGCGATACGCTGTTCCGCCCTAACATACAGGGCTGTAAAGGCTGCGCTACACAGAGGCGTGGCCAATGAGAGAGAGAGAGAATGATGTCATCTCTCACCGCCCACCTTCGCTATGTACTGGCTCAATACTTTCCTGCAATCGAACGGTTTCCCCTCACTTTCCCGTGCTGAGACCAAAAGTACAGTGTACTCTGCACAGCAGAGGGACTTTTATATTTTAAATACTATTTAAATACTGGGGCGTTTAATAATATTTTTTATAGTGGGACTTTTATAATAAAATAAATTAGTGACAATCAGTTACGCTTTGGTGGCAGGCAGGGGCGTTGCTAGATCTACAAAAGATCTGGGGCTAGAGCCCATAGCAGCGTAGTAAAGAAAGTCATACGCTTGGGCGGGCATACACATGTATATACAGTAATATATGTGTGGGTGTACATATATCCCCAGAGAGCCCCCCGCTTACATCAGGGTCCCCAGAGAGCCCCCCAACATCAACTTACATCAGGGTCCCCAGAGAGCCTCCTCCTTACATCAGAGTCCTCAGAGAGCCTCCCCCTTCCATCAGGGTACCCAGAGGGCCCCCCCACTTACACCAGGGTTCCCAGAGAGGCCCCCTTACATTAGGGTCCCCAGAGAGCCTCCCCCTTAAATATGGGTCCCTAGAGAGCCTAGGCCTTAAAATCAGGGTCCCCAGAGAGCCTCTCCCTTACATCAGGGTCCCCAGAGAGCCCCCCACTTACATAAGGGTCCCCAGAGAGCCTCCCCTCCCCTTGGGGACCCCTGCAGAGACTCGGGGCTATTGGCCACAGATTCGGGGCTATAGCCCCAAAAGCCACCCCCTAGCAACGCCCCTGGTGGCAGGTGACAGTGGCAATCCACATCTGGTGACCCCCTTTAGTGCTTTACAATAATTGTGCGTCTCTCTCTCTCTATATATATATATATATATATATATATATATATATATATAATAAATACAGTACTTTATGGCCATACATATACGCTTTAAATGAATCTTTAGTTATCCTTATATTCCCCCCTATTGTACTTAACATCTATTATGTTTTTGAACTTCTTCTAGGTGGTAATTCCGGAAGACGCAGTAAAGGTATGTGCTGTGCTGATCTTCAGTGCTCTGGAATTCTTATCGGAGATAGGACTTGTACACATGGACCTCAAGCCAGAAAATACTCTGGTGTTTGACCAGGAATGCTATTGTGTTAAGATCACGGACTTTAGTCTCACTAAGGTCACAGGGACAGTGATTATAGCAAGGTGTGGAAGCAAATCCTACATGGCCCCAGAGTTTAACCTGACCATTTCAGATGGACTGGTTTTAGATGGCAGCCTTGACGTGTGGGTGTTTGGTGTCATCATCTACTGCCTACTCACAGAATAGTTTCCATGGCAGTTGCTCGATGATGAAACATCTAAACGTATGTTGACTGGCAAAATGATTTCCATGAGGTTAATCCTCCAGAAACATGGAAAAAGGTTCCTGCTGGGATACAATGAATGTTTATTGATCTTTTGGCAATTGATCGTACCAAAAGAAGTAAAACTTGGGAAGTCTTGAAATACCTGAGCGAAAGCTGGAAAGAAGAAACTCCAGTGTTGACTTTAATACAAGAGGAGGGTGATTCCATTGAAAGGATTTCTTCAGTCCTGTCTGAGGCAACATCGGCTTCCCACCTGAACACGTCACGGAGCAGTGTTTCCCTCTCAATCAGCTCCTTGTCTTACCTTCTGACCACAAACACTTCTGGATCTCAGTCTGAGGTCATTCCAGACCCACAGAGGCATCGATTATGTTCGATGATGAATTTGACTTTTTTTTTTGCTCTCCAGGACACTATGGCCTCTATTGCTCATGATGTGTAACATCTTCTGGAAAGGATGGTCTCCTATTCACAAGGACTGCAGATGGTAGACTTACAAGAGTACTTCCTCATTGTGAAGGAACTTGGAAAAGATATTTTGGAAAAGTATTCTTGGCAAACGACAATAAAACAGGTCAGTAAAATGTTCTTTCTTGAAGAAGCTCATGTTGATTGGGCGAAGCATGTTGGCTGTCCCGACATCACGTGAGTAACGTTGAGTTATTACTTTGCACCTGCTCCTTGAGTACAGCAGCATCCATCTTTATTGAGGCACGCCGAGACACTGGCTTGCAGCTGAATCAGGACGAGTGGCCATCACTCATATTCCCGAGTGAGACCCAAGCTACAACTCATGGACTTCATGTCTACCTGAAGTGAGACACGGATTTAACAAAACTTTCTATTTTTTTTTGCTCTTTGGGACACTATGGCCTCTATTGCTCATGATGTGTACTATCTTTTGGATAGAATGGTCTCCTTCTATTAACAAGGGCTACAGAAGATAGACTTACATGAGTACTTCCTCATTGTGAAGGAACTTGGAAAAGGTGGATTTGGAAAAGTATTTTTGGCAAAAGACAAAAAAATGGGTCAATAAAATAATCTAACCACCAAAATATTCATGGCCTGCTTCCAGTGACACAAATCCTCAGCCTCACTGTCTTGACCACATCCATGCCCATCAATGACCCAGAAAATGGGGGAAGCACTGGGTGGTCCTGGTGGCCGACTCCAATGGCTGTTACGATGACAGACATCATGCTGACATGTGCTACGCTTATCAAATTGTCAAGCAGAACGGCATCCCTGAAGGAACTGAACAAGACCATTCAGTACATGTATGACAAAAAGATGGTTCTATACATTGAGGCCTGTGAATCGGGCTCCATGATGAATCGCCTCTCCAACAACATTGACGTTTTCCCCACCACAGCCGCCAACCCTACAAAGTTTGCTTACGCCTGTTATGGCAAGGAGCGAGACATACTTTGGCGATCTTTACAATATCAAATGGATGGTGGACTCAGCGATGGAGAAACTGTTCAAGGAGACACTACACAGTTTATACTGGTCAAGCAACACACCAATTCCAGGTATGTGATGCAGTATGGAAACTAGACTATTTCCAAGATGAAGGTGAGCCAGTTCCAGGGTAGCACTAAAACAGTGGTCCCTCACATGACCCTGGAGCCAGTATACAATTATTAAGGCCTGGGATGTACGGACCAGGATGAGGGCCTCACAAGAGGCCACAGCCTTGATCAAGGAATCAGTGAAGAAGCTTGTTCCTGTGGTGACAGAGTCTGATGAGTTGGCAGAAGAGATTCTCATGGATCAGCCTGAAAATAATGATTGATCGAGTTACCCCGCAGCAGCCGAGCACTTCCAGAACCAGTGCTTTAACTGGGCCAACTCCCTGTATGCATACTTCATGAGACAGTTGTACACTCTGTGAGTCTGGATACTCAATAGAAAGCATCACATGCTATGATTGTCTGCCAAAATCTGCACTGACACAGCTGGCGACACAAAGCCTTCCAGTAGAAGGGGGCATGGGTGATGATTATCCCTCTCTGAAGCTGCTGCCTCAAACCTAATCTCTACCCTAATGCCCCGTACACACGATCGGACATTGATCGGACATTCCGACAACAAAATCCATGGATTTTTTCTGACAGATGTTGGCTCAAACTTGTTTTGCGTACACACGGTCGCACAAAGTTGTCAGAATTTCCGATCGCCAAGAACACGGTGATGTACACCACGTACGACGAGACTAGAAAAGGCCAGTTCAGAACCAAGCGTGCCATCCTTTGGGCTCCTTTTGCTAATCTCGTGTTAGTAAAAGTTTGGTGAGAGACGATTCGCGCTTTTTCAGACTTGTGGTTTTCAGATCATTTTCTGCTGTTCAGTTTGTGCTTGTGGGTTTGTATCTGCTCTTCAGTGCATGCAGCAAGTGACGCGTGACTCTTGCCATTCTGTTCTTGTTCGTTACTGTTTTTCAGGTCGCTCTTCACAGGCCTTGCTGTTCTTCAGTGCGTTCTGTTACTTCGTTCTGAGCAGCTGACCGTTTTCTAGCCATGTTGCATATACGTACTCCTCGTAGAGTTCGTGCTGTGTGGGGGCTTGGTGTTGGGGTCCTGACCTTGACACAAGTCCAGTCCATGTACAGGGTGGGGAGGAGTTCATCGACCAAGAATTGGTTGCTCCAGCGTGAACAGTTCCGTCATATGCCTTTACTCCGTGAGAATAATCCTGATGATTTCAGGAACTTTCTCAGGGTGACGGACCCCGTATTTCACCGTTTGTTGGCTTTGCTGACCTCTTATATCAGCAAGCAGGATACCTGCATGAGGCAAGCCATCACTCCAGAGCAGAGGCTCGTCGCCACCCTGCGGTACTTGGCGACGGGGAGAAGCCTGCAGGACCTCAAGTTCTCGACAGGCTTCTCCCCCCAGGCTCTGGGGTTCATTATCCCAGAGACCTGTTCTGCCATCATCCAGGTTCTGCAGGAGGAGTATATTAAGGTAAGATTGTTATCCTTTACATTAGCAAACATTATATACAATTAAATGTGATATTAATGTATTTCTTTACTCAAAACACTAATTACCATGATTGCAATATGTTGTGAATGTCCCCTTTGTCCTCATGCATGGTGTAATTTTTCATGCTCTCTTTGTCCTGCAATGCATATTTGCCTTCACTAACCTCCCCAGCATGCTATGCTGGGCCCATATCCACCTAGTCTAGCCACTTAATGTATTTTGTCATCCCCTAAAATTTATCCAAATGGTCTGTGTGTCCTTAAATTGATTTAGAATCCCCCTCCCCCCCAAAAAAAAAAATTATCAATTGGCCATCAGTGTGGGTGAGGAATCTGATAAGTGGACCTTATTAATTTTAAGTATTATTTCAAGACTAAAATATGTTATACTGATGCTGGGCAAGAATGTTTTTTGTGTAATGTGCTTGCAATATTATGTGCAAAAGTACTTTTTTCTTTTTCTTCTTTGACTCCCCAGTTTCCTTCAATGCCACAGGAATGGCAGACTGTGGCTTCCCATTTTGCCATCTGTTGGGACTTTCCCAACTGTGGAGGGGCTATAGATGGGAAACACGTCCGCATTGTGCCACCACCTAATTTTAAGGGGTTTAATATTATTGTGTTAATGGCGGTGGTGTTGGCACAATATGAATTTCTGTATGTGGACATGGGGAAGAATGGTCGGATGGAGGAGTCTTTGCCCAGGACGGAGTTCTGTACAATGTACAACGGAACAATGTGACATTTTATCTCTGGGCGCTACACTTTTTCCTTGATCTGTTTTAAAATTGGCTATACTACATGTACCTGTCGTGATTTTATTTTCTTTGCATTATTGTTGACACAGCGCAGAAATACTTACTTTTTCTCGATCGCACCCTTTATGTCCTGGTTTATACCGTACACCGCTCCGGAACTGTGCAGCCCACAACAAAGGGGAAAAGTTGCTGCTGTACCCGAGTATTGACATCTGGGCCTTTGGTGTCATGGTATTCACATCTATGACCGGGTCCTTCCCCTGGAAAGAAGCAGGGGGTCATGATCTCGTGTATCAGAACTTTGCTTGGTGGCAAATAAAGAAGGATCTGACCTTAGCATCAGGAAAGTGGTGACAATTCTCCATTGAAGCCAGGCAGATGTTCTGGGACATGTTGGTCCTCAATGCCTCTCAGAGGTGTTCTGCTTTGGACATTTTAAAATATGTCCACCTACCATGGAAAGCAGAAATGCCTCCAGAGAATCTGTCCAGGAATACGGTAGTGTGTGTGACATAGCTGAGTGCATGGTGTCCATTATGGAGCCTCATATCTCCTAGATCAAAAGATAATTAATCTCCCTCAATATTGGAGGTGGTGGAAATCATTTAAACATCATTTTTGGTCACCTACTGAGTAGAAGACGGATGTATTGGATGTACTCTGGGACTTGTACAAGCTTTATATCCTACGTGAACGTAAAATTTTTTAGAAGACTGCTGACTTTTTTCTATAGCTCTATAACTGCTTGATATATCTGCACAAATGCATGGGATTTTTTTTTTTTTTTTTTGGGGGGGGGGTTCTTTTCTCCATTTTACTATTTGTCACATGTAATAAAATGTGGGTTTTGCAGTTGTTCTGTAGCAGGCATGTATAGTAATTATATTATGGACATAATGATTGAACTAAAGATTAGGGATGAGCTTCGAGTTAGAGTCGAACTTATGTTCGACTCGAACATTGGCTGTTCACAAGTTCGCCGAACAGCGAACAATTTGGGGTGTTCGCGGCAAATTCGAATGCCGCGGAACACCCTTTAAAAGTCTATGGGAGAAATCAAAAGTGCTAATTTTAAAGGCTAATATGCAAGTTATTGTCATAAAAAGTGTTTGGGGACCTGGGTCCTGCCCCAGGGGACATGGATCAATGCAAAAAAAGTTTTAAAAATGGCAGTTTTTTCAGGAGCAGTGATTTTAATCACAGACAGGGGCAGACAGGGGCATGGCGCAGACATCATGGCTCTTTCCTGAGTGGCTCTGTCACGAGTGATGCGCAGTTTCACCGATGCAGTTATCAATTCTGATCATGTCTTCTCTGCTCTTTTACAGGTAATTGTCTCCTATCTCCTATCCAACTGTACATCCCTACTGAACTGACTTTGCTGAGTCTGCTATTAATATTTTTGGTAATTGTCTCCTGCTGCCATATCTTTAAACTTCCATATTTACTGCTAGCTCTATAACAAACACACTGCAATAGCAATATTACTGGTGATTGATTCTCAACTCCATGTGGCTTGAGTGATCAAGAGAGGTAATTAGCTTTACGACCCTAGCCTGTGTCTGTAGCTGGCCTGGCCCTGGCCATCTCCTCCCCATATTCAGGTGTCTCACATCAGACCCAATAATGACCAACTGAGAAATGCATCCCAGGTTAGTCTCTATATAAATTTATGGCAGCTTATGGGGTGGTGCAGACATCATGGCTCTGTCACGAGTGATGCGCAGTTTCACCAATGCAGTTTAACTAAAGCTGCATGAACAACAGGAACTCTGCTCCACTCTGCAAGACAACAAGCAAACCACCTTTGAAATTTATTTTATATTAGGTTAGTTTCCCACTCTCTATCCACTAACATGCTCCTTATTCTCTTCCTTCTCACATTGGTGTCTTCTATCCTCAAATTATCTTTACTCTACCCCTCCTCTCTTCCCTGCAGCATGCACATATCACCCTCACTCCTACACTCTCCCTACTATGGCACCCATCATCTCCTGCAGTTGCTGCACCCACATGCTGACATAAACACCAGGGCCACTAGACACGTGCGCTCATGCACATCCCACTCCCACCTTGCCTTCCTCACCCTCCTCCTTCTCCTAGTCTCAGGTGACATTTCTCCTAATCCTGGTCCGCCATTTTCCAAATGCAAGCCACATATCCAATACCCCTCCCCCTCTGGCAACCACCGCAATCCACTCAGTTTAATTTCTATCCCCCTGCTTCCTCAAAGCACCCCACCAATCTCATGTGCCCTTTGGAACGCCCGCTCCATCTGTAACAAGCTAACATCTGTACATGACCTCTTCATCTCTCATGGCTTGAATATACTCGTCATAACAGAAACCTGGCTGCAAAATTTTGACTCAGCTTCTCCTGCTGCCCTCTCCCATGGTGGTCTCCATTGGACTCACTCCTCCAGACCCAACAGACAGAAAGGAGGTGGAGTTGGCTTCCTTCTGTCCCCACAAAGCACCTTCCAAGTCCTTACTGTAACTCCCCTCTCTATCCCTCTCTTCTTTCGAGATGCACTGTATTCGTCTGTTTTCTCCCATTTCTCTGAGGATTGCAGCAATTTATAGGCCTCCAGGATCAGTATCAGGCTTTCTTGATGACTTTGCTGCCTGGCTACCCTACTTTCTCTCCTCTGAAATACCCACCATTATTCTAGGTGACTTTAACATTCCTGTCAATGTTAACAGCCCAACTACAGCTAAACTTCTCAACTTAACCTCATCTTTTGACCTAACCCAATGGACACATACTTCCACTCACTCCAATGGTAATACCCTTGACCTTGTATTCTCCCATCTCTGCAAACCTGGCAACCTCACCAACACCCCCTTTCCTCTATCTGATCACAACCTCATTACTTTCACTGTATCCTTGCCTCCAACCACCCATCCCTCCAAGCAGCAAACAATTACTTGTAGAAACCTTCGCCACCTTAACCCTTCTCTTCTCTATTCTGCTACTGACCACCTATATGACATAATCTCTCCCCTGTCCTGGCCACTTCTGTCTACAACAGTTCACTCTCATCTAAGATAAGCACAATCGTGAGAGAATGTGTGGGTGATTCCGCGCAACACAAATGTATAAATAAATGAATGGACTGCACAACTTCAAAGTGAGTAGGCAATCTCCTAAAGGAGTAGAGCAATACATTAACCATAAAAATAAACCATAAAAAATCATAAAAAATGCAGCCAAGGTGAATAAAGTGCTAATCGATGAAAGTCATTAACAAACACAAAACAAGAGCAAAAATGTGACTGGTGAGTGAACATGCGTTGCTAGGTGATCTGGTGACTGTTCGTGGTAACGGTTACCCACTCGGGGCTCCCAGAACTCTCACCTCTATGGCACAATCAAAGTGCCTGTGTGTTTCCAGTGGGTCTGTGGTTCCGCTGGTGTAGTAGTGATGGTGGCGTCCTGGTGCTTCTAGAAGGAGGGGGTCGTCACTTCCACCCCTTGACAGGGCCTCTGATCCACGATAGGGGTGCCTGAGTGTCTCCAATTGATGTATGGTCACTCCTCTGCAGTAACGTTGATGATGTCCTAATCCTTCTGAGGGTGAGGGCCGTCACTTGCTCCAACTAGTAAGCTCCATATGAGGATAATAGAAAAAGACTCCGATGGTGTAATAAAGTTAAAGCCAATGCATTTATTAAAAGGAATTCGCTTACATGGACATAAAAACGCCAAACAGGGATAAGAACAGCGTTGTAGCGATACTCGCTACGTCACTTCCGGTCCGCACTAACGTATTTCCGGTAGCGTGCCTACGCGTTGCGTCATATCACGTGACTTCTTCAGGGTCAGCGTAGGCACGCTACCGGAAATACGTTAGTGCGGACCGGAAGTGACGTAGCGAGTATCGCTACAACGCTGTTCTTATCCCTGTTTGGCGTTTTTATGTCCATGTAAGCGAATTCCTTTTAATAAATGCATTGGCTTTAACTTTATTACACCATCGGAGTCTTTTTCTATTATCCTCATATGGAGCTTACTAGTTGGAGCAAGTGACGGCCCTCACCCTCAGAAGGATTAGGACATCATCAACGTTACTGCAGAGGAGTGACCATACATCAATTGGAGACACTCAGGCACCCCTATCGTGGATCAGAGGCCCTGTCAAGGGGTGGAAGTGACGACCCCCTCCTTCTAGAAGCACCAGGACGCCACCATCACTACTACACCAGCGGAACCACAGACCCACTGGAAACACACAGGCACTTTGATTGTGCCATAGAGGTGAGAGTTCTGGGAGCCCCGAGTGGGTAACCGTTACCACGAACAGTCACCAGATCACCTAGCAACGCATGTTCACTCACCAGTCACATTTTTGCTCTTGTTTTGTGTTTGTTAATGACTTTCATCGATTAGCACTTTATTCACCTTGGCTGCATTTTTTATGATTTTTTATGGTTTATTTTTATGGTTAATGTATTGCTCTACTCCTTTAGGAGATTGCCTACTCACTTTGAAGTTGTGCAGTCCATTCATTTATTTATACATTTGTGTTGCGCGGAATCACCCACACATTCTCTCACGATTGTGCTTATCTTAGTTCATTATTAGTGTTAAGTGTTCACTATTTGATTTTGCAGCATCACTAAGAATACACCCACATCATTGTTTTCATTTTCTCACTGAATTCTATATAGTAGCGCAGAAGTCTTTCGTTTTAGATTTTTTACACTAGTTCACTCTCATTATCACTAGATGCACTTGCTCCTCTAACCACACGCAGAATTAGGCCCCGACCGTTACAACCCTGGCAAACTGACAACACTAGAAATCTCAAGAGACATTGCCGTGCTCTTGAACGACTGTGGCGTAAAACCAAATGCCTGCAAGACTTCACCCTATATAAATCTGCCCTTCTAAAATACAATTCATGCCTCAATGCTGCCAAACAAGCCTACTTTGTCTCTCTTATTAATTCCTTGTCATCCAGTCCCCGTCGGCTCTTAATCTTTAACTCTCTGCTTCGTCCACCACCCCCTCTACCCACTAACTCACTCACTGCCCAAGAGATTGCCAATCACTTCAAAGACAAGATCAATGCAATTCGTGAGGACATCTCCACTGTGCGTACGTCTTCCCCACCCATCATACCTTGCCCAGCAGCACATTCAACACTCTCCTCTTTTGAATTGGCTACTACGGAAGAGGTTAAAAAAATTTTCTCGGATGCCCACCTAACCAATTGTCCCTTGGATCCTGTTCCCTCACAACTACTACAGTCACCCTCTTCTTCTATCCTATGCTCCCTCACCCACATCTTCAATCTCTCCCTTTCTAGTGGCATTTTCCCCTCCCCTCTAAAACATGCACAGATCACCCCCATTCTTAAAAAGCCCTCCCTGGACCCTACCGACCTGAACAACTTAAGACCCATCTCATTACTCCCATTCACCTCTAAACTTCTAGAACGCTTAGTCTACAACCGTCTAAGCTCCTACCTCAATGAAAATAACCTTCTTGACCCCTTAGTCTGGCTTTCGCTCGCAGCACTCCACGGAAACTACCATACTAAAACTCACTAACGATTTACTAACTGCTAAAACCAACAGCCAGTACTCCATACTCCTACTACTTGACCTCTCTGCGGCCTTTGATACTGTTGACCACCCGCTCCTTCTCAATAAACTACATTCCCTTGGCCTTCGAGATTCTGCTCTATCCTGGTTCTCTGGCTATTTATCACAGTGCTCCTTCAGTGTCACCTACAACTCTGTCTCCTCCTCTCCATTGCCCCTTTCTGTGGGGGTCCCCCAAGGCTCGGTTCTTGGACCCCTTCTCTTCTCTATCTACACCTCCTCCCTTGGTCACTTAATAACTGCCCACGGCTTCCAATACCACTTTTATGCTGATGACACCCAAATCTGTCTACTCCTCACCTCACTCCTTCAGTCTCCTCTCGCATTACTAACTTACTAACTCGCATATCAGCATGGATGTCGCACCACGTCCTTAAACTAAATCTCTCTAAAACTGAGCTATTAATATTCCCCCCCGCCCGTGCCCCCCTCCATGACTTTTCCATCAAAATCAACAATGCAACCATCAGTCCCTCCCCTCACGCCAGGGTACTAGGTGTAATCCTAGACTCTGACTTGTCATTTCAGCCTCAAATCCAATCGCTGTCAAAAGTTTGTAGAATTCACCTCCGTAACATCTCTAAAATTCGCCCTTTTTTAACAAATGAAACCACCAAGCTCCTCATTCTCTCCCTTGTTATCTCTCGCCTTGACTATTGCAACTCCCTTCTCATTGGCCTACCGCTCCATAGGCTATCCCCTCTTCAGTCTATCATGAATGCTGCTGCCAGACTTATCCACCTTACCAACCACTCAGTGTCTGCCAACCCTCTACTTCAATCCCTACACTGGCTCCCAATCACCCAGCAAATTAAATTCAAAATTCTAACCACAACATACAAAGCCATTCACAACTCTGCCCCAAGCTACATCACTAATCTTGTCTCCAAATCGACCTCTCCGCTCTTCTCAAGACCTCCTGCTTTCAAGCTCTCTCATCTCCTCCTCCCATGCTAGTCTCCAGGATTTCTCCAGTGCCTCTCCCATCCTCTGGAACTCGCTACCTCCATCTATCCGGCTATCCCCTACTCTTGCTACCTTTAGGCAATCCCTGAAAACTCATCTCTTCAGGAAAGCCTATCACGTCTCCAACTAATCTTCTACCACTTCCATCAGCTCATTCCCCACAGTTACAACCTTTTGTACCACCTGCCCCACCCTGTTAGATTGTAAGCTCTTCTGAGCAGGGCCCTCTTAATCCTATTGTATTATAACTGTATTGTCTCCCTTTTATATTGTAAAGCGCTGTGTAAACTGTTGGCGCTATATAAATCCTGAATAATAATAATAATTTTAATAATGCTTAAAGTCAAACAATAAAAGTGTAATTTCCCTTTAAATTTCATACCTGGGGGGGTGTCTATAGTATGCCTGTAAAGGGGCGCATGTTTTTTGTGTTTAGAACAGTCTGACAGCAAAATGACATTTTGAAGGAAAAAACCCATTTAAAACTACCCACGGCTATTGCATTGCCGACAATACACATAGAAGTTCATTGATAAAAACGGCATGGGAATTCCCCAAAGGGGAACCCCGAACCAAAATTAAAAAAAAAAAAAAAGACGTGGGAGTCCCCCTAAATTCCATACCAGGCCCTTCAGGTATGGTATGGATTTTAAGGGGAACCCTGCGCCAAAAAAAAACGACATGGGGTCCCCCCAAAAATCCATACCAGACCCTTATCCGAGCACGCAACCTGGCAGGCCGCAGGAAAAGAGGGGGGGACGAGACTGCAGCTCCCCCCCTCCTGAACCGTACCAGGCCACATGCCCTCAACATTGGGAGGGTGCTTTGGGGTAGCCCAATGCTGGACGGGAACGCCGGAGGAAGAACCAGAAGATGAAGGAAGAAAGAAGAAGCATTTAAATAAAGGAATTGTCAAAAACTGTCTTGTCATTTTTAACATTTTTGACAGTTTTTTTAGTGAAATGGTAGGGGTAAGTACCCCCTTACCATTTCACACGGGGGGGGCCCGGGATCTGAGGGTCCCCTTGTTAAAGGGGGCTTTCAGATTCCAATAAGCCCCCGGCCCGCAGAACCCCACAACCACCGGCCAGGGTTGTGGGGATGAGGCCCTTTACCTCATCAACATGGGGACAAGGTGTTTTGGGGGGCTACCCCAAATTACCCTGCCAATGTTGAGGGCATGTGGCCTGGTACGGTTCAGTAGGGGGGGCGCACTCTCGTCCCCCCGTCTTCTCCTGCGGCCTGCCAGGTTGCGTGCTCGGATAAGGGTCTGGTATGGAATTTAGGGGGAACCACACGTCTTTTTTTTTTTACATTTTGGCCGGGGTTCCCCTTAATATCCATACCAGAACTGAAGGGCCTGGTATGGCATTTAGGGGGACTCCCACGTCTTTTTTTTTTTTTAATTTTGGTTCGGGGTTCCCCTTTGGGGAATTCCCATGCCGTTTTTATCAATGAACTTCTATGTGTATTGTCGGCAATGCAACAGCCGCGGGTAGTTTTAAATGAGTTTTTTCCTTCAAAATGTCATTTTGCTGTCAGACTGTTCTAAACACAGGAAACATGCGCCCCTTTACAGGCATACTATAGACACCCCCCAGGTACGAAATTTAAAGGGATATTACACTTTTATTGTTTGACTTTAAGCATTATTAAAATGACTGCTCCTGAAAAAACGGCTGTTTTTAAAAAAATTTTTTGCATTGATCCAGGTCCCCAAACACTTTTTATGACAATAACTTGCATATTAGCCTTTAAAATTAGCACTTTTGATTATTCATGTTCGTGTCCCATAGACATCATCGGTGTTCGAACAAACTTTTTTCCTGTTCGCATGTTCTGGTGCGAACCGAACAGGGGGGTGTTCGGCTCATCCCCACTAAAGATATTAAATCCATTGTTGCAGGATGGAGTGAGGAATCCTTGGATACATTGAAGGAACAACATTATGAGATCATCATGTCCCCCCAGCTGCGTAATGTAGTAACTTTTACTATCATGTTACTCCTCCTGTGCATTGGGTGGTGCTCTTGTACTTCTTCACCTCTAGTTTATTGAATATTAGATAACTATGTTTTAACAGCAATACTACAACTATTATTTTAAAATGTCCTATGTGACACCTTCCATCCAAAGGGATATTGGTGTAGTTAAAACGATATATTTGGAAGATATGTTAATAAACACACAAAAAAAAAAAAAAATATTTGGCTTGGTGACGCTGCTCCTCATTAATATTCTTCTATTTTTTTCATTTTTTCATTTTGTTGTGATATTGCTATAATGTTGGAAAATTACTAATTTTTTGGTAAAATGAACATATTAGTTTATTAACTTTATAGTAGTTATCAAGTTTTGTATAGGGTTGATAGCGTGTTCCCCCTCTTCCCCCTTTTTCCCGTCCCTTTTCTCCTTTGTCGACTGGGATTTCTCTCTATACTATGGCAGACTTTTGTGGTCAAGCGTGGGAAGGTTTAATGACCAACATAGAACTATCCCATCAAACCTCTGGTATAAAGGAAGAGGACCTTGACAGGTCCT
The DNA here is from genome assembly GCA_037952835.1 of Lithobates septentrionalis. Classification (NCBI taxonomy): domain Eukaryota; kingdom Metazoa; phylum Chordata; class Amphibia; order Anura; family Ranidae; genus Lithobates; species Lithobates septentrionalis. The sequence goes on from JBBDGP010002168.1 coordinate 443,295, forward strand.
TTACTAGGCTTCAACACCTGGTAGAGAAAAAAGTACGGATTTTCTGGCATAAGAAATATTTTAAAAAATATCTTGAACATAACATCACACCCTGGGGGTTACGCATTCAAATTTTCCCTAACCTCAAAAAAATTTGATGATAATTTAAAATTAATGTGGGAATCTAACTTACAGACTTGCTCCTCTCAGATGATTGCCATCCTCTGCTCCCAATATGAACATGAAATTTCTGTACTTGAGCAGATACAGAAGTGGGCTGACGAACACTCTTCGATAGCCACTTCTCCTGTCTTTGCCCAAAAAGAAAAAGAGGTGAAGGAAACCATTGAAAAATATACAGACGAGATTATTAAAAGGTAAAGAATCTAAATTCCTGAGGGAATATTTGGCACATGAGGGTGGCTCTGCCTACAAATGGAATTCCCATACGCAACCCCAACATCTCTTCCACATCCTCAATTTCCTCTAGCCAGTCTACATCTTACTGTGATTTGAGGACAGAATAACTAAAAAGAGAAAAAGTAACCCTGATAGTCAATCCCTAGAGTCCTTTAAACGTATGTTTGGAACACAGAATCGCAGACCCTCTGGTCCACAAATGAATACACAGTCACAATCGTCACAGCCCCCATTATGCAATACTGCACTAATCACTTTTGCACCATCCTTAATTACAGACTCAACGTTAGCTCCATCCGCATGCGCGGCACCGAACATTTCAAGCAAGGTGGGTACCTTGAACACTATGTTCCCTTCTTCAAACCCCTCACACTCTGATCCTAAACTAGCTTCTGGTTTTTTTGGGAAAGCACAGGAGATGGACCACTGCCCATCTGCGGATGCTGTGCCCCAACAGACAGTGGAACAACACAATTTGAAATAATTAGTCTTCGCACCAATTGTCCGAGGCGGAGAGCCAGGTCCTCCAGCTGGGACTGACTTTCTGCTCAGATGCGGATAAGTTTACCATCATCAAGGACATTCACTTATTTGCACGTAGACTTAGGTTTAAAACCATGTATGACAAATCCACTCAATCACGCCAAGGTCCTGGCACCAATGGTCCGGACTCAGACATCTATACCCTACAGGAACTTCGTGCATTAGATGATCTTATGGAACTTTGGGAGGAGGGCTGTAGTGAGACCGATACCGAGGAATTCTCCTCGGACGGTTTGGAGGCTACTATATATATATATATATATATATATATAAATATATGTATATGTGTGTGTGTGTATATATATATATATATATATATAAATATATGTATATGTGTGTGTGTGTATATATATATATATATATATATATATATATATATATATATATATATTTATATATTATCTTTTAAACGAATAAGTATAGTAATCTGTTCCAATAAACACTAAGGAAAAAATAAACGAATCCTCTCAGAACGTTCATATACTCAAAGGACACTACTAGATCTACGGGATCTAGGGACTTCTTGACCCAATCATCTGCCATACAGCTGACTGGAAAAACTTACCCAAAGGGCTATCACACTGGAGCTCCATAAGGTAACATTGACTGAATATTACAAAATGCAGATGATACCTAGGGGATTGAGAGTCCGACTAATCCCAACCCCGTTTTCTCAAAATACGGATTTTAAAACTAAGTTAGCACAGATTTTGAACAAATGTTCTTTTGACATTATGACACTTACAGTAAAATTCCTACAACAGGAAAGAGTTACTGTACAACAAGAGATTGTTGAGCTGGAAAAAGAATTAGAACAATGCTCCAATCAGGATGAATTATTGGATTTCAAAAAAGTAAATAATGAGGACTATAATAATGATCAAGTTTATAATTGGTCTGACCCTAAATACTGTCATACCAAAACCTATAGGAGAGGACAACGGAAACAATTTATCAATACATCTTCATCTACCGGGTCATCAACCAATGTATCTACTACTTTTTTACCTACAACCACGGCCGAATCCAGACTAGGAGGGGCGGCAGCAGATCAAAGAAAAGGTACAACAGGAGGTGTGACTACCAGAAATCGCCAAAGATGGTGAACAATGATGTGGTATATAATATTTCTTCAATTACTCTATCTAGGACTGAATTAAATGTGTTAAATAAGGGACTGGGTTTTTGCCCTAAGGAAAAAATGAACACATACATATATATATATATATATATATATACACATATACATACATACACACATACATACACACATATATACACATATATACACACACACATATTATATATATATATATATATATATATATATATATATATATATATATATATATATATATATATATATATATATATATATATATATATATATATATATATAGCCACCAAGCTGTACTCCAAACATTTTAATTGTGTTTGAGCTCTCACTTTAGTGTCCAAACCTTTTCCCCTTTTTTTATTCATATAGATGGAAGGTCTATTGAGCACTTCCTATTTATTGTCATATAACTACAGGTGACACGCTCGACACACGCTCTATGCAGGCCAGCCTGCCTCCCGACAAGTTGACCTGCAACAGTGCAACAGGTCAGTCGTTCATACCGTTACTCAAGGCTGCACCAAGAGGCAGCTACAATCTTTGCTTGGCATGCTTAACTTTGCCATGAGGATCATCCCTCAGGGGCGGTCCTTCATCTCACGCCTCTTAGCTTTCCTCTCGCAGGTGCAATATCCCAACCAAATTCTTCAACTAGATACAGCAGCAATAGCAGATTTGTCAATGTGGGACGAATTTCTAAGTTTGCCGTATGGGTAGAAGACTGGCAGCACTGAAATGGTATATCAATGTACATTCCATCAGCATCCTCTTCTTCACCTCAGGTAGTCACGGATGCCACAGCCTCTACAGATTTTGCTGCAATTTTTGGTCATCACTGGTTTGCAGGACCATAGCCTCCAGAAATCCTCCTGATTCCCAAGTTCAGTCTGGGGCAGCACCTTGGCACGGCAAACAGTCACGTTTGCCACAGACAATCAGGCCACGACAAATGTCATAAATAAAGGCAGGTTCAAATTGCTGGCCATCATGTCCTTCCTGCGCAGGCTGGTGCAACTATCCCTACAGCACCAATTCAATGTGCACTGCATCTATATCCCCGGGCAAGTACAATACCTGGCTCGACGCACTATCCTGTTTTATCTCTGCGTAATTCTGTTTGCTGGAACCTGGAGCCGACCCGGCCACATCACTTATCCCGCCTTGGTAATCAAACACTATCTTGCAACACCCTGAAGGCCTACCATATTACTTGGAAGTCCTACAAAACCCAGAGGCGGTATCAGGAGATCTCAAGCACAAAAGCACCCAAACCAGTAGCAAACGCCTACCTGTCACCAGTGTCATTTTCAGAGACATGTCTACCATCCTGTCACATTCCCCTTTCAGATTACTGCCCAGCCTAATCAATCATTCAAGCAGCCATCTACCTGGCCATCTATGGCTTCTTACGCCTGAGCGAGTTCACTGTCACCGGCCCCAGATGCCAGGTCTGACGCACCAGAGTTACTTCATCCTGCACCTTGTGGCATCCAAAATGCAACAGTCCAGTCCCGGGGTAGATATCAAACTTTTCCAGACTCACAATGCCTGGTGCCCAGTGGCCATTCTAGATCAGTTGTTAGCTCATCTGTCCGACCTCTTGGTGTCAAGCCCGTTGCTACCTTTCCTTACTAACCCTTTAAGTGGTAATCAGACACATTAGGATCTTCTTGCTTAACTTAGGCCTTGACCCCAGCCATTTTTCTGGACATTCCTTCCGCATTGGAGCAGCATCAGCAGCGTCATGAAACGGGGTCTCGGACCACGTCATCAAGAGCATAGGCAGGTGGAAATTTGCTTGCTTTGCTCGATACATCCCCAATCTGGAAGCAGAAATGTCACAGACCTTTAGCAAACTTGCCCTGTAGGATGTTATCAGCTCAAATAAATAATTACCTCCCTAACCAAGTGTTTTGCCCCCCTCTCTTGGCATACTGTCCTGCAGAACAGGGCACACTTCAGGTCTACTTTGTTGTTAGTCTTGCGACGTGTTTATGTGGTTCACATCTCACCCGGACATAGGGCTCCGACCATAAATATATATAGGGTGGTATTCCAACATAACGGCCCCAAACACACTTCCAAGATGACCACTGCCTTGCTAAAGAAGCTGAGGGCAAAGGTGATGGACTGGGCAAGCATGTCTCCAGACCTAAACCCTATTGAGCATCTGTGGGGCATACTCAAATGGAAGAAGGTGGAAGAGCGCAAGGTCTCCAACATCTACCAGACCCATAAAGAAGTGAAAGAGGACTCCAGTGAACTCTATGCCCAACAGGGTTAAAGCAGTGCTGGAAAATAATGGTGGCCACAAAAATAGACACTTTGGGCCCAATTTGGACATTTTCACCTAGGGGTGTACTCACTTTTGTTGCCAGCGGTTTTGACATTAATGGCTGTGTGTTGAGTTATTTTGAGGGGACAGCAAATTTACACTGTTATACAAGCTGTACACTCACTACTTTACATTGGAGCAAAGTGTCATTTCTTCAGTGTTGTCACATGAAAAGATAGAAGAAAATATTTACAAAAATGTGAGGGGTGTACTCACTTTTGTGAGATACTGTGTGTGTATATATACACACACACACACACACACACACACATACATACACTATATATATATATATATATATATATATATATATATATATATATATATATATATATATATATATATATATATATATATATATATATATATATATATATTCTTAAAAGAAGAGGAGGAGCAAAATGTAACTTCAGTAAGGATAATGGAGGTTTGTGTAGGTTAGGGCTGAACCATGAACCATACTACTTCTACACAGAGGTGGCCTCGGCTCTAAGTCCGGCTGTCTATTAGCTCATACCGATTATAACAAGTCACTGTACCTAAGAGTCTGGCTTTGAAAAGGTTGGTAGTGTCTACGATCTAAGCTCTTTATGGTTGTGTCTTTAACCAGAACAGGAGAGAGGAAGACTGAACTTCCTCCTTAGTTGTCATTGATTTGTTGCCACTCAGGAGATCCATGTGCTCTCGTAGGAACTTGATGCTCCTGCTGCTCCTATGATCTAATCTCTCTCTGTAGATTTACTTTCTTATTATATGTAGCTGTGTGCTGTATAGTTCTGTCAGTGTGTACAAAGCCAGGCATTGTATTTAAAAGCCAAGTCCATCCAAAAAACTATTTGTTATGCCAGTTCTTAGCAAGTTTTTTTCTTTTATTTCCTTGAGGCTGCAGTGGTGAAGTCTTCCTGTCCGAATTCCAAATTCTGCCTCATGTCTGTGCCCAGTACCAAGCCAAAACAATGTTTCCTCAACCCCATAACCTACTCATATGCATTTGTTTTAGGCTGGGTCCACACTAACGCCGCATGCAGCTCACAGAAGGGGTCGGATGTGTCCCTGTTCACCATTTCTGGCCCGATTCTAACCCAAATTTTTGGCTGAATTCAGACCTGAAAAAGGACCAATAGACGCGCAGAGCTCTGGTGCAAATTTGCACCAGAGCCGCAGCGGAGATATGTAAACTGGCTCCACGAGAGCCGTTCAAAATCTCCTGCTTTTGCAAATTGAATTTTAAAAATAGTGTGAACCCAGCCTTAAATTTCCGAATGGGAGCGATAAGTGTGCTCTCCAGCTATAATAGTAAAACCTTCATTATGGCTTTGTAGGAGGGGGAAGGGGAAAAAAAGAACACTACTGGGAGTAAAAAACTCACCATTGTGGGAGGGGCAGAGGCACAAAAGACTGCTAGTAAATATCCCTAATGTGGGAGGGGCAGAGGTACAACCTAGGGAAAGCTCACCATTGTGAGAGGGGCAGAGGTACAACCTACTGCAGGGAAAGCTCACCATTGTGGGAGGGGCAGAGGTACAACCTACTGCAGGGAAAACTCACCATTGTGGGAGGGGCAGAGGTACAACCTACTGCAGGGAAAGTGCAATATTGTGGGAGGGGCAGAGGCATAACATCCAGACTGCAGACCCCTGGAGGGGTGCAGGGTACTGTTTCTTCATCCAAGATGCTTCCAGTGACACTAATTATCAGCCTCACCACCCTGACCACATTCATGCCCATCAATGACCTTAATAATGTGGGGAAGCACTGGGTTATCCTGGTGGTCACGTCCAGTGGCTGGTAAAACTACAGACATCAGGCAAATTTGTGTCAAGAAAAAGGTCATCCCTGATAAGCAGATCGGGATGAAGATATACTACAATATTGCAGAGAATGAAGAGAATCCAACAATAGGAATCATTCTAAACTGGCCCAACAGGACAGACAAAACTACACAACTGACAACTTCCTGGTGGTTCTGAGAGGTGACACAGAGGCAGCGAAGGGAAAAGGATCTGGGCAGGTGATCAAGGCCCGATTCACACCTATGCATTTTTAGTGCATTTTGCAGATTTGCGCTACAGTCCATTTAACATAGTTTCCTATGGAACACATTCTGTAGTGCAAATCTGCAAAATGCAAAAAGCACTAAAAATGCATAGGTGTGAATCCAGCCTAAGAGTGGACTTAACAACCATATCTTTATCTTATTCCCTGATCACAGAGCTCCGGGTCTGCTGGCCTTTCCCTGTGATGACCTCAACGTTGAGTAACTGAACCAAATTCTACCTCATTTATGTACCCAGTACCAAGCCAAAACATGGCATCCCCTCAACCTTATACATTCACTTTAATTTCAGAATAGAGCGATAAATGTGCTCTCCAGCTATAATAAAACCTTCATTATGGCCTTGTAAATGCACATTACTATGTGGAAATCTAACCCTAGTTGGAGGGGAAGAGACACAAAATACTGGGAGTAAATCTCACCATCGTAGGAGGGCAGAGGCATAACACTCAGACCGCTGGAGGGGTGCAGGGTACTGTTACTTCATCCAAGATGCTTCCAGTGACACTAATCCTCAGCCTCGCTGTCCTGGCCACCATGACCATCCATGCCCATCAATTACCTAGGTAATGGGGGAAGCAATGGGTGATCCTGGTGGCTGGCTCCTATGGCTGGTAAAACTACAGACATCAGGCTGACGTGTGCAAGCTTATCAAATTGTCAAGAAGAACGGCATCAATGAAGAGCAGATTGTCTCAAAGCAGGCTTGTAAAACTTTAAGAGATGGTTGATGCATTAAGCTTTCTAAAGCGTATGAGTTCACCTATTTTGCATTAAATGGTTCCTAGAGGGGAACAGTTCAATTATTGCAGAATCACAGTTAATCTACTTTGAGGCCTAAGCAACTCTCATATTTCTGAACAGTAAATATAAAATGTATTTCTTCATGAATTTAACAGATTTCAAACAGTCAATCTTTTTGAGCTGGCTGACCCTGCAGAGAAGCGGAGTATTTTCCAGTAGCTGGTTGAAGTGGCCTTTAATGTGGTAGCACCCCGTAGGATGAGATCCAAACCTCGTTCCCTGGGCAAGAGCCTGCAAAAGGTTCACAAAGGAGCTTAGGCTCCTCAAACAGCAAGCTCGGTCCAGGGAGAAACACTGGCGGAAGTTCTATCTGGAAGATAAGAGCTGCATTTGGAAGCCCTCTATTTTTATAAGAGGGCTATATAAGAGGTTAAAAAGACCCATTTCCTGGAGCGAATCAGGGAAGCAACCAACAGCATGGCTGAACTTTTTAAGATCTCTTCTGAGTTATCCCACCCGGAAGCTACCATCTGTGCTCCTAAGGAGTCACAAACTTGCTGCCAAGAGCTTGCCGACTTCTTTGTCTCTAAGGTTAAGACCACGAAAGGACTTGTACACACGGATTTGAAGACAGAAAATGTTTTGGTATTTGACAAGGAATGCCAGTGTGTGAAGATCACAGACTTTGGCCTTACTAAGGTCTGAGGGACAGTGATAACATCCAGGTATTGCAGCAAATCCTACATGGCCACCAGGGATGAGCCGAACACCCCCCTGTTCGGTTCGCACCAGAACATGCGAACAGGAAAAAAATTTGTTCGAACACCGTTAAAGTCTATGGGACACGAACATGAATAATCAAAAGTGCTAATTTTAAAGGCTAATATGCAAGTTATTGTCATTAAAAGTGTTTGGGGACCTGGGTCCTGCCCCAGGGGACATGAATCAATGCAAAAAAAAGTTTTAAAAACGGCCGTTTTTTCAGGAGCAGTGATTTTAATAATGCTTAAAGTCAAACAATAAAAGTGTAATATCCCTTTAAATTTCATACCTGGGGGGTGTCTATAGTATGCCTGTAAAGGGGCGCATGTTTCCCGTGTTTAGAACAGTCTGACAGCAAAATGACATTTTGAAGGAAAAAAACACATTTAAAACTACCGCGGCTATTGCATTGCCGACAATACACATAGAAGTTCATTGATAAAAACGGCATGGGAATTCCCCACAGGGCAACCCCGAACCAAAATTAAAAAAAAAAAAAAAAATGTGGGAGTCCCCCTAAATTCCATACAAGGCCCTTCAGGTCTGGTATGGATATTAAGGGGAACCTCAGCCAAAATTTAAAAAAAATTGACGTGGGGTTCCCCCTAAATTCCATACCAGACCCTTATCCGAGCACGCAACCTGGCAGGCCGCAGGAAAAGAGGGGGGGGATGAGAGTGCGGCCCCCCCCCTCCTGAACCGTACCAGGCCACATGCCCTCAACATTGGGAGGGTGCTTTGGGGTAGCCCCCCAAAACACCTTGTCCCCATGTTGATGAAGACAAGGGCCTCATCCCCACAACCCTGGCCGGTGGTTGTGGGGGTCTGCGGGCGGGGGGCTTATCGGAATCTGGAAGCCCCCTTTAACAAGGGGACCCCCAGATCCCGGCCCCCCCCCTGTGTGAAATGGTAAGGGGGTACTTACCCCTACCATTTCACTAAAAAGCTGTCAAAAATGTTAAAAATGACAAGAAACAGTTTTTGACAATTCCTTTATTTAAATGCTTCTTCTTTCTTCCTTCATCTTCTTCTGGTTCTTCTGGCTCTTTTGGTTCTTCCTCCGGCGTTCTCGTCCAGCATCTCCTCCGCGGCGTCTTCTATCTTCTTCTCCTCGGGCAGCTCCGCACCCATGGCATGGGGGGGGAGGCTCCCGCTCTTCTCTTCATCTTCTTCTCTTCTTCATTTCTTCTCCGGGCCGCTCCGCAGCCATGCTGGCATGGTGGGAGGCTCCCGCTGTGTGACGGCGTCTCTTCGTCTGATGGTTCTTAAATAACGGGGGGCAGGGCCACCCGGTGACCCTGCCCCCCTCTGACGCACGGGACATGACGGGACTTCCCTGTGGCATTCCCCGTGACGTCACAGGGAAGTCCCGTCAAGTCACCGTGCGTCAGAGGGGGGCGGGGTCACCGGATGGCCCCGCCCCCCGTTATTTAAGAACCGTCAGACAAAGAGACGCCGTCACACAGCAGGAGCCTCCCACCATGCCAGCATGGCTGCGGAGCGGCCCGGAGAAGAAATGAAGAAAGGAAGAAGAGATGAAGAAGAAGAAGAAGAAGATGAAGAGAAGAGCGGGAGCCTCCCCCCTCATGCCATGGGTGCGGAGCGGCCCGAGGAGAAGAAGATAGAAGACGCCGTGGAGGAGATGCTGGACGAGAACGCCGGAGGAAGAACCAGAAGGGCCAGAAGAACCAGAAGATGAAGGAAGATAGAAGAAAGAAGAAGTATTTAAATAAAGGAATTGTCAAAAACTGTCTCTTGTCATTTTTAACATTTTTGACAGTTTTTTAGTGAAATGGTAGGGGTAAGTACCCCCTTACCATTTCACACAGGGGGGGGGCCGGGATCTGGGGGTCCCCTTGTTAAAGGGGGCTTCCAGATTCCGATAAGCCCCCCGCCCGCAGACCCCCACAACCACCGGCCAGGGTTGTGGGGATGAGGCCCTTGTCTTCATCAACATGGGGACAAGGTGTTTTGGGGGGCTACCCCAAAGCACCCTCCCAATGTTGAGGGCATGTGGCCTGGTACGGTTCAGGAGGGGGGGGGCCGCACTCTCGTCCCCCCCTCTTTTCCTGCGGCCTGCCAGGTTGCGTGCTCGGATAAGGGTCTGGTATGGATTTTTGGGGGGACCCCACGCCGTTTTTTTTTTTTGGCGCGGGGTTCCCCTTAAAATCCATACCAGACCTGAAGGGCCTTGTATGGAATTTAGGGGGACCCCCACATCATTTTTTTTTTTTATTTTGGTTCGGGGTTGCCCTGTGGGGAATTCCCATGCCGTTTTTATCAATGAACTTCTATGTGTATTGTCGGCAATGCAATAGCCGCGGGTAGTTTTAAATGTGTTTTTTTCTTCAAAATGTCATTTTGCTGTCAGACTGTTCTAAACACAGGAAACATGCGCCCCTTTACAGGCATACTATAGACACCCCCCAGGTACGAAATTTAAAGGGATATTACACTTTTATTGTTTGACTTTAAGCATTAATAAAATCACTGCTCCTGAAAAAACGTCCGTTTTTAAAACTTTTTTTTGCATTGATCCATGTCCCCTGGGGCAGGACCCAGGTCCCCAAACACTTTTTATGACAATAACTTGCATATAAGCCTTTAAAATGAGCACTTTTGATTTCTCCCATAGACTTTAAAGGGTGTTCCGCGGCATTCGAATTTGCCGCGAACACCCCAAATTGTTCGCTGTTCGGCGAACTTGCGAACAGCCAATGTTCGAGTAGAACATGAGTTCGACTCGAACTCGAAGCTCATCCCTAATGGCCACAGAAATGCAAGATGTGACCATTTCAGGTGGACTGGTTGTAGATAACATCCTCGATGTGTGGGCATTTGGTGTCATCATTTGCTGCCTACTTACTTTTCATGGCAGATGGCCATCCTTGATGAAGGATATAAAAACTTTTGGTTGACTGGCAAAACAATTTCAAGATGGATAACCCTTCCTGAAGCATGGAGTAAGCTTCCTACTGGGATACAAAGGATGTTTATTGGGCTTTTGACAATTGATTCCACCAAAAGAAGTCAAAGTACCAAAGTCCTCAAATACACAAGTGAAAGCTGGAAAGAAGAAGAGGATCCCATTAAAAGATATTTGTCTGCACAGAGGGATCATTGGCTTCCCACCTGAACACGTCACAGAGCACTGTTTCCATCACATGAACTCTCAGCTCCTTGTCATCTTCCCTTTTCTGATGACTAGCTCTTCTGGATCTCAGTCTGAGATGATTGAGATGATGAGCCAGAGCCACAGGAGGACAACATGTCAGAGGCACCAATTATGTTTAATGATGAATTATCCTTACATTTTGGTGTCAAGTAGGGATGAGCTTCAAATTCCAGTCGAACTCATGTTCGACTCGAACATCGGCTGTTCGCCGAACAGCAAACAGTTTGGGGTGTTCGCGGCAAATTCAAATGCCGCGGAACACCCTTTAAAAGTCTAGGGGGCTTCCAGATTCCGATAAGCCCCTCGCCCGCAGACCCCCACAACCACCGGCCACGGTTGTGGGGATGAGGCCCTTGTCCTCATCAACATGGGGACAAGGTGTTTTGGGGGGCTACCCCAAAGCACCCTCCCAATGTTGAGGGCATGTGGCCTGATACGGTTCAGGAGGGGGGGCGCTCTCCCGTTCCCCCCTCTTTTCCTGCGGCCTGCCAGGTTGCGTGCTTGGATAAGGGTCTGGTATGGATTTTTGGGGGGAGCCACGCCATTTTTAAAAAAAATTTTGGCTGGGGTTCCTCTTAATATCCATACCAGACCTGAAGGGCCTGGTATGGAATTTAGGGGGACCCCCCCCCCCCATGTCTTTTTTTTATTTTGGTTCGGGGTTCCCCTGTGGGGAATTCCCATGCCGTTTTTATTAATGAACTTTTATGTGTATTGTCGGACCGGCAATGTATTAATAGCTGCGAGTAGTTTTAAATTACTTTTTTTCCTTTGAAATGTCATTTTGCTGTCAGACTGTTCTAAAACACAGGAAACCTGCTCCCCTTTACAGGCATACTATAGACGCCCCCCAGCTACGAAATTTAAAGGGATATTACACTTTTGTTGTTTCACTTTAAGCATTATTAAAACCACTGCTCCCTAAAAAACGGCCGTTTTTAAAACTTTTTTTTGCATTGATCCATGTCCCCTGGGGCAGGACCCAGGTCCCCAAACACTTTTTATGACAATAACTTGCATAGAAGTCTTTAAAAATTAGCACTTTTGATTATTCATGTTCGTGTCCCATAGACTTTAACGGTGTTCGCATGTTCGAACAAATGTTTTGCCTGTTCGCATGTTCTGGTGCGAACCGAACAGGTTGGTGTTCGGCTCATCCCTAGTGTCAAGTTGAATATTATATATTATCTGGGAAGCTCTTCTGGTACTTCAACATCTGCAGAGACCAGGGTTGAAGTCAAGAATATGACTGTGCAGGAATGGGAAAAGCGAGAAGTGAGTGGACCACCGTTAAGTCACTTCCAAGCACACAGTGCCTTGTACAATCATTGGGGTCCAGCTGCATAGATATTAATGAACAAAGTAGCAGCATTTGCATTGACAGAAAATGAAGAAATGAGGTTCAAGGTATATTTTGAGTGAGCAAAGCCAACCTTGCTGGATAAGATTCTGCAGAGAACACATTTCGTTCATCATTATTGGGACAGAACATTTACAATGCGTAAAATGACTTAAGGAGATATCATGAGGAGGTTCAGACTACCACATGTAACAAGTCAAGTCATCAGTCCAGTATGTGAGACGTGAACAATGCAAGAATATTCGGATGTTGACAAGTGCTTGTTTGGTAAATATCTTTTGCAAACAAATCTGACAGCAGATCAGCGTTATAGAGAGAGGAAGATAACGGGCACCTGTCACACCTCTCTCCCGGTCACACATGTTGCTGTGAGCAATACAACCAGCATCCAAGCAAAAAACCTCAGGAACCAAAAGAACCTGCACGCGTCTCCATGCAACCTTAAAGAAAATTATACATCCCACCAGGATCCAGAGATTTGGGGAAAGTGGAACACCTTTCCTGAGAGCTACATTTCAAGATGTACAAAGAAATACTTGGAATCACCAGTGTTCTGGTCAGAGCTTTTCTTTTTTAAAGCTTGCACAAGACCAATGATATGGCTGTTTATTTTCTAGGATGGGCCGTGACAGGAAGACAACAGTTTCCCTGCCTCCCTCTAGCTTGTTGGGAAAAATATTTTTCCTAATATGTCAGGAGGGACACAGACACGACATGTTGTCCTCCATCCTCTGGCTTGTTGGGAAAAGCTTTATTTCCAATGTGCCTGAGAGACATGACGATACATGTTGTACCCCCCACTGTCTGATTTGGGTCCATTATAAGTTGTCAACTCAGACTGAAAGGAAGCTATTCATTTTTGTTTTACTATCTCTTTAATGTGCCCCTGTACTCACCCCCAAGTGGAGGGCCAGTATTGCTGACATTTTACTAGTCTGGGAGATTGTAGCCATGCCCCCAGCCTCTGTTGACCATGATGTGGAAGTTCTTGTGGACAGAATGGTCTCCTCCTAGTCACAAAGAGTACAGAAGTACTTCCTCATGGGGAAGGAATTTGAAAAAGGTAGATATGGAAGAGTATTCTTGGCAAATGAACGGAAAATAGGTCAGTGAATTCATCTAATCACCATTTCAATATTGTCTAAATATTTGTGTATATCTTTGTAAATGTGATTTGTAAGCTATGGACTTTTTCTCAAGAGCTCACTAACTGTAGACTTGGTCTAAATCAACACTCTTAATGAAAAATAGCAGGTATAATCAAAGAATATGGCACAATGCCAGAATTTATTACATCTCTATACATATAAAATGTATAAAACATTAATACATCTTTAAGATTACTTAGGGAACCAAGCAGCGGGTAGATTCTTGGAAGTAGTTCTGTAAATATCAAAATGTCTTAATGGGTACATCTCTGTCAGGAGGAGTAGACATTCCTAGACAGGCTGTATTTGCATCCATACCACCCTAGGTTGATGACATGTGATGCTGAGTCTATAAGGAAAAAAAAAAATCATATAAATATATAAAAATCCAAATGAATACAAGGAATCAACTTGGAGCAGTAAGGCTGGGAAGTATATAATGCTAACAATGCTAGGATGTCCTCCAGACAGATTCTGAGTTACTGAAGCTTCTAATGCACATTGTGTAATTCTCACAGTGTGCAGTGAAATCAGAGTAGGATTTGTACAGGAATCTCTCCAGTAATTAAATTTGTCTGCTGATTGCTGGTAAGGCTGAAGTTTAGCTTCATTAAATACATTCTCAATCCAGCAGCAGATCTTATAACAATTCTTGAGATTTGTAAGTGAACATACAGAAATTAGCAGCTTTAAATTTCACAATTGGCGGCTGACTAAATACTTTTTTGCCCCACTGTACAAATGCAACAAGAACAGAACAGAAGGGGGTACAATTTAATGGAACTAAATAAAAGTTGAACAGCTTCATCAGAAGGGAGCAAATAAGAAAAATATATTGTTTACATACACTAATTACAGGCCAAACTCTTTTTCTTCAGGCAAGCAAAACGTCCTACATCTGATCCCTTTTTATTTTCAACTAATTAATGAGATTTATGCACAACTTTTCACCATTCACAAAAAACATGCTGCTTTCCACCATGAATTCTGAGTATGATCCAGTCAATGGGTTGTAGATTGGGATAAATACAGAAAGAATGCAAATCTAGAAGGTAAGTTGGCTGGTTGGACCCGGGATTAGTGTGCATCATCATCATCCTTGGCATTCTATTCTGTCAGCCTGTGGGGGGGTGGTCTTATGACACATCTGTTACGGGTTGGGTGAATCAAATTCATTAAGCAGATAGACCTTCCTCAGGTGTACCTGCACCTCTGGTGACAACCTCTACATCTCAGAGGAATAAAAACATGGAGTTTTTTTCAGCAATTAAGTGAAAGGGACTGTCAGGAAAGGATTCACCTGCTGGTGGCACTGTGGCTCCCAGATCTATGGGCTGCATTTCCGGTGTCCACCAGTAGGTGTCTCAGCATTCAGAAGCTGGCATCATCTCCTGCAATCAAGAATCACCTGATGCAGGGGGTGTGGCTAGCCGCGGACAGTAATGGCTGCTTGAGAGCAGAGCTCCTCGGCATCGGGACCCGCAGCGACACGGAACGGCCCGAGGGGCTCTGTGATGTCAGTACAGCCACCCATTTGGTTCATTTTATGCTGTATACTCCTGAACTGGGAAACAGTGCTTGCTTTGTGAGTAATATTTTTCTTATTTAATAAATTTTATACCTTTTCGTATGGAGAGCACTATGTCCTGTTATTTTTGTTTCTAACATGATATATATCAACCGATGAGACTGAATTTGGGATACTGCCTGTGGACCCCTATCTCCATAATCTACCCTGTGGAACGGCATGCATGAGTGACCTTGCTGTTAACGCAGAAGGTCCACTCAATAAGATGAGCAGCCTAGACCCTTGGTGGAGGTTCACATTGGTGGTGATACAACGAATACAAGATTACAGTACTGTATGTGTTATGATTTTTACAATTTTTTGAATTTGCCGCCAGGCTCCGCCCCCGTGCGTCACGACGCTCGCAGGGAAAGGAGCCTGGCAAGGAGAGGCTTCGGAGGAGACAGAGCCCACGGACACTGCGGGGGACATCAAAGGATCCTGGGGACAAGGTAAGTAACGCCACACCAGGATCCTGCAATGCGATCCCGAGTGTGGCTTGGGGTTACCGCTAATGTGACTGAATTTTAACCCCGAGCCACACTCGGGAATACCGCCAGGGAGGTTAATTCCACCACCATTGTAGGGACTGTGCCTGCCTCAATAGATGGTATTAAGTCCACCACCACTGAAGAGAGCCCAGAGTGAGCAAGACTGAAACCAAAAGCAGTGCTATTTTTCAACAGAAGAGCCTGAGTTGACCCCATTTACATATTTTGTGGCTGCACCAATAGATGGGCTAGGAGATCAGAATCCCAACAGAGACTGTGCCAATTCCAGAAAGTGGGATTGATATAACTGCTACTATGGACGAGTCTGCATTAGAAGACATAATTGAGTCCACCAAATCCACAGACATTGTGGAGACTGTGCCCACCTCAACAGATGGGATTGAAACCACAGTTGTAGAGAATGTGGCTGATCTTAATGATGAGATGGAGATCAGCATCCCTTCAGAGACTCTGTCAATCCCAGAAAGCGTGACTGAGACCGCCACTACTACTGACACTGTTTCCGCCTCAGAAATCAAGACTGAGGTTATCAACAGCACAGACAATGCTCTGGACTGTGCTGTTCTTCCAAGAAAGGAGAATGTTCCTCCACTGACCACCTGAGAAGAACCTGCAGAGGACAAGATCCACCCCAGCCAAGAATATGCCCAACCTGCCAAGCAGAAGTCCACCCCTGCAGGCAGTCAGTCATTCTCCTGCAAGGTCAAGGTTTTTTTCCAAATGCAAGAAAAAAATACTTCTTCTAAAGCTAAGGATTGCAAACAATATAACATAGAAGTTGAATGAACAAGCTTTATTTTGAGACATTTCATATTGGTGGGGACTTGATATACATGTAGATCATCTCTGGTCAGTTCACAAATCACATGGACCCAAAAGGAAATTTTTGGTGGAGGCTCCTCCCCTCAGCCACCTGTTTTTTGATATTACTTTACTTATTTTTTTATTACTGTTATTTTTGAAGTTTATATAGCACACCCCTAATTAGTCTTTATTGCCAGTTTACCAGTGACTTATAGTGGTCACCCTAAAGCATCTACTGTAATACTGCATTGCTCACAGGTGTTTGATTCCCCTGAGTCCCTTATATGGGTCCCTCTTTTAAAAGCCTCATTTCCATTGGTTGTTAGTAAAAAAAAAAAAAATCTCCTATTGCATGGGGAGTTAGTGAACAATGCCCTTTAAAAAATGCCCTTAAAGGATGTGTTTATTTTTAAATAACTTGTCTGGTAATAAATCACCCCGGCCACTTGAGTGCAGCCTGCATGCTCAATACCATCCTGAAGAATTTGTCTCAACTCAAACTTTTTTTTGCATTGATACATGTCCCCCGGGGCAGGACCCGGGTCCCCAAACATTTTTAATGACAATACTATGCATATAAGCCTTTAAAATTAGCACTTTTGATTATTCATGTTCGAGTCATCCCTAGTTGTGGTGTATTCCACCTGTCTCTTGCCGCATCGCTTGAAATTGTGGCAAAGTCAACCTAAATTAAAGCGTTATGCAGCAGGCAATATATTATTGGCTGGTGCTATATGTGTACCTGGTGCTACTTATACTAAAAATCAAAGAAATCTTGGATTTTTCCGGAAATGTAACATTTGGGAAATGGTCTTTTAATCTTTCACAAACAAAAAAATAAACATTCCCAGCAATTGATCACAGTTGGAAATTGAATCACACTGGAAGTTATTAATGATTTCTCTGGAAAACCTTTATTCTTGGTTGGTGATGGGCAATGCCACCAATATGTCACTTCCGAGCACGTTGCTGCGAGCAATACAACCAGCATCCAAGCAAAAAAACCTCAGGAACCAAAAAGAACCAGCATGTGTCTTAATGCAACCCTAAAGAAAACTAGACATCCCACCAGGATCTAGAGATTAGGGAAAAGTACTAAATGAAAAGTGGAGCGCACTTCCTGAGAACTACATTTCAAGATGTACAAAGAAATACTAGAGATCACCAGTGTTCTTGTCAAGGCTCATATATTGGCTATACTACATGTGTCAGCTGCCGGGATTATTTTTTCTTTGCATTATTGTTGACAGTGCAGAAATTCTTACTTTCTCTATTGCACCCTTTATGTCCTGGTTTATACCGTACACAGCTCCGGCACTGTGCAGTCTACAACAAAAGGGGAAAAGTTGCTGCTGCACCCGAGCATTGACGTCTGGGCCTTTGGTGTCATGGTATTCACATCTATGACCGGGGCCTTCCCCTGGAAAGAAGCAAGGGGTCATGATCTCGTGTATCAGAACTTTGCTTGGTGGCAAATAAAGAAGGATCTGACCTTAGCATCAGGAAAGTGGTGACAATTCTCCATTGAAGCCAGGCAGATGTTCTGGGATATGTTGGCCCTCAATGCCTCTCAGAGGTTTTCTGCTTTGGACATTTTAAATTATGTCCACCTACCATGGAAAGCAGAAATGCCTCCAGAGAATCTATCCAGGAATACATGTGACATAACTGAGTACATGATGTCCATTATGGAGCCTCATCAGGTGCTGCCTTATGTCTCCTAAATCAAAAGATAATCTCTCTCAATATTGGAGGAGGTGGAAATCATTGAAACATCATATTTGGTCACCTACTGAGTAGAAGACGGATGTATTGGATGTACTCTGGGACTTGTAGTAGCTTTATATCCTACGTGAACGTCAAAAAAAAATAGAAGACTGATGACTTTTTTCTGAAACTCTATAACTGCTTGATATATCTGCACAAATGTATGTTTTTTTTGGGTTTTTTTGGGTGGGGGTGGGTCTTTTCACTTTTACTATTCATTGTCACATGTAATAAAAAGTGGGTTTGTCAGTTGTTCTGTAGCGGGCATGTAAAGTATATTATGGACATAATGATTAAAATAAAGATCTTAATTCCATTGTTGCAGGATGGAGTGAGGAATCCTTGGATACATTGATGGAATAACGTTATGAGATCAGCAAGTCCCCCCCACCATGCATAATAAAGTAACTTTTACTATCCTGATGTTCCCTACCCTGGGCATCGGGTGGCGCTCTTGTGCTTCTTCACCACTAGTTTATTGAATTATTATAGACTGTTTTACCAGCAATACTACAACTATTATTTTACAATGTCCTATGTGACACCTTCCATCCAAAAGGGATATTGGTGTAGTTAAAACGATATATATTTGGAAAACATGTTGACCTAGCATTACACAATGCAAATATTTGTAATGTGAGCAGTTACGTGGTTTATTTTGGTCAGTATATTAATAAAGTAATAGTTTTATTGGGACTGCTGTGGCCAATAGTCCTGTGAGTGTCAGTAACTAAAACTAACATTTAGTCCATTTATCAGTGAAGAAAATAAAATGTACCTGTACTAGTCCACACAAAATCTAATCACTTAGGAACCAAGCCTAATTTGTCACACTTTTTGTTTACAAGTTAAAATCTGTATATTTTTGCTAGAATATTACTTAAAACCTCCCTAGCAGGGACCTTGGGGGGGGGGGTAATAAAAATGTTAGAAATTTCAATATCAAATTATTCAATTGAAATAATTGCTATGTTCAACATCTAGTAGTGACTGAGTATTAATACTTTTCATTATGTTATGTTTAGATGTTCCAGATCTTAGTAGAGGAAGACCTAGTCAGATTAAATAATAAAAAAAGGTAGGAGAATATGTTTCTAAAATGTACTCATAATTTAACAAATACACACCGAGCGGCGATTAAAGCTTTAAAACTCCAAGGTAATCTAGTTATTAGACAAGCTGATAAAAAAGGGGGAGCGGGTGTTATCCTGAATGATGAGGGTTATAAAATTTGAAGCTTTAAGCCAACTTTGGCGACATGACTACATACCACCCCCGCCACCCTCAAAAAGCAATCCCACTTTGGAGTTCAGAAGACAATTATCCCACCTTCTTGACACAGGTCAGGACCTGGAAGTTTTAACATCTAGAGAGATGGAAGAATATCTCATGGTTGACAATCCAGTGGTTCCGATTATTCATCATTTGCCCAAGCTACACAAAAATAACACACCCGTTCCTAGGACAACCTTTAGTTGCTGGCATTGGGTCTCTTTTTGAAAAGCTCGGCCACTGGGATTGACAGCTATCTACAACCTCTTGTGCTGAGATTATCGGAATATATAAAAAACACCACAGCGGTCAATATCAATATCAGGTTTAGTGAATGGAGGAACATTGTCCTAATTAAAGGCTCTTTCACTTGAGCAGAGAAAACTACTCCTCTATTCAGATGAAGATTTTTGGGTGTGTAGTATGATGAAGGTCCATAATATTACTAATAAAATCCTGTGTACCTTTAATATATCAGAACCTGGACATATCCCCCCGAAGTGTGGAGTGTCTGATGGTACAAAGTATTAAAACATGAATATATTATTATTGGCCGGGGTCATTAAACATGGCGGGGAAACATCTTGAGTTAGACTAAGCTTCTAGTGTCTGTATCACGTCATTTCAATCCATTGGTGATGGAGGAATTCCTGACACCAATGTATTCTAACACCAAACACTAATGAGAGTTTAATTTTTCTATCCCCGTACAATTACTACATTATAAAAGGGAGCAATGATTTACCAAAAGGAGTGAAGTCACCAAGTGTATTCCACATTATTGGAGCTGCTGGACACAATATAATGAGATGGTGAGAAGTAGAGGGGAGCAATTAGGAGCACACAGAGGGCTAATGAGCCCATCCCCCCAGCTGAGGACTAAACCCATCACTATATGGGAAGAGCCTGCAGTGTGTATGGGGGAGGGGTGTGATGAGGATGATGCTTTGTATTTACTGATGGAAAAGGACGATGAGATCAAAAATGACTTTATTTCTGGATTCCAGTTTTAAAAATTATTCAGATTGACCATACATTTTATACTGAAGGCACAAGAGGGGTAGAGAAATAATTTTTCTATACCCAACCTCAAGGTGGAATTTTTAAGGTTGGACCCTCAAGCAAATTTAAGCTTGCACAGAGTGCTATAGACACCCCCCCCCCCCACCGCATGGCTCATACAGCTCTATAACACTGGGTGGAGGTTCCATTCACAATTGTGTAACATTTCCTTCAGGATCTTCTTCCAAGTAATCCAACTTTTGTATCAGAGGCTCCCTACACAGAACACTGGACTTTCTGAATCTTCTCCTATTTCTAGAAGCTCAGAAGAGACAACCAAGTCCTACTTATGAATGATTTCCCTGGACTGAGCTCTGTCTCTACTATAGACATCTCCCTATTTGCACTCCCTGTACTGACACACAAGTTGGTTCTCTCCGTATACTGAGATAATTCATCTCTACATATCAATAAAGATTTTCCCTACAAGCAGCTTCAATGTCATTGTATGTTAGTATAATCACCCTACCCAGCACACCTCCCTCTCCCAACACACAAATGGTTGATTACTTCTCCTCTCCACCCAGATATAATCACCATTGACCCCGCCCACTCATCACATGACCAATACCAACCAATGAATATGCCCCAAGCTACAGCCCTTCCCACTCGCTAATCACATGACTTCTCTCATTACCTATTCATACTGAGCCCCTCCCTTTCACAGATTAACCTTTTTATGTCATTTTCTCGCTCTCTTGGCTGATATAATACATTTTGATTTAAGAAAACTGCCCCCCCCCCCCCATATACATGGTCCAGCCATTCATTCAGAGTTCTGTGAATGAAGTATGGACAGCCTGTTCAAATGATGGCTTGTAGTTCCCAATAAAATATGAGGGGGCACTGCTGAGCATTCTGGTAGTTCATTGATTCTTTAGGTCATTTATTAACTGCCTGTTATTGGAGGTACGGGGGAGACATCTACACTGACAGTCTGCAGGAGCCTGACATTGTACCAGAGATCTGATGATCACAAGTGTAATGCAGTAAAGGTTCCTAAGAAAAATAAAATGTAAATATACATTTATTTTTACCTCCAAAAAATGTACATTCATTTTTTCTTCTTAAAAAGGTGAACTTATTCTTTAATCATTATGTGAATTCCCCTGTAGGCATCTTAGAAAGCTTTTCTGTTATTAAATTACTTTTGTGCAAAATTGTTTGAGCCAATTCAGAAACTAAATTCATGTTCTTCTGGTGAGCAAAAAACTTCATGCTGATGTCTTTTTATTTTCAACCAATTCATGAGATTCATACACAACTTTCCTCCATCCACAAGAAACATGCTGCTTTCCACCATTAATTCCACTATGATCAGAGTAATGGGTTGTAGATCGGGACAAATACATGAAGATGGCAAATCTAGAAGTTTAGAGTAAGTTGGCTGGTTGGACTCCTGGATTATCCTTGGTGTTCTATTCTGTGAGTGTGCGGTAGGTTCTTATATCACACCTGTTATGGGTGGGTGAACCAAATTAATTAAGCAGATAGACCTTCCTCAGGTGTGTCTCCACCTCTGGCGACATCCTCTACATCTCACAAATAAAAACAGAGGAATTTGCAGCCATTTAGTGAAAGGGACAGAAGAATTTTCAGAATGAAAGGAAAGGGGGAAAAAAAGGTTTCTAGAAAACCCACTTTCCTTATGGGATTACGGCAGGAGGTAGTTTCAAGGCACGCAGGGAGCCTTGTTTAGGTTTAGTGGCCTGAGGTGAGGTCACATGGCTTCTAAAAGTTAGGCCATGTGAGTTTTGTCGCTGTTCATTCAGGCAAGCAGAGAGCCTAGTTAGGATTGGTTGGTTTGAGGGGAAGGTCACATGGCCTACTAAGAATAAGCCATGTGAATCTTGCCTCGGAATATTCCACAACCTCCTGAGCCTGATTATATAGAATGGGTTCTGTGACTGGGAGCTCATGTGTCTCAGAAGGCACAGCAATGGTGTCTCAGAAGGCACAGCAATGGTGTCTCAGAAGGCACAGCAATGGTGTCTCAGAAGGCACAGCAATGGTGTCTCAGAAGGCACAGCAATGGTGTCTCAGAAGGCACAGCAATGGTGTCTCAGAAGGCACAGCAATGGTGTCTCAGAAGGCACAGCAATGGTGTCTCAGAAGGCACAGCAATGGTGTCTCAGAAGGCACAGCAATGGTGTCTCAGAAGGCACAGCAATGGTGTCTCAGAAGGCACAGCAATGGTGTCTCAGAAGGCACAGCAATGGTGTCTCAGAAGGCACAGCAATGGTGTCTCAGAAGGCACAGCAATGGTGTCTCAGAAGGCACAGCAATGGTGTCTCAGAAGGCACAGCAATGGTGTCTCAGAAGGCACAGCAATGGTGTCTCAGAAGGCACAGCAATGGTGTCTCAGAAGGCACAGCAATGGTGTCTCAGAAGGCACAGCAATGGTGTCTCAGAAGGCACAGCAATGGTGTCTCAGAAGGCACAGCAATGGTGTCTCAGAAGGCACAGCAATGGTGTCTCAGAAGGCACAGCAATGGTGTCTCAGAAGGCACAGCAATGGTGTCTCAGAAGGCACAGCAATGGTGTCTCAGAAGGCACAGCAATGGTGTCTCAGAAGGCACAGCAATGGTGTCTCAGAAGGCACAGCAATGGTGTCTCAGAAGGCACAGCAATGGTGTCTCAGAAGGCACAGCAATGGTGTCTCAGAAGGCACAGCAATGGTGTCTCAGAAGGCACAGCAATGGTGTCTCAGAAGGCACAGCAATGGTGTCTCAGAAGGCACAGCAATGGTGTCTCAGAAGGCACAGCAATGGTGTCTCAGAAGGCACAGCAATGGTGTCTCAGAAGGCACAGCAATGGTGTCTCAGAAGGCACAGCAATGGTGTCTCAGAAGGCACAGCAATGGTGTCTCAGAAGGCACAGCAATGGTGTCTCAGAAGGCACAGCAATGGTGTCTCAGAAGGCACAGCAATGGTGTCTCAGAAGGCACAGCAATGGTGTCTCAGAAGGCACAGCAATGGTGTCTCAGAAGGCACAGCAATGGTGTCTCAGAAGGCACAGCAATGGTGTCTCAGAAGGCACAGCAATGGTGTCTCAGAAGGCACAGCAATGGTGTCTCAGAAGGCACAGCAATGGTGTCTCAGAAGGCACAGCAATGGTGTCTCAGAAGGCACAGCAATGGTGTCTCAGAAGGCACAGCAATGGTGTCTCAGAAGGCACAGCAATGGTGTCTCAGAAGGCACAGCAATGGTGTCTCAGAAGGCACAGCAATGGTGTCTCAGAAGGCACAGCAATGGTGTCTCAGAAGGCACAGCAATGGTGTCTCAGAAGGCACAGCAATGGTGTCTCAGAAGGCACAGCAATGGTGTCTCAGAAGGCACAGCAATGGTGTCTCAGAAGGCACAGCAATGGTGTCTCAGAAGGCACAGCAATGGTGTCTCAGAAGGCACAGCAATGGTGTCTCAGAAGGCACAGCAATGGTGTCTCAGAAGGCACAGCAATGGTGTCTCAGAAGGCACAGCAATGGTGTCTCAGAAGGCACAGCAATGGTGTCTCAGAAGGCACAGCAATGGTGTCTCAGAAGGCACAGCAATGGTGTCTCAGAAGGCACAGCAATGGTGTCTCAGAAGGCACAGCAATGGTGTCTCAGAAGGCACAGCAATGGTGTCTCAGAAGGCACAGCAATGGTGTCTCAGAAGGCACAGCAATGGTGTCTCAGAAGGCACAGCAATGGTGTCTCAGAAGGCACAGCAATGGTGTCTCAGAAGGCACAGCAATGGTGTCTCAGAAGGCACAGCAATGGTGTCTCAGAAGGCACAGCAATGGTGTCTCAGAAGGCACAGCAATGGTGTCTCAGAAGGCACAGCAATGGTGTCTCAGAAGGCACAGCAATGGTGTCTCAGAAGGCACAGCAATGGTGTCTCAGAAGGCACAGCAATGGTGTCTCAGAAGGCACAGCAATGGTGTCTCAGAAGGCACAGCAATGGTGTCTCAGAAGGCACAGCAATGGTGTCTCAGAAGGCACAGCAATGGTGTCTCAGAAGGCACAGCAATGGTGTCTCAGAAGGCACAGCAATGGTGTCTCAGAAGGCACAGCAATGGTGTCTCAGAAGGCACAGCAATGGTGTCTCAGAAGGCACAGCAATGGTGTCTCAGAAGGCACAGCAATGGTGTCTCAGAAGGCACAGCAATGGTGTCTCAGAAGGCACAGCAATGGTGTCTCAGAAGGCACAGCAATGGTGTCTCAGAAGGCACAGCAATGGTGTCTCAGAAGGCACAGCAATGGTGTCTCAGAAGGCACAGCAATGGTGTCTCAGAAGGCACAGCAATGGTGTCTCAGAAGGCACAGCAATGGTGTCTCAGAAGGCACAGCAATGGTGTCTCAGAAGGCACAGCAATGGTGTCTCAGAAGGCACAGCAATGGTGTCTCAGAAGGCACAGCAATGGTGTCTCAGAAGGCACAGCAATGGTGTCTCAGAAGGCACAGCAATGGTGCCTCAAACCCCCCCCCAAAAAAAAATAAAAATATATATATATAAAAATATTGATATGTGTTAATAATAAGCACATGGATTTGAAGCAAGATATTGTTTCAGTGTTTGACCTGGACTGCCATCCCATCAAGCTCACAGACTTTGACCTTGCTAAGGTGAAAGGGACAGTGATTAGGAGGTGTGGAACCGTGTCCTACATGGCTCCAGAAATGTGGGAAGCTGACCCTTCAGATGGTCTGGTTGTGGATGGCAGTCTTGATGTGTGGGCCTTTGGAGCTTCCATGGGAAGGATACCATTCTGGACTATGAAAAATATAAAACCCTTTTCACATTGTGGCACTTTTTATGCGTTTTAGTACTAAAAAGTGCTAAAGCACCTAATAAGTGCTTTAAAAACGCTCCCCATGCATCTCAACAGATGCTTTCACACTGAGGCGTTGAGCTGGCGGGGCGTTGAGAAAACTCCTGCAAGAAAAACGGGTTTGTAGAGGTGCCCATCAATGGATCAGAAGACGTGTCATTGGGTCCCATTAATGACCTCAACTTCATGGCCTGCTTCCAGTGACACAAATCCTCAGCCTCACTGTCTTGACCACATCCATGCCCATCAATGACCCAGAAGATGGGGGGGAACCCCTTGGTGGTCCTGGTGATGGCTCCAATGGCTGTTACGACAGACATCAGGCTGACATGTGCCACCACTTATCAAATTGTCAAGCAGAATGGCATCCCTGAAGGAACTGAACAAGACCATTCAGTACATGTATGACAACAAGAAGTACAAAAAGATGGTTCTATACATCAAGGCCTGTGAACAGGCTCCATGATGAATCGCCTCCCCAACAACATTGATGTTTACCCCACCACAGTCGCCAACCCTACAAAGTCCGCTTACATCTGTTATGGCAAAGAGAGAGAGAGACATACTTTGGCAATCTTTACAGCATCAGCTGGATGGAGGATTCAGAGATGGAGAAACTGTTCAAGGAGGCACTACACAGTTTATACTGGTCAAGCAACACACTGATACCAGGTATGTGATGCAGTATGGAAACTGGACTATTTCCAAGATGAAGGTGAGCCAGTTCCAGGGTAGCACTAAAACAGTGGTCCCTCACATGGCCCTGGAGCCAGTATACAATTATTAAGGCCCGGGATGTACGGACCAGGATCAAGGCCTCAGAAGAGGCCACAGCCTTGATCAAGGAATTGGTGAAGAAGCTTGTTCCTGTGGTGACAGAATCTGATGAGTTGGCAGAAGAGATTATAACCGATCAGACTTAAAATAATGATTTGTTGTTTTACCCCGCAGCAGTCGAGCACTTCAAGAACCAGTGCTTTAACTGGCACAACTCCCTGCATGCATACTTCA
The DNA here is from genome assembly GCA_037952835.1 of Lithobates septentrionalis. Taxonomy (NCBI): domain Eukaryota; kingdom Metazoa; phylum Chordata; class Amphibia; order Anura; family Ranidae; genus Lithobates; species Lithobates septentrionalis. The sequence continues at coordinate 469,741 of JBBDGP010002168.1, forward strand.
TGAGACAGTTTTACACTCAGTGAATCTGGATACTCACTAGAGAGCATCACATGCTATGATTAATGTCTGCCAAAATCTGCACTGACACAGCTGGCGACAAAATCTTCCAGTAGAGGGGGGCAAGGGTGATGATTACCCCTCTCTGAGATTTGCCCCCTCTTAAGCTGCTGCCTCAAACCTAATATCTCTACTCTAAGACTGTTTATTCAGCATCACAAATCTTCAGTACAAACCCCAGCCTTCACTTACACAGCCAAGTCCATCTAAGTTGGTTCGAATCCCAACCACGACACTACCTGCCTTTGTAATAGATATTTTATGCCTACCATGATTTTTACCTTCAGATTACATTATTGTCATTATTAATAATGTGACAGCGAACTTTTGACATGCAGTTTGGCTTAAAGTTTCAGAACACTGCCTGGACATTCTGAGAAAAGGGACATCATAAAGCTGTGGAATTGTATCGCAAAAGCTCTTAAATAACCCACGCTCAATCTATTCTATCCATTAAAAATTCATAAGGTCGAAAACTACACAAGACGGATCACATCACATCTTCACACCTTCTATACAAAGCTATATAATCTGCCCTTGCCTCACAATACCCCAGATTTTCAGGGTACTAGAGAACACACCTACATTGAGGAGAGTGGAATGCCCACTTTAACCCCGTCTGACTGTGAATCTCTAGAATCACCTATCACAGAGGATAAGCTTTTATTGGCTATTAAGGCTCTCAAGACGGGTAAGAGCCCAGGCCCTGACAGGTTTATGGCCCATTATTATAAAACTTTTACTGGCATTTTAAAGGCTCCCCTCCTCCGCACCCTCAACCACCTCAAGACCTCACCAACCACATCCACTACCTTCACATCGGCACATGTCACACTGCTTCCCAAGCCAGCTAAAGAACCTACAGAATGCTCAATTTATAGGCCAATTTCACTATTGAACCTGGACCTAAAACTTCTGGCCACTAGGCCGACATCCCTTCTTCTCAATCTTATTGGGCCAGAATAGGTGGGGTTTATGCCGGGGAGGGAAGCACGTGACAATGTCATAAAGGCTCTCAAACGGATCCATTGCGCACACACACAGAACATCGAGGGCCTTCTCCTGTCGACTGACGCGGAGAAGGCCTTTGATCGTGCAGTCTTGGATTACCTATTTGCCACCTGTAGACACATTGGTCTAGGATCGCACATGATGGTAAGGATAGCGGCTTGAGACCACAAACCACAGGCGAGGCTTAAAATAAATGGTACCCTCTCAGAGGCTGTAGATATCAACAATGGCACGAGGCAGGGCTGCCCCCTATCCCCTCTTGTTTATTTTGTCTCTAGAACCCTTCGCCTAATTAAAACACAGACATTATCGGTGCGATCACTTATCTGGAAGCCTCTTAAGTAGCTGCATATGCAGACGACCTCCTATTCTTTCTATCACAGCCACATGTTTCAATCCCGAATTTGAACAAAGCCTTTAAACTTTTTGGATACATATCCAATATGAAAATAAACTACACCAAGTTGGAAGTCCTCAATCTTACGCTACCACATGACTTACTTGTTAGAGCACAAACTTCTTGCTCGTTTAATGGATACCGTCATCCATCACATACTTGGGCATAAAACTTACGGGCAACTTAGCAGATAAACCCTTTTCGTGGTTTGGCAGGGCTGCCATCCTTAAGATGGTAATACTGCCTAGAATTTTATACTATTTCCATACCCTGCCCATACCAATACCCTGCCGATTCTTCAAACGACTCAAGGCTATCATGTGCACCTTTATCTGGACGGGGAAAAAAAAACACGCATAAAATTTGACACACTTACTAAATCAAAAGAGGGGGTATAGGACTTCCTGACTTCAAACTTTACCATTTCGGGATACGCTTAGCCAGAATCCTGGATTGGAATTGTCACAGGGAGCAGAAAGACTGGGTCACCTTGGAGAAGGCATCGTCCTACACTGCACCTGAGATTCCTCCCCAGGATTTCTGTGCTGTACCTTAATGGGGAACGTGCAGCTTGGCTGGGAGAGAGGTTGGCTAAAAAGTTAGAGGGACTTTTAAACTAGGCAATGGGGGGAGGGTCCAGATGTATGTAGCCATTGTGGAACAAATTACAGAGGGTAGTATTGGGGTCATAAGTGTGGTAGGTTGACTAAAGGCCCTCAACCCGAATTAAGTATAGCAACAAGTCTTATTTGCAACCTCAGGACACCCAATAAGGAGATAGTATGTGTCCAGACAAAACTATGTGGCTTGTTCACTAATGCCAGGAGTCTGGCGGACAAGCTGGGAGAACTAGAGCTACTGTTTTACGGTTTTTGTCCCCTTCAAAACATGGATCAATTTACAGTAACTAAAGACTTACATTTATTTGCGAGAAACTTGACATATGAATATATCTTCGATAAGGACAATGGACAAATAGGAGTAAGGGAGGAGGATATATATATATAAGGGCTTTCAGGTCTAGGACTTCCTGACACTTAAGACCCTTATCCAACTATTAGACGAGAATGAGAGCTTAGATGGAGTCGAATCTACAGCTCCTTCCCCTTCAGATGAGGAGGACTTTGAATTTAAGTGGTGTAGGTTCCACCTCTATTTCAAAGCTAAATCCAAAAAAATTCCCCCAACTTCAGTCTTGCCCAGCTGTGTGGGCATTTCTTAAACAAACCTTAAAACAAATTGAAAATGTTTCCTTGCCACATCACAGAATAAGCAAGTATAATCACAAACAACGGCCCTCTCCAATATTACTCAGAACAATCAGATTGTCATACAACAGTCCGACAAAGGTGGTAATGTGGTCGTGATGGACAAGAACCAATACATTCAGATGTGTGAAAAAAATCCTGAATATTAAGGAGTGGTATCAGCAAGTCTCTATAGAGCAGTTAACCAAATCTAGGTCCCAGTATAAAGCAATAATGGCTCAGGCATATCAACAGGCCCTTATTGACAAGGACCTTTACACACCTACCTTTTATATGCCCTTCCTAAGGTCCACAAGAATCTTACCAATCCTCCCGGATGCCCGATAATCTCGGGTATAGGATGTCATACTGAAACAGCTAGTAAGTATGTGTATGTACAGTCAATTGCAGCCCCATGTTGCGTGTCTACCATCGTACCTAAAAGATACCTTGGAACTACTTAAGGTGATTGAGGGTCTTATTGTCCCCTCCGGGAGCTATTCTAGTTGCGAATGATATTGAGGCCCTCTATTTTAGTATTCCCCACCAAAAAGGGTATTGAGGTTTTCTCAACTTTCCTACGGGAACAGGAAAGGAAAAACTGGAAACTCTGCAAATTCATAGCTACTTTGCTAGAGCATATCCTTACTACTAATATTTTTCTTTTTAATGGTTCCTCCTACCTCCAGGTACAGGGAGTTGCAATGGGGACATCCTGTGCCCCATCATATGCCAACCTGTACCTGGAGGTGGCAACTCTAATGAGTCCAAAAAAATATTGGCAATTCATGTACAGCTGCACATGAAAAGCTTGCCTTCCAGAAAGCAAATAATAACCTTCCTTCCAAAAATGTTGCCATCAAGATGACTTGTATTGGTGGACATGTCAGGATTGGTTATAAGAGAGAAGATCATCCCGTTGTATGACACCAATGTAAGGTTTGGCCCATTGACAAGATAGGTGGAAACAAAAAAAAAAACGTTTTGGTCTCAGAGGAGAAAAGGGTTGTGGTGAACTGGCCAATCCCATTTACAATCACTTCTGGTGGAGCTCAGTGTACTTGTCAAGAAAACCTGGATATGCTTGTAGGGAAATAGAATTCTTTGGTTTAAATGGACTCAATGTACACCAATGTGCTCCACGACAAGAGATGCAGCCGCTCACTAAAGAAAAATAGACAAGAGGAAGAAATGGTTGCGAGATGGAACATTACTCTACAACTGACTAAAGACAACATTGCATGATCCAAGACTATTATGGGATCTAAAAGTTATAACTTTTTTTTTCCCTTTAATTTTCTTTGATGACAACAGTAGCAAAAGGGTTGATATCTCAGGTGATGGCATGGTTGCCACAATCACAACTATCTGCATTGGATCATAACAAGAATGTGCATAGAGTTCACACAATCAGTAAAGAATAGTTGTCACTGTGAAAACCTTCAATGAAAAACTGTCATGTCCTTGTATATAGAGAGGGTAGGCAAGAGTGGACTGTGTGTGATCTATGAGACCAAGCAGGATTTCTATTTGATCTGATAGATGGTAAAAGAAGCAAATAATTCCTTGGAGTTCAATGGATAACACCGAACCATAAAAACATTTCTCCAATACATAAACCAAAAGGAGCAAAGACATGCATCTGTTTCACCATCCCGCCATAGCCGTGTTCACCATCCCGTCATGGCGGATGAGCTGGTTCCTTACAGCTACAGTATAAGGAATCATTAAACATGGTGGTGAACCTTGAGTGAGAACGGGGGGGGGACAAAGCTTTGTGTCTAGATCATATATCATTTTTCCCCATTGGTGACAGGAATTTTTGCCACCAATTATAATCGTTAGTCGTTAAATTTTGTGTTCTATCCTGTACAATTTATTAAGTATAAGAAAGCAATGGCTGTTATTGGAGGGGTGATGCCACCAAGTGTATTCCACCTTATTGGAGCTGCTGGACACAATATAATGAGATGATGGTAAGTAGTAGAGGGGGCAGGGATGGGTGAGCAGCAGAGGGGGCTAATGAGCTTACTTCCCAGCTGAGGACTAAACCCATCACTATATGGGAAGAGCCAGCAATATGTATGGGGCAGAGTGTAATACTTTGTATTTACTGCTTAAAAAAAGCAAATGAAACCCTATATACACACACCACATGGCCCAGCTCTATACACACACTGGGTGGAGGTTCCATTCACAATCCCAAAATATTGCCTTCAGGATCTCCTTCCAAATAATCCAACTTTGGCATCAGCGGCTCCCTACACAGAACACTATACTTGCTGGATCTTCTCTTATTTCTAGAAGCTCAGAAGAGACAACCAAGTCCTATTTATGAATGATTTCCCTGGACTGAGCTCTGTCTCCAATATAGAAATCCCCCTGTTTGCGCTCCCTGTACTCTCATACAAGTTGGTTCTCTCCCTGTACTGAGATAAAAGTCATCTCTGTGCTGATATCTCAAGACTTTCCCTACAAGCAGCTTGTATCTTGGTATAATATCCACCCCACACAGCACACCTCCCTCTCCCAACATACAAAATGGCCAACTGCTTCTCCTCTCCACCCAGATATAGTCACCAATCACCCCGCCCCCTCATCACATGACCAATACCAACCAATGAATGTGCTCCAAACCCTTCCCACTCCCTAATCACATGACCTCTCTCTCATTAGCTATTCATACTGAGCTGTAGCTCCTCCCTTTCACATATTAACCCTTTTCTGTCATTCTCTGTCTTACGATTTATAAAATATTGATATAAGAAAACTGACCCCCCCCCCCATATATATATCTATTGGATGGAGGAACTCATCTGGTTTTGTCTATTAGAAGAAGAAACATGGAAAACGTTACTACAGACAACTCCTCACCTTTCCTCCAATGACAGAACTATCCTGTTTTTATATGTGATGTTAGTCAGGTTTAAAAAGCAAAAAAAAAGTTCAACAAATAAAAGGGAAACAACAAATATACATATTGCTATACACACACACACAGTTGATCCAAAGAAAGGCAAAACCCAGCAAAGTATGATCCAATTTGCTACAGCGGGGGGGGGGGGGGGGGGGGGGGGGGGGAGAGAGAAATTTTCCTGTCTAAAACACCTGCTGACACTTCATTTGTCCAATTTAAATTTTTTTACAATTTCGAACTCTACCATAGTTTGCTTATTCTGTGTGAATGAAATCTAACTTGCTGATGGCCACACTCCTGAATGTATTTATTTATATTGGGGGGGGGGAGAGATTCTGAAAAGTGGGGGGTTGACGATGAAAGTCAGAACAATGGCACAGCTGGGGTAATGGGCGTACAGATACGTCGCCTTAAAAATTGTGGCATTGTGGGCATGCGTGCCCACCGCAAACTCCACGATCATTCCTGCGGGTCCCGCGGACTCTACGTCCACCTGGGGACTGCGATCGTGTCACGGAGTGGCAGAACGGGGAGAGGTCTATGTAAACAAGGCATTTCCCCGTTCTGCCTTGTGACATGACAGAGATCACCGCTCCCTGTGATTGGGAGCAGTGATCTCTGTCATGTCAGTGGTAGCCCATCCCCCCCCCAGTTACAATCACTCTCTAGGACACACTTAACCCCTTGATCGCCCCCTAGTGTTTTACCCCTTCCCTGCCAGTGTCATTTATACAGTATTCAGTGCATTTTTATAGCACTAAATGACAATGGTCCAAAATGGTGTCAAAAGTCTCCGATGTGTCCGCCATAATGTCGCAGTCACGATAAAAATTGCAGATCGCCGCCATTACTAATAAAAAATAAAATACTAAAAATGTCATAAATCCTTTATTTTGTAGACGCTATAAATTTTGCGCAAACCAATCAATAAACGCTTCTTGCGATTTTTTTTATACCAAAAATATGTAGAAGAATACATATCGGCCTAAACTGAGAAAGAAATGTGTTTTTTTATAGATTATTTTGGGGGATATTATAGCAAAAAGTAAAAAAAAGTGTGACAATTTTGAAAAAAAAAGCAGTTTCTTTTTGTTTATAGCGCAAAAATAAAAAACGCAGGAGGTGATCAAATACCACCAAAAGAAAGCTCTATTTGTGGGAAAAAAAAGGACGTCAATTTTGTTTGGGTGCAACGTCACACGACCGCGCAACTGTCAGTTAAAGTGACGCAGTGCCGTATCGCTAAAAGTGCTCTGGTCAGGGAGGGGGTAAATCCTTCCGGGGCTGAAGTGGTTAATTAAATATGATATAATGTGGTGCGGTGCGGAGGGGTTTATATATCACCTCCAATGTTTTGCCTGGTGAATATTCACCTCATTCTGTACCCAGCTTCATGCTGTGAAAGTTGTGTACAATATAAAAGGTTTAATCTTTATTAGAGTGTAAGCTCTTATGGGCAGGGCCCTTCTAACCCTCTTGTATTGTAGAGAGCTGTGCAAACCCTAAATCCTCATACACACGGTATGATTGTTGGCCAACTAATGCCGCGTACACACGAGCGGACTTTCCGGCATACTTGTTCCAGCGGACCAGAGTCCGCCGGACAATCCGACCGTGTGTAGGCTCCGGGGGACTTTTCCGGCTGACTTTTTCCCAAAAGCCATCCGAACCTAGATTTGAAACATGTTTGAAATCTTTCCGTCGGAAAGTCCGCTTGTCTGTGTGCTGGTCCGACGGAAAGCCCGCTCGTCTGTATGCTGGTCCAACGGACCAGATATGACGCAAGGGCAGGGTATTGCATTTCGCGCTCGCTGCAATAGGAAAAACAAATTTTCCTATTGCGGCGAGCGCAGGGCATACCAGGCCCTTAGGTCTGGTATGGATTATAAAAGGGAAGCCCCTACGCCGAAAAAACGGCGTGGGGACCCCCCTAAAATCCATACCAGACCCCGATCCGAGCACGCAGACCGGCCGGTCAGGAAAGGGGATGGGGACGAGCGCCGGTGTTACAGCGGACTTTCAGAATGAACGGACTTGCCCACACATGGGGGGCGTGGTTACCGGGTGATGTTGACCACGCCCCCTAAAACGTCACAGTCCCAGCATGCCCAGGGACTGTGACATCATAAGGGGGTGGGGTCTCTGTCTATATAAGTCACAACGGAGCCATCAGAGAGCAGTCCAGCCGGAGAGACCGTCGTGTCAACATCTGGAGAAGAGAAGAGGGAAGAAGACAAGAAGCCCGGACCTCCGCTGGAAAGAGAGCGGCATGAAGACAGCGGAGGAGCTGGCCGAAGAACTGAAACACCGGGAGAAGAGGAACCGGAGGGACCCCCCCCCGGAGCTGTTTAATAAACTATTTTAAAAACCTGTGTAGTGTGTTTTACTATTGACACTTTTTCCCTAGGTGAATGGGTACCATGTACCCCATACTCATTCACATACGGTGGGGGGCTGGGATCTGGGGGCCCTCTTATTATAGGGGGCTCCCGGATTCCGATAAGCCACCCACAGACCCCGACAACCAGGGTTGTCGGGAAGAGGCCCTTGTCCTCATCAACATAGGGACAAGGTGCTTTGGGGTGGGGGAGCCCCGCAGGGCGCCCCCTCCCCTAAAGCACCCACCCCCCCATGTTGAGGACATGCGGCCTGGTACGGTTCAGGAGGGGGCACTCGCTTGTCCCCACCCCCTTTCCTGACCGGCCGGGCTGCGATCTCGGATCGGGGTCTGGTATGGATTTTAGGGGGGACCCCATGCCATTTTTTCGGCATAGGGGCTTCCCTTTAAAATCCATACCAGACCTAAAGGCCTGGTATGCCCCGCGACGGGGCTCGCAATGTGTCAATCTCACCGATAAAAGCGGCAAGATTGACTTCCTTTTCTAGTCCCGTCGCACCTGAGTCACGTTCAAAATGAACGGACTTGTCCATGTGTGGGCAAGTCCGTTCATTCGGAAAGACGGGCGGACTTAGCCGCCAAGTCCGGCCCTGTGTGGGCAAGTCCGTCAGAAAGTCCGATCGTGTGTACGCGGCATAAGCGTCTGAGCTTTGCCAAAAGGGCTGTGTGCCAGGATCTTGTCGTGCCACAAACAGGAACGTAGTGAGGTACTACAAGGAATTACACTCTGGAGAGCCACCCTTTGTTTGGGCCCCTTCTGCTAATTCTGTGAGCATTGATTCTGAGCATGCGTGTTTTAACTTTTGTGTGACAGATTTGTGTACTGACGATCTGAAAATCTGTAAAATCTACTAGCCTGCCAGCCAACATTTGTTGGCCGAAAGTTGAATAAAAATTGTCTAAAGCAGTGGTCATCAACCCTGTCCTCAGGGCCCACTAACAGGCCAGGTTTGTAAGATAACTGAAATCCATCACAGGTGATATCATTTGCTGCTCAGTGATTGCAGTATTCTAGTCTGCATCTCCCCCAAGGTAATACATAAAACCTGGCCTGTTAGTGGGCCCTGAGGACGGGGTTGATGACCACTGGTCTAAAGGAGCGTACTAACGGTCAGTGTACATTATGCTGTGAAAGTGTCGTCTGTAGGACATCTAGTGTGGTGAGACTTTCAAATCAAACACGAGGCCACATTACAAGACCCGGCTAACAGTAAACACACCCTAAAGCCTCGTACACACGATTGGATTTTCGCCAAGGAATTGTGTGATGACAGATCTTTGCCTTAAATCCAACCGTTCGTACGCTCCATCAGACAATTGTTGTCCAACTTTCGGCCAACAAATGTTGGATGGCAGGCTTATAAATTTTCGGCGGACAGCGGTCTGTTTTCAGATTTACATATCATGTGTACACAAGTCTGTCACACAAAAGTCCAAACACGCATGCTCAGAATCAATGCTCACCAAACACGACATTAGCAGAAGGTGCCCAAAGGGTGGCGCTCAAGAGCTGAAATTCTACGTAGTATGTCACTACGTTTGTGTTTGTTGGCCGAAAATTGTGTTAGTATACAAGACAAAATCCAGGCACACGCCCTTCAGGCAAAAGTCTGGAGCTTTGTCTGCCAAGAATCCGATTGTGTGTACGAAGCTTTAGAGGAGCTGTCTCTACACACAAGAAGCAAATATATTCCATCAGATAATGGGAATAAATAAAAATAAAGAAATGGAGTCTACTGCAGTTTCCAAATAGTGCAATGTTGTACAAGGAAGGGAAAGCCATTTGCAGATGTAAAATATTTTAGGGACGGTTCAAACCACATGCTGTCCAGTGTGTTTTGAGGGCCAGTTCAAACCATGCCGACACACGAAAATGAACATGCTGGGCGTTCCTGTGCAATTCAGACATCATATAAGACAAACTCCAATCTGCAACAGGTGTAGAAGTGAACAACACCACAAACACAGGTTGCAAATGCATTGCATTAGCCCACACCTGATCACATGGTGCTTTTGTAGTGCAGGGGATTATAAGTTAGGCCATTATTGGCCTGTAAGCGTAGGTGACCGTACAGTGTTTGGACCCTATTGTGTTTAAAAAAAAAAAAAAAAAAAAAAAGGAATGGGTTTTGGGCACTAAGGGCTGTTAATATAACAAATATTTTTGAAAAGTTATTTGTCTGCATTTGCTTGTGTTTTGGTGATCACATGTATAGGGCAAGGGGCGGGTCAAAAAAAAAAAAAAAAAAAAAAAAAAATATTGACATACCACAGCCTCTATAGGGGAGAGATTCCTAAAACTTGTGCACACAGAATCTGGTGTAGCTGTGCATAGTAACCAATCAGCTTCCAGGTTTTAGGCCAGGTTCACACTGGTACAACAAACGCTCCAACATTGGGAGCTCATGTCGCATGACCTGTGAAAATCATTGTTTCCCTATGAGAGCCGTCATAACCGGTCTGACACAAGTCGGTCCGACTTTGAAAATGCTCCCTGCACTACTTTGGTCTGACTTTGATCCTACTTCAGCCCATTGAATATCACTGATGTCGGATCGCCTTCTTAACTGATCCAACGTTGACATGCTACTTGTGCTCTGATGATCTTGAAGGGGAACCCCACTCAAATAAATAAAAAACATGGCATGGTTTTCCCCTCCAAGACCATACCAGACCCTTTGGTCTGGCAAGGATTTTAAGGGGAACTGCCAACACCAAAAAAAACGTTACCACCTAAATCCATACCAGACCCGTATACGAGAACGCAGCCTGGCAGGCCAGGAAAGGGGGTGGGGACGAGCGAGCGTCCCCACATACCCAGCAAGGGTGAAGATCCGTTCAGCTCTGCCGCTGCCTACGGCTCTGGTAAGTGGCGGAGGGCACCGGAGTGCGGCAGGAGAGGAAGGCCCCCCTCCCGCCGCCGATAAAAGTAATCTTGCGGCAAATCCACTGTAGAGACCACTCTTATTGTAAAGGGGACCGCCAGCCAAAGAAGAGGATACCGGGGTTATGGCAGCTAGTTGCTGCCATTACAAATATATTCCTCTTCAAAACTTAGGACGTATATCGGCGTGTGGCAGTAAATGTTCATTGGCTCTATACTATAGAATGGGATTTCAGTTCATCTATCCATCAGAAACCATGAAATCAGGCCGAGACAGAAGTACAGTTAAATCCCACTTGTTTAATAATAAAAGTAAAAAGAACAAACTTAGTCAAAACATATCCAAAGTTCAGTAACCGGAACAGATAGTCAGCCAAGCCAGAAGTCAGGGATCAATGTAGTGGAACAGCAAGCAGGATCTGTAGCCAGAAGGGATGTCAGCAAAGAACGTCTTTAACAGGATCACAGGAGATGGTCAACATCATAGAAACTAAGGCGAAGGCGGAGATCCTCTGGGCTGAACAGCTTAAGTAGGCAGGACTGAAGAGCAGGATATCATCAACAGCTGAGTAACTGTGGAGAGATAGGAGCTGGCAATTAGCCAACAGCTGAGCGGCCAGCTCTGAGAAGGAAGGGCTGAGCCCAACCTTGACAGTTTCCTTCTCTTCTATTTTATTTACCCTCCCTATGAAACGCACATCAACAGTAACACACATTATTGATGTTCAAGAGGAATTTCAGAGTTGTTCATTTCACAGGGTCACCAAACATTCTAGGCTTTCATATAGGCCTTGGAGGACCTTTGTGTTCTTTTTTACATAGAAGAGATTTTCACTGGAAAATAAGTTATTTAATAAAAGACAGAGAAAGGGAAAAAGCAGAAGGAAAAGAGAATTGAAACAATAACACAATTTACTTATGAAGAAACATATTTATTTTATTATGCTCACTCCTCCAGACTGACATCCATGAAGACATTTCGATATTTGCATAACTCCTCCAGTGTTGTCAGTTCAAACGGGAATTTAGACGCTCACTGGATGTCTGGCAGGATCAGTGGGTATTTGTTTCTGTATGGAGAAAATTCAAGAGCCCCACCCAGTGCACAGGAGGAGTAACTACTCATATATGTACAAGTTACATCCCCCATGTACCAGGCAGGGGTCTTGTTCAACCCCTGGGGGTAGTCCAGACTTCTTGTCTTAAAAAAAAAAAATATTGTTAGAGCAAAATAATATTATAAATTCCATATTTCATGTTTGCTGTTCACATATAACTTATAAACGTATAATTTCTGTAAACTGCACATGGTCAGTTCTGAAAGATTTCTTCCTTATAGAATGACTGACTATCCTGCAGTAAATAATTATAAATGTTTAGCATTCCATGTACACATATATCAAGTTACAGACACGGACTGTATAGGTGATTTGTATAAATTAGAAAACAACCCTAGAATAGCTAATCTTAGTTAATAAGACAATAAACAAAAAAATAGAGCCCTAAATCATCCAAAAAGAAGCTTTTTTAGATTGATAAAAACCGAACCGTTAAAAGCAAAATGTTAACAGCCTATCCAACAAGAGTCCTGCTTTTACCATTGTAAGCTAGAAGACCTTTCATATCAACCTCTGATTATAATGTCACTTTAATACTCCTAACTGCCAGGCTGCGCTCCCCCACTCTGGGAATGGCTAACAAAAGTTATACCATTGGCATACCTCCCAACCTTCTGAGATGAAAGGGAAGGACACACAACACAAAGTATATAGACATAGAATGTGGACATACCATGCCTGGAATTGTTTAGAGGCTGGATGAAAGGTTTAGTGCGTTACAACATTCTTGGTAGTGAAATAATACAATTGTATAGAGATCTGAACATCAGAAGAGGGACAAATAAAAAGAACAGAGGGATTTTGTTAAAAAAAGAGGGTAAAATCAGTCTATATGCTTTGGATGGAGATGCTATGCCTTTAGTAAAAAAAAAAAAAAAAAAAAAAAAGTAAAATTAGTGGTGGATATGGCAGGACAAAGAGTAATGACTACACACTTTGGTTTGAAGTTGACTACGGCAAAATGCACATAAAACCTAATTAGCTATGTGTTTCCTCAAATAAGTCACATACCTGAGAAAATTGGGCTTACGTGATGTTGTTTCAGATGTCCCATCACTCACCAATTCTTTACCCAACATCTACCTCTGCACCAATATGTAGGGAGAATTCGTCATCAAACATCATTAGTGCCTCTTCCATGTTGTCCTCCTGTGCCTCTGGAGACATCTCAGACTGAGATACAGAAGTATTTGTGGTCAAAGGGGAAGAAGACATTGAGCTGTGATTAGAAGTGATGGAAACTCTGGAGCTCTGTGAAGTGTACAGATATGAAGCCGACAAGTCCTCAGACTGTGCAGAAGAATTCTTTTCAGTGGGATCTTCATCCTCTTCTCGTGAAGCTGAATGTACACTTTCTATTTTCCAGCTTTGACTTGTGAATTTGAGGACTTCGGTACTTTGACTCCTTTTGGAGTAATCAATTGCCAAAAGACCACTGAACAGCTTTCGTATCTTAGTGGGGACTTTTCTCCATGCTTCAGGAGGGTTATCCATCTTGAAATTGTTTTGCCATTGAACAAAACATTTGTATCCTTTATCATTAAGGATGGCCACCCGCCATGGAAACTCTCCTGTAAGTAAGCAGTAGATGATAACACCAAACGCCCACACATCAAGGCTGCCATCTACAGTCAATCCACCGGAAATGGCCAAGTCACACATCTCTGGGGCCATGTAGGATTGGCTGCCACACCTGGATGTTATCACTGTCCCTCCGACCTTAGCAAGGCCAAAGTCTGTGATCTTGATGCAATGACACTCCTTGTCAAAGACCAAAATATTTTCCGGCTTCAGGTCCATGTGCACAAGTCCTTTCTCCGCCATAAATTCGAGGGCATTGGAGATCTGGACAGCGCATCTCTTCACAGCGTCCTCTGGAATTCCCACCTAAAAAGTAAATAAATATGATCAAACTACAATAGATAATACATACAGTAGGGAGAATATAAAGAGACATTCATAATAAATATCCAGAAACAGGTAAAGTGTATGTATATTGTCAAAAATTGAAAACTCGAACCAACGCGCCCTTCTTGAGTTCTCACCACTGCGCTCGATGCCAGATAAAGGGGTGTGACCCCCTATGAAGGGTGTAAACTGACACTGTGTGTGAAACACCTGTGTACAATAAACTAATAAAATGATCTAATAAAATGAAATGAAATAAAATAAAATAAAATGAATACAAAGCTGCCACTTATTAAATAATCAGTGCAAAAAACTTCCTATTGATTCCAAGAGCCCAAGGCGACCCCTGTGAAGCAATATAAGCGGCGCTAAATGACAGTGATCAACATCCAAAGTAGGATTCTAGTGCATCTATCTATACCCAAAATAATGAAAATAAAAAATTATTATGTGGTAATCTATATAAACACTTTTCAGTATACAGTAAACCAGTGAATCTCAAAAGAACCTAACAGTGTATATTAAAGTGTATCATACACCCAGTAATATCAATTGGCAAATGAATCAAGAAGTGAAATCAAGCAGTATAGTCCATATGAAGTCCATAGACAGGACACCGTGCAGGAAAGGTGATAAGCTGGAAAACGTCCACCACTTCACTTAGTGTCAGTGCCTCCACTCCCCTTGAATTCAACACTCACCGACTCAAAATGCCTCACACTCTCGTGTTTTGGCAAAAAAGCATGGGTGTATAGCAGGTCAGCTGAGGATATGATCTTCCGAACTCCTTATAAATCCAGTGTCACCTCAATGTATAGAAAGACTCAACATAGTGTGATACCGTAAAGCATATAAAATTTATTAAACTTAAAATCTTCAAACATTAAACTCACAAAGAAAATCTTGAATCAAGCCAAATGACACTGCACAGCAACTTCCAAAACAATCCTCCTCTGTGAACCGCCCAGCACCACTGTGAAAAGAGGGTCACGGCGGACCCCAAAGAAACGGGTTGGATAGGTTCTCACCCCTCTCAATGGCGCTCTATAGGTGTGGATCTCCTGCTATCCCGCAAGTCCGAGCCGCAGCTCCTCTATCGTCCTCAAAGGATCCCGCCGGTATACGGAGATGTACCGCCCCGTCCCGTCCCTTACTGTCTGTTAGTGATGGATGCCGTACAGCCACGCCCCGACATGTTTCGTCACACTTGACTTCCTCATTATTTTGGGTATAGATAGATGCACTAGAATCCTACTTTGGATGTTGATCACTGTCATTTAGCGCCGCTTATATTGCTTCACAGGGGTCGCCTTGGGCTCTTGGAATCAATAGAAAGTGTATGTATAGCCATACGTTTTTTTAGGTTTAGACTAGAGATGAATTATTTGTCATGTGTATGTATTTGGCCTATGTGTAGGTATCTGCCTAACTTTTAGCTTGTAGTTTTCAATGAACTACCATGGCGCTGTGAGCACTGTGGTGGTTCATTCATTCTTCCTGTCGGCATGTATTGGCTCCATCATACGAGGAAGCAGAAACACCGACAGGTCTGCAGGAGGCCTGTATGGCATCAGAGATCTGCTGATCACTGGTGAAATGCTTTCCAGGCTAATAAATGCAGATTTTTTTAACCTGCAAAAAAATCTGCATTCATATTTTTTTCTGAAAAGGTGAACTTATCCTTTAACTCCTCATACTGTAATTCTATCCAAAACTAAGATATATGTATGGCTGAATTTGTTTCTCTTAATGTACTTACATGTGGTATAATCAAAGAGAACAGATCACCAACAGGCGCCAGTTCTTGGGCAAAGACAAAGTTGTACGTGGTTTTGCAGATAAAGTCACAGCATCCGGTGATGTTGGGATGAGACGAAAGAAAGGATAAAACACTGAACTCCCGGAGGAAAGACTCCTGACTGTTTCTGCTTCTATCCATAAACTTCAGAGCCACAGTTTGACCTGTGAAAAAAAAAGAATTTAACTTAAATCAAGAATTGGAAATATTTAGCTGATAATTTTTAAATGTTCACTCTCAAAATCTCAAGAATTATAATAGGATCTGCTGCTCCTGGATTGAGAATGTATTATACTTCATTTAAGGCTAAACTTCAACCCTACCAGCAGACACATTTCAGTACTGGAGAGGTTGCTGTACAGTTCTTACAGTTTGCAGTAAAATCAAAGTGCATTAGAAGCTTCAGCAAGGCAGATAGAACCCACCTCATTTCCCGGCTAGAGGATGTCCAGAATCATTAGCATCACATCCTTCCCAGCCTGACTGCTCCTAGTTGGTTCCTTGTATTTATTAGATTTCTATTTTATCATATAGACTCAGCATTACATGTGGTCATTATCCAGGACTGTCTGCATGCAAACACAGCCTGTCTAGGAATGTCCACTCCTCCAGACAGATATGTACCCATCAAAACATTTTGAGATTTGCAAAACTACTCCCAAGGAGTCAGCCCAATGCTTAGTTACCTAAATAATATTATAAAATGTATAAAACAATAATCCATATTGATATTTATAGAGATGTAATAAATTCTAGAATCGGCACATATCCTCTCACTGCATATACTGTACCCGCTATTCTTCATCATGTGTGTTAATCAGGGATTCTACTTTACTGCTCCTTTTATTTTAGGGTGAGTCTACAATTAGTGACCTCTTGGAGAAATTATTTTACAGATTACACACATAGATATACACAAATATTTGTAGAGAATATCAAAATGGTGATTAGATAAATTCACTGACCTGTTTTCCTGTCGTTTGCCATTAATACTCTTCCATACCCACCTTTTCCAAGCTCCTTCCCCAGGAGGAAGTACTTCTGTACGTCCACCTGCCGTAGTCTCTGTGCGTAGAAGGAGATCATTCCATCTAGAAGAGCTTCCACCTCATGGGCAACAGAGGCCATAGTGTCCTAGAGAGCATAAAAAGATTGTTGTTACATTAACAATTTATTGTAACCAATAACAATAAATTATTAGGCAGAAAAATCATCTTTAAAAGAGAAACTATAGAAATTTGTCAAATATGAAAACTATTACTCTCAGTTATATGCCTATAAAATATGAAATGCTCAATAGACCTCCACATCTATTAGGTATATGACTCAGGAAAAAAAGGTTTGGACAGTAAATCTAGAGTTTGAACACAACAGAAATGTATGGAGAACCTTTAAAGGAACTGGATATGGAAAGACAGCAATCTACGTATATACAAGAAAATTATCAGGCAATGGTATAACTTGATCAAGTAGAAAGGCAAAATTAATTTCCAAGTCATGTACCAATACATAAATAGGTGCCAGGCTATATCCACAAGTTACCAGTTTAGTTGTGTTCAGGGGCCCTCGGTGGCCAAAAGACCCATTTGTATTCCTTCAGTAAGGAAATGTAATAAACATTGGTAAGCACTGATGGAAAAGTGTATCTGCAGCCAGCAGTCTCTTGGTGACCCCAATATGTCTTGCAGATACTGCCATGAAAAGGAGTAACAATACCATAAGGATGACCTATAAGTGATAAAGTTTCTTGTTGCCAACCAGCTATGCCAAGTTTCCAGTTTTGGTACATAAAGTCAGGAGAATGAACCCAGAGCTCAGCCAACTGAACCTCCACCCATTGTCCCTTTTATCAGTTGTCCATATATAGATTTTTATACATTTATTAGATAAACCTCCACAGTGTTACCAGAATGTTCAATAAATAATAAAGTTCCATTGATTGTTAGATGGAAGTGACCTTACCTTAAATGTTGTGGAGGATTCAGCTGTGAAAATATCAAATCAGTTTCGGTATTCAGTTCCACTGCAGATCAGCTCCGGACAACGTCACCAAAATTTCAGCTGTGCTGTAACAGATGAGTCTCCAGATACCAGATTCTCTGAAAGTAGAATCACTGATCAGTGGGAGAGGCCCCTTTTTACAAGGGAGATGGGCGGGGAAGACAAAGAATGAAGGCTTTCCATTGGCTGACTTTGAATGGAAATGTTGTGTGAACAGCCTCGGATTGTTTTTGCAGATTTGCATATAAACAGGTTTTCTAGAAAATAGGTGATTGGATTAAATATACTAAAACCCAAATACTTTGAAACGTTATGTTTTAAAAATGAATCTTTCCACCATATTAACCATAAAATGGGAAATATGATTCTAGCCTGAATAAAAAAAATACAAGATTGGAGTACTAACCAGACAATTAATGTTTTATTTATTTTTTCAGTTGGCATTTGGTTCTTGATGGTTCTATTATATTTTTCTCTTATTATTAGGTCTTATTCCCAGTAACATTGTATGCCCATGGGTTTAGTTTAAAAAAACGACTTAATTGAAAATATAACAAAATAAATGATTATAAAATGTAATCCACGGAAACAAAATTTGAATTAGAATTAAAAGAACGTCAGGATAGAAATATTGGAGCTGCCATGTCTGGGCTTTTTTTTAGCTATCCTGATCATTTCTTCAATACTTTTTTTATTCAACAGAAACCTTAATCTTAGTATTATAAATGGGAAGCCAATGATAATTTTTTCAATTGGCCAAAACTAGCCCTTCCTTTACTGACAGAATATTTTAGCTCCCAAGAGAAGACAATTTATCTAGATCATCCTCTCAACCAGATCTCCATGGAACCCTAAAGTTCTCCACTTAATCATTAGAAAAACAAATGAACTTTCTTAGAACATTTGTTTCCCATTTTTTTTTCAAAATTATACACTTCTATGGCCAGATTTAGACTATGAATTTTCTCTGAGATCTGATATCTCTAGTGATATAATTTAGTGAAGTTTATCGATTTTTTGGGTAACATAATTAATGGCCACTTTGTCAGGACACTAGGCTGAGAGTATTTAGCAGAGCAGATAAAATATGTACATTGTGTTTAGTTAGTGGGTGGTAGAATCACTCAAAAGGGGGTGACTAAACCATCATCACTTTTTAATATTTTGATATCCTGTATAATAGAAGAGTATATTGGATAATAGTTTCATTTAAAACGGGGCGGTTATACCGAGTGGGAGAATTATAGAATCATTTGTTTTGTTTCTTTTTTGCTCAACTGACTTCAGTATCTTGGTTTTGTGTTTTTTGTTGATGGCAAAAAAGGCACAGAAAGATTTTTTTATATAAAGAGGCAGAAAAAGCTTGTACTTGAGGCTTTAAAAAAAACAAAAAACAAAAAAAAAAAAACTAACAGTAACATTTTTCATTAATATTTAGATTTTGTCTCACCTAAATCCATTGTATTTTGCAGGCAATTAAAACTAGGAGTTACAGGATTCGTTTGAGGGAATTTAAATATTTTAAGCATTGTTATTTCTGGAAAAGTGGACATTTATGGAAGTGACTTCCAACTGTCACAAGTAGATACAAGTTTTGGTCTTTCTTTGCATTGTTACAAATGTTCTACGGTATCGGCTTTGTATGTGTGGTCAGTGAATCAGTTAAATATTTATTGAATTTTTTTTAAATATGTTATATCTAGCATACTTTATTTCTTATTAGTTGATATTGACTTTTGAGGTGCATTACCCCTTCTAACCTTGTGTGTTGTATTGGGTGTGGTAGTCAATAGGAACAGTTAACATTGGCAGTGCTATGCTAATGTCTTTCCTGGGGGTTCCACCTGTACTATTGTTTCTTGTACACACTGTATCCCATCACTATTATTCCCTGTGCCCCCTTGTCTATTGTTTTTTGGGTGTAGGCTCAAACTATTCAGGGAAGATAACATTGTTATTATAAAATGTTGTGTCTAAGTCCTGTACATAGGTGATGAAATTGATATCCTAAAGAGGAGGTAGAATACCCAGCTGAGGTGTGGCTGCCGATCATAATAACCATGTCTATGGAAACCAACCTCCATTGTTGCTACTAGTGGTGCCCAACGGTGGCACTTAGGGAATACAAAATTTACATGACTATATCAGTACAGGAAGGGGCAAAACTATGTATGGCACCTTTTAGCATCAAGTGAAAAACCTTCCCAATAAATAATAGTCTTGTGCAGGGGGGGTTAATTAATTGTAAAAATATTCACTTTGGGATGTAGGGTCTCTCAATGCCCAATTAAATTCAGCTTTTATTAAAACACTACTAATGCAGCCCCCACATTACAAAGTCTGTAAGGATTATTATATTTAAAATGGTGTTAAACCCAAAAATTAAAATAAAATCAAAATAAGCAGAAAATGGTGCACCAGTTGTATGAAATCAAAGTGTTTCCATCTATATTATTAGAAATAGTAATTCATTTTATTATTTCTATCTAATAACACAATTTGATTCAACCCATGAATGTTTTATAAAACACGTCATCTGATGTACCGACACAGGGAATTAGGAAGAGGATGTTGGCCACCAATGATATCCTTTATAGAATGGCGGTGTGGGAGAAGACCCATGGGCAGGACCAGGGGCAGAGTGTAAGACCATTAAAGAAGAAGCTTGTTACAACAAAGTAAACTGATTATACTAAATACATTTCATTAGTGTTGGTGGTGTATTGGGGGGTCTGCTTTAGATTTTCCCGGAGTCCAATTTCTTCTTATATTCTCTCTATTGTATTTAACATCTAAAGTATTTTTTTGTTAACAGACGTCTTAGTTATTTTATTTTCTCTTTTTAGGTGGGAATTCCAGAAGATGTGGTAAAGACAAGTGTTGTTCAGATCTTCAATGTTGTGGAATTTATAGTGGAGAAAGGACTAGTACACCTGGATGTGAAGCCAGACAATGTTTTAGTGTTTGATCAGGAGTGCCATTCCATCAAGCTCTCAGACTTTGGCCTGGCTAAGGTCACAGGGACAGTGATTAGATCCAAGTGTGGCAGCAAACCCTACAGAGCTCCAGAGATGTATGAAATTGCCCCTCCAGATGGACTGGCTGTAGATGGCAGCCTTGATGTGTGGGCATTTGGTGTCACCATCTACGTTCTGCTCACGGGGAAGTTTCCATGGCAGGACACCCTCCCTGACGATGAAGAATTTAAAAGTTTTGTTGTCTGGTAGAAGAATTTTGAGGTGGATAATGCTCCTGAAGCATGGAGAGAAGTTCCCACTGGGATACGAAGAATGTTTATTGATCTGTTGGCCATTGACTCTACTAATAGAAGTCAGAGTGTGGAAGTCCTAAAATACATGGGTGAAATCTGGAAAGAAGAAACCCCAAAAAAGGATGAGGATCCCATCGAAAGCAATTCTTTCAAACATTTTTTTTTAACCAAAACTTTATTTGTTGGTGCATCAAATAATCATACAGGTATATAGCAAACATTGACAGGGCCAAATACAGTAACAATTTGTCAAAAACATACTATACATATCTTCAAATGTGACCATATATGTTGCAATGCACCATTACATAACTGTTAAAAAGGAAACTTTTAGCCCTTGGTTGAACAACCTTAAAAAATCTGAACAGTCTTTTTTCTTTCTTTCTTTTTGCTAACATATTTTGCTAAACCAAGTATTTAACATAACAAAACTGAAACATTTAACTGTTTTCTCCTCCCTTCTCCCCCAACCCCTCCTCTCCATTTACTTTTCACAATTTTAGAGTTGCAATAGTCTCTCCATTACTAGCTGTGGGGGGGGGGGGGCCGGATCAGCCAGCCATGGCTGCCAGATAGTTTCAAATTTGGTCATGGCATTCCTATGATGATAGGCCAGTTGTTCCCTAATCAGGAGTGAGTTTATATACAATCCATTGTTTCCCTGTAGGTACAGTAGGTGCCATCCAATGTCTAGCTATAAGCTTTCTAGCTAGGTATAGTGGTCTAGTAATCATAATGTACATTTCCCTCTGATTAATCTCCTCATCAATCACTCCCAATAGAAATACCAGAGGGGTGGAGGGCACCGGTACCTGCGCCAGCCGGGAGATATTCTGTGTGACCTCAGCCCGATACCTGTTGAGCTTTGGACATCGCCCCAGCATATGAATGAAATCACCTTGCTGTGTTTTACATTTTGGACATAGGGGTGAATCCCTCAGGCCCCATGTATAGTGTCATTGGCGTCCGGTTCTATGCAGAATAAACAGTTGCAATAGCCTATGGGAGGCCGAAATAGAAACCATAGGGATTGATGCCAATGCCATGTCCCATTGATCACCATTCAATCTCACCAATGAGTAAATTTTTGAAATCTGCCCCTTCCTGGCTTTCGCTTGAAGTAGCTCTGTTAGGTGCGGGGGTGAAGTCGCAGTCAGGGAGGTTATCTGTCCCTGAGCCTGCAAAGCATGTCAGAGTTGGAGATATTGATAAAAACATCTAGTGGGGAGTGTAAATTCTGAGCAAAGTTGTACAAAAGATTTCAATACATTCCCTGCATATATCTGTGGAAAAAAAACATATCCCCTTACGTTTCCATAGGGCGGATCACTCCAGTTTATTAAGTTCTGGGTATCTTGGATTGTTCCACAGAGGGGTGAATCCCAGGGGGCCCTCTAACCTCAGTGCCTCTCGGGCCGCCTCCCACACTTTTCTAAGGAGACCCGTCGTTGGAGCGGTCAGGGGCAGGCTGGGAAGGTCCATTTCCAAATGAGAGCCGGGTTTCAAATCTGGATTGGCCCAGGTTACTAATCATACAATAGGATCATCTAAGGCATCACCTCTTCCCCATCCCGTGATCTGCTGCATTTGGGAGGCCACAAAATATAGTTTGGCATGTGGTACCACCAGGCCCCCTCTATCATTACTATATTGTAGGGTATTTAAACTGATTCTAGCTTCTTTCCGCTTCCAGATGAGATCCCGCATCTGGGTATCCACACTTTTAAACCATTTGTTAGAGATACACATAGGGGAGTTCTGAGAAATATCCAGCAATTGTGGGGCCCAGATCATTTTTAAGTTCACTCTCCCTACCGCCGACAGGGGGAGCTTGCACCAGTTAAGGGATTTTTCCCTCTGTTTATCCAACAAGGGTCCTTAATTTAATTCTAGGTAGGTAGAAGTGTCCGCAGTGTCTGCCAGAAATATAAAGGTCACTGAGCTGCTTCTGGCAGCAGATACACCACATGTTGAAGTGTCCTTCAGGAAAGGAATGTAACAAAGATAAAATTAGTCTTTTGACCCAGTTCTTGAGAAAACACACACACACACTTGAACTGGAAGCTATTGGATATATCCTGCTATTTATGTAATATATGTCTTGTTTTTGGTACTTGCTTAAGGTCCTTTCACTGTACTAAATACATTTCTGTTGTGTTCAATCTCTATTTAGTGTCCAACATGTATTCTCAAATCTTATACATGTAGATATGGAGGTCTATTAGGCATTTTGTTTTTATAGTTTTATAACTGCAGGTAACAGTATTCATATTTGACACATTTCTAAAGTTTCTTTTCAAAGGTTTTTTTTTGCTTATTAATGTAACAAGTTTTAATGTTTTGCTCTCCAAGACACTATGGCCTCTATTGACCATAATGTGGAAGGTCTTCTGGATAAAATGGTCTCCTTCTATGCACAAGGACTACAGCAGATAGACTTTGAAGAGTACTTCCTCATTGTGGAGGAGCTTGGAAAAGGTGGACGTGGAAATGTATTCTTGGTGAAGGACAAGGAAACAGGGGAGTGAATTAATCTAGCCGCTATTTCAGTATCCTCTATGAATATGTATATGGATGTAAATTCGATATGCAAGATAAAGGCTTTTTCCAAGAGGTCACTAATTAGACTTACTCTAAAATAAAAGGAGCATTATAGTAGAATCACTGTGCAACAATCGTAATAAAGAATAGCAGGTAAATGCATTGAGCAAATATGGCCCAATACATACATTTATTACATCTTTATAAATATAAAATGTTGTTTCAAATATTCATGTTGTAAAAATTATTTAGAGACCTAAGCATTGGGCTGTTTCTTAGGAGTTATGCAAATATCAAATGAAATATTGATCACATGTAATGTTGAGTCCAATGAATAAAAAGGCAGGGAGTAGGAACAGTCAGCCTGGGGATGATACCATGCTAATGATGCTGGATGTCCTCTAGTCAGGAAATGACATGGGCTCTATCTGGAGAAGTTCCTGTACAGGCGAGTGCTGGTAAGGCTGAAGTTTAGCTTTAAATGTGTATGATACATTCACAATCTGGGAGGAGCATATCTTATAAAAATGTTGGATATTGTCAAGTTAAAAACATACAGAAATTACCAATTGAACATTTCTAGTTCTTGATCTAAGTTATTTCATTTTTTTCACAGGTGAAAGAATGGCAATGAAAGTCATGGATAAGGACAGAACCAGTCAGTGGTCTTTTCTCCATGAATTCAGTATTTCATACTTACTGTCTCCTCACCAAAATATCATCGGATGTTTTGGCTTCTTCTCCACCATTGACTACTTTGTCTTTCCCCAGGAACTGGCACCTGTTGGAGATCGGTTCTCCATGATTTTTACAAATGTTAGTACATTAAGTTTTAGGTATGGCCATTTCTTATTTTATTTATTTATTTTTATTTTTTAAAAGATTAAATAGAGTTAAAACGAATATTTTGAATTTTCCATCACTTTCTTAAAATGTCTAGGTAAGCAATATCATTAAGACAAAGCAAATTTCCCTGGGGGGGACTCCAACAATAAAATCTATCCCCAGCCTAAAATAAATAAATACAATACTTTATGGCCATACATATATGCTTCAACTGAATCTTTAGTTAATCTTATATTCTCCCCTATTGTATTTAACATCTATTACGTTTTTGAACTTGTTCTAGGTGGGAATTCCAGAAGACGCAGTAAAGGTGTGTGCTGTGCAGATCTTCAGTGCTCTGGAATTTTTATTGGAGAAAGGACTTGTACACATGGACCTCAAGACAGAAAATGCTCTGGTGTTTGACCGGGACTGCTATTGTGTTAAGATCACGGACTTTGGCCTCACTAAGGTCACAGGGACAGTGGATTAGAGCAAGGTGTGGAAGCAAATCCTACATGGCCATAGAGTTTAACCTGACCATTTCAGATGGACTGGTTGGAGATGGCAGCCTTGACGTGTGGGTGTTTGGTGTCATCATCTACTGCATCTAGGTGCATGCGCGTGAACACGCATGGGAGCGTGCATGGTTACCGGCGCCAGACGGGCTATTTAAAACACAGCTCTCCCCTCAGACCTTGCTTTCTGATCTACAGCGTTCCTGAGCCTCATCTGTTGACCTAATCTGATCTCGTGTTTACCCGGCTTGACCTGTGACCTTCCCTGCCTGCTGCCTGCCTCTGACTTGTCTCTGACTCTGCCTCATCCTCTGGTCCATCCATGCCCACCTGTTACCGACCCAGCCTGCTCTGTGACTCCATTCCTGTCTTCTGCACTTGTTCCTGTATCGATCGTTTGACCCGGCCTACCCGACCTTGCTGTGCACTTTCTCCAGTGCAACTCACCTGTTCCTGTGTGATCCCTGGTTCCTGCTGGCTCCTGTCTTCTGCTGCCAAGATCTGCTGATCCAGTTACAGCTCCTTGAAGACTTCCTGATCCATCCACCGGCTGTTGATCCTGCCAGGCACTCGTGCTACCTTGGACTCCCGTGCCTCCTGTTCCCACTGTCAGGAGCCGCGAGTCAGGGATGCAAGAGAGGTCTCCTTCTGCATTCCGGGCTCATCACTAGGTACGTTACAGTTGTGCTGAAAGTGGATGTTCTTCATCGCGTTGTTCAAATACCTGGTGTGTATCAAGGCCACTCAAACCTTAGGCAGTAGGGTGGTGATGTATTGCCTACGATCATTTGGGTTGTGCTCAATCCACCTGATGACGGCTTTTTGACCTGGACTGCCATTCCATCAATCTCACAGACTTTGGCCTTGCTAAGGTCCAAATGACAGTGATCAGAGTGTGGCACCATGTTCTACATGGCTCCAGAAAGGTGCAAAGTTGACATTTCAGATGGCCTGGTTGTGGAAGGCAGCCTTGATGTGTGGGTGTTTGGAGTAGTCATCTATTGCCTACTTACAGGGGAGCTTCCATGGGAGGATGCCATTCTGGACTATGAAAAATGTAAACATTTTGTTGACTGGCAAAACAAACTTCCAGATGGATAATCCTCCTGAAGCATTGACCAAAGTACCCTCTGGGATGCAAAGGATGTTCAGTGATTTTTTTTTTTGGACAAATTACTTTAAAGAAGTCAAACTATGCAAGTGCTGAAATACATGAGAGAAAGCTGGAAAGTAGAATGCCCAAACAAAACAAGAGGGAAAGGATCCTATAAAAAGTTATTCTGGTGTGCAATCTGATCAACCCTTGTGTGAGGCTTCCAACCTGAACTCCTCGCAGAGCAGTGATTCCATCATGTCAGCTAGCAGCTCCGCAACTGGCCGTTTGACCATAGATGCCTCTATATCCCAGTCTGAGACGACTCCAGGGCCACAGAAGGACAACATGGTAGAGGGTATAATCATGTTTGATGATGAGTTTTCTTTACATGCTGATGCAGAAGTAGATATTGGATTAATGAGATGTGGTAGGTGATGGAGCACCTGAAAGAACATCACATATGGTCAACCTTCTCAGGTATGCAGCTTTTTGGTGAAAATAAAGGGGATATAACATTCTATATGTATTTTGTAGTAGTGTGTCGTCATTACTCTTTGCACTACCATATCCATCCACTGATTTTATTTTTACTAAAGACATGGCATCTCAATCCACAGCACAGCTCCCAACTTTTTGCATTTAGAGGGATTACCCCTTTTTTGGAACCAAATCCTACCTTGAATTTGTTACACACTAACGTTCATCCAATCTCTAAGTTGTTGCAAGCATGGCAGGAGTGTGTTCTATGCCAACATACTTTGTGCTATGTGTCCTTCGCTTTCATTTCAGAAAGTTGGGAGGTATGCCAATAATGGAACTCGTTAGCAACTCTCAGATTGGTGGGGTTAAGCCTTGTAGTTATAAGTATTAAAGTGAAATCGGAATTAAAGGAGGCGGATATAAAATGGCCTTCTAGTGAACAATGGTAATAGCAGGACTATACCTCTTAAAATATTTAATATAAAATGGATCTGTCAATTAGCATTTTGCTTAGGAAGTAGCCCAGTCTAATTATTATGTTTAGTGCAGCAACTCATAGGAACTGTTTTTTATTTTTATTTTGTTTTTTTACCAATCTATAGTAGTGAATCAATTGAAGGAGGATTACTTTTCAGTTGGTGTAGATCTCTATCCCTTTTATTGCTTTATTGACTAAGAATTGTCGATTCTATGGCTATTTTCCAAATTACACAAACTATCTAGCAAGTGTCTGTAACCTAATATAATTTATTAGCATTTCATATATTAATAATACAGAATAAGTGAATACCCTGAAGAGAATGAATGAATATCCTGCAGTAAAGAGAGAAGTATTTCTTTTCAGAACGACCACGTGTTTATCTGTAACATTATTTAAACATATTAGCACACAAAACATGTACAAATAAAGTCACTTGTATTCACAAGAAAACATAGAATATCTGAGGTATAGTTACCAACAAAGGATGTATGTAGACACTCTCCAAACCAGAATTCCTCTAAAAGTCTACCAGATGATCCCGTACTTTTTGTGTAGCACAGGCTCCCAGGGAGAATACTCCACCCCTATTCGACTAACAAGGAGCCGCACTCAAAAGGGTAACCAATGAGCCCATAAAAATATTTTAAACATTTATGTGTTTAAGCATTGTTGTCAATTTTTCAATAAAAATCATTTTTAACACTACTCTTCTAATGACTGTGACTTTGCTGCGGAAAAACCCCACTGGGGGGGATTTTCCCATTCTGTATTTACCATCTATTATGTCTTTGCATTTTTTTTCTAGGTGGGAAATCCAGAAGACGCAGTAAAGAGGTGTGCTGTGCAGACCTCTGTGCTCTGGAATTCATATTGGAGAAAGGACTTGAATGGATCTCAAGCCAGAAAACGTTCTGGTGTTTGACCAAGACTGACATTGTGTTAAGATTACGGACTTTGGCCTCACTAAAGTCACAGCGACTTATTAGAGCAAGGTGTGGAAGCAAATCCTACATGGCCCCAGAGATGTGTAACGTGACCATTTTAGATGGACTGGCTGTAGATGGCAGCCTTGACATGTGGGCATTTGGTGTTGTCATCTACTGCCTACTCACAGAAGAGTTTCCTTGGCGGGTGGCCATGCTTGATGATGAAGGATACAAATAATATGTTGACTGCCAAAATTATTTCCAGGAGGTTAATACTCCAGCTCTGTCTATAATGTATAAAATTATTGATATGTTTATGTTCTGTCTGAGCACAGATACTGAGTCAGTTACAAAAGCAAGCAAGCCTTGAAGAAGCATATATATATTGCATAGAAGTAGCCAACTTGTTTTGCAGTATCTCTCTTTTTGACATGTTGTACACACACCATTTATTTTTTATATATAGAGGGTATGTGTTCCAATGTATTTTTCTTTCCCCCCAAATGTTTAGTGTTATCATGACAGTATCTTCCAGAAATAATATGCTTTTGGCAGCAGATACACCTTTCCATCAATGCTGGTCAAAGGTTATTACAGTCCCTTCCTAAAGAACTCCTGAGCATGAAATTAGTCTTTTGACTCCAAGTTACAAAGAGGGTCCCCACACACAACTGAACTGGTAACTACCGGATATATCCTACCACTTATTTATATATTGCTATATGTCTTGGCTTTTATATTCATTTTTGTAATTGACCAAGTTATACCATTGTATGAAAATTTTCTTGTTTACAAATAGATTGCTGGGTTTCCATTTAGGGTCCTTTAAAATGTAATTAATTTCTGTTGTGTTCAAGTGGCCAAACCTTATTCCTCAGACATGTACATATAGATGTGGGGTCAATTGAGCCTGTGATTATATGTAAATAATGGAGGGTAATAGTATTCATATTTGACAAATTTCTATAGTTTCTCTTCAAGGATGTTTTCTGACCGATTTAACAAATTTTCTTTTTTTTTTTTTTTGCTCTCCAGGACACTATGGCCTCTATTGCTCATGATGTGTAACATCTTCTGGATAGAATTGTCTCCTAGTCACAAGGACTGCAGACAATAGACTTACAGGAGTACTTCCTCATTGTGAAGGAACTTTGAAAAGACATTTTGGAAAAGTATGCTTGGCAAACCACAATAAAACAGGTCAGTAAAATGTTCTTCCCTTAAGAAGCTCATGCTGATTGGGCGAAGCATGTTGGCTGTTCCGACACCACATGAGGTGATGTTCAGACGTCACCTCTGATGTTACTTTGCACATGCTCCTTGAGTTCCATGAGTACTGCGACATCCATCTTTATTGAGGCACGCCGAGACACTGGCTTGGAAATGAATCAGGACGAGCGGCCATCACTCATATTCCCGAGTGAGACCTGAGCTACAACTCATGGACTTCATGTCTACCTGATGTGAGACACAAATTTAACAAATTTTTTATTTTTTTTTTGCTCTTCGGGACACTATGGCCTCCATTGCTTATGATGTGTACCATCTTCTGGATAGAATGTTCTCCTTCTATTAACAAGGACTACACAATATGGACTTACAGGAGTACTTCCTCATTGTTAAGGAACTTGGAAAAGGTGGATTTGGAAAAGTTTTTTTGGCAAAAGATAATAAAATGGGTCAATAAAATAATCTAACCACCATTTCAATTTCCTCTACATAAAAAAAAAAATAAAAAAAAATGTATATATGTATATATATATTTATTTATTAAGAGCAGTAAAGTAGAATCCCTGATCAACACTCTTAATAATAAATAAGCATAATAGCAGGTATATAATGGAATTTATTTCATCATTACCAAAGGACTGGTGCACATGGATTTGGAGCAAGATATTGTTTCAGTGTTTGACCTGGACTGCCATCCCATTAAGCTCACAGACTTTGGCCTTGCTAAGGTGAAAGCGACAGTGATTAGGAGGTGTGGCACCGTGTCCTACATGGCTCCAGAAATGTGGGAAGCTGACCCTTCAGATGGTCTGGTTGTGGATGGCAGTCTTGATGTGTGGGCCTTTGGAGCTTCCATGGGAAGGATACCATTCAGGACTATGAAAAATATAAGACCCCTTTCACACTGAGGTACTTTTTATGCGTTTTAGTGCTAAAAAAAAGCACCTGAAAAGTGCTTTAAAAATGCTCCCCATGCATCTCAACGGATGCTTTCACACTGGAGGTGTTGCGCAAGTGGGCGTTGAGAAAACTCCTGCAAGAAAAACGGGTTTGTAGAGGTGCCCATCAATCGATCAGAAGATGTGTCATTGGGTCCCATTAATGACCTCAACTTCAGGGCCTGCTTCCAGTGACACAAATCCTCAGCCTCGCTGTCTTGACCACATCCATGCCCATCAATGACCCAGAAGATGAGGGGAAGCACTGGGTGGTCCTGGTGATGGCTCCAATGGCTGTTAAAACGACAGACATCAGGCTGTCATGTCCCACACTTATCAAATTGTCAAGCAGAACGGCATCCCTGAAGGAACTGAACAAGACCATTCAGTACATGTATGACAACAAGAAGTACAAAAAGATGGTTCTATACATCGAAGCCAGTGAATCAGGCTCCATGATGAATCGCCTCCCCAACAACATTGATGTTTACCTCACCACAGCCACCAACCCTACTAAGTCCGCTTACGCCTGTTATGGCAAGGAGCGAGACATACTTTGGCGATCTTTACAGCATCAGCTGGATGGAGGATTCAGAGATGGAGAAACTGTTCAAGGAGACACTACAAAGTTTATACTGGTCAAGCAACACACCGATACCAGGTATGTGATGCAGTATAGAAACTGGACTATTTCCAAGATGAAGGTGAGCCAGTTCCAGGGTAGCACTAAAAGAGTGGTCCCTCACATGATCCTGGAGCCAGTATACAATTATTAAGGCCTGGGATGTACGGACCAGAATCAAGGCCTCACAAGAGACCACAGCCTTGATCAAGGAATCAGTGAAGAAGCTTGTTCCTGTGGTGACAGAGTGATGAGTTGGCAGAATAGATTATCACCAGACTTAAATGATTGGTTGTGTTACCCCGCAGCAGTCGAGCACTTCAAGAACCAGTGATTTAACTGGCACAACTTCCTGCATGCATACTTCAAGAGACAGTTTTACACTCTGAATCTGGATACTCACTAGAGATCATCACATGCCATGATTAATGTCTGCCAAAATCTGCACTGACACAGCTGGCGACACAAAAGACTTCCAGTAGAAGGAGGCATGGGTGATGATGATTAACCCTCTCTGAGATTTGCCCCAAACCTAATCTCTACTCTTATGCCCTGTACACACGGTCGGATTTTCCGACAGCAAATGTGTGGTAGGACCTTGCTGTCGGAAATTCCGACCGTGTGTACACAAATCCGATGGACAAAGTGCCACGCATGCTCAGAATAAATTAAGAGACGAAAGCTATTGGCTACTGCCCCGTTTATAGTCCCGACGTACATGCTTTACGTCACCGCGTTCAGAACGATCGGATTTTCCGATCACTTTGTGTGACCGTGTGAATGCAAGACAAGTTTGAGCCAACATCCGTCGGAAAAAAATCCATGGACTTTGTTGTCGGAATGTCGGACCGTGTGTACGGGGCATAAGACTGTTTATTCAGCATCACAAATCTTCAGTACAAACCCCAGCCTTCACTTACACAGCCAAGTCCATCTAAGTCCGTTCGAATCCCAACCACAGCACTACCTGCCTTTGTAATAGATATTTTATCCCTACCATGATTTTTACCTTCAGATTACATTATTGCCATTATTAATAATGTGACAGTGAACTTTTGACAGTTTGGCTTAAAAAGTTTCAGAACACTGCCTGGACATTCTGAGAAAAAGGACACCATAAACCAGCTCTGGAATTGTATCTAGAGGAGCTCTCTAAAAAAAAAAATCTCTTTTCCGGCCATTTGGTAGTATAAGTTATGGACTAAGTGGAATTCAATTGAGGTGAGGGGGGAAGGAAGGCAGCTGGGACTGTTTTTAATGACAATTGCCTTCCTTCCTCTACCCTGTTGGGAAAAATATTTTTCCTAATTTGTCAGAGGGACACGAGACAAAACATGTCCTCCATCCTGAGCTGTTAGGAAAACTTTTTCTCCAATGTGCCAGAGAGACACGACAATACATGTTGTACACCCACTGTCTGATTTGGTGCCCATTATAAAGTGGTACTCAAGTTGTTCAGAAAAAAAAAAAAATCTAATAGCTCACTTTCAGTCTCTCTCTTTAACCACTTGACGACCGCCTCACGCCGATGTACACACACAGTAGAACATGCCAGGCACACAAAACACCCCGATCCCCCCCCGATCGCCCCCCGATCCCCCCCCAATCACCCCCCCCCCCCCCGTCACAAACTGACACCAGCAGTTTTTTTTTTTTTTCTGATTACTGCTGTGTCAGTTTGTGATAGTAAGTGTGTTAGGGCAGTTAGTATTACCCCCCTTTAGGTCTAGGGTACCCCCCTAACCCCCCCTAATAAAGTTTTAACCCCTTGATCACCCCCTGTCGCCAGTGTCACTAAGCAATCATTTTTCTGATCGCTGTATTAGTGTCGCTGGTGACGCTAGTTAGTGAGATAAATATTTAGGTTCGCCGTCAGCGTTTTATAGCGTCAGGGACCCCCCTATACTATCTAATAAATGTTTTAACCCCTTGATTGCCCCCTAGTTAACCCTTTCACCACTGATCACCGTATAACCGTTACGGTTGACGCTGGTTAGTTTGTTTATTTTTTATAGTGTCAGGGCACCCGCCGTTTATTACCGAATAAAGATTTAGCCCCCCGATCGCCCGGCGGTGATATGCGTCGCCCCAGGCAGCGTCAGATTAGCGCCAGTACCGCTAACACCCACGCACGCAGCATGCGCCTCCCTTAGTGGTATAGTATCTGAACGGATCAATATCTGATCCGATCAGATCTATACTAGCGTCCCCAGCAGTTTAGGGTTCCCAAAAACGCAGTGTTAGCGGGATCAGCCCAGATACCCGCTAGCACCTGCGTTTTGCCCCTCCGCCCGGCCCGGCCCAGCCCACCCAAGTGCAGTATCGATCGATCACTGTCACTTACAAAACACTAAACGCATAACTGCAGCGTTCGCAGAGTCAGGCCTGATCCCTGCGATCGCTAACAGTTTTTTGGGTAGTATTTTGGTGAACTGGCAAGCACCAGCCCCAGGCAGCGTCAGATTAGCGCCAGTACCGCTAACACCCACGCACACACCGTACACCTCCCTTAGTGGTATAGTATCTGATCGCATCAATATCTGATCCGATCATATCTATACTAGCGTCACCAGCAGTTTAGGGTTCCCAAAAACGCAGTGTTAGCGGGATCAGCCCAGATACCTGCTAGCACCTGCGTTTTGCCCCTCCGCCCGGCCCGGCCCAGCCCACCCAAGTGCAGTATCGATCGATCACTGTCACTTACAAAACACTAAACGCATAACTGCAGCGTTCGCAGAGTCAGGCCTGATCCCTGCGATCGCTAACAGTTTTTTGGTAGCGTTTTGGTGAACTGGCAAGCGCCAGCGGCCTAGTACACCCCGGTCGTAGTCAAACCAGCACTGCAGTAACACGTGGTGACGTGGCGAGTCCCATAAGTGCAGTTCAAGCTGGTGAGGTGGCAAGCACAAGTAGTGTCCCGCTGCCACCAAAAAGACAAACACAGGCCCGTCGTGCCCATAATGCCGTTCCTGCTGCATTCGCCAATCCTAATTGGGAACCCACCGCTTCTGCAGCGCCCGTACTTCCCCCATTCACATCCCCAACCAAATGCAGTCGGCTGCATGAGAGGCATTTTTATGTCCTCCCGAGTACCCCTACCCAGCGAACCCCCCAAAAAAGATGTTGTGTCTGCAGCAAGCGCGGATATAGGCGTGACGCCCACTATTATTGTCCCTCCTGTCCTGACAATCCTGGTCTTTGCATTGGTGAATGTTTTGAACGCTACCATTCACTAGTTGAGTATTAGCGTAGGGTACAGCATTGCACAGATTAGGCGCCATTTCACAGGGTCTCCCAAGATGCCATCGCATTTTGAGAGACCCGAACCTGGAACCGGTTACCGTTATAAAAGTTAGTTACAAAAAAAGTGTAAAAAAAAAAAAAAAATATGAAATAAAAAAAAATAGTTGTTTTATTGTTCTCTCTCTCTCTATTCTCTCTCTCTATTGTTCTGCTCTTTTTTACTGTATTCTATTCTGCAATGTTTTATTGTTATTGTTATTGTTATTATGTTTTATCATGTTTGTTTTTCAGGTGTGTAATTATTTACACTTTACTGTGCTTTATTGTTAACCATTGTTAACCATTTTTTTGTCTTCAGGTACGCCATTCACGACTTTGAGTGGTTATACCAGAATGATGCCTGCAGGTTTAGGTATCATCTTGGTATCATTCTTTTCAGCCAGCGGTCGGCTTTCATGTAAAAGCAATCCTAGCGGCTAATTAGCCTCTAGACTGCTTTTACAAGCCGTGGGAGGGAATGCCCCCCCCCCACCGTCTTCCGTGTTTTTCTCTGGCTCTCCTGTCTCAACAGGGAACCTGAGAATGCAGCCAGTGATTCAGCCAGCTGACCATAGAGCTGATCAGAGACCAGAGTGGCTCCAAACATCTCTATGGCCTAAGAAACCGGAAGCTACGAGTATTTCATGACTTAGATTTCGCCGGATGTAAATAGCGCCATTGGGAAATTGGGGAAGCATTTTATCACACCGATCTTGGTGTGGTCAGATGCTTTGAGGGCAGAGGAGAGATCTAGGGTCTAATAGACCCCAATTTTTTCAAAAAAGAGTACCTGTCACTACCTATTGCTATCATAGGGGATATTTACATTCCCCGAGATAACAATAAAAATGATTAAAAAAAAAATATGAAAGGAACAGTTTAAAAGTAAGATTAAAAAAGCAAAAAAAATAATAAAGAAAAAAAAACAAAAAAAAAAAAAAAAAAACCCGTCGCCCCCTGCTCTCGCGCTAAGGCAAACGCAAGCGGCGGTCTGTCGTCAAACGTAAACAGCAATTGCACCATGCATGTGAGGTATCAGCGCGAAGGCCAGATCGAGTGCAGTAATTTTTCCAGTAGACCTCCTCTGTAAATCTAAAGTGGTAACCTGTAAAGGCTTTTGAACGCTTTTAAACATGTATTTATTTTGTTGCCACTGCACGTTTGTGCGCAATTTTAAAGCATGTCATGTTTGGTATCCATCTTTTTTATTTCATCAAACATTTGGGCACTATAGTGTGTTTTAGTGCATTAAAATTAAAAAAAGTGTGTTTTTTCCCCAAAAAATGCGTTTGAAAAATCGCTGCGCAATTACTGTGTGAAAAAAAAAAATGAAACACCCACCATTTTAATCTGTAGGGCATTTGCTTTAAAAAAATATATAATGTTTGGGGGTTCAAAGTTATTTTTTTGCAAAAAAAAAAAACTTTTTCATGTAAACAATAAGTGTCAGAAAGGGCTTTGTCTTCAAGTGGTTAGAAGAGTGGGTGATGTGTGACATAAGCTTCTAAATGTTGTGCATAAAATGCCAGGACAGTTCAAACCCCCCCCAAATGACCCCATTTTGGAAAGTAGACACCCCAAGCTATTTGCTGAGAGGCATGTCGAGTCCATGGAATATTTTATATTGCTACACAAGTTGCGGGAAAGAGACAAATTTTTTTTTTTTTTTTGCACAAAGTTGTCACTAAATGATATATTGCTCAAACATGCCATGGGAATATGTGAAATTACACCCCAAAATACATTCTGCTGCTTCTCCTGAGTACGGGGATACCACATGTGTGAGACTTTTTGGGAGCCTAGCCACGTACGGGACCCCGAAAACCAAGCACCGCCTTCAGGCTTTCTAAGGGCGTGAATTTTTGATTTCACTCTTCACTGCCTATCACAGTTTCGGAGGCCATGGAATGCCCAGGTGGCACAAAACCCCCCCAAATGACCCCATTTTGGAAAGTAGACACCCCAAGCTATTTGCTGAGAGGTATAGTGAGTATTTTGCAGACCTCACTTTTTGTCACAAAGTTTTGAAAATTGAAAAAAGAAAAAAAAAAAAATGTTTTTTCTTGTCTTTCTTCATTTTCAAAAACAAATGAGAGCTGCAAAATACTCACCATGCCTCTCAGCAAATAGCTTGGGGTGTCTACTTTCCAAAATGGGGTCATTTTGGGGGGTTTTGTGCCATCTTGGCATTCCATGGCCTCCGAAACTGCGATAGGCAGTGAAGAGTGAAAGCAAAAATTTACACCCTTAGAAATCCTGAAGGCGGTGATTGGTTTTCGGGGCCCCGTACGCGGCTAGGCTCCCAAAAAGTCCCACACATGTGGTATCCCCATACTCAGGAGAAGCAGCAGAATGTATTTTGGGGTGCAATTCCACATAGGCCCATGGCCTGTGTGAGCAATATATCATTTAGTGACGACTTTTTGTAAATATTTTTTTTTTTTTTTTTTTTGTCATTTTTCAATCACTTGGGACAAAAAAAATAAATATTCAATGGGTTCAACATGCCTCTCAGCAATTTCCTTGGGGTGTCTACTTTCCAAAATGGGGTCATTTGGGGGGGTTTTGTACTGCCCTGCCATTTTAGCACCTCAAGAAATGACATAGGCAGTCATAAAC
This sequence comes from Lithobates septentrionalis, assembly GCA_037952835.1. Classification (NCBI taxonomy): domain Eukaryota; kingdom Metazoa; phylum Chordata; class Amphibia; order Anura; family Ranidae; genus Lithobates; species Lithobates septentrionalis. The sequence continues at coordinate 506,306 of JBBDGP010002168.1, forward strand.
TAAAAGCTGTGTAAATTCCAGAAAATGTACCCTAGTTTGTAGACGCTATAACTTTTGCGCAAACCAATAAATATATGCTTATTGACATTTTTTTTACCAAAGACATGTGGCCGAATACATTTTGGCCTAAATGTATGACTAAAATTGAGTTTATTGGATTTTTTTTATAACAAAAAGTAGAAAATATCATTTTTTTTCAAAATTTTCGGTCTTTTTCCGTTTATAGCGCAAAAAATAAAAACGGCAGAGGTGATCAAATACCATCAAAAGAAAGCTCTATTTGTGGGAAGAAAAGGACGCAAATTTCGTTTGGGTACAGCATTGCATGACCGCGCAATTAGCAGTTAAAGCGACGCAGTGCCAAATTGGAAAAAGACCTCTGGGCCTTAGGCAGCATAATGGTCCGGGGCTCAAGTGGTTAAAATGTACCCATGCGCTCACCCCCAAGTGGAAGGCCGGTATGGCTGAGAATTTTATTAGTCTGAGATTTTAACCATGCTTCCAGCCTCCATTGACCATGATGTGGAAGTTCTTCTGGATAGAATGGTCTCCTATTCACAAGGACTACAGCAGGTACAGAACTACTTCCTCATGGTGAAGAAACTTGGAAAAGGTGGAAATGGAAGAGTATTCTTGGCAAACAAAAAGAAAACAGGTCAGTGAATGACATAAAATTAGATAGGCAACTCCTATCCTCATATTAATTAGTGGCTCAAAATTAATAACTACTGCAGTAGGGAACAGACACAAAATATACACTCCATCACTTTCCAAATAACTGTCCTGCTTTATTATGACGCAATTGAAGGTTTTTATACACATGATTACGTTCCCATTATTTCTTATGGTGAAATTTGCTTTGATATACAAATGCTTTGGATTACAAGCATGTACAAGGTTTTACTGTATTTGACTTCTCATCTCAGTCATGATGAACAAATCCAGTTTGCAGAGGTCACATCCAGTGATGGGATAACACTCAATGTTGATATTGCTCATCAATGATTCCTCAAATGTTCTGGATTTGTGACAAAACTTTGTCTACATGTGATAGCAGAGCCTGGGAAATTTGGCTGGTGGGGGGAAGCTCCAGCAATAGTCTAAGCGGTCTGAGGGGAACAATAAAGCTGATCATTACACACCACCAATTATAATCGGACACTAATGGAGTGTTTGTCTTTAATTGTACAGGATAGAACAAAAAAAAAATATGAAAGAATAAGAACAAAGCAATGGTTGTTATCAGAGGGGTGATGTCCCCAAGTATATTCCACCTTATTGGAGCTGCTGGACACAATATAATAAGATGATGGTGAGAAGTAGAGGGGGCAGGGATTGGTGAGCAGCAGAGGGGGCTAATGAGCCAATCCCCCAGCTGAGGACTAAACCCATCACTATATGGGAAGAGCCTGTAGTGTGTATGGAGCAGAGTGTAATACTTTGTATTTACTGCTTAAAAAGGCAGATGAAACCCTATATAAACCACATGACCCATAGAGCACTATACACACACTGGGTGGAGATTCCATTCACAATCCCAAAATATTGCCTTCAGGATCTCCTTCCAAATCCAACTTTGGTATCAGCGGCTCCCTACACAGAACACTGGACTTTCTGGATCTTCTCTTATTTCTAGAAGCTCAGAAGAGACAACCAAGTCCTATTTATGAATGATTTCCCTGGACTGAGCTCTGTCTCCGATATGGAAATCCTCCTGTTTGTGCTCCCTGTACTCTCATACAAGTTGGTTCTCTCCCTATACTGAGATAAAAGTCATCTCTGTGCTGATATATCAATCAAGACTTTCCCTACAAGCAGCTTGTATCTTGGTATAATATCCACCCTACACAGCACACCTCCCTCTCCCAACATACAAATGGCCAACTGCTTCTCCTCTCCACCCAGATATAGTCACCATTCACCCCGCCCCCTCATCACATGACCAATACCAACCAATGAATGTGCTCCAAACCCTTCCCACTCCCTAATCACATGACCTCTCTCTCATTAGCTATTCATACTGAGCTGTAGCTCCTCCCTTTCACAGATTAACCCTTTTCTGTCATTCTCTGTCGGATGATTTATAAAATCTTGATATAAGAAAACTGACCCCCCCCCCCATATATACATCTATTGGATGGAGGAACTCATCTGGTTTTGTCTATTAGAAGAAGAAACATGGAAAACGTCACTACAGACAACTCCTCACTTTTCCTCCAATGACAGAACTATCCTGTTTTTATATGTGTTAGTCAGGTTTAAAAAAACAAAAAAAAAGTTCAACAAATAAAAAAGGGAAACAATAAATATACATATTGCTATATACACACACACAGTTGATCCAGAAGAAGGCAAAACCCAGCAAAGTATGATCCAATTTGCTACAGTGGAGGGGGGGGGGGACATTTTCCTGTCTAAAACACCTGCTGACACTTCATTTCATGTACGGGTTTTGTCCAATTTAAAAATTTTTACAATTTCGAACTCTACCATAGTTTGCTTATTCTGTGGGAAAGAAATCTAACTTTCTGATTGCCACACTCATGAATGTATTTATTTATATTGGGGGGGGGAGATTCTGAAGAGTGGGGGGGGGGGGGGGGTAATGTTTTGCTTCATTACTCTGCATCTTTTCTAAAAAAAACAAGACCCTGAAAAGGTTTTAACCACATGCCGACCAGTGCATGACGATGAACGTCAGAACAATGGCACAGCTGGGCAAATGGGTGTACAGATACGTCCCCTTTAAATTGCGGCATTGTGGGCGCGTGTGCCCACCGCAAACTCCGCGATCATTCCTGCGGGTCCCGCGGACTCTACGTCCACCTGGGGCCTGCGATCATGTCACGGAGCGGCAGAACGGGGAGAGGTCTATGTAAACAAGGCATTTCCCCGTTCTGCCTTGTGACATGACAGAGATCACCGCTCCCTGTGATTGGGAGCAGTGATCTCTGTCATGTCAGTGGTAGCCCATCCCCCCCACAGTTACAATCACTCTCTAGGACACACTTAACCCCTTGATCGCCCCTAGTGTTTTACCCCTTCCCTGCCAGTGTCATTTATACAGTAATCAGTGCATTTTTATAGCACTAAATGACAATGGTCCAAAATGGTGTCAAAAGTCTCCGATGTGTCCGCCATAATGTCGCAGTCACGATAAAAATCGCCATTACTAATAAAAAATAAAATACTAAAAATGTCATAAATCCTTTATTTTGTAGACGCTATAAATTTTGCGCAAACCAATCAATAAACGCTTATTGCGATTTTTTTATACCAAAAATATGTAGAAGAATACATATCGGCCTAAACTGAGAAAGAAATGTTTTTTATAGATTTTTTTTGGGATATTATAGCAAAAAGTAAAAAAATAGTGACAATTTTGAAATAAAAAAGCAGTTTCTTTTTGTTTATAGCGCAAAAATAAAAAGGTGATCAAATACCACCAAAAGAAAGCTCTATTTGTGGGGAAAAAAAAAGGATGTCAATGTTGTTTGGGTGCAACGTCGCACGACCGCGCAATTGTCAGTTAAAGTGACGCAGTGCCGAATCGCTAAAAGTGCTCTGGTCAGGGAGGGGTAAATCCTTCCGGGGCTGAAATGGTTAATTAAATATGATATAATGTGGTGCGGTGGTCACCGGGTGATGTTGACCACGCCCCCTAAACCGTCACAGTCCCAGCATGCCCAGGGACTGACATCATAAGGGGGCGGGGTCTCCGCCTATATAAGTCACAACAGAGCCCTCAGAGCAGTCCAGCCAGAGAGACCGTCGTGTCAACATCTGGAGAAGAGAAGAGGGAAGAAGACAAGAAGCCCGGACCTCCGCTGGCAAGAGAGCAACATGAAGACAGCAGAGGAGCCAGCCGAAGAACTGGAACACCGGGAGAAGAGGAACCGGAGGGAGCCCCCCCGGAGCTGTTTAATAAATTATTTTAAAAACCTGTGTAGTGTGTTTTATTATTGACACTTTTTCCCTAGGTGAATGGGTAGGGGTACCATGTACCCCATACTCATTCACATAGGGTGGGGGGCCAGGATCTGGTGGCCCTCTTATTATAGGGGGCTCACGATAACCCCCTCGCCCACAGACCCCAATGACCAGGGTTGTCGGGAAGAGGCCCTTGTCCTCATCAACATAGGGACAAGATGCTTTGGGGTGGGGGAGCCCCCTCCCCTAAAGCACCCACACCCCCATGTTGAGGACATGCGGCCTGGTACGGTTCGGGGGGCGCTCACTCATCCCCCACCCCCTTGCCTGACCGGCCGGGCTGTGTGCTCATTTCGGGGTTTGGTATGGATTTTAGGGGGGACCCCACGCCGATTTTTTGGCATAGGGGATTCCCTTTAAAATCCATACAAGACCTAAGTGCCTGGTATGCCTCGCAAGGTGTCAATCTCGCCGATAAAAGCGGCAAGATTGACTTCCTTTTCTAGTCCCGTCGCACCTGAGTCACGTTCAAAATGAACTTGTGTGGGAAAGTCCGGTCGTGTGTACGCGGCATAAGGGTCTGAGCTTTGCCAAAAGGGCCGTGTGCCAGGATCGTGTCATCCATACTAAATGGTACACAATTGTCGTGCCACAAAACAGGAACATAGTGACGTACTATGAGGAATTTCAACTCTGGAGAGCCACCCTTTGGGCCCCTTCTGCTAATTCCGTGAGCATTGATTCTGAGCACGTGTGTTTTAACTTTTGTGTGATGGATTTGTGTACTGAGCATCCGAAAATCTGAAAAATTTACTAGCCTGCCAGCCAACATTTGTTGGCCGAAAGTTGAATAACAATTGTATAAAGCAGTGGTCATCAACCCTGTCCTCAGGGCCCACTAACAGGCCAGATTTGTAATCCATCACAGGTGATAGCATTTGCTGATCAGTGATTGCCGTATTCTAGTCTGCATCTCCCTGGCCTGTTAGTGGGTCCTGAGGACGGGGTTGATGACCACTGGTCTAAAGGAGCGTACTAACGGTCAGATTTTAGGACAACAGTCTGTCAACAGACAATCCCCTGCCAACAATCGTATTGTGTGTACGAGGCTTTACTCCATAAATACCAGATCAGATTTTTACCATAAAGGAACTGAACTGACATCATTGTGGTGCTGCAGAAAGAAAGAGAAAAATATAAAACTTGTTTTGTTTGTTGGTTAAAAGTTTTATTTGCCCAACGTTTGTATTTTTTTATTGTAATGAATGTATTATTATCACCCATAGAAATCTGTACACCATGTAATGCTTTCACATCTGCCTTTCATTATGTACACCTGCAAAACATACATAAAAAAAAAAAAACACCTTTAAATTCTGTCCTGCCTAATTACATCAACAAATGAATTCAGCTGTGGTATATGGAGGGTGTTAAGGCTTCATGCACACTGGAAGTTAAAATAACATTATAAAAACGCCAGTAGCTTTACAGTGAGTCTTGCAATGTTTATTTTAACATTTTTGCACTCGTGTTTATTAGCGTTTTTCCACGTTAGCATTTTTTAGTGATTTTTAAATATATTTCATTTTTTTCACTTAAAAACAATTAAAAAATACTGGTGAGCCACGTTTTTGAACGTTTATCAGCGTTTATAAGCATTTGGCATTTTTTTTGTGGTCATAAAAACGACTCCTGAACGCGATTTTATGGTGTTCAGAAAACAGCACAAACACTCTACTGCTGATAAACATCCAAAAACGTCCATGTGTGCTATGGACACATAGGATAACAGAGAGGGGGGTTTATGGGCTGTTAAAAAAAAAAAAAAAGCCAAAACTCCCCTCTAACAGCCCATAAACTCCCAAAAACGGACGTTTATGAGCTTCAGTGTGCATGGAGCCTTAATGTCAGAAGTTCATCTTTGTAAAACAAAAAAAAAATAATAATAAGATACATGCACATCTATTTGCAGAGAAAATAATGTGCATTTATAATTTTTTTTTTTAACTAGGAGCCTGCAAAGCATCACACATGCGATCAAACTTGAAAAAGGGTGGTCCATGCGGTATGTTTAGTCAAATATAGTTAATCAGACACTGTAGATGTGGCGTTAACCCAACCCCCAGACCTTAGAATTTAGTGGGTACCCCCTATTAGCGTATGTGGCTTTAAAAAAAATTTCAGGGCCTTATGTATCAAGGCTTTCCAAGCCGGTAGGGCCGAAGCATTAGCTTGTTTCTATGAAAAAAAAGTTTCCTAGCATAGAAGAACAATAATGTAAGTAAAGTATGGATAGATTTTGTGGGGGCCAATGAAATCAACTAAACATACCTCTATAGTACAGGTTATAACTAAAGTAGTAACCACCTGGATATACTTTGTAATCTCCAGCAAGTACTGAAGGTGTGGGGGATGTCAGGAGCTACTCCAAAAAATGCCCCATGACAAAAAGGAATTATTTATGGACTATCTCGGTACCCAGGGAATGGACAATTATGTACTGTTCAATGGCTCCACACTCCCAGAAGATATTAATGAAATTAGCATTGGGAAAGGAGCAATGGCAGCACAATGAAGCGTTGAGCACTATGTACTGAGGCTAGGGTTGCCACCTCACGCCTGTAAACCCAAACCCATATTAATTACACCAGTTCTATGGCTGATTAAGGTGGTAATTAAACTCACTAGGTGCCTTATCTGCATTAAAATTAGCCTCAGAACCTGTGTAATTCATGTGTGTTTGGGTTTAAAGGGATGAGGTGGTAACCCTAACCTGTGGGCAGCCTATCCAGGGTCAGATAAATACTTATAATGGATCAGATGGTCCCTCACTAACACTAAATCTGGTAAAGGGAGCCTCCAACATATCATCCCAGTCTAGGAACATCTGCAACCCAAACATTTCTACAAGGTGTAAGAAGTTTGCTAGTTGGTTTATAAATAGTAGATAGTGCCTTTGAGAGAGAGATTGTCATCTCGCAATAATGCATCAATGTCAGTAGATTGAAGAAGAAGAAGCCGGTCACAACCAAACTGAGTTGGATAGGCCTAAACTGCAATAAGTGGAATCGGTGAGAGTTGGGCAGACGGACACAAGGACTTCAACCCATCAAACTGCAGCAAAGCCCTATTACTGACAACATCACAAAGTTTCCCAATACCAACATACAATAATAATACAATATAATATAATAATACAATACTTCTTGGACTGAGAAGTGTGGGTTTATCCAGCAAAAAGATAGGTCTGTGTGTACATTATGCTGTGAAAGTGTCGTCTGTCGGACATCTAGTGTGGTGAGACTTTCAAATCAAACACGAGGCCACATTACAAGACCCGGCTAACAGTAAACACACCCTAAAGCCTCGTACACACGATCAGATTTTCACCAAGGAATTGTGTGATGACAGACCGTTTGCCTAAAATCCGACCGTTGGTACGCTCCATCAGACAATTGTTGTTCAACTTTTGGCCAACAAATGTTGGATGACAGGCTTATAAATAGAACGGTCTGTTGTCAGATTTTCATATCGTGTGTACACAAGTCCGTCACACAAAAGTCCAAACACGCATGCTCGGAAACAATGCTCACCAAACACGACATTAGCAGAAGGTGCCCAAAGGGTGAAATTCCACGTAGTACGTCACTACGTTTGTGTTTGTTGGCCGAAAATTGTGTGCTGTTAGTATGCAAGATAAAATCCAGGCACACGCCCTTCAGGCAAAAGTCTGGAGCTTTGTCTGCCAAGAATCCGATCGTGTGTACGAGGCTTTAGAGCAGCTGTCTCTACACACAAGAAGCAAATATATTCCATCAGATAATGGGAATAAAGAAATGGAGTCTACTGCAGTTTCCAAATAGTGCAATGTTGTACAAGGAAGGGAAAACCATTTACAGATGTAAAATATTTCAGGGCCGGTTCAAACCGCATGTTGTCCAGTGAGCTTTGAGGGCCAGTTCAAACCATGCCGGCACATGAAAATGAAGATGCTGGGCGTTCCTGTGCAATTCAGACCTCATGTAAGAAACTCCAATCTGCGGCAGGTGTTGAAGTGAACAACACCACAAACGCAGGTCGCAAATGTATTGTGTTAGCCCACACCGGATCACATGGTGCTTTTGTAGTGCAGTGGGTTATAAGTTTGGCCACTATTGGCCTGTAAATGTAGGTGACCGTACAGTGTTTGGACCCTAATGTGTAAAAAAAAAAAAACAAAGTAATGGGTTTTGGGCCCTATGGGCTGTTAATAAAACAAAGATTTTTGAAAATGTATTAGTCTGCATTTGGTTGAGTCTTGGTGATTATGTGTATGTAGTGCAAGGGACAGGTCAAAAAAAAAATATTGACAGACCACAGCCTCTATAGGGGAAAGGTTCCTAAAACTTGTGCACACAGAATCTGGTGCAGCTGTGCATAATAACCAATCAGCTTCCTGGTTTTAGGCTCCATTCACACTGGTACAACAAACGCTCCGACATAGGGAGCTCATGTCACATGACGTGTGAAAATCAAGGTTTTTCTATGAGAGCCGTCATAACTGGTCTGACACAAGTCAGTTCGACTTTGAAAATGCTCCCTGCACTACTTTGGTCTGACTTCAAACCATTGAATATCACAGAAGTCGGATCGCCTTCTTAACTGATCCGACTTTGACATGCTACTTGTGCTCTGATGATCTTGAAGGGGAACCCCACTCAAATAAATAAAAAAAAACATGGCATGGTTTTCCCCTCCAAGACCATACCAGACCCTTTGGTCTGGCAAGGATTTTAAAGGGAACCGCTAACACCGAAAAAAATGTTGCCCCCTAAATCCATACCAGACCCCTATCCAAGAACACAGCCTGAAAGGCCAAGAGAGGGGGTGGGGACAAGCGAGCGCCCCCTCACTCCTGAACCATGCCAGGCCAAGTGAATCCTCTGAAAACAAATGCCATATAATACAGACATACAAATGTCCAGCAAAACTTGCCAACAAATAGAATATGAACTTTTCCCTTTAAGAGTCTATCAAACTTACTTTTGTTGTTAACTTATTTCCAATTTTACTAAGAAGTTCAAGTGAAGAAACAAATATCTGAAATGTAATTTGACCTATTTTATTAACAATGAAATAGAGGTCTACATTGTAGCATTGCTTTGTAGAAATTCATACACAGTTTGCTTAAAAAGTTTTATTTATTTTTTTATTTTACACATTTGTAACAAAGATGATGAAGAATCCAATTATAAATGTAAAACTTGGACACTTTTAATTTACTTACAGAAGAGAAAAAAGCTTTTTACAGGGTGAAACTGACCATCCCCCCAGGGACTGACCTGTACATTCATATGGTAATAAGGAGGCCAGTGGTGTAATTATAGCCAAAAGCAGTCTATGGGGTTCATTTACTAAAAGCAAATCCAATTTGCACTTCAAGTGCACTTGTAAGTGCAGTTACTGTAGATCTGTGGGGAAGCTCTGAAATGAGGGGAAGCTCTGCTGATTTTATCATCCAATCATGTGCAAGCAAAAATGCTGTTTTTTTATTTCCCTTGTATGTTCCCCTTCAGATCTACAACAACTGCACTTCTAATTGTACTTGCAATGCAAAGTGGTTTTACCTTTAGTAAATAAACCCCTCTGTGCCTGCTATGGGGCTCTGGGATAGGAGGAGGCCCTATAGGGAGGTTCTGAAGGAAACTAAACTGTGAAGTTTCCAGTATAGAAGGTCTGAAGTCAGACCTCAGGATCATCACTGGTCAACGATCCCCCTCTGTGCAGTATGAGAGTCATTTGCTGATCTGTCTTAGCAGTGTAGATTTATTTTTCTCAGAATTCTGCTACAGACTGACATTGACCCTGTATACCTAATGGAGTCACCAATCCCAGAGACCATCTTCTTCTAAAGCCATGTAGGACATCTGATCTCATGATGGTTATTACTACTACTACAGTTATAACTGTATCCATAGCACTCCTCCCTTGTAGCGTACTGACTGTGCTGATGGCTCTCCTGCTGCTTGTCCTTGATTTAGATATACTTTGTGTTAGGATCAATGACAGAATTGTTAAAGTGTGCATTGCAAAAACTGCTACCGAACTAATAGAGGTGGCCACACACCAGTAGCTTATCATATGAAAAATCCCATCGATACCTTGACTTCACAAATATTGTTTGGAAGTATTGTTCCTAGACAACCAATGACGCCACCGGGAATCCCTGCTCCTTTTAAGCAAAGGGGAAGGGATAGCAATGATGCCAATGGCTATAGTAGGAGATAGGAGAAAAGCAAGGTGCGCCACAAACTAAGTGCAGCAGAAGATGCAACAAATTGTATATTTGATTAAAATCAGCCAAATGGCTGCTCACACTTTTATAAAGATCAATAGGCATATAATAGTAAAATACTGTGATCACCCAGCGGGTCCCCGGTGGATGGTGGTGTGTAGGTGTTGACACGAGGGGAGAGGAACAACCAGGCGGACATCTGTCTCGTTACCAGCATGGAACGTGCTCTGAAATGTTCTGATGTCACTTCCGATGTGACTCTGAGTGCGTTCCATGCTGGTGAGGAGACAGATGTCCGTCTGGTTGTTCCTCTCTTCTCATGTCAACATCTACACACCACCATCCACTGGGGAACCGCTGAGTGACCACATTGTCTTACTGTTTTTTGCCTATTGATCTTTATAAAAGTGTGAGTAGCCATTTGGCTGATTTTAATTAAATATACCATTTGTTGCATCTTGTGCTGAATTTAGTTTGGCACACCTTGCTTTTCTCCTAATTGTTCTTCCAGAGACTGCTTCGCTCTCAAGGGAGCTGTCACTAATGCTGCACACCTATACGTCCTGGACTTTATAGACTTTTAGTTGTTTAAGTGTGTTTCGGTTCCCTGTCGTGCGCCATTCTGTTTTGTCTCAATGGCTATAGTTGGTCAGTGATGTCACCACCTTCCCTTATAGTTATAGCTGATAATAGCTTAGGGAGCCGTCGTTCAGCAACATGTACCATCAAGATCAATTGACTAAATATTGGGTGTATTTTTTTATTTTAATATTTTAACAGAATCGCAGGAGATGGTCAACATCACAGAAACTAAGGTGAAGGCAGAGATCCTCTGGGCTTAACGGCTTAAGTAGGCAGGACTGAAGAGCAGGATATCATCAACAGCTGAGTAACTGTGGAGAGATAGGAGCTGGCAATTAGCCGACAGCTGAGCGGCCAGCTCTGAGAAGGAAGGGCTGAGCCCAACCTTGACAGTTTCCTTCTCTTCTATTTTATTTACCCTCCCTATGAAATGCACATCTACAGTAACACACACTATTGTTGTTCAAGAGGAGTTGTTTATTTCACAGAGTCACCAAACATTCTAGGATTTCATATAGGCCTTGGAGGACCTGTGTGTTCTTTTTTTACATAGAAGAGATTTTCACTGGAAAAAAAGGTATTTAATAAAAGACAGAGAAAGGGAAAAAGCAGAAGGAAAAGAGAATTGAAACAATATCACAATTTACTTATGAAGAAACATATATATTTAAGTATGCCCACTCCTCCAGGCTGACATCCATCCATCAAGACATTTCTATATTTGCATAACTCCTCCAGTGTTGTCAGTTCAAATGGGAATTTAGACGCTCACTGAATTTCTGGCAGGATCAGCTGGTATTTGTTTCTGTACGGAGAAAATTCAAGAGCCCCACCCAGTGCACAGGAGGAGTAACTACTCATATATGTACAAGTTACATCCCCCATGTACCAGGCAGGGGTCTTGTTCAACCCCTGGGGGTAGTCCAGACTTCTTGTCTTAAAAAAAAAACAAAAACATAAAAATATTGTTAGAGCAAAATATTATTATAAATTCCATATTCATGTTTGCTGTTCACATATAATTTTCTTTAAACTGCACATGGTCATTCTATAAGGAAGAAATCTTTCAGAAATGACCGACTATCCTGCAGCAAATAATTATAAATGTTTAGCATTCCATGTACACATATATCAAGTTACAGACACGGACTGTATAGGTGATTTGTGCAAATTAGAAAACAGCCCTAGAATAGCTAATCTTAGTTAATAAGACAATAAACAAAAGAATAGAGCCATAAATCATCCAAAAAGAAGCCATCCTTTACTGGTTTTACTTTTCATGATTGATAAAAACCGAACTTTTAAAAGCAAAATGTTAACAGCCTATGCAACAAGAGTCCTGCTATTACCATTGCAAACTAGAAGACCTTTCATATGAACCTCTTTGATTATAGTGTCACTTTAATACTCCAGGCTGCGCTCCACCACTCTGGGAATGGCTAACAAAAGTTATACCATTGGCATACCTCCCAACCTTCTGAGATGAAAGGGAAGGACACATAACAAAGTATATAGACATAGAATGTGACCATGCCATGCTTGCAATAGTTTAGAGGCTGGATGAAAGGTTTAATGTGTTACAACATTCTTGGTAGTGAAAGAATACAATTGTATAGAGATCTGAACATCAGAAGAGGGACAACTAAAAAGAACAGAGGGTTTTGTTAAAAAAAAAGAGGGTAATCAGTCTATATGCTTTGGGTGGAGATGCTATGCCTTTAGTTAAAAAAAAGTAAAATTAGTGGTGAATATGGCAGGACAAAGAGTAATGACTACACACTTAGTGCAGAACTGCTAGTGTGACATGGCCCAAATGGTTTGAAGTTGACTAAGGCAAAATGCACATAAAACCTAATTAGCTATGTGTTTCCTCAAATAAGTCACATACCTGAGAAAATTGGGCTTATGTGATGTTGTTTCAGATGTCCCATCACTCACCAATTCTTCTTTACCCAACATCTACCTCTGCACCAATATGTAGGGAGAATTCGTCATCAAACATCATTAGTGCCTCTTCCATGTTGTCCTCCTGTGCCTCTGGAGACATCTCAGACTGAGATACAGAAGTATTTGTGGTCAAAGGTGAAGAAGACATTGAGCTGAGATTAGAAGTGATGGAAACTCTGGAGCTCTGTGAAGTGTACAGATATGAAGCCGACAAGTCCTCAGACTGTGCAGAAGAATTCTTTTCAGTGGGATCTTCATCCTCTTCTCGTGTAGCTGAATCTACAGTTTCTTCTTTCCAGCTTTGACTTGTGAATTTGAGGACTTCGGTACTTTGACTCCTTTTGGAGTAATCAATTGCCAAAAGACCACTGAACATCCTTCGTATCTTAGTGGGGACTTTTCTCCATGCTTCAGTAGGGTTATGCATCTTGAAATTGTTTTGCCATTGAACAAAACATTTGTATCCTTTATCTTCAAGGATGGCCACCCGCCATGGAAACTCTCCTGTAAGTAAGCAGTAGATTGTAACACCAAACGCCCACACATCGAGGCTGCCATCTACAGTCAATCTACCTTCAATGGTCAAGTCACGCATCTCTGGGGCCATGTAGGATTGGCTGCCACACCTGGATGTTATTACTGTCCCTCCAACCTTAGCAAGGCCAAAGTCTGTGATCTTGATGCAATGACACTCCTTATCAAAGACCAAAATATTTTCCAGCTTCAGGTCCATGTGCACAAGTCCTTTCTCCGCCATGAATTCGAGGGCATTGGAGATCTGGACAGCGCATCTCTTCACAGCGTCCTCTGGAATTCCCACCTAAAAAGTAAATAAATAAGATCAAAATATAATTAATAAATACAGTAGGGAGAATATAAAGAGACGTTCAGAATAAATATCCAGAAACAGGTAAAGTGTATGTATAGCCATACTTTTTTTTAGGTTTAGACTAGAGGTGAATTATTTGTCATGTGTATGTATTTGGCCTATGTGTAGGTATCTGCCTGACTTTTAGCTTGTAGTTTTCAATGAACTACCATGGCGCTGTGAGCACTGTGGTGGTTCATTCATTCTTCCTGTCAGCATGTATCAGCTCCCTCGTACGAGGAAGCAGAAACACTGACAGGTCTGCAGGAGGCCTGCATGGCATCAGCGATCTGCTGATCACTGGTGAAATGCTTTCCAGGCTAATAAATGCAGATTTTTTTTAACCTGCAAAAAATCTGCATTCATATTTTTTTCTGAAAAGGTGAACTTATCCTTTAACTCTCCATATTGTAATTCTATCCAAAACTAAGAGAAACAAATTCAGCCATACATATATCTTAATGTACTTACATGTGGTATAATCAAAGAGAACAGATCACCAACAGGCGCCAGTTCTTGGGCAAAGACGAAGTTGTACGTGGTTTTGCAGATAAAGTCACAGCATCCGACGATGTTGGGATGAGACGAAAGAAAGGATGAAACGCTGAACTCCCGGAGGAAAGACTCCTGACTGTTTCTGCTTCTATCCATAAACTTCAGAGCCACTGTTTGACCTGTGCAAAAAAAAAAAAAAAAAAGAATTTAACTTAAATGAAGAATTTGAAATATTTAGCTGATAATTTTCACATGTTCGCTCTCAAAATCTGAAGAATTATAATAAGATCTGATGCTCCCGGATTGAGAACGTATTATACTTCATTTAAAGGCTAAACTTCAACCCTACCAGCAGACACATTTCAGTACTGGAGAGGTTGCTGTACAGTTCTTACAGTTTGCAGTAAAATCAAAGTGCATTAGAAGCTTCAGCAAGGCAGATAGAACCCACCTCATTTCCCGGCTAGAGGATGTCCAGAATCATTATCATCACATCCTTCACAGTCTGACTGCTCCTAGTTGGTTCCTTGTATTTATTAGATTTCTATTTTATCATATAGACTCAGCATTACATGTGGTCATTATCTAGGACTGTCTGCATGCAAACACAGCCTGTCTAGGAATGTCCACTCCTCCAGACAGATATGTACCCATCAAGACATTTTGATATTTGCAAAACTACCCCCAAGGATTCAGCCCAATGCTTAGTTACCTAAATAATATTATAAAATGTATAAAACAATAATCCATATTGATATTTATAGAGATGTAATAAATTCTAGAATCGGCACATATCCTCTCACTGCATATTCTGTACCTGCTATTCTTCATCATGTGTGTTAATCAGGGATTCTAATTTACTGCTCCTTTTATTTTAGGGTGAGTCTACAATTAGTGACCTCTTGGAGAAATTATTTTACAGATTACACACATAGATATACACAAATATTTGTAGAGAATATCAAAATGGTGATTAGCTAAATTCACTGACCTGTTTTCCTGTCGTTTGCCATTAATACTCTTCCATACCCACCTTTTCCAAGCTCCTTCCCCAGGAGGAAGTACTTCTGTACGTCCACCTGCCGTAGTCTCTGTGCGTAGAAGGAGATCATTCCATCTAGAAGAGCTTCCACCTCATGGGCAACAGAGGCCATAGTGTCCTAGAGAGCATAAAAAGATTGTTGTTACATTAACAATTTATTGTAACCAATAACAATAAATTATTACACAGAAAAATCATCTTTAAAAGAGAAACTATAGAAATTTGTCAAATATGAAAACTATTACCCTCAGTTATATGCCTATAAAATATGAAATGCTCAATAGACCTCCACATCTATAGGTATATGACTCAGGAAAAAAAAAGGTTTGGACAGTAAATCTAGAGTTTGAACACAACAGAAATGTATGGAGTACATTTAAAGGAACTGGATATGGAAAGACAGCAATCTATGTATATACAAGAAAATTATCAGGCAATGGTATAACTTGATCAAGTAGAAAGGCAAAAATAATTTCCAAGACATGTACCAATACATAAATAGGTGCCAGGCTATATCCACAAGTTACCAGTTCAGTTGTGTTCAGGGGCCCTCGGTGGCCAAAAGACTCATTTGTATTCCTTCAGTAAGGAAATGTAATAAACATTGGTAAGCACTGATGGAAAAGTGTATCTGCAGCCAGCAGTCTCTTGGTGACCCCAATATGTCTGGCAGATACTGCCATGAAAAGAGTAACAATACCATAAGGATGACCTATAAGTGATAAAGTTTCTTGTTGCCAACCAGCTATGCCAAGTTTACAGTTTTGGTACATAAAGTCAGGAGAATGAACCCAGAGCTCAGCCAACTGAACCTCCACCCATTGTCCCTTTTATCAGTGGTCCATATATAGGTTTTTATACATTTATTAGATAAACCTCCACAGTGTTATCAGAATGTTCAATAAATAATAAAGTTCCATTGATTGTTAGATGGAAGTGACCTTACCTTAAATGTTGTGGAGGATTCAGCTGTGAAAATATCAAATCAGTTTCGGTATTCAGTTCCACTGCAGATCAGCTCCGGACAACGTCACCAAAATTTCAGCTGTGCTGTAACAGATGAGTCTCCAGATACCAGAATCTCTGAAAGTAGAATCACTGATCAGTGGGAGAGGCCCCTTTTTACAAGGGAGATGGGCGGGGAAGACAAAGAATGAAGGCTTTCCATTGGCTGACTTCGAATGGAAATGTTGTGTGAACAGCCTTGGATTGTTGTTGCCGATTTGCATATAAAACAGGTTTTCTAGAAAATAGGTGATTGGATTAAATATACTAAAACCCAAATACTTTGAAACTTTACTGAGTTTTAAAAAAGAATCTTTCCACCATATTAACCATAAAATGGGAAATATGATTCTAGCCTGAATAAAAAATAGAAGATTGGAGTACTAACCACACAATTAATGTTTTATGTATTTATTTTTTTCAATGTTACATTGGCATTTGGTTCTTGATGGTTCTATTATATTTTTCTCTTATTATTAGGTCTTATTCCCAGTAACATTGTATGCCCATGGGTTTAGTAAAAGACTTAATTGAAAATATAACAAAATAAATTATTGTAAAATGTAATCCACAGAAACATAATTTGAATTAAAATTAAATGAATGTCAGGATAGAAATATTGGAGCTGCCATGTCTGGGCTTTTTTTATTTTTTTTAGATATCTCCAAACATCCTGATCATTTCTTCAATACTTGTTTTGTCATTATGATATTTTCCATTACTTGATATACACATGATTGTTCTAGGTCATTGACTCACCAGGTATTGAGACAAGGATGCCAAATCTGGAGTTTGCACCTTCAAAAGCAAATAACTTGCTTGTTCTGAATACTGTAGAATAAAACCGTGTTAGATTAAGGTTTCCGTTACACCATGACAAAAATCTTGGTATTATAAATGGGAAGCCAATGATAAATTTCTCAATTGGCCAAAACTAGCCCTTCCTTTACTGACAGAAAATTTTGGTTCCCAAGAGAAGACAATTTGTCTAGATCAACCTCTCAACCAGATCTCCATGGAACCCTAAAGTTCTCCACTTAATGATTAGAAAAACAAATGAACTTTCTTAGAACATTTGTTTCCCAATTATTATTTCTTTTTTCAAAATTATACACTTCTATGGCCAGATTTAGACTAGGAATTCTCTCTGAGATCTGATATCTCTAGTGATATAATTTGGTGAAGTTCATCGATTTTTTGGGTAACATAATTAATGGCCACTTTGTCAGGACACTAGGCTGAGAGTTTTTAGCACAGCAGATAAAATATGTATATTGTGTTTAGTTAGTGGGTGTTAGAATCACTCAAAGGGGGAGACTAAACCATCACCACTTTTTAATATTTTGATATCCTGTATAATAGAAGAGTATATTGGATAATAGTTTCATTTAAAATGGAGAGGTTATACTGAGTTGGAAAATTATAGAATAATTTGTTTTGTTTCTTTTTTGCTCAACTTACTTCAGTATCTTGGTTTTGTGTTTTTTGTTGATGGCAAACATATTTTTTATTAAAAAGGCACAGAAAGATTTTTTTTTATATAAAGAGGCTGAAAAAGCTTGTACTTGAGGCTTTTTAAAAAAAACTACCAGGTAACATTTTTCATTAATATTTAGATTTTTTCTCACCTAAATCCATTGTATTTTGCAGGCAATTGAAACTAGGAGCTACAGGATTCGTTTTTGAGGGAATTTAAATATTTTAAGCATTGTTATTTCTGGAAAAGTGGACATTTATAGAAGTGACTTCCAACTGTCACAAGTAGATACGAGTTTTGGTCTTTCTTTGCATTGTTTCAAATGTTCTAGGGTATCGGCTTTGTATGTGTGGTCAGTGAATCAGTTAAAGATTTATTGAATTGTTTTTTTTTTTAAATATGTTATATCTAGCATACTTTATTTCTTATTAGTTGAGATTGACTTTTGAGGTGTAGTACTCCTTCTAACCTTGTGTGTTGTATTGGGTGTGGTAGTCAATAGGAACAGTTAACATTGGCAGTGCTATGCTAATGTCTTTCCTGGGGGTTCCACCTGTACTATTGTTTCTTGTACACACTGTATCCCATCACTATTATTCCCTGTGCCCCCTTGTCTATTGTTTTTTGGGTGTAGGCTCAAACTATTCAGGGAAGATAACATTGTTATTATAAAATGTTGGAATTGATATCCTAAAGAGGTAGAATACCCAGCTGAGGTGTGGCTGCCGATACTGTCTCCATCATAATAACCATGTCTATGGAAGCCAACCTCCATTGTTGCTACTAGTGGTGCCCAACTGTGGCACTTAGGGAATGCAAAATTTACATGATTATCTCAGTACAGGGAGGGGCAAAACTACTTATGGCACCTTTTAGCATCAAGTGAAAAACCTTCCCAATAAATAATAGCCTTGTTCGGGGGGGGGGGGGGATTTAATTAATTAAAAAGATTCACTTTGGGATGTAGGGTCTCTCAATGCACAATGAATTTTTTTTAAAAAATGATCAAAAAATGGCCCTTTAAAAGGTATGGGCGGAAGTGACGTTTTGATGTCACTTCCGCCCTCTCCGAGTGAGGGGAAGAGGGGCCATCTTCCCCTCACTCATCTCCATACCCAGCAAGGGTGAAGATCCGATCGCCTCCGCCCCTGCCGACGGCTCCGGTAAGTGACGGAGGGCACCGGAGCACGGCGGGAGGGGAAGGCCCCCTACCGCCGCCGATAAAAGCGATCTTGTGGCAAATCCGCTGCAGAGACCACTCTTATCGGAAAGGGGACCACCAGCCAAAGAAGAGGATGCAGGGGTTATGGCAGCTAGCTGCTGCCATAACAACGATATTCCTCTTCAAACTTGGGACGTATATCGGCGTATGGCAGTAAATGTTCATTGGCTCTATACTATAGAATGGGATATAAGTTTATCTTTCTGTCAGAAACCATGAAATCAGGCCGAGACAGAAGTACAGTTAAATCACACTTGTCTAATAATAAAAGTAAAAAGAACAAACATAGTCAAAACATATCCAAAACATATCCAAAGGAGGGGAGGAGCTGCTGACCAAGATGGCCGCATAGAGTGAACAAGGCTCTGACATGCCGCCACGCTAACAAGCAGACACGCTGAGGAGGCAGATACGAGGAGAAGCAAACAAGCTGAAAAAGCAAATATATTATCCATAGCTGATAACGCTAACCAACAAGCGGGAGCATACCTGAAGATAGATTGATCGCTCGGATATCGGAGTGCAACAAACTGAGCGGAGTGAGCAGGGAGAGCAGGAGGAGGAGAGGAGGAGAGGAGGAAGAGGCAGCGAGAATAGCGGCGCTCGCGAGAACTAGGAGATTCGAGAGAACTTGCCTGTGGAGTGCCGGGACTACTACCAGGACAGAGCCGAGAGACAGCGGGCGAGGACGAGCGGGAGCCCCCGTGAATCTGCAGCGCGGACGGCGGGGTCACTCGCTTGTGGATGCCCTCTCCGGCGGAGGTCCTGGGAACGGAACGGCAGAGATCAGGCAGACTGAAGAGACTCAGGAACACTCATACTCGAAAGTCATAGCCGCCGAAGGAAAAGTGAGTAACCCTCTCCAAACCCGCTCGCAGGTAGGACTCTGGAAGCAGCAACAATAGCAGTATACAAAGGATAAATCTAGTAATTTTTTTTTTCCTCTTGTTGCAAATATAATACTTAACTCTGGAAATAAGAAGGACTTATTATTTAATAACTTAAGGAGAAGTGTGTGACACTGAACGGATACCGAATTGCTTACTGTATAAAGGAGAGACTAGCGTCTGGTATGTAATTTAAAGAATATAAAGAAAGAGGACTTTCTTTTAGCATTCCCCTTCCCTACCCTGGGACAATAGTTAAAAGTCCAGCAAACAAAAAGAAAGGGAGGGATAATGGCACCTAAGAAAGGTAACAAAACACCGCAGAACCAAGCAGGTAAAAAAGATAAAGGTGAAGCCAATAATAAAAACACCACAGGGGCACAATCAATACAAACAGACATTAAGGAATTCTTCCAACAATTGCAGTCACAATCCCCTCATACGACACAAGATCTACAAACATCACAGGAATTATCTAATTTAGCTGAATCATCTGCAACATCTAGGTCATCAGGAGAAGATCAAATAAGCCATCCTAGAAATAGTTCACCAATTGACAAAACAGGATTAACAAACAAACAAAAGGAGGAGGATAAGGAGAAATGGGATATAAGGGCATATATTCGATCACTCCCTACTCGGGCAGACATGGATCAATATATTCACAGATTGGAAGAATCATATAAAACAGAGATACAAGAATTAAAAGAATCCACTAAGGAAGCACAAGAAAAAATAGACACAGGGGATAAGAGAGTCCTAAAAACAGAACAAGAAATTAGAAGAATGGAGGAAAAAATACAGAAGCAAGATAAACAATTAAAGCAAATAATAAGCAATTTAGATGAGCAAGAAAACAGAAATAGAAGATCAAATATAAGAATCAGAGGATTAAAAGAAGAAGTAAGCTCAAAAGATCTTGTAACAGCGCTACAAAAAGTCTTTCAAGGGGTTGCTCAAGACATCGAAATAAAAGATCTAATTATCGATCGGGCACACAGAGTAGCAGGGACAAGGCAGACAGATTTAAAAAAACCCCGGGACATTATTTGTAAAATGCATTTTGCCCACAAAGGATAAAATTACGGCCGCGGCTCGTCAAAACAAAAACATTCATTATGAGGGAGAACCCTTATTATTTTTTCAAGATTTATCAAAATTTACGCTAGATCGCAGAAGAGCATTGAGGCCTTTGGTGGAGCAACTAATTAAGAGAAATCTTCAATACAGATGGAAATTTCCATTTCAACTGCAGGTTCAAAGGGATGGACATATTATATCATTTAAGGATATGGAAGACTTGCCTAAATTCTTGGACATTCTTAAAATTCCAGAAATAGCACTGCCGGACTGGCCTATCATGTACATGCAGACAGCTAAAAAAGCATAAAAAAGCATAAAAAAGCATAAGGAGGGGTGGGGGGGATGGGGGGGGATGGAGGGAATGGGGAATTAGGTTTTTTTTTTTTTTTTTTTGGGGGGGTTAATAATAAATAAAGTAGATGAAGCACAAAAGGTTTTAATGGTTTAAGCACTATGGGGGAGGGGGATTTGAGCTATTTTTATTTTTTGATCATAACAACACTTTTAGGATTCGCACTAGGGTATCAAAAACAAAATAGTGAATTAATGAGAACACAAAAAGGGTTATAATATAGAGTTAATTTACTATGGGGAGATGAAATGCAGATATCCTTTTTTGTTTGGAACACCTTAAATTTTTTTTTTTTTTTTTTTTTTAGAGGGAAGTCAAGTATAATAAATTAACTGAAGCATATAACGATTGAATGGTTTAAACACTATGGTGAATTAATAATATTGAATTAATTGGAACATATAAGGGTTTAATGATTTAAGCACTATGGAGAAACTGAATTTGAGATATTCTTATTCGTTTATAACACGTTGGGGTTTAGGCACTAGGGAATTGAAGAAAGATATTTTTAATTTTGTTTATCGTAATACCCCCTTTTTTTTTTTTTTTGGGGAGTTAACGTAAAAATGAATTAATGAGAATATAAAATGACTTATAATAAGGAGTTAGTTTTTTTTTTTTTAGGTGAATCAATAATATTGAATTAAGGGGAATATATAAGGGTTTAATGGTTTAAGCACTATTGAATACGAATTTCCCAAATTCCATTTCTTGTTTATAACAATTTATGATTTAGGCACTAGGGAAATGAAAAAAGATTTTTTTTTTTTTTCTCTTTTTTGGTTGTTTTTTGTTTCGTGTTTTCTCTAGGGTTTATTCATAAAGGAACTGAAGTTGAAGGTTTTTTTAATGCTATGTAGAGTTTGATAGATTATAATAATGTATAATGTAATAACAAGGTATTCACAAGATAATATTGGAAACGGGACAAAGATGAATACAATAACCAATTGAGGATTACGGACGCATACAGACAGGGAGAGAGGGTTTTTTTTTTTTTTTTTCTTTTTTTTTTTTTTTTTTTTCCCTCTCTCCCTCCCCCTTCCCCCCCCCTCCCCCTTTTTCCCCCCACGGTCCTACAATGCAGCTGTATGTATAACTAAAAGCGGCATGAAAAAGACGAATGGGCGATAACTTCCTGGTTAGCAGGCTCAAAACCCTCGGATTAGGGAACTTACTATAGACAGTAAGGAAGACTTTATTTAAGTCAAGTAGTAATAGGGTAGAAACTGTGTGCGAGTGAGAGCATAATTTCGTGTGAGTGCTTGGTTAAATTTTTTTTTTTTCTCTTTCATTTTGTTCCTCTATCCTCTCCCTGCTCTACGGAATGAGCGAGATTAAATTCTGTTCGTTCAATGCAAGAGGCCTCAACTCTCCCAATAAAAGAAATCAAATTTTGAACTTGTTTAACAAAAAGTAGATGTTATACTGTTCCAGGAGACTCATTTTCGTTCGAATCACATTCCAAAAATTAATGATCGTAATTATAATTTTTGGATACATGATACCCCTCTTGATTTGGAGTAAGGAAATGTATCTATTGCCTTTCACAAGAATGTACCTCACCAAATAACACAAAAAATATATGGGCAATGACGGAAGGTCCTTGATTATAAGGGTCATGTTATATGGGAAAATATTCACAATTACTAACCTTTATCTACCAAATCACAATCAGATAAGGATGGGAATAAAAGCCCTAAATAATAGCATGGAAAAAGCTGAAGGTATAGTGATTATGGGTGGGGACTTCAACTTTGTTATTGACACGAAAATCGATACAACTAATAAACACGCTTATAGAAACAAAAGCCAGATAGAGGAATTCAAGGAGACAATGGAGAAACACCAGCTGGTGGATATCTGGAGAGCCCAACACCAATAATATACATGACTCATATCATAGGATAGACTATTTTTTCATCAATCATTATGGAATGTTAATGACTCCATCATCAGATATAGGAGGTTTTTTATGGTCAGATCACGCCCCGATATATTTGGAAATCAAGGCAATAGAACGAGAAAAAATAAAAAAGGAACTGGAGACTAAATGATAATCTGTTAAAGGATAAAGATTGTATAGAGGATATACGTAAAACAATAAAAGGAGTTTATAGAGATCCATGAGAATGACGAAACATCAATCCCCATACAATGGGAAATATTAAAATGCGTATTAAGAGGGACATTCATCAAACACGGCTCAAGATTAAGAAGAAAAAAGGAGCAAAAAAAATCCCAGTTGACAAAAGAAATAGAGGAATTGGATAAAAAACATAAACAGAATTCAAAATCAATAGAAAAAATAAAATTAAAAGAGAAAAGGCTGGAATTACAGGCACTGCTCGACGAAGAAACCCTTAAGATTAGAGATCGTAGAAGGGCACAATGGTATCAATATGGGAATAAAACAGGAAAGACGCTTGCTAAGATACTAAAAGAACAACAGATCTCAACAACTATAATTAAAATATTAAAAGCAAACGGGGAATATACATATGACCCTAAAGATATAATGGAAGAATTCTATACATACTACTCCAAATTATATAATATTAAAACATCAAAAGAGAATGGGGTGGAAAATGAGAATAGAGAGAAAATTAAAGAATATATTTATGAAACCGCTCTCCCCAGACTCTCTGAAGAAATATCGGAAAAACTGGAAACCGATATCTCCCTAGAAGAGATTCAGCAAGCGATTAAAGAACTAGTGCCAGGTAAAAGCCCAGGACCTGACAGATTCACTGCCAGATTTTTTAAGAATTTTCAAGACATAATTGCCCCTCTACTAGAAAAAACATACAATTCGATATCGGACATACAAGGCTTTGTGCCACAAAGTACAGAAGCTCATATTACCTTGATTCCAAAACCGGAGAAGGACCATACACTGTGCAAAAATTATCGACCAATCTCATTAACCAATATAGATATCCGCCTGTATTCTAAAATAATTGCAAATAGGATAACACCGATCTTACCTAATCATATACAACTAGACCAAACAGGATTTACAAAAGGGAGGGAAACTAAGGATAACATTATAAAGACTTGCACATTATTGGAGTATGCCCAGAAAAAAGCTACTGAAACATGCGTGATGACCGTAGATGCTGAAAAAGCATTTGATAGGATAGGATGGTGCTTCCTGGAAGAAACACTGAAACAACTTGGTTTGGGCCCGAAAATGTTCAATAGGATAGTTGCTTTGTATTCCAACCCAAAAGCAAAAGTAAGAGTGAACGGAATGTTATCGAAGGACATAAAGATATCAAATGGCACCCGTCAAGGATGTCCCCTCTCTCCCCTATTGTTTGTACTTATAATGGAACATTTAATTACAGCAATCAGGAATAATAAAGATATTAGAGGGTTAAAGGTAGGGAAGAAAGAATATAAGGTAGCTGCATATGCAGATGATCTATTGAGATATATAACTAACCCCATTATAACGATTCCAAATTTAATGAAAGAATTCAGAAGATTCAGGGTACTAAGTTACTTCAAAGTAAATTACGACAAATCAGAGATACTGAACATATCAATTGATGAGAAAGACAGTCTATTGATGCAAAAGGATTTTCCGTTTAAATGGAGGCAAAATAAAATAAGATATCTAGGAATTATTTTAACAAAAGATCTGAAACAATTACAAGGGAAGAATTACGAAAAAGTAATTGAAAATGCCATTAAAACATTACAGAAATACGATAAACTGGTATACTCCTGGACAGGTAGAATCAACACCGTAAAAATGGATATACTGCCAAAGCTCTTATATACTTTCCAAACGCTACCATTAGAACCCCCAAAAAAATTAATGAAGGAACTAAGAAAAGCTATAGTCGGATTTATATGGGCGCACAAAACTCCCAGAATAAAAAGGGAAAATTGAATAAAAAAGAGAAGCAAAGGAGGGTTGGCATTACCAGACTGCACAAAATATTTGCAAGCAGCATCACTGACCAGTATAATAGACTGGCACCATAACAAAGAAAACAAACAATGGGTCAATTTGGAGGAGGAAATAATAGGACCTCAGCTCAAAACCCTTCCATGGATAGAACCCCACCTGAGACCCAAGAGAGAGGAGATGACACTCTTTGTAAACGCAACGTTAAAGGTATGGGACGGCATAATGAAATGCGGGAAGCTCTCTACGACGACTGGACCAATGACTCCACTATTTTCCAATCCTGAATTCCCTCCAGCAATGAGTTGTAAAAACTTTTTAAAATGGAATAATGCAGAGGATATAAGACTAGCACAAATCCTGGAAAACGGGAAAATACCAGCATTGAAGGAAATGGGAACAGAAAATGAAAAAAAATGGTTGCAGTACCAACAACTTCAGACGTTTATAGGACAGAAAATAACTAGTATAAATAGACGAATATAGGGAGGACAGAGATAGTCAACTGTAAGCACCACATCCCATGATTAAGTAGTGAACAGAAACTAAAGGCTGTTTGGCCTAGAGAAAAATGGGGAGGGGGGGGATCTTCCCTAGGGACTTTTAAGGTGCTATTCAATAGACAGTATATTCAACAAATTCTGTACAATCATATAGGATAAAATTAATATTTATTGATATTGAATCATATTAAAATATTCATGTCATACTTCAGGAGTAAGACATGTTAATAAGAACACTATGACATAAACAGTATCACCCAAAAGGATTTTTCGATTGTATCACAATTAAACCGTGCAACAAGAAGCAATTACTGAAAGATGCCAAAACAATCTGCCATTCTCGACATGTTTCGCTCTAAATGTGAGCTTCTTCAGGAGTTTAAAGGCAATGATTGTGACGGACTCTAAATGATAAAGAAATGAACAAAAATCAATACATACATTTAAACATAAGGTAGAGAGCATCTAATCAATTTTTTCTCGAATATGCACAAATTGCATTGTTAGGGTAGAGATTGATACAGGGAATTTAAATACATGCATATAGGTTTCAATATTGAACACTTTGATCAAGTAAAGATCTCAATTTATTTTCGAGAAAACTCATGTTTAAAATTCTTTATGATAGACCACCTCCATCAATCCAGAGTTCGTCTCTGGATAATCCTCTTTGGAGGGATATGTCCATCAATGACATCAAGGCCATGGAGGACCTAATGGAGCTGTGGGAGGAGGGAGGGATCAGTGAAACAGACCTGCTCGAGGCTCTTGCCCTCGAAACGGCTGTTGACCCCTCGCCTCCTCCCCCACCCCCACCCCCATTGGCCCATCCTCGTCCCCTATCCAGTGCCATACCTCGTAATTACAAACCTAAATCCTCCAAATTTCCTGCCCTTCAAGGCAATCCGAACGTATGGGCATTTACTAACCAAGTCACCAAAGAAATTATGGAAACTAAATGGAGAAACATCTCTGAAGCCAATTTGACTTCTTCCCAAATCAAGGCTTTAAAATCTTTACAATCAAATCAAAGCATTGTAATTAAACCTGCTGATAAGGGCGGCAATCTAGTGGTGATGGACAGGGGACAATATGAATCCATGGTACTAGCCATTATTCAGAATCGTGAGTGGTACCGCAAAGTATCACCAACTCATCTTACTTTGACTATTAACCGTTACCAACATCTAATAGGCTCGGCCCACCGAAGTGGCCTTATTAACAAGTCTACCTGGGAGTTTCTGAATGTCACATCTCCACGTACACCTACATTATACGCTCTCCCTAAAATTCATAAAAGTCAGACTAAACCCCCAGGCCGCCCGATTGTTTCTGGTAACGGCAGTCTCACCGAAACAGCTAGTCAATTAATTGATGACTTTCTTAGGCCCCACGTCGAGGGTTTGGTGTCCTATCTTCAGGACACCAATGACCTGCTACGCGCCCTCGATGGGATTTCCCTCCCCGCGGGCGCGTGGCTGGTAGCCCTCGACGTGGAGGCCTTATACAACTCTATCCCCCATCAGCAGGGGGTAGAGATCGTCAAGGATTTTCTCTTCCAAAATCATGAGACATCGTCTCAATATAACGAATTCATCTTGAATTTGTTAATGTTCATCCTCTCCAACAACATCTTCTTGTTTGGGGGATCCCACTACCTCCAGATACAGGGGGTGGCTATGGGGACCAAATGCGCCCCCTCTTATGCCAACCTGTATCTGGGGGGGTGGGAACGGGAATTATTTTCCCGCGATGACATGCAACAATATATGGAATTAATCCCCTTATGGAGAAGGTTTATTGACGACATTTTTTTCATATGGATAGGCCCCAAAGATCTTCTTTTGTCCTTTTTGGAAAGCCTAAAAAGTAACAGGTACAATCTTAGATTCACGGTGGAATTTAGTCAATCTAGTCTGACTTTTTTGGATACCCAAATCACAGTTAAATCTGATGGCAGTATCAGAACAACCTTATACCGGAAACCTTCAGCAGGTAACTCTTTACTGCATGCCAGCAGTTCTCATCCAACCCCTCTAATTACAAGTGTGCCCTACGGGCAATACTTGCGAGCTAAACGCAACTGTAGTGATGAGTCTGACTTTGAAAAGGAAGCTAAATGTTTACGTTCACGCTTCCTGAACCGGGGATACAGCAAAAAGTGCCTTAAAAAAGCATACCTCAGAGCTAAAAATCATAATAGAGTTTCTCTCTTACACAACATTAGACCTAAAAAAGCTAATCCCGGCGTCAGGCTCATCACTACTTACTCCAGTCAGCATAAACAGATCCGTGATATTCTCAACAAATATTGGTATTTGCTAATGGGAGACGAAAAAGTGGCTAAACATCTAAATTCATACCCGGAGATCACTTTCAGACGAAGTCGATCCCTGAGGGACTCTTTGGTACAGAGCCACTATGAAAATCGTGTTGTTAAAATCAAAGATGCTGACAAAGGCAGCAGACCCTGCCACTGTTGTTCCTACTGCAGATACATTTTAGCCACTCTGTAGCCTTCAGAACTGTAGCCTTCTGTTGCCCAACGGGGATTTGTTCAAACCAAAGTTTGCAGTAACTTGTCAATCAATTGGTATAGTGTACATTATGCTATGCGAATGTAAAATGTTTTACATCGGCAAAACTAAGAGGCCCTTTTTCTGTCGAATTAGGGATCATGTTTCCCTCATACAGAAAAAAAGAATGGAGACTCCCATCAGCCGACATGTAGGCCTACAACATAATTTTGACGCTAACTGCTTACATTTCTTTGCTTTAGAACATATTCCCCCTGGGGTCAGAGGAGGAGACTATGATAGGCTCCTCCTACAAAAGGAGGCACGCTGGATACACAAACTGTCAGCTCTTCAACACCCTGGCATGAATGATGCGTTCAGCTTCAAACCGTTCATTTGAATAATCACAATACTCTTAACCTTGATGAGGCTCACACCCTCTGCCATGCAATACCCCTGCGTGGTTCCTTTTTCCCCTCCTTTTTCTTTTCTCTTCTATCTACTTTTGGTCATTTATCATACCCAGTATTTTCATGCTGTGCTATGGCACCATTTATATGTTTGAGCCATAGATGTTACTCAGTAATAGCTACAATTTGACCATATACCTGTATCTTTATGTATGTTATTTTTTGTCATTGAATTTCCACTGTTTTAACTGTATTACATCTTGCAGGCTGTGGCTGCAAACTTCATCTATGAAGTTTCCCAGGCTTTATATACTTTATACATTTTTTTTATTTTTTATTTTGAATTGTTCACCGGAAATGTTCTCATATTGGGACTATCTGTGTCAGTTTGGACCACACGGACGCCCCGGGCACCCACCATCGGGATGTTGAACCAATCGTCCCTGTGGCTGGTGGCCCTTTAATTTGAGCCGGATCATGTCGGGTTTGGGTTTTGGATATTAACATGAGCCTTTATTAAGAATATATAGGTGAACACATATATATATTTTTCTATCATCCTGAAAAATGAAAGTAGGCATTATGCCTTAATTTATATTTATTCGGTTGTTACCTTGCTTTTTCCCTTAACCAAAATGGCGCCTCCTGCGCCCTCATGTCCCACGGGCTCCTGAACCGCGCAGACATGCGCAGTAACTCCCACACACGTTGATGACGCCAGAGCTGACGTCACTGCGTTCCCCCACGTCCCGACGTGACCGGCCTCATTGAGCGTCCGCATCGCGGCGGCGAGAACGGACGCCGCCGCGATGGGGGCATATAAAGGCGGTTACACACCGCCTACAGCTCTGTTACCGGTGCGATCCTACAGAGGCAGCGTGATGCTCTCCTCAGTCTGTATGCCGGACCACTACCTGTGAAGTAAGTTTTCCCTGTGTGACACTGTCATTAGTTGACAATCAGTTTACACTCTGAATTCTCCATTGACCCTTCATTGTTTTTTCTCCTTTATACTTAGAAATTATTTCTGCTGGTGATCGCTCCTCCTTGCAGCTATCAGTGGAACTTTTTCACCAATTTTTACCAATTTTTTCACTCATTTATGACGCCATTCCCATCTATATGACATCATTTGCCGATATACTTTTATGTTTCAGGTAACATATCTCAAATCGGTTCTACCTTCAGGATATATATCCCTTTGAAATTACAAAAACTATACCTTGAAAGAACTTGATTGCGACCCCCTTCCCCCCCCCTCCCCCTCTCCCCCCCCCCTCTTTTCTATTTTTTGGCAATTTTTGAATGTATTTTCCTTTTTAAAGGGCCGCTTCGTAAACTTTATATTCCCCTGTGGTCACAGTATGGCATTGATGTCCCTCATATATGAGAACTTTCCGGTTCGAAACTAGCAGCAGTATTGTCGATCTATTGAAATCTGCATGCCAGATTAATGTGCTACAGCCTGGTAAGATGTACAAATTGTGATTGTTCTTTTATACTTGATCAAAGTGTTCAATATTGAAACCTATATGCGTGTATTTAAATTCCCTGTATCAATCTCTACCCTAACAATGCAATTTGTGCATATTCGAGAAAAAATTGATTAGATGCTCTCTACCTTATGTTTAAATGTATGTATTGATTTTTGTTCATTTCTTTATCATTTAGAGTCCGTCACAATCATTGCCTTTAAACTCCTGAAGAAGCTCACATTTAGAGCGAAACATGTCGAGAATGGCAGATTGTTTTGGCATCTTTCAGTAATTGCTTCTTGTTGCACGGTTTAATTGTGATACAATCGAAAAATCCTTTTGGGTGATACTGTTTATGTCATAGTGTTCTTATTAACATGTCTTACTCCTGAAGTATGACATGAATATTTTAATATGATTCAATATCAATAAATATTAATTTTATCCTATATGATTGTACAGAATTTGTTGAATATACTGTCTATTGAATAGCACCTTAAAAGTCCCTGGGGAAGATCCCCCCCTCCCCATTTTTCTCTAGGCCAAACAGCCTTTAGTTTCTGTTCACTAGTATAAATAGACCATTAACCAAGTTTGAAAAACTACTACTGGGAGAGCAGTCCCCAATTAAGAAATTATCAAAAATATACAATGATTTAATCCCGGACAGCCCCCTTAAAGAGATAGGGAGCGTAAAAAAATGGGAAGAAGTATTGGAGAGACCACTGCTGGAGACAGAATGGGAGAAAGTTTTTAAGACCATACATAGAACAACCATTGCAAATAAACACCAGGAAAGGAATTACAAAATAGTAATGAGATGGTATAGGAGCCCAGTTACTCTAAATTTGATTAATAAGGGAAATACAGATTTGTGCTGGAGATGTAAAGCAGATAAGGGTACAATGGAACATATATGGTATGGATGTCATCTGGTGAAAGGATTCTGGAATAAAATATTTGATATTTATTATAAAGTTTCAGGAGTAAGGGTGATCCCGAGTATAGAAACTTCACTACTATCCCTGATGCCAAAATCAATAAAGAAGCTTAAAAAAGATATCATTCACCATATGACATCAGCAGCCAGAATAATAATAGCAAGAAACTGGAAAAAATCAAAAAGTCCAGCAATAGTAGATTGGATATGTGAGATGAACGAGATACAATATATGGAGGAAAAAATAAGAGAGGAAGGTTATATTACAAACCAACTTCCTAAGACATGGCAAAATTGGGATGAGTTCAAGGCATCACATGAAATAACGGAATATAAGGAATTAAGGATAGAGGAACAAAAATTTTTTTTTTTTTTTTATATGAGTGTGATATGTATGGAAAAGATAGATAGAGCGGGGGAGGGGTAAGGGATGATAGATTTTTAGGGGTTTGGGATAAGAATATTTGGTGACGAAGGACATTAACGATGATAACTAGAAAGAAAAAGGAATGGAAAATGTGTGTGTTTTTTTTTTTTTTATTTTATGTAAAAGAAATGTGAAGAATTTGTTATGAAATGTCTTGTTTAACTGAAAGATACCTTTTTATGAAGCTGGGATGTTTATGATTGTTTATATGAAATGAAAATTTAATAAAGAAAGATTGAAAACAAAACATATCCAAAGTTCATTAACCGGAACAGATGGTCAGCCAAGTCCGGGATCAATGTAGTGGAACAGCAAGCAGGATCTGGAGCCAGAAGGGATGTCAGCAAAGTACGTCTTTAACAGGATCGCAGGAGATGGTCAACATCACAGAAACTAAGGCGAAGGCAGAGATCCTCTGGGCTGAACGGCTTAAGTAGGCAGGACTGAAGAGCAGGATATCATCAACAGCTGAGTAACTGTGGAGAGATAGTAGCTGGCAATTAGCCGACAGCTGAGCGGCCAGCTCAGAGAAGGAAGGGCTGATCCCAGCCCTGACAGTTTCCTTCTCTTCTATGTTATTTACCCTCCCTATGAAACGCACATCTACAGTAACACACTATTGTTGTTCAAGAGGAATTTCAGAGTTGTTTATTTCAGGGAGTCACCAAACATTCTAGGATTTCATATAGGCCTTGGAGGACCTTTGTGTTCTTTTTTACATAGAAGAGATTTTCACTGGAAAATAAGTTATTTAATAAAAGGGAAAAGGGGGAAGGAAAAGAGAATTGAAACACAATTTACTTATGAAGAAACATATTTATTAATTTATGCCCACTCCTCCAGACTGACATCCACCCATCAAGACATTTCGATATTTGCATAACTCCTCCAGTGTTGTCAGTTCA
Organism: Lithobates septentrionalis; assembly: GCA_037952835.1. Lineage (NCBI taxonomy): Eukaryota > Metazoa > Chordata > Amphibia > Anura > Ranidae > Lithobates > Lithobates septentrionalis. The sequence continues at coordinate 538,565 of JBBDGP010002168.1, forward strand.
AACAGGAACTTAGATGCTCACTGGATTTCTGGCAGGATCAGCAGGTATTTTTTTTCTGTACGGAGAAAATTCAAGAGCCCCACCCAGTGCACAGGAGGAGTAACTACTCATATATGTACAAGTTACATCCCCCATGTACCAGGCAGGGGTCTTGTTCAACTCCTGGGGGTAGTCCAGACTTGTCTAAAAAAAAAAAAAATAGAAATATTGTTGGAGCAAAATAAAGATGATAGGTGAACAGCAAACATGAATATGGAATTTATAATAATAAACTGGGGGGGTGTTTGGCCCATCCCTAAAGATGACTATAAAACATAATTCTAAACAATATTCTGGAGATCTGGCTTTAAAAAAATAAAAGATTATTCAGGAGATCACGAGAAATAAAGAAATAAGTTTGTGAGATCTCTGTGTGAATATCAGCAGCAAAACAACTTCATTCTTCTAGCATTATAAAGCACAAAAGAATGCGCTTCATTAACAATCACAGAATTTGCAGCGTGAGGAATGTGCTATCTCCATTATGAACGCTAGTTTTACCAGACCGATCCCTTCCGTCTCGGAACAGAATACAGACAAGAAAGTGTTTCCCATAGCAATTTGTTCCGTCGGAAAAATATAGAACATGTTCTCTATCGAAGTCCGTCTAAATTTTCGACGGAAAAAGTCCGGTGGGGCATACACACGATCGGAATATAGGATGAAAAGCTCCCATCGGACTCTTTGTCGGAAATTCCGCTTGTGTGTACGCGGCATTAGAGTCTGCAAAAGACTTGAGACTGGGGCGGTGGTTCACCTTCCAGCAGGACAACGATCCTAAACATACAGCCAGAGCTACAATGGAATGGTTTAGATCAAAGCATATTCATAGTCACAGTCCAGACCTAAATTCAATTGAGAATCTGTGGCAAGACTTGAAAATTGCTGTTCACAGACGCTGTCCATCCAATCTGACAGAGCTTGAGATATTTTGCAAAGAAGAATGGTAAAAAATTTCCCTCTCTAGATGTGCAAAGCTGGTAGAGACATCCCCAAAAAGACTTGCAGCTGTAATTGCAGTGAAAGGGGGTTCTACAAAGTATTGGCTCCGGGGGGCGCCATACAAATGCCCCCCACAATTTTCACAGATTTATTTGTAAAACTTTTTGAAAACCATTTATCATTTTCCTTCCACTTCACAGTTATGTGCCACTTTGTGTTGGTCTATCAGATAAAATCCCAATAAAATACATTTACATTTTTGGTTGTAACATTACAAATAGGGTAACATTTCAAGGGGTATGAATACTTTTCAAGGCACTGTACCTGGCTTGTATTGCACTGCATTGCCTTTGTAAACCTGGCTGAAAACACTGCATGAGATTTCAGTGCAGCAGAGGCAGTGTTGTCAGCTCAAACTGGAATTTAGGATCTCACTGGATTTATGGAAGGATTGGCAGACATTATTCTGTTATGATAAAAATCTAGAGCCCCACCCAGTGCACAGGAGGAGTGACTACTCATATGTACAAGTTACAGGCAAAGTGGTGGACTTGCCAATATATATCTTCCCACATACCAAGGTACAGCATATCCTTCTAAACCTGGCTGATAGCACTGCTTCAAAATTCAGCGCAGCAGAGGCAGTGTTGTCAGCTCAAACAGGAATTTAGCTGCTCGCTGAATTTCTGGCAGGATCAAAATTTATTTTTCTGCACGGAGAAAAATCAAGAGCCCCACCCAGTGCACAGAAGGAGTAACTACTCATATATATATATATATATATATATATACATACAAGTTACACCCAACCATGGACCAGGCAGGGGTCTTGTTCATCAACTGGGGATAGTCCAGATGTATCTAAAAAAATAAAAAATAAAAAGCAAAGAAATCTTGTTAGAGCAAAAATATAGAAATGATCTGTGAAATTCAAACATGAAAATAGAATTTATAGTGATAAACAGCCTGTTGTCAGCTCTGAAGGACAACCTCTCTATAGAATAAATGAATATCCTGCAGTAAATAAGGATATACTCATAAACAAAATGCTATTATTAAGAAGATTACAGGCACTGGCCGTATATAGGTGTTTTTGTAATATATAAAATAGCTCTAGAATAGACAATTTTAGTTAATAAGAAAATATACAAAGGGACAGAGAACGACATCAACCAATAAGTAACCGTCCTTGGCTTGTCTGTTCTAGATATTTAAAATTTGAACTCCGGTTCCTATGAGTAATACACTACAATACCTACATAAAAACACTAGACTTACCGCACTAAACTCAAATAAATATGGCATTGCCAAGAACAATTATGTATCTGTCAACCATTTCAAATATTTCATAGAAAAATGCTAAGACCATAAGCTGTTACCATTGTTAGCTAGAAAGACTTTTGTATCGATCTCTTTGATTCTAGTTTCACTTTAATACAACTGCAAAGCTTAACAGAAAGAGGGGCACATAACACAGAGTATGCAGGTATAAAACACCCCCAGCCATGCCTTCAATAGTTTAGAGGTTGGATTATTTGTTAGATTTGTAAGATTTGAAGAAGCGGGAGAACTGAGAACAGAGGGCTTTAGTTACAAAAAAAGGGGGCGATCCCTCTAAATGAAAGAATATTAGGAGCTATGCATTGAAAAAGGAAGCCATGACATAATATCAAAATTAAAATCAGTGGTGTATATTGTGCTGCAAAAAGTAATGACTACATACTACACAGAACTTCTAGCGTGTCATGGCCATACAAATTTCAATTGTGGAGTTGACTATCACAAAATACATATAGAGTCTTATGACCCCTTTATTCCCTCAAGAAATTCACATACCTGCGAAAACTGACCATATGTGATGTTCCTTCAGAAGTGCCATCAATTCACCTTCATTCGATATCTACCTCTGCACCAACGTGCATGGAGAACTCCTCATCATATATGATCAGCGCTTCTTCTATGTTATCCTTCTGCGGCTCTGAAGTCACCTCCGACTGAGATCCAGAAGTATCTATAATCAGAGGAGAAGACGTGGAGATCAGAGATGATGTGATGGAAACGTCGCTCTTGGAACTGTTCAGATATGAAGCTTCACACAAGGATTTGTCAGAATGTTTGAAAGAACTGCTTTCAATGGGATCATCCTTTTTTGGGGTTTCTGCTTTCCAGATTTCACCCATGTATTTTAGGACTTCTGCACTTTGACTTCTTTTAGTAGAGTCAATGGCCAACAGATCAAAAAACATCCTTAGTACCCCAGTGGAAACTTCTCTCCATGCTTCAGGAGGATTATCCACCTCAAAATTCTTCTGCCAGACAACAAAACTTTTAAATTCTTCATCAGGGAGGGTGTCCTGCCATGGAAACTTCCCCGTGAGCAGAACGTAGATGGTGACACCAAACGCCCACACATCAAGGCTGCCATCTACAGCCAGTCCATCTGGAGGGGCAATTTCGTACATCTCTGGAGCTCTGTAGGGTTTGCTGCCACACTTGGATCTAATCACTGTCCCTGTGACCTTAGCCAGGCCAAAGTCTGTGAGCTTAATGGAATGGCACTCCTGATCAAACACTAAAACATTGTCTGGCTTCACATCGAGGTGTACTAGTCCTTTCTCCACTATGAATTCCAGAGCATTGGAGATCTGAACAGCGCATCTCTTTACCACATCTTCTGGAATTCCCACCTAAAAAGAGAAAATAAAATAAAATAACTAAGACATCTGTTAACAAAAAAATACTTTAGATGTTAAATACAATAGAGAGAATATAAGAAGAAATTCAGAATATGTTTCCAGAAACAGTTAAGAAAAAGTATGGTTATACATTTAACTTAAGACCTTAAGTTTTAGACTAGAGATGGATTATATTGCCATATGTACAGTATGTATATACCTGCCCCATATCCACTTTCATCAACTGTCCCGGGGACCACCATCATTCAAAGTGATGAAGTTGTCAGAACAAAAAGGTAAGTGTAAATCCTCCAACATGGACACCTGTACTAATGTCAACCAAGAGAGCTTCCTCTCACTTCCTGTTGCAATCTCTGGCATAGAAATTGAAGGAAAATTTCCCCAAAAGGACTGGAATGAGGTTTAACTGTTAACTCCTCATACTTTATACAAAACTTTGAAAAACATATTTGGCCATAGAGTTACTTATATCTTAACATACTTACATTTGGTACAATCAGAGAGAGCAGATCACCAAGAGGTGCCAGTTCCTGGGCAAAGACGAAGCAGTTGAAGGTGGTGAAGATGATCTCACAGCATCCGATGATGCTGGGATGAGAAGAAAGTAGGAATGAAATGGTGAACTCCCGTAGGAAAGACTCCCGGCTGGTTCTACTTTTCGCCATAACTTTCAAAGCCATTCTTCGACCTGTGAAAAAAAAAAAAATCAAGTTAGATTAAGAACAAGGAGTTTTTAGCTGGCAATTTTTTATGTTCATTTGAAAATTTCAAACATTGTAAGAAGATTAGCTGCTTCCGAGTTGAGAATGTATTATGCTGCATTTAAAGCTAAACTTCAGCTTTACCAGCAATCAGCAGACAGTTGTACAGGAACCTCTGCTGTACTGAAATTTCTTACTACATTTTCACGCACACTGCAATTCTCACAATGTGTATTAGAAGCTTCAGCAAGCTAGACAGAGCCAACCTCATTTCCAGGCTGGAAGACGTTTAGCATCATATCCTCCCCAGCCTGACTACACTAACTCATTCCTTTCATTCATTGGATTTCTGTTTGCTTTAGGCACAGTTCACACTGATGCGACAATCACTGCGACTTTGGAGAACTTGTCGCATCGGACCCCATTATGTGCAATGGAACTGTTCTAATTGATGCAACTTGAGTTTCTCCGTCTTAGAAAAAGGTCCCTGCACTAGTTTTGGTCCGACTTTGGTATGACTTACATTGACTTCTGTTAAAGAAGTTGCATGCAAGTCATACTAAAGTCGCGCTGGGGTACGACTTGGAAGTTGTGGGCAGTGTGAACCCGGGCTAAATCATTTGTATGCAGACTGTCCAAGATCACATGTGGTGCTGATTCTAATACAGCCTGTCTAGGTATTGAGGTTCCTCCAGACAGATATGTACCCATCAAGACATTTTGACATTTGCATAACTGATCCCAGGAGTCAGCCCAATGCTTAGTTTCCTAAATAATTTTACCAACATGAATTGATATTTTAAACTTTCTTAAATATTTTTATAAAGGTGTTGAAATTGTGATTCTATTAATTCACTGACCTGTTTTCCTGTGGTTTGCCAGGAATACTTTTCCAAAGCCTCCTTCCCCAAGTTCCTTCACAATGATGAAGTGCTCCCGTATGTCCACCTGATGTAGTCTTTGTGAATGGAAGGAGACCATTCTGTCCAAAACACGCATCACATCATGGGCATTGGAGGCCATTGTGTCCTGGAGAGCAAAAAAAGAGAACTTGTTACATAATTCAAAAAATGTGTTTTCTGTTTAATTATATTTGACAAATGTCTATAGTTTTTCTTAATGTCACCTGTAGTTATATGACTACAAGTAGGAAATGCTCAATAGACCTTCACATCTATATAAATAAAAAAAGGGGAAAAAGTTTGGACACTAAAGTGAGAGCTCAAACACAATTAAAATGTTTTGAGTACAGTATATATTTTTTTTAATATAGATCAAGGATCTAAATATCAAGCAAGGTTACATCTTTATCAAGTTCAGAAACGAATCTAAAAGCCAAGACATATAGCAATATATAAATAAGTGGCAGGATATACAGTATCAAATAGTTACTATGAGGGCCCCAACACACAACTGAACCGGTAACTGATGGTAAAAGTACTAATTTCATTCCCAATTATCCCCGGGCAAAGGAATGCAATATACATTGTCCGGCATTGATGGAAATGTGTATCTGCTGCCAGAAACATCCTGGTGACCTTCATATTTCTGGCAGACGCTGCCATGAAAAGGCAAAACATACCATACAGGATAACCTACAAGAGATACACGGCATAGCTGGTTGACATCAAGAAAGCAGAGTTTCCAGTTTCCTTATATAAAGTCAGGAGGAGGAACACAGGAGCTCAGCCAGATAAGAAGTGTAATTTTAATTAAAACTATAATGTAAAATATGGAAAATGGTTGCCTCACATTTGTAGACAGCAGAGTGCATGCCAAAGGCCATCAGAAGATATTGGTGATTCTAAGCTAAAACATTCTCCCCAAAACTGTGAAGTCCCAGAATGACTCACAATAACCATGAGTGATGTCATAACATCCAAACAAATATCCCATCCCTTTTCAGGCAATAAACTAGAACTGAAAGTAGTGCTCCAACACCAGGGAGGGCAAAGGTGGGTGCTTATGAGATACATTGGGTGTCACATCCTACAGAATCTGAAATAAACAAAAATATGTGTACACTTTGATGGAACCAATTGATAATTATTGAACATAAATACATTTATTTGATGCTTGGTTACATGAAAAAATGTATATCTTAGGGGGCGCAGGGGAATAACTGAGTGCTCAACTTGCAAGCCATCATGATTGCCCTGTTCCAGGAACTGCAACCTGGCATCCCTGTGGTTAGGTTGGAGATAGATAGAGTACACAGGGCCCTGTTTCCACGCAAAACCAATGGTCCACCCCGGGACATTATAGCCAAGTTCCACTATTATCACACTAAGGAACAGCTACTTGCAGCAGCCAGAGGCAAAGACACCCTATCCTTCCAGGGCCACACTTACCAGCTCTTTGCAGACATATCCTCACTCACAGTGACTAAGATGGGCTTTCAAACCCCACCTGCAGGTGCTTCATCGTAATCAAATCGCATACCACTGGGGATTTCCATGGTCGGTACGTTTCACACATTTGGAAACCAAGTATGTATGCCGCACGGCCGAGGAGTTGCAGTCAGCCCTGATGGATCTGGGCCTTATGGAGAATACCCCTCACAGAGACTCATTGCGCCAGCGATCAGCCTCCTGCTCCCCGCAAAAGTAGGCGGCAAAGGCCACCCAGATCACACATGCCAGAATCTCTATAAACAAGGCTGATTTGATAACCCTGCACCGACCAACATGGACTCGATAGACTGATCTAACCGATTGATCACGGTTTATTAAGCGGTCTATAATGGTGTTCAAACAGGCTTTATGTCAACAAATCAAGCTGGTGACAAACAGGCTTTATGCCAACACGTCAAGCTGGCGACAATGTCCTGCTCTCCCATGCAGCTAAAACTAGACGTATCCCAGCATGCCTATCCCTTGACATCAGGAAAGCGTTCGACTCAATACTCTCTTCAGCAATGGGGGTTTTGGGAACCACTTCCTGACCTGGGTCTCATCCCTATATAACAACCCACGGGCCTACATCAAATATGCAGGCTACAAATCAGCAATGATCAATATTGGGAGAGGCACTAGGCAGGGGTGCCCCCTTTCCCCGCTGCTCTTCACCTTACTCAAAGAGACTTTGGCACAACTGATTAGATCAAACCGGAGGCATATTCAACATTTCTTATCGACTATCGGAGTCCCTCTGTTCTAGTCATTTTGAGATCTAACTGTATCAATCCATTATTGATTGTTTTGTTCAAGTTTAACCAATTGTACATGTTCTTTTATTAATGTTCATAATGTACGTATCCCATTTGAATGTTTGTATACATACGGTCATATTCCTGATAATTTCAATAAAAACATTGAACGAGAAACGTAGATCTTAAAGATTAAAAAAAACAGGCAATTCATATACAAGACCACCAAATTTAAAGCCCTGCTAAATAAAATACGTCTGTACGCAAAAAACCCTTTTCAGGAACCTTAAAAAACATTTTCAAGGCATTTTCCTGCTCAATGTCATCTTTGTGTTCTCAGCAAAACCTCATAGTATCAGACTGACAGACTTCATGAAATGAATTAAAGGGAATGCCCAGTGAGATCATTATGTAGTTTTGGTGAGAGGGAATCTTTCATAGCAAAGAATTCAACACTATTCAGTCAATTGTGTTTTTGTACAGATTGAAATATACTTGTAATAGGAGATTTATATATACAGTTATACTATACATTACTTTGCTACCCAAACATGTATTTCCCTTTGTATTACATCGCACACATTACTGCCCCAACTTTTATTACATATCCTGTATTATAAACAACTTTTTCATCAGACTGATCATGGCAAGCCTCCAATGGCTATCCAATCTTCTGTATACACTGTCTTACATATTATCCTGAACTGAACCTCCATTGCCCCTTTTATCAGTTGTCCATATATAGGTTTTTACATATTTATTAGATAAACCTCCACAGTGTTATCAGAATGTTCATTAAGTAATAAATATCCATTGATTGTTAGATGGAAGTGACCTTACCTTAAATGTGGTGAAAGATTCAGCTGTGAAAATATCAAATCAGTTTCTGTATTCAGTTCCACTGCAGATCAGCTCCGGACAACGTCACCAAAATTTCAGCTGTGCTGTAACAGATGAGTCTCCAGATACCAGACTCTCTGGAAGTAAAGTCACTGATCAGTGGGAGAGGCCCCTTTTTACAAGGGAGATGGGCGGGGAAGACAAAGAATGAAGGCTTTCCATTGGCTGACTTCAAATGGAAATGTTGTGTGAACAGCCTCGGATTGTTTTTGCCGATTTGCATATAAACAGGTTTTCTAGAAAATAGGTGATTGGATTAAATATACTAAAACCCAAATACTTTGAAACTTTACGTTTTAAAAATGAATCTTTCCACCATATTAACCATAAAATGGGAAATATGATTCTAGCCCGAATAAAAAAAATACAAGATTGGAGTACTAACCAGACAATTAATGTTTTATTTATTTTTTCAGTTGGCAGTTGGTTCTTGATGGTTCTATTACATTTTTCTCTTATTATTAGGTCTTATTCCCCGTAACATTGTATGGCAATGGGTTTAGTTTAAAAAAAAGACTTAATTGAAAATATAACAAATTAAATGATTATAAAATGTAATCCACGGAAACATAATTTGAATTAGAATTAAAAGAACGTCAGGATAGAAATATTGGAGCTGCCATGTCTGGGCTTTTTTTTTTAAGATATCTCCAAACATCCTGATCATTTCTTCAATACTTGTTTTTTCAACGGAAACCTTAATCTTAGTATTATAAATGGGAAGCCAATGATAAATTTCTCAATTGGCCAAAACTAGCCCTTCCTTTACTGACAGAAAATTTTAGCTCCCAAGAGACGACAATTTGTCTAGATCAACCTCTCAACCAGATCTCCATGGAACCCTAAAGTTCCCCACTTAATAATTGGGAAACAAATGTTCTAAGAAAGTTCATTTGTTTTTCTAATGATTTTTTTTTTTTTTTCAAAATTATACACTTCTATGGCCAGATTTAGACTATGAAGTCTCTCTGAGATCTGATATCTCTAGTGATATAATTTAGTGAAGTTTATCAATTTTTTGGGTAACATAATTAATGGTCACTTTGTCAGGACACTAGGCTGAGAGTTTTTCGCACAGCAGATAAAATATGTACATTGTGTTTAGTTAGTGGGTGTTAGAATCACTCAAAGGGGGGTAAACCATCACCACTTTTTAATATTTAGATATCCTGTATAATAGAAGAGTATATTGGATAATAGTGTCATTTAAAATGGGGAGGTTATACTGAGTGGGAAAATTATAGAATAATTTGTTTTGTTTCTTTTTTTGCTCAAATTACTTCAGTATCTTGGTTTTGAGTTTTTTGTTGATGGCAAAAAAAGGCACAGAAAGATTTTTTTTATATATAAAGAGGCAGAAAAAGCTTGTACTTGAGGCTTTAAAAAAAAAAAAAAAAAACAGTACCATTTTTCATTAATATTTAGATTTTATCTCACCTAAATCCATTGTATTTTGCAGGCAATTGAAACTAGGAGCTACAGGATTCGTTTTTGAGGGAATTTAAATATTTTAAGCATTGTTATTTCTTGAAAAGTGGACATTTATAGAAGTGACTTCCAACTGTCACAAGTAGATAAGAGTTTTGGTCTTTCTTTGCATTGTTACAAATGTTCTAGGGTATCGGCTTTGTATGTGTGGCCAGTGAATCAGTTAAATATTTATTGAATTTTTTTTAAAAATATGTTATATCTAGCATACTTTATTTCTTATTAGTTGAGATTGACTTTTGAGGTGCATTACCCCTTCTAACCTTGTGTGTTGTATTGGGTGTGGTAGTCAATAGGAACAGTTAACATTGTCAGTGCTATGCTAATGTCTTTCCTGGGGGTTCCACCTGTACTATTGTTTTTGTACACACTGTATCCCATCACTATTATTCCCTGTGCCCCCTTGTCTATTGTTTTTTGGGTGTAGGCTCAAACTATTCATGGAAGATAACATTGTTATTATAAAATGTTGTGTCTCAGTCCTGTGCATTGGTGATGAAATTGATATCCTAAAGAGGAGGTAGAATACCCAGCTGAGGTGTGGCTGCCGATACTGTTTCCATCATAATTACCATGTCTATGGAAGCCAACCTCCATTGTTGCTACTAGTGGTGCCCAACTGTGGCACTTAAGGAATGCAAAATTTACATGATTATCTCAGTACAGGGAGGGGCAAAACTACTTGGCACCTTTTAGCATCAAGTGCAAAACCTTCCCAATAAATAATAGTCTTGTGCGGGGGGGGGGGGGGATTTAATTAATTGTAAAATATTCACTTTTGGGATGTAGGGTCTCTCAATGCACAATGAAATTCAGCCTTTATTAAATCACTACTAATGCAGCCCCCATTGACAAAGTCTGTAAGTATTATATTTAAAATGGTGTTAAACCCAAAAATTTAAATAAAATCAAAATCAGCAGAAAATGGTGCACCAGTTGTATGAAATCAAAGTGTTTCCATCCATATTATTAGAAATAGTAATTCATTTTATTATTTCTATCTAATAACACAACTTGATTCAACTCATGAATGTTTTATAAAACACATCATCGATGTACCGACACAGGGAATTAGGAAGAGGATGTTGGCCACCAATGATATCCTTTATAGAATGGCGGTGTGGGAGAAGACCCATGGGCAGGACGGACCAGTGGCAGAGTGTAAGACCATTAAAGAAGAAGCTTGTTACTACAAGAAAGTCCAACTTTAATCACAAAGTGGTGTATTTATAAAGGATCTGTTTCTGTATTTTACTGCATTTATTTTCAAAGAGAATTCATTCTATGTGTAATGCGGCAAGTGGGCAAATCTTGAAAATTAAATTTGATAGGTGAATCTTGTATGTTCCAGGAATCTCTCTATTATATTCTATGCCACTTTTGAAAAGTGACTCTTGATTGAAAATGATGGGCGATTCCGTTTTGTTGGATAACTAAGGTGAATCTTCCTTAAATTTCAATGTGAAGGGCACATTTGTTACTGAAATCCTTACACTGTATATTGTATGTTGAAGATTCATTTTTACCTTTTTTGAAAACAGTATTTGCTCATGTGGTACATTTTCCAAGAGAATCCTCTGAAAACAAATGCCATATAATACAGACGAACGAATGTCCAGCAAAACTTGCCAACAAATAGACACTTAAATTTGATAAAATATGAACGTTTCCCTTTATGTTGGTTAGTAAAATAAATAAATAAGTTAACAAGAAGTTCAAGTGAAGAAACAATATCTGAAACATAATTTGATTTATTTTATTAATAATGAAATAGAGGTCTACGTTGTAGCATTGCTCTGTAGGCATGCACACACAGTTTGCTTACATTGTTGACATTTTTTTCATTTACACATTTGTAGCAATGATGATGAAGAATCCAATTATAAATTTAAAACTTGGACACTTTTAATCTACTTAGAGAAAAGAAAAAAACTTTTTACAGGGTGAAACTGACCATCCCCTCAGAGACTGACCTGTACATTCATATGGTAATAAGGAGGCCAGTGGTGTAATCATAGCCAAAAGCAGTCTGTGGGTTTGATTTACTAAAGGCAAATCCACTTTGCACTACAAGTGCACTTGTAAGTGCAGTTACTGTAATTCTGAGGGGAAGCTCTGAAATGAGGGGAAGCTCTGCTGATTTTATCATCCAATCATGTGCAAGCAAAAATGCTGTTTTTTATTTCCCTTGCATGTCCCCCTCAGATCTACAACAACTGCACTTCCAATTGTACTTGGAGTGCAAAGTGGATTTACCTTTAGTAAATAAACCCCCTATGTGCCTGCTATGGGGCCCTGGGATAGGAGGGGGGCCCTATAGGAAGGTTCTGAAGGAAACTAAACTGTGAATTTTCCAGTATAGAAGGTCTGAAGTTAGACCTCAGGATCATCACTGGTCAACGATCCCCCTCTCTGCAGTATGAGATCAGCAAATGACTCTGTCTTATCAGTGTAGATTTATTTTTCTCAGAATTCTGCTACAGACTGACATTGACCGTGTATACCTAATGGAGTCACCAATCCCAGAGACTATCTTCTGCTAAAGCCGTGTAGGACATCTGATATAATGATGGTTATTACTACTACTACAGTTATAACTTGTATCCATAGCACTCCTCCCTTGTAGCGTACTGACTAGGGATGAGCCGAACACCCCCCCGGTTCTGTTCGCACCTGGACCTCTTTCGGTCAAGAACCTGCGAATGGACCAAAAGTTTGCACAAACTTTAGAACCCCATTAAAGTCTATGGGACTCGAACGTTTGAAATCAAAAGTGATAATTTTAAAGGCTAATATGCAAGTTATTGTAAGACAAAGACAATTCCATAGCTCAACTCACCAACCAGTCTGCTGACCAACCAAATTAGCCTGTCTAACCGTCTGTTAAAAGCAGGGGTTTAGTTAGCACACATTTGCAAACGCATGTGAAAGCTGCAAGGCCTCGTCAAGGCACCCTGTATACTTGCAGTCCTAACACTACTAAATTTATAAGTGTCTCCACAGTGGAAGCACATGCATTGAATGGATAGGTGTAGGCAGGTGAGCCTGGAGGCGGCCCAAGCCCCCTTAAAGGGACAGGAGCACACTGGACACCCAGCAAGAGCACAATGGCAGCAAAAGTGTCCAGTGTGTCCCCGACCCAAATTTACGTACAGTAACAAAACACTGGCCACCGCCCACACCCATAACTGGCCTTCACAGTAAGGAGCACATGGAGGGCATATACATGTAAGACAAAGACAATTCCATAGCTCAACTCACCAACCAGTCTGCTGACCAACCAAATTAGCCTGTCTAACCGTCTGTTAAAAGCAGGGGTTTAGTTAGCACACATTTGCAAACGCATGTGAAAGCTGCAAGGCCTCGTCAAGGCACCCTGTATACTTGCAGTCCTAACACTACTAAATTTATAAGTGTCTCCACAGTGGAAGCACATGCATTGAATGGATAGGTGTAGGCAGGTGAGCCTGGAGGCGGCCCAAGCCCCCTTAAAGGGACAGGAGCACACTGGACACCCAGCAAGAGCACAATGGCAGCAAAAGTGTCCAGTGTGTCCCCGACCCAAATTTACGTACAGTAACAAAACACTGGCCACCGCCCACACCCATAACTGGCCTTCACAGTAAGGAGCACATGGAGGGCATATACATGTAAGACAAAGACAATTCCATAGCTCAACTCACCAACCAGTCTGCTGACCAACCAAATTAGCCTGTCTAACCGTCTGTTAAAAGCAGGGGTTTAGTTAGCACACATTTGCAAACGCATGTGAAAGCTGCAAGGCCTCGTCAAGGCACCCTGTATACTTGCAGTCCTAACACTACTAAATTTATAAGTGTCTCCACAGTGGAAGCACATGCATTGAATGGATAGGTGTAGGCAGGTGAGCCTGGAGGCGGCCCAAGCCCCCTTAAAGGGACAGGAGCACACTGGACACCCAGCAAGAGCACAATGGCAGCAAAAGTGTCCAGTGTGTCCCCGACCCAAATTTACGTACAGTAACAAAACACTGGCCACCGCCCACACCCATAACTGGCCTTCACAGTAAGGAGCACATGGAGGGCATATACATGTAAGACAAAGACAATTCCATAGCTCAACTCACCAACCAGTCTGCTGACCAACCAAATTAGCCTGTCTAACCGTCTGTTAAAAGCAGGGGTTTAGTTAGCACACATTTGCAAACGCATGTGAAAGCTGCAAGGCCTCGTCAAGGCACCCTGTATACTTGCAGTCCTAACACTACTAAATTTATAAGTGTCTCCACAGTGGAAGCACATGCATTGAATGGATAGGTGTAGGCAGGTGAGCCTGGAGGCGGCCCAAGCCCCCTTAAAGGGACAGGAGCACACTGGACACCCAGCAAGAGCACAATGGCAGCAAAAGTGTCCAGTGTGTCCCCGACCCAAATTTACGTACAGTAACAAAACACTGGCCACCGCCCACACCCATAACTGGCCTTCACAGTAAGGAGCACATGGAGGGCATATACATGTAAGACAAAGACAATTCCATAGCTCAACTCACCAACCAGTCTGCTGACCAACCAAATTAGCCTGTCTAACCGTCTGTTAAAAGCAGGGGTTTAGTTAGCACACATTTGCAAACGCATGTGAAAGCTGCAAGGCCTCGTCAAGGCACCCTGTATACTTGCAGTCCTAACACTACTAAATTTATAAGTGTCTCCACAGTGGAAGCACATGCATTGAATGGATAGGTGTAGGCAGGTGAGCCTGGAGGCGGCCCAAGCCCCCTTAAAGGGACAGGAGCACACTGGACACCCAGCAAGAGCACAATGGCAGCAAAAGTGTCCAGTGTGTCCCCGACCCAAATTTACGTACAGTAACAAAACACTGGCCACCGCCCACACCCATAACTGGCCTTCACAGTAAGGAGCACATGGAGGGCATATACATGTAAGACAAAGACAATTCCATAGCTCAACTCACCAACCAGTCTGCTGACCAACCAAATTAGCCTGTCTAACCGTCTGTTAAAAGCAGGGGTTTAGTTAGCACACATTTGCAAACGCATGTGAAAGCTGCAAGGCCTCGTCAAGGCACCCTGTATACTTGCAGTCCTAACACTACTAAATTTATAAGTGTCTCCACAGTGGAAGCACATGCATTGAATGGATAGGTGTAGGCAGGTGAGCCTGGAGGCGGCCCAAGCCCCCTTAAAGGGACAGGAGCACACTGGACACCCAGCAAGAGCACAATGGCAGCAAAAGTGTCCAGTGTGTCCCCGACCCAAATTTACGTACAGTAACAAAACACTGGCCACCGCCCACACCCATAACTGGCCTTCACAGTAAGGAGCACATGGAGGGCATGTCCTAAAAATGGTTTGGGGACCCGGGTCCTGCCCCAGGGGACATGTATCAATGCAAACAAAAGTTTTAAAAACGTCCGTTTTTTCGGGAGCAGTGATTTTAATGATGTTTAAAGTGAAGTGAAATATTCCTTTAAATATCATACCTGGGGGGTGTCTATAGTATGCCTGTAAAGTGGCGCGTGTTTCCCGTGTTTAGAACAGTCCCTGCACAAAATGTCATTTTTAAAAAGGAATAAAAGTCATTTAAAACTGCTTGCGGCTTTAATGTCATGTCTGGTCCCTGCAATATGGATGAAAATTTTGGAGAAACCCCCCCCCCCAGCCCATTACCAGCCCCTTTGGGTCTTGTATGGATATTAAGGGGAACCCCGTACCCAAATAAAAAAAAGGAAAGGTGTGGGGCCACCAGGCCCTGTATACTCTGAACAGCAGTATACAGGCGGTGCAAACAAGACAGGGACTGTAGATTTGTTAAGTAAAATCTGCTTAAAAATGTACCAGTTCAAAATTACAAAGTGTAGCTCCAGCCAAAAAATCTATTTTTAAGCTTTTTGGAAAACATAGGGAAGGGTTATCACCCCTGTGACATTTGTTTTGCTGTCTGTGCTCCTCTTCAGAAGATTTCACCTCACTTTCTGTCCCAATGACCAATTTGTTTTGGAAAATTTGGGGTTTTTAGTGAAACAAGGATTGGTGATAAAGCATCAGTGAAGAGGAGACGTTTCCTTTGTTTGTTATTGTCACGGACCTGGCCGGAGCAGAGGCTGTTGGAGAGGACTGTGTGCGGGCCTGTTGCCCACCGATTATGGGCCCTAGCATTTGAGGTGAATGAGAAATCCAGTCTGAACTGTATTAATCGGACTCAGTCATGTATATATTGTATGGGGACTCCTTGCTGTGGATCTGTGTCCCTGAAGAGGGAGGGGGGGTTCCTCCAGCAGCCCCCTGCTGATAAGACTGATTCATTCTGTTGGGACACATCATGTGAGGAGATGCTGGTGTCAACTTGTGCTTATGTTAATTGAATGAGCTAATGACATTGTCCTCCATACAATGTAGGAGACGGGACGACTCCTATTGGAGCTCATGTTAATTAGGTTAGCTTTGAGTCATCCTGGTGTATAAATGTGTGTGAGATCTCAAATAAAAAAGAGTAGTTCTGATGTACTCCAAGACTGGTGTTGTCTAGTTCTTGGGGTTCCTATAGCCAGATCCATTGGACTCGTGTTCCAGAACTTAGGAAGCGGTATATGACGGAAGCACTCAAGCGGAGTGTGGGACGTTCCGTGACAGTTATCAACTACTTAAATGTGAGTCTAACAACTTTTAAACTTTTCAATAAACAAGATGTTTGGGATATCTTCTCTATGAAGTATTTTCTTCTCTCTACTTGGTCACTACATGTGGTGGAGGATCTGTTATATTCAGTCCCATACTGGTGTGGATCTGATATTGAGAGGCCTCTAGGCTTGCTGGTATCTACCTGAAGGAGCTGCAGTCTTTTATCCCCCATGCTGCTGTGGAGTGGTTGTTGGAAAAATGTCTATGCTTGTTTAAATCTACCTAAGGGTAAAAGGCAGTGTATTTGGGTGATGGTGGCGGTGTCCTTGCAAGTAGATTTGACAAGATTTTTTACTGTTATTATTGACTTTTAAAGTGAAGTTGTTGTTTAATTCATTCAAAGCACTGAAAGCTCATTATTCAGTTTCTATTTTAGCGCTACACCATCTATCATATTGGTTACTATGCAAACCTCGCATATTGTGTTAGCTGCTTTTATATTTCTTAAATTCATCTATTCATTTTTTTCAGATTTTATATAATGTGTCTTTTCTAATTATGAATTGTACCCTTACGAGTAGCTCCTCTGGAAAGAAAAACAAACAATTTGTTTACTCTGTGGGCCTGTCCTCATTGATCTCTAGCGCTGGACTCCTCCAAAATGGCACCAAGAGAAAAACAGGATGTGACAAAGCCGGAAACTGGAAGTAGCGGCTGGAATGCAAGTCGGGCCGCACTTTCGGTATATGTACATCAGCGTGCGTTCCAGGCTTCCATTAGATGCAAGGAGTGCTGTCTACAGGTTGGTCTTTGACACAATGGGCTAACAAGTCAGGATACAGACTCTGTGCCCCCCAATGGGTACACTATACAGTGCTGGGAGCAAACGTATAAGCAGCTGGGGCTTACCTATACTTCTAATATGTGTGCATACAGAAATTGTTCCACTGGGAACATGTTTCTATAAGGAAGTATTCTTGCTCTCCTCCCCCTCTTTCTTAGTATAGGGAGGTAATTTTGGCCCATATTGTGGGAGGGTCAGAAATTAGGCTAAAAGTGTGTGTGTTTGTGTATAGGTGTCAGGAAAGGTTCCACCTCTGATAATACCGCTGATGATACTGTCTGACATTTGGCGTGCAGTACTGTGGTCCACCAGCAGGTGTCTTCTGGGCAGTCCTGATCCTGTTCTTGTTTGTTACCTGTACCCTGAGCCTTGTACCGTCCCTCCTGTTCCTCTCCTTGTCCTGTTTTTCTTCCTTTCCCAAGCTGCTGACCCACCGTTGTCGACCCTTGCCTGGCCCTGTTTATGATTCTGGTATTCTCCATTACTTGTTTATATTTGTCTGTTATTATTTATGGGTTTCTGTTGGTGGTTGTTTGGTTGCACATTGTAGTATATTGGAGGTGGTTGTATATATTCACTTATCTTAAAAAATGATATATTTTCATCTTACCCGTGTTTGTTCCTCTGTTGCTGTCCACACAGCTCTGGTCACACTTGATACCTGACAGAATACCAAGGCCATTCCTGACCAGAAGTGGCTACACAGAGGAACCATCTTGCTTCTGTTTACTTCAGGTGAAATGAATTTGGATGTTATCAGTTACTATGCTCTGCTGGCGTCTGAGAGTGGTGAATATCTCCGCCAGACCCTTAAGGAGTGGACTAGTGACCAGTTGTTTGAAATCATGCGTTTAGCTCCCTCTCTGGTGGATCAGGGTTGTTTGCTGTTTGGGGATGTGCAGCCTTTAATCCACATATGTACAGAGCTGGCCCTGCCCAGTATTCCCAAAGGCCGTGATGACTTTTCTCCACCTTTTAATATTAATCAAGTTGTATCCCTGGTATGGCTTTTCGAGGATGAACCCACATACTTTTGTGAACACTATTCAGCCTGCTCACAACAGATGATAACAGAGTGCGTTGAGTCTGTTCAGTCTCTGGTCAGACATGCAGAATGTAAACTACAGTTTGTGCAACCAATACTCTTAGCATGGTCTGATATGCTGCAATCAGCCCCAGCCAACCCACAACTAACCACCTCTGCCATCAGACACCTGCCAGCCCAAATCTCTTTTTCTCCTTCGCCCATGGCAACTTCAGTCGCAGCTCAGTACACCCTGCTTTCCACCAAATATCAATACCCAGTTTCTACTCCCTGCATCTATCCTGCCTTTAACCCACCTGCCTCTTCTCGGCTGCCTGCAATCCCTCAAGAAATTCCCCCAGCTACTGTTACCTCTTTCTTGCCTTATTCCAACCCTCCTCTCCAGTCTGCTTCATTCCCTACCTACAGTCCTGCAGTTACCTATAGGACTCCAGTAGCTAAACCTAAAAAGAAATGGAAGTTCTTTCCTATCCATTTGATCCTGCCAGTAACCCAACCTGCCTCCGCACCAGCTAATTCACTCCAGCCTGACGTCCCAGTGCCTGCTACCCAGCCCAACTACCCAGTCTGACGCCTCAGTGCCTACCACCCAGTCGGATTTTTCAGTACCTACTGACCCGTCTGATGACCTTGTGTTCATGTTCCAGTCTGGAGGTGCCTGCCTTCCAGTCTGATGCCCCTAATGCCTGCCTTCCAGTCTGATGTGTCTGACTTCCAGTCTGATGTCTCGGTGCCTGCCTTCCAGTCTGATGTCTCGGTGCCTGCCTTCCAGTCTGATGTCTCGGTGCCTGCCTTCCAGCCTGATGAGCCTCTGTCTGCTGCCCAGCCTGATGAGCCTCTGTCTGCTGCCCAGCCTGATGAGCCTCTGTCTGCTGCCCAGCCTGATGAGCCTCTGTCTGCCTTGATGTGCCCGCTGCCTGGCTTGATGTACCTCCATCCGTTGTCTGGCTTGATATCATGGACTTTCCTCAGCAGTGGCTAATTGGAGCATCTGGAGGCTGCTCCTTTGGAGGGGGGTACTGTCAGGAAAGGTTCCACCTGCTGATGATACTGTGACATTTGGCGTGCAGTACTGTGGTCCACCAGCAAGTGTCTCCTGGCAGTCTGGAACTGCCATGGGAGCCTTCCCCTGTTGGTGGTATTATGTGATCCTTGGGCCGCAGTACTGGAGTCCACCTGTGAGTGGTTCCTGGCAGTGTGGGGCCCGACATTATCTCTTGCAATTAGGCATCACCTGAGTAATTGCAGGAGGTGTGTATAATTACCCGGCAAACACACTGATGCCTTGCCTTGGTATCTTCCTTGCGCCCTGACCCTGTGAATCTCTGCATCTGTACCCGAACTTGATCCTCTTCCTGTTTGTTACCTGTACCCTGGACCCTGAGCCTTTTACCTGACCTGTCCCTCCTGTTATCCATCCATCCTCTCCTTGTCCTGTTTGTCTTCCTTTCCCCAGCTGCTGACCCCCTGTTGTCGACCCTTTCCTTGTTTATGATTCTGGTTCTCTCCTTTACGATATATATATAGTCTGTTAATTGTAGGTTTCTGTTGGTGGTTGTTTGGTTGCACATTGTACTATATTGGAGGTGGTTATATTTATTCACTTATCTTAATAAATTATATATTTTCACCTTACCTGCTTTTGTTCCTCTGTTGCTGTCCACACAGCTCTGGTCACATTTGATGCCTGACAATAGGCTGTATGATCAGTTGCTATCTGGCTCTGATGAAGGTTTACCATTGGAATGCGTCAGCCATCAGGAACCCTGGTGAGGTCCTCCTCGAGCTGGAGGTTGACAAAGTTGGGAGTTTGTAGCCCCTTCTAGTGGCTTGATGTGCGAGCATACTACCTACATTTGTGAGTAGATTTATATTATCTCATCATTTTTTAAATAAAATTATTGTTGGATAATGCACTAGGCCAGTGTGCCCTCTGTTTTTATTCTCTACATTGAAATGTATAGGCAAATGCCCTGTCTGTGGAAAATGAAATCCAAGGAATACTCAAATAGAAATAAAAAGGCATGAGGCCCTTAAAAAAACAAATGGAACTGTGCAAAGCTGTCTGCCCCAATCCCAGCCTTGAATATGTTCACAATAAGATTGCCAATGTAAGGACTATTTTCAAGAGGGAGCTGAACAAAAGGAATCCCAGAAGTTTGGTGTAGGAACTAATGACATTTATGTTCCACCCTTGTATTTTGAGAGTTTACAATTTCTCACTGAATAGGTGGATGCAAGAGCTTCTCCATGCATTTTCATCTTTGTCGGCAGCATCGCCAGATTCCGTGTCACAGACTGGGAAAATGCAAGTTTGTGGAAGTCAGTCAGGTCAGTGATCACTTAAACAATACTGTAAATAACGGTTGGTGATTTTTTTCTTTTATTAATTCTGAAATGAACAGTTTTGATTCAGACTATGACCAAGGCTCCTCCCATGTTCTTCACACAGGAGCCAGCATTAATTAGAGATCTACTCATTGCTATGCAAGGTTTGTCAACAATGAGGCATGGTTCTGTGGGCACAAAACCATGCCAAGTTATGCTCCATGAATGAAGAGGACCGCCAGAAGGCCCTCGACAACGTGATGCAAAGAGAAGAACCAAAAGCAAGGGAGCCCTTTCACTTTGTATTTTAGCACAGAGAAGACATGGACTTGGTATTAACTTGGAGACTCTGCTGCTCAAGGCATGCCTGCAAAGACATGTTCTACACATGAAGGATGGACAAGGGGTGGTGGTGTGTTTTTGTTAAAAACATTAACAACATACACATTATTACTACTATTAACCTCCAGTGTAAGTTGTAGCCTATTTTATCAGATTCATATTGCATCTACTAAGGTGCGACGGGAAACATGTGACCCCCCCCCCCCCATTACTCAAGTGGTGTCTATTGATTGTTGTAGAATTGACAAATTCTTTGTCCACTATTGGTCAACATCACAAATGTATGCATACAAAACACAATCCAACCAGCATTCCAGTGTTGTTGGCTTTGATGCCACAGGCTCCCTTTTTACAAAAACTGAAACGCCCACAAGGTGTGTCTGGACACCTTTTTTTGTATGACGTTGTACTTATTCCTGCAATTACAAAGGAAGCCATGAAGGTCCCAATAGTTCAAATGCAGTCTGAAAAGCATGACATCAATGCATTAGCATATTGGCAAATGTAAACATGCAGGTGCTCTACTGCCAAAACAAACAATATGTGATTTTTTTTTGTCCATGGCTTTACTTCGTGCCATTGTGAGGGCTCTTACACCTTACCCAGACCTCATGACTTATATTAACCATTGCTTTGAAGTGTTGATAGAAAAGGAATCTTCCACACTGCCCCCATATGTCAGAGTTGATGTTGCACATTGCATCAAGCTAATGACCAGGTAGAAGTTTCTCAGAAAAAAAGGGAGAAGAGTCAAATAATTTTACATATGGACTGTAGCACAGCTCATCACTAGAGATCAGCGTGTTCCCAACCCCACATGCCCCGATCCCGCCAGGAAGCCGAAACTGCACACAGCTAATCACAGGCAGTGAGACCTTTCCCGATCTGTGCAGCTGCCATTCTTGTAGTTGCTTTAAGTGAAGCCAAAGGCTGTGATGAAATGGGAATACCACTAATGTCAGAGTCACGCAAAATCTTCCTGAAGAAAAGAATCACAGAAGGATGTGTGACTTTGCCCACTGAGATGAAACTGTTAGAATTAAGTTCACCTGCTGGTGGCGCTATCCTGTTCTGAGCTGTTTGCTGCAGCTCTGGTGTCCGCCAGCAGGCTGGGGTAATCAGGCAAATTTTTGTACTATCACCTCTAAAACAACCTCCTTCTACAAGCTCCTTTCATCTCTCTCCACCTCCTTATTCTATCACCTATCTACACCTTCTTCTCCTTTCAACTCTCTCCACCTGCTTCTGTAAACTCATCACACCTCTCTCTCAGTGATTAAAAATGTTAATATCCTTTTATTAGTTTCTTTTTTTGGTAGCATTAGTTGAATTTATATATCAGATTTTTCGGCGTAGGGGGTTCCCCTTAAAATCCATACCAAACCTAAGGGCCGGGTATGCCCCTGGGGGGAACCCACGCCAGTTTTTTCATTTGAAATTTGGCGCAGCGTTCCCCCTCATGATTCATACCAGACAGCTGTCAGCACTTTTTTTTTTATATAATTGAAAACACCTTTTATATATTTAAAATAAAAATGTTTTTTCAACTTTTTTATTTCTAGAAATGCCGAGCTGCTTTGTACCGAATTGCAGCCATGTCAGCGGTAAAATATCTAGTCCAGCAAATATAACATTGTATCGTTTCCCAAAGGATTGCGATGAAATCAAAATTTGGTTGGAGCACACAGGCATGGAACATTCGTTGATTGAGAAATTTCCTGCGCTGATATTGGCAGACAAAAGAGGAGATTCTTTTCGCATATGTTTTCAACATTTCTCATCCGATTGTTTTAATATCGAGGGAACAAGAAGAAAATTAAAAACAGGATCAATACCGACAATTTTTACAGCCATACCAACATCCAAAAGTTATGAAGAAAAATGGGAAAATAGACTGTCAAAAGTAGCTTGTAAAGAGTTAATGTCGGCCAGTTCAACATCAGCTTCATTTTCCCAAAAAACATGCAACTGTGACTGTCATAAAAAAAGAATCAAAAACAGTGACAAAGAATGATGTGGGTACGCAAACAGGCAAAGATTAGTTAATTTAGATCATTCATATTTTGATCAAGAGTTAATGCGACCACTCGATGCCTCAACATCTGACTTTCATTCCAAATCTAAAAGTCTCAGATCTTCAGAAATTATTGAAACTAATGATACAGAAGATTTGGACTTATTGCTCCTACTATCACCTACAGTATGTGATTTTCCATCACAACCTGGAAATAAAGAAAAGGCAATTGTTGCTATAGATATCGAGAGTCCAATCAATGTCAAAAAAAGAAAACTGGCATATGAAGAAGACACAAGTTTTCACTTATCATATTTTGACACCCCTCAAAAAAGTGACTACAACTTAAATGAGAGTGTAATTGATACACAAACTGTAGAAACAATTATAGATCCTCTTAACTTGGTTAACGAAAATTTTTTTATCTTATTCGAAAGTAGTCTAGATACATTGATTTTTCAAATGCGATGTCCCGACCAGACAAGCTTTTCAAAAATTAAAACACTTGACAAGAAAATAGTAGGTACAATGCTGTCAGTGTTTTCTACCTGTAATGCATCGAATCGCATCGCTTGAAACTTTGGGAAAGCCAGCCAAAGATAAAAGATTACGCGGCAGGCAATATGTTACTTGCGGGCGCAATTTGTTTGTCAGGTGGAAGCTTTCTAAAGGTAAAAGAAATGTTTAATCCAAGTGGAATTTTGATGTTTGGAAAATCGTCTTATAACAGCCAAAAAACAGTATATTTATCCTTCCGTTGATTACAGCTGGAATGAAAATTGTAAAAAAGGTAAAAGAGGAATTGACAGGAACGTCGTTATTCCTCATCGGGGATGGACAATGTGACAGCCCCGGGTTTTGTGCTAAATATACAACATATACGTTTATGGATATATATTCTAAACAAATTGTGGATTTTGAATTGGTGCAGGTGTCCCAAACAACATCCTCGGTTGCCATGGAGAAATTGGCCTTTATCAAAACTCTAGACAGAATACTGGAAAATGGATTTGATGTTCAATTTGTAGGCACTGATAGGCACACGGGAATTCGGAAACTATTGACTACAGCAAAATATGAAAAAAAATAATCATCAATTTGATATTTGGCATTACATTAAAAAATTAAAAAGGAAATTGATGCAAATCTCCAAAAAAAAAAGATTTTCGTCCAATTAAACCGTGGATTGGAGCCATATTGACCCTTCTATTGGTGTAGCAGAAATTGTGATGGAAAAGAGGATGTTTTCAAAAATCGATGGGAATCTCTGCTACATCATATAGTAAATGAACATACGTGGACAGTTGGAGAAATGCAACATCATTGCCTACATGATGATCTCAGTATTCATTTTCCAAAGATTCCATGGCTAAAAAAAAAAACACACCTGCATTCGATTCATTATCTGCAATTATAATGGACCCACAAAATAGATAAAGATCTAAAGCATCTGACATATTTCTGCCAAACTAGTACTATTGAGACATACCACAGCATGATGCTCAAATATAGACCGAAGAGGATTCATTATAAATACGATTCCATGGAGGCTAGAACCCGATTGGCTGCATTGCAACACAACAACAATGTAGGAAGAAAAATTGCAACAGTAAAAAAAAAATTGATGACAGTGGTGAGGCGTTTCAAGAGGAGTGTAAAAATTTGGAATTCCCTAGAGGACGGAAAAAATGGATAGTCAGAAACGTGTATGAAAAAATTTCAAATGAACATACCAAAATTATTTTAGCAAACATGATGGCAATCATAGAAGGAACCTTGATTACTACATGGAAATCTAAAAATGTACTATTTCCAAAAAAAATTGCCACAGAAGAAAGGCCTGAAACCAGTGCTGCAATTGCAAAGCACAGAACACGTTTTCTCATTGTATAAGATATCAAATATTTTGTTATTTTTTTCAACTGTATATACATTTTTATTATTTTATTAAAGTTTGTTTTTTTTATGTTATTGATGGTAAAAAATTGGTTTATAGTGTTTGCACATTGAACTTTGTATATAATGATTAAAAAAAACTATATCAATGTATTTATTTAAAATAAATCTAAAAATTTTATTAATAAATTTAATGTTTTTTTATTTTTAAATTAGAACTAAAACATCAATAAAATTAATAAACATTAGCATTTAATAAAGCACACACTAATAATTAAAATGTTATTCAAAAAATAATAAATAACAAAAAAAAAAAAAAAAATGTACAATTAACAAACTAAATTAATTTTTTTATTTAATAGAAAGCCATTTCAGAAGCATCATAATCATTGGAATAAAGAAATCCAACATATGATCCATTTGGATCCAAATTTTGAAGATGTACACAGCGTGTCAACATGTGCTGTCATCACGGGATATTAATGTACGCGTTTTGTGGGTGCAACCCCTTCCTCGCAACTCAAGTAGGTGAGAGGAAGGGGTTGCACCCCGAAACACGTCCATTGATCATGGATCAGGAGGGAAATCCACATTGACTCCCAATTTGTTTACATCTTCAAAATTTGGCATTTACAGGGGTGACATCACCCCATCTGATGAAGGCCAGATCAACACAGTTTTAAAATACTAATGTCTGATATTGCCTTCACTTTTTTCAAAGTTGAACTTTGTAAGTTCCTGAGTTATGTATGTTATGGTTTGAAACATGCATGTTTAAGCAAAAAAATATATATATTTCTAATGTCAAACATAAAAACAAAGATATTGGGTTGTTCAAAAACCCTTTTCAAACACACATGTGAATGTGCACGGAGTAAAATGTTTTATCCTTAACAATGTGTGGCTTCTTCTTTCAGTGCTCAATACCAGTTTTTGAAGTAAGTTGGTGTTTACACTGGCAATAGGGGTTATTTACTAAAGGCAAATCCACTTTGCACTACAAGTGCACTGAAAGTGGATTTGCTTTGAGTAAATAACCCACACAGTGCTCTAAAATTGGCCTCAATCAGGCCATTTTAGTCACTCAAAACAGTTAATGGTGCTGAAAAGGATGATTGTTTTTGTTGTTAATGTATGTAATGCATTAATGATAAAAAATAATGTGTGTGTAGCAGACCCACAACAGAATAGTTAGACAAAGAAGAGATTATCACCTCATGTATCAAATAAATTATGTTTGCACTATTTAAGAAAATGGCCAAAAAGAAAAGCCCATTGGAGAACCTAGGAGACAGCTAAAAGAAACGCAAGCAGTAAATCAAATGAAATAATATTTCAGTTTAAAATAAAAATATATTTTCAAAATGTTTCTCAAACATTTGCTGGCATATCAATGGCCCCCCTACCCGCAAAGTACTCCAGTTATTTTTGTCTGACTTTGCCGGCGCTTTGGGGGGGCAAGCCAGGACGGCCAGCCTCAACTGGCATTTTTGGGGTATTGGCAACATGTGACAGCTGCTACCCACATTGCTGGCCATGTGCTAGATTAGCTCCTTTTCAATGGGATTGCCGGCAACCTGTGCACCGCACAGGGAGTCTACCTGGCCAGATCACAGGTTTATTTCCTTCAGTCTGGAAACCTCCACATATCCCAGATTGCACTGGCCCTAAATTCCTCTCAAGAAATCTATCAAAAGTCTGCACAGACAGATTTGGAAATCTTGTGGCTAAGGATATCAACCAGTCAATCTTTTTTGAGCTGGCTGACCCTGCAGAGAAGCCGAGTATTTTCCAGGAGCTGGTTGAAGTGGCCCTTGATGTGGTAGCACCCCGTAGGATGAGATCCAACCCCCGTCCCCTGGGCAACAGCCCGCAATGGTTCACATAGAAGCTTAGGCTCCTCAAACAGCGAGCTCGGTCCAGGGAGACGCTGGCAGAAGTTCTATCTGGAAGATGATAAAAAGCTGCATTTGGAGGCCCTCTATTTTTATAAGAGGGCTATAAGAGAGGCCAAAAAGACCCCTTTCTGGGAGTGAATAAGGGAGGCAGCCAACAGCACGGCTGAACTCTTTAAGATAGCTTCCGGGTGGGTTAACTCAGAAGAGACCATCTGTGCTCCTAAAGAGTCACAGAATTGGTGCCCGGAGCTTGCTGAATTCTGTGTCTCTAAGGTTAAGACCAAGGACTTGTACACATGGATTTGAAGACAGAAAATGTTTTGGTATTTGACAAGGAATGCCAGTGTGTGAAGATCACAGACTTTGGCCTTGCTAAGGTCAAAAGGGACAGTGATAACATTCAGGTGTTGCAGCAAATCCTACATGGCCCCAGAAATGCATGATGTGACCATTTCAGGTGGACTGGTTGTAGATCACATCCTCGATGTGTGGGCGTTTGGTGTCATCCTTTGCTGCCTACTTACAGAGGAGTTTTCATGGCAGATGGCCATCCTTGATGATGTAGGATATAAACGTTTGGTTGACTGGCAAAACAATTTCAAAAAGGATAACCCTTCCTGAAGCATGGAGAAAGCTTCCCACTGGAACACAAAAGGATGTTTATTGAGCTTTTGGCAATTGATTACACCAAAAGAAGTCAAAGTATCAAAGTCCTCAAATACACAAGTGAAAGCTGGAAAGAAGATCCCATTGAAAGGAATTTGTCTGCACAGTCTGAGGGATCATTGGCTTCTTGCCCGGACACGTCACAGTGCAGTGTTTCTCAGCGTCCATGTCTTCTTCCCTTTTGAACACAAACACTTCTGGATCTCAGTCTGAGTTGATGAGCCAGAGCCACAGGAGGACAACATGTCAGAGGCACTAATTATGTTTGATAATGAATTCTCCTTACATATTTGGTGCAGAGGTAGACAATGGGTAAACAAGAATTGGTGACTGATGGCAAGTCTGAAACATCATCACATGTGGCCAAATTTTCTCAGCTATGTGGCCTTCTTGAAAATATAAATGGCAGCGTGTTCCTGTGATCTGACCCTTATTCCCCTGAGTACCGGACAGCGGTGAAGTGGACAGTTGGGGGGGGTGGACAGCTGTGTGCGGGGGTGGGGCAGTTGCAGTTTCACCTTTTTTCTAAACTCCCTCTGCTCAGGTGTGAATGCAGCCTAACATTTTGGAACTATAAATCAGGAGGTTGAGGATGTGGGCAGGTTTTTATATTTTATGGACCCTAAATATTTAAACATAAACTTTAATGACATTGAAAAGGTGAATCAATTCATAATGCCACCGACTGCTTCTTCAAAAGCAAAACAAGTAAATACTTTAAAGCACATGCACAACTTTTTCCATACTGTATTTCTTTTATGCAAGTCAACAATGATATATAGAAGAGAATGAAAAGCATTGCCCATGACATCGGTAAAAGTTTTGAATCCTTGTTAAGTATCTCAAGAACTCCCACCGAATGCCACAGGCTTCTGGGGGCAGCAGAGGACTCATTTTTATTAAAGCTATCGGTAAAGCCCAAAATGACCAAATTTTGGATTTGATTGTCAAGTTGGATATTATATTTTACCTGGAAGCTGTTCTGGTACTTCAACATCTGCAGAGACCAGGGATGGTCAAGAATATGACTGTGCAGGAGTGGGAGTAGAGAGTGGACTACCAGTAGGTCACTTCCGAGTACACAGTGTCTTTTACAATCATTGGGGTCCAGCTGCATAGACATGCTGTGAGATCATCTTCACCACCTTCAAATGCTTTGTCTTTACCCAGGAACTGGCACCTCTTGGTGATCTGTTCTCTCTGATTGTACCAAATGTAAGTATGTTAAGATATAACTATACAAAACATATTTGGCCATAAAGTATGAGGAGTTAACAGTTAAACCTCATTCCAGTCCTTTTGGAGAAATTTCCCTTCAATTTCTGTGCCAAAGATTGCAACAGGAAGTGAGAGGAAGCTCTCTTGGTTGACATTAGTACAGGTGTCCATGTTGGAGGATTTGCACTTACCTTTTGTTCTGACAACTTCATCACTATGTTTGAATGATGGTGGTCCCCGGGACAGTTGATGAAAGTGGATATGGGGCAGGTATATACATACTGTACATATGGCAATATAATACATCTCTAGTCTAAAACTTAAGGTTAAGTATGGTTATACATATACCTTAAC
This sequence comes from Lithobates septentrionalis, assembly GCA_037952835.1. Classification (NCBI taxonomy): domain Eukaryota; kingdom Metazoa; phylum Chordata; class Amphibia; order Anura; family Ranidae; genus Lithobates; species Lithobates septentrionalis. The sequence continues at coordinate 567,699 of JBBDGP010002168.1, forward strand.
TGTTTCTGGATACATATTCTGAATTTCTTTTTATATTCTCTCTATTGTATTTAACATCTAAAGTATTTTTTTGTTAACAGATGTCTTAGTTATTTTATTTTATTTTCTCTTTTAGGTGGGAATTCCAGAAGATGTGGTAAAGAGATGTGCTGTTCAGATCTCCAATGCTCTGGAATTCATAGTGGAGAAAGGACTAGTACACCTCGATGTGAAGCCAGACAATGTTTTAGTGTTTGATCAGAGGTGCCATTCCATTAAGCTCTCAGACTTTGGCCTGGCTAAGGTCACAGGGACAGTGATTAGATCCAAGTGTGGCAGCAAACCCTACAGAGCTCCAGAGATGTATGAAATTGCTCCTCCAGATGGACTGGCTGTAGATGGCAGCCTTGATGTGTTGGCGTTTGGTGTCGCCATCTACATTCTGCTCACGGGGGAGATTCCATGGCAGGACACCCTCCCTGACAATGAAGAATTTAAAAGTTTTGTTGTCTGGCAGAAGAATTTTGAGGTGGATAATCCTCCTGAAGCATGGAGAGAAGTTCCCCCTGGGATACGAAGGATGTTTATTGATCTGTTGGCCATTGACTCTACTAAAAGAAGTCAGAGTGCAGAAGTCCTAAAATACATGGGTGAAATCTGGAAAGAAGAAACCCCAGAAAAGGATGAGGAGCCCATTGAATGCAGTTCTTTCAAACATTCTTTTTTTTAACCAAAACTTTATTTGTTGGTGCAGCAAATCATACAGGTATATAGCAAACATTGACAGGACCAAATACAGTAACAATCTGTCAAAAACATACTATACATATCTTCCAATGTGACCATATATGTTGCAATGCACCATTACATAACCATTAAAGCAAACTTTTAGCACTTGGTTGAACATCCTGAAAATCAGGACACAGCAAAAAGAAAGAAAGAGAGAAGAAAAAAGACTAATATATTTTGCTAAACCAAGTATTTAACATAACAAAACTGAAACATTTAACTGTTTTCTCCTCCCTTCTCCCCCAACCCCTCCTCTCCATTTACTTTTCACATTTTTAGAGTTGCAATAGTCTATCCATTACTAGCTGGGGGGGGGGGGGGGCGAGAGCTGGATCAGCCAGCCATGGCTGCCAGATAGTTTCAAATTTGGTCACGGCATTCTTATGACGCTAGGCCAGTTGTTCCCTAATCAGGCGTGAGTTTATATACAATCCATGGTTTCCCTGTAGGTACATTAGATGCCACCCAATGTCTAGCTATAAGCTTTCTAGCTAGGTATAGTGGTCTAGTAATCATAATGTACATTTCCCTGTGATAAATCTCCTCCCCTTTTTAGCTCTACATTTCAACGAGGCATGTTCCTGGGTGGAAGACAACAGTACTGAGTAAATTTTTGAAATCTGCCCCTTCCTGGCGTTCGCTTGAAGTAGCTCCATTAGGTGGGGGGTGAAGTCACAGTTAGGGAGGTTATCTGTCCCTGAGCCTGCAAAGCATGTCAGAGTTGGAGATATTGATAAAATCATCTAGTGGGGAGTGTAAATTCTGAGCAAAGTTGCGCAAAAGATTTCAATACATTCCCTGCATATATCTGTGGAAAATAAAAAAACATATCCCCTTGCGTTTCCATAGGGCGGATCACTCCAGTTTGTTAAGTTCTGGGTATCTTGGATTGTTCCACAGAGGGGTGAATCCCAGGGGGCCCTCGACCCTTGGTGCCTCTCGGGCCGCTTCCCACACTTTTCTAAGGAGACCCGCCGTTGGGACAGTCGGGGGGAGGCTGGGAAGATCCATTTCCAAATGAGAGCCGGCTTTCAAATCTGGGTTGGCCCGGGTTACTCATAAATAGGATCATCTAAGCCATCATCTCTACCCCACCCCATGATCTGCTGTATTTGGGAGGCCAGAAAATATAGTTTGGCATGTGGTACTGCCAGGCCCCCTCTATCCTTACTATATTGTAGGGTATTTAAACTGATTCTACCTCCTTTACGCTTCCCGATGAGATCCCGCCTCTGGGTATCCACTCTTTTGAACCATTTGTTAGAGATCCACATAGGGGAGTTTTGAGAGATATATACAGCAATTGTGGGGCCCAGATCATTTTTATTAAGTTCACTCTCCCTACCACCGACAGGGGGAGCTTGCACCAGCTAAGGGATTTTTCCCTCTGTTTATCTAACAAGGATCCCAAATTTAATTCTAGGTAGCTAGAAGTGTCCGCAGTGTCTGCCAGAAATATAAAGGTCACCAATCTGCTTCTGGAGGCAGATACACCACGTGTTGAAGTGTCCTTCAGGAAAGGAACGTAACAAAGATAAAACTAGTCTTTTGACCCAGTTCTTGACAGCCCCCCCCCACCCCACACACACACACGATTGAACTGAAGGCTATTGGATATATCGTGCTATTTATGTAATACATATCTTGTTTTTTCCTTTTAGTTTTTGGTACTTGCTGAAGGTCCTTTAGCTGTACTAATTACATTTCTGTCGTGTTCAATCTCTATTTAGTGTCCAACATGTATTCTCAAATCTTAATACATGTAGATATGGAGGTCTATTAGGCATTCTGGTTTTATAACTGCAGGTAACAGTATTCATATTTGACACATTTCTAAAGTTTCTTTTCAAACGTTCTTTTTTTGCTTATAAATGTAACACATTTTAATGTTTTGCTCTCTAGGACATTATGGCTTCTGTTGACAATAATGTGGAAGGTCTTCTGGATAAAATGGTCTCCTATGCACAAGGACTACAGCAGATATACTTTGAAGAGTACTTCCTCATTGAGGAGGAGCTTGGAAAAGGTGGATGTGGAAATGTACTCTTGGTGAAGGACAAGGAAACAGGTGAGTGAATTAATCCAGCCACCATTTCAGTATCCTCTATGAATATGTATATGGATGTAAATTTGATCTGCAAGATAAAGGCTTTTTCCAAGAAGTCGCTAATTGTAGACTTACTCTAAAATAAAAAGGAGCATTATAGTAGAATCACTGTGCAACACTCGTAATAAAGAATAGCAGGTAAATGCATTGAGCAAATATGGCCCAATACATACATTTATTACATGTCTATAAATAGAAAATGTTGTTTCAAATATTCATGTTGGAAAAATGATTTAGAGACCTAAGCATTGGGCTGTTTCTTAGGAGTTATGCAAATATCAAAATAATGTAAAATGAAAATATTGATCACATGTAATGTAGAGTCCAATGAATAAAAGGAAGGGGCATGATACCATGCTAATGATGCTGGATGTCCTCTAGTCAGGAAATGACATGGGCTCCATCTAGAGAGGTTCCTGTACAGATGAGTGCTGGTAAGGCTGAAGTTTAGCTTTAAATGTGCATGATACATTCACAATCTGGGAGGAGCATATCTTATAAAAATGTTGGATATTGTCAAGTTAAAAACATACAAATTTCCAATTGAACATTTCTAGTTCTTGATCAAAGTTATTTCATTTTTTTCACAGGTGAAAGAATGGCAATGAAAGTCATGGATAAAGGACAGAACCAGTCAGTGGTCTTTTCTCCATGAATTCAGTATTTCATACTTACTGTCTCCTCACCAAAATATCATCGGATGTTTTGGCTTCTTCTCCACCATTGACTACTTTGTCTTTCCCCAGGAACTGGCACCTGTTGGAGATCGGTTCTCCATGATTTTTACAAATGTAAGTACATTAAGTTTTAGGTATGGCCATTTCTTTTTTTATTTATTTATTTTTATTTTTTAAAGGATTAAATAGAGTTAAAACAAATATTTTGAATTTACCATCACTTTCTTAAAATGTCTAGGTAACCAATGTCAATAAGACAAAGCAAATTTCCCTGGGGGGGGGGGGGGGGGGGCACCTTCAACAATAAAATCTATCCCCAGCCTAAAATAAATAAATACAATACTTTATGGCCATACATGTATGCTTCAACTGAATCTTTAGTTATCCTTATATTCTCCCCTATTGTATTTAACATCTATTATGTTTTTGAACTTGTTCTAGGTGGGAATTCCAGAAGACGCAGTAAAGGTGTGTGCTGTGCAGATCTCCAGTGCTCTGGAATTCATATCGGAGAAAGGACTTGTACACATGGACCTAAAGCCAGAAAATGCTCTGGTGTTTGAACAGGACTGATATTGTGTTAAGATCACGGACTTTGGCCACACTAAGGTCACAGGGACAGTTATTAGAGCAAGGTGTGGAAGCAAATCCTACATGGCCCCAGAGTTTAACCTGACCATTTCAGATGGACTGGTTGGAGATGGCAGCCTTGACGTGTGGGTGTTTGATGTCATCATCTACTGCGTCTAGGCGCATGCGCATGAACACGCGTGGGAGCGTGCGTGCGCACGCACAGTTACTGGCGCCAGGCGGGCTATTTAAAACACAGCTCTCCCCTCAGACCTTGCTGCCTGATCTACAGTGTTTCTGAGCCTCATCTGTTGACCTGATCTCGTGTTTGCCCGGCTTGACCTGTGACCTTCCCTGCCTGCCTCTGACCTCCAGCTTGTCTACGACTCTGCATCTGCCTCATCCTCTGGTCCATCCATGCCCGTCTGTTACCGACCCGGCCTGCTCTGTGACTCCGTTCCTGTCTTCTGCACTTGTTCCTGTACTGACCATCTGGGTTGACCTACCCGACCTTCCTGTGCACTTGCTCCAGTGCAACTCACCTGTTCCTGTGTGATCCCTGGTTCCTGATGGCTCCTGTCTTCTGCTGCCAAGATCTGCTGATCCAGTTACAGCTCCTTGAAGACTTCCTGATCCATCCACCGGCTGTTGATCCTGCCAGGCACTTGTGCTATCTTTGACTCCCGTGCCTCCTGTTCCCACTGTCAGGAGCTGCGAGTCAGGGACGCAAGAGAGGTCTCCTTCTGCATTCCGGGCTCATCACTAGGTACGTTACAGTTGTGCTGTATGTGGATGTTCGTCATCGCGTTGTTCATCAAATACCTGGTGTGTATCATGGCCACTCAAACCTTAGGCAGTAGGGTGGTGATGTATTGCCTACGATCATTTGGGTTGTGCTCAATCCACTTGATGTTGGCTTCAAAGACGGCTTTTTGACCTGGACTGCCATTCCATCAATCTCACAGACTTTGGGCTTGCTAAGGTCCAAATGACAGATTAGAGTTTGGCACCGTGTTGTACATGGCTCCAGAAAGGCGCAAAGTTGACATTTCAGATGGCCTGGTTGTGGAAGGCAGCCTTGATGTGTGGGTGTTTGGAGTAGTCATCTATTGTCTACTTACGGGGGAGCTTCCATGGGAGAATGCCATTCTGGACTATGAAAAATGTCAACAACTTCCAGATGGATAATCCTCCTGAAGCATTGACCAAGGTGCCCTCTGGGATGCAAAGGATGTTCAGTGATTTTTTTTGGACTTTGGACTTACTTTAATTAAAGAAGTCAAACTATGCAAGTGCTGAAATACATTAGGGAAAGCTGGAAAGTAGAATGCCCAGACAAAACAAGAGGGTAAGGATCTTATAAAAAGTTATTCTGGTGTGCAATCTGATCAACCCTTGTGTGAGGCTTCCCACCTGAACTCCTCGCAGAGCAGTGATTCCATCATGTCAGCCTGCAGCTCCACGCCTGGCCGTTTGACCATAGATGTCTCTATATCCCAGTCTGAGACGACTACAGGGCCACAGAAGGATAACATGGTAGAGGGTATAATCATGTTTGATGAGTTTTCTTTACATGCTGATGCAGAAGTAGATATTGGATTAAACAGAGAGAGGGTGACCAACTCGTTTAGGAGGAAAGCCGTGCCACGTCCAATAATGCATAAACACAAGACAATGGGTTCCCCTAAGTGGACTTTCCCGGCACTTGCATAGACAAAGCTAAGTTATAGAGGTAGAAAACGTTGTACATAGTAAAAAACATATGATTTTATTCGTGTTTGAGAAATACAAATGTTAAAAACAAGCAATAGATATCTAGAGTAACATAGTAAAACTACATAGTAACCATGATGAACATCAAATAATGAGTAATGATGGAAGACTCTTCTCAAGCCCGACATGTTTCGGGGTATTTATTATTTGTAAGGTCCTTCTTCAGGGAAATAGTTGAGAGAGAGGGGTTCATCTGAACTAATTGAAAAAAATGAAAAAGGAGGGGGGTCAAATGTTGGTAGGACTATCAATAGATATCCAATGAGAGGTTGAAATGATCAATTGATCACCTACCTGAAGGGATTTAATTGTTTGCTTGTAGAAAGGAGATTTATGTTAAAAACCAAAGAAAACCACAGAGAAAGGGCAGGATATGGGAGTAAGCAGTAATGGTATAGCTAGTATGAATGCTGTTTTTTAGGTGGTGAGGGCTGCAGGTTGGTAGGCTGCAGTCTCCATAGAGGAGTGTGACAGTGCTCCCGTCCCGCCCGACCCGGGCGTGCGCAAGCCAGAGTGGTATGCTGAGGTCACAGGAAGGCGTCTCTAAGAAATGAAAAAATATTGAGGAACCTTAAAAAAGATCCAGTGTAGGTAGTTCGAGAAAAAATGAATACATAAATAAAGAAGCTGGTGTAAACAATGGTAGTAATGAGGAGCATATTAAAGATACTCCGTAAATGGGCAAAAAAACTTAATGGCTCAGTGCAACCGAGAAATACACTAAATAAGGGTTAATGAGAAGGGTCTGGCTTACAATGCATGAGGGTAGAAAAAATATATATACATATATGAATGTTAATAAGAGGTTATTAATAATAATAAAGAGTAATAATAAATACAAAATGTATACCTCAGAGTAAGTATATGGTATGCATAAGTATTAGAGGGTTCCACAGTTGTACATCCAAGCAGCTAGGGTAATATAGTTGAGTGTAACACAATGGTATATGGGAAGTGTGTGAGAAACAATTATGTTGCTAACAATACCCATATAAGTGTACTCCCAGTAGCCTGCAGGGACTAAGACAAAAGCAGGCTAGGGAGTAGTGAAAGTATAACTGTAGAACTGAAGGGAGAGATGATACTGCGCTTGAGACATTGATGCTAAAGTGAAAGAAAAGTAAGGAAAAGTAACTGGAATAACATACCTTAGGAAGAACAAGTGTTCATGTAGTCAGCCTCACAACCCAGCGTCCGGCGTGTGTAGCGCCTTAGCAGGGAGTGAGTGAGGCTGGTTTAAGTGATGTACGGGCTCCAATCAGCTGGCGTCGGAACGAGGCACAGCTGTGTTGTGGAGACCGTAAGCTGAGACGTCCTATACAGACCCCCCGAAGCGAGGATGCGCGGCGCCGCCCCAACCGCGCATGCGCGAGCGTAATGGCGTTTGGAGCAACGTCGCGCACACCCGCCCCACCGGCACGGAAGTGCCACTCCGGCGAACTGAGCATGCCCGCCGGAGTGGCAACATGGAGGCAGTGGGCGTGAGGTGGAGAACCGCCCAGGTACCTCCCTAAGCGCCGCCCCAGGGAAAAGAATCCCCGGGGCGGCTTTCCGTGCCGGGCAACCGCTCTGGCCACCCGCGCCTCGGGGGGGGGGGGGGGGACGGGGAGAGGGGGGATTTGTCACAACAAAAAAAAAAAAAAAAAAAAAAGGGAAGCGTATAAAAAATGTATACCAAAGGGATGGGGTAAACTTAACCCGATCGAAATTATTTTGTATACTCCTCCAGGCATGGAGGAGTAAAAAAAGGGGGTTGAAGAAAGGCATAAAGAATATTGAACAAAAAACTGGGATATAGGATAAACATTCACCTAAGCCAGATCAAAGTGGTTTCTTTAGAGATAAGGAGGGAACTGGGTCATACTCGAAGATGTAAGTGTTTTTTATATAGGGGGACAAGCATGATCGAATGTTCAGCAGTATATTAGCATAAAATACAAGGGGAGTAGTAGTGAAACAGGCATATTAGTGCCTATATACAAACATTTGTAATATGCAGAGTCATGAGCAAAAGGGGGACAATAGAAAAAAGCAGCAATGGGCAACAAGAGACCTAACAAAAATGGAGGATATACAAATGCTAACACAGGGTATGTAGCAAACACTAACAAATAATATACAAACAAAAAGAGGGTTCCGTTGGGGAACCAACCAAGCTGATTGTGTGTCCAATACATGGTCCCCTATGGTACCAACTGAAAAAATCAATAGGATGATGGGTAATTTGAATGGAAATAATAAGTGGGTGATTTTGTAATCAAATGAGGGGAGGTGGGGGGAGGGGGAAAGGGGAAGGGGGGAAACAAAGGGGGGGGGGAGGAGCGGGGACCATGTATGTGGCAGACGTACAGCTTGGTGTACAAGATATGTAATAACAAGAGAGGAACAACCAGATATAATAAACAATTAGAGAAACGAGAACTGGAATGATGGATGGCAAATACTCGTGTGGGTATTGGAAGTGGAGGAATAGGAAGAAAAAGAGGGGGGGGGGAAGGGGGGGAAAAGGGAAGGGAGGGGGGGGTTTAACAAAAATCTCCTTTCTACAAGCAAACAATTAAATCCCTTCAGGTAGGTGATCAATTGATCATTTCAACCTCTCATTGGATATCTATTGATAGTCCTACCAACATTTGACCCCCCTCTTTTTCATTTTTTTCAATTAGTTCAGATGAACCCCTCTCTCTCAACTATGACCCTGAAGAAGGACCTTACAAATAATAAATACCCCGAAACGCGTCGGGCTTGAGAAGAGTCTTCCATCATTACTCATTATTTGATGTTCATCATGGTTACTATGTAGTTTTACTATGTTACTCTAGATATCTATTGCTTGTTTTTAACATTTGTATTTCTCAAACACGAATAAAATCATATGTTTTTTTACTATGTACAACGTTTTCTACCTCTATAACTTAGCTTTGTCTATGCAAGTGCCGGGAAAGGCCACTTAGGGGAACCCATTGTCTTGTGTTTAGATATTGGATTAATGAGATGTGGTAGGTGATGGAGCACCTGAAAGAACATCACATATGGTCAACCTTCTCAGGTATGCAGCTTTTTGGTGAAAATAAAGGGGTCATAAGAGTCTATATGTATTTTGTCGTAGTGTGCAGTCATTACTCTTTGCACCACCATATCCCTCCACTGATTTTATTTTTACTAAAGGCATGGCATCTCAATCCACAGCACAGCTCCCAACTTTTCTCATTTACAGGGATTACCCCATTTTTGAAACCAAATCTTTCTGTTCTTCTCAGTTTTCTCTCTTTAGATGTTACATTTCTCTATTAAAAAAATGTACTAATTACCTTGAATTTGTTACACACTAACTTTCATCCAATCTCTAAGTTGTTGCAAGCATGGCAGGAGTGTGTTCTATGCCAACATACTTTGTGCTATGTGTCCTTCCCTTTCAGTTCAGAAAGTTGGGAGGTATGCCAATGATGGAACTCTTGTTAGCAACTCTCAGATTGGTGGGGTTAAGCCTTGTAGTTACAAGTATTAAAGTGAAATCAGAATTAAAGAGGCGGATATAAAATGGCCTTCTAGTGAACAATGGTAATAGCAGGACTATACCTCTTAAAATATTTAATAGAAAAATGCTAATTGACAGATCCATTTTATTAGGAAGTAGCCCAGTCTAATGATTATATGTTTAGTGCAGCAACTCATAGGAACTGTTTATTTTTATTTTGTTTTTTTACCAATCTATAGTAGTGAATCAATTGAAGGAGGATTACTTTTTCAGTTGGTGTAGATCTCTATCCCTTTTATTGCTTGATTGACCAAGAATGGCCGATTCTATGGCTATTTTCCAAATTACACAAACTATCTAGCAAGTGTTTGTAACCTAATATAATTTATTAGCATTTCATATATTAACATTACAGAATAACTGAATACCCAGCAGGAGAATAAATGAATATCCTGCAGTAAATAGAGAAGTAGTCCTTTCAGAACCGACCACATGTTTATCTGTAACATTGTTTAAACATATTAGCACACAAAACATGTACAAATAAAGTCCCTTGTATTCACAAGTTAACATAGAATATCTGAAGTATAGTTACCAACAAAGGATGTATGTAGACACTCTCCAGACCAGAATTCCTCTAGAAGTCTATCAGATGATCCCGTACCTTTTGTGTAGCACAGGCTCCCAGGGAGAATACTCCACCCCTATGTGACCAACAAGAAGCCACGCTCAAAGGGCAACCAACGAAACCAACAAAATATTTTAAACATTTATGTGTATAAGCATTGTTGTCAATTTTTCAATAAAAATCATTTTTAATACTACTCTAATAACTAACTTTGCTGCGGAAAAACCCCACTGGGGGGAGATTTTCCCATTCTGTATTTAACATCTATTATGTCTTTTCTAGGTGGGAAATCCAGAAGACGCAGTAAAAGGTGTGTGCTGTGCAGACCTCTGTGCTCTGGAATTCATATTGGAGAAAGGACTTGTACACATGGATCTCAAGCCAGAAAATGTTCTGGTGTTTGACCAAGACTGACATTGTGTTAAGATCACGGACTTTGGCCTTACTAAAGTCACAGCGACTTATTAGAGCAAGGTGTGGAAGCAAATCCTACATGGCCCCAGAGATGTGTAACGTGACCATTTCAGATGGACTGGCTGTAGATGGCAGCCTTGACATGTGGGCATTTGGTGTTGTCATCTACTGCCTAATCACAGAAGAGTTTCCTTGGCGGGTGGCCATGCTTGATGAAGGATACAAACAATATATTGACTGGCAATATTATTTCCAGGAGGTTAATCCTCCAGCTGTGTCTATAATGTATAGAATTATTGATATGTATGTTTATGTTCTGTCTGAGCACAGATACCGAATCAGTTACAAAGCAAGCCCTGAAGAAGCAGATAAATATTGCATAGAAGTAGCCAACTTGTTTGCGGTATATCTCTTTTTGACATGTTGTATACACACCATTTTTTTTTATATATATATATATATATATATATATATATATATATATATATATATATATATATATATATATATATATATATCATAAAGTTAATAAAAAATGATCAGAATTGCATCAAGATTGCCTAGGTTCTGATTTATACAAAAGGTTGTAATCACTTATTATATTTATAATCTCAGATAAGATCAAGTAAATAAGTGAGGTGGCAAAATCACCTAAACGAATGGTGTCCCATGTGAGGAATCTGAAAGCTTTTTCAAACTTCCTGTTTTACCTTGTGTCTGTACTAATATTTTTTGAGACTGATTGTGAATAATATGATTAAAATAAATTTGTACTGAGAGTATATGAGAAAACATTTGGTTTGTCTGTTGCTATTACAGCAGAGTGTGAAAGTGAGGAAGGCAATGTAAAAAAACATGTGCAGGTCTACCGAAAAAAGTTTCAGTTGACCCTTGAATGAGATTAGGTTGATGTTGTTTCTTCCTTTGTAATTGAAATGGGCCTGGAGCCTTAAGCCACATGATCTAGTTGTGTATGAATCTGTCCGCTTTGTGATCAGCTAACTGGGGATTGTAAGCGTGTAGTTAGAATCTAGCTAGCGTTCACAGGTCTAACTGCTACAACCCATGATACAAATAGTTGTGCCTCGGGGCGTGGCTTGGCACGCAGCGTGGATGGCAGCATAGAAAAGGAGATCCGCTCTGACTGCTCAGATCCAGAGCATGGGCAAACCGAATAAGTCTCAGTCCGGTACACCTGCCAAGAGCTCGTCCGCGGTCCTGTGGTCACACAGCATACCGGACCTTTTCAGGTCCCGGAATCAGTCGGGTCAGGACTCAAATACCTCCAAGTTGGCACCCAACGACCACGGGGACACCTACAGCGAGGACTCACAGGCAGCATCAGATGACATGGTGAGACACTTCTCTCCTCCTGACCAGCCCCTGACATACGCTGATATGTCAGCATTTGTTGCCGACATAAAAAATACCGTCTCATCTGCTGTCACGGAGCAGACTTGCTGGCCCTGAATGAAAGGGCTCATAACACCGAACGCCTAGGGCACAAGAGGGATAAGGCGATTGCCAGATTAGAGTCTGCCTCTGATGCACACTCAGCCCAATTGATAGCAGTTAACCGTCACTTAGAAGATTTGGACTATAGAGGTAGGAGGCATAACATCAGGGTGAGGGGGGTGCCAGAGACGGTCTCCCCTGAACAAATTGTCCGGGCGCTGACCTCCATTTTTAACAACTTGCTGGAGAGACCTGTGGAGACTACCATTGATTTTGAGCGGACACACCGGGCTCTCAGGACCTCTGCTGGAAACGCTGAGAGATCACCACCTTAATTACAGATGGAAATTCCAGGTTTGCTTTATCAGTTACTCTGGATGGGGTCCCGCACACCCTCAAAACCCCCGATGAGTTACCATCATTCTGCGCAGCTCTCCAATTACCGCCAGTGGACCTGCCCGAATGGTACCTGGGAATTCCGGTTCCCTTCAGCACCTCACAGCCCGCCAGTTTCACCGCTCTCCACACCGACCAAACATGTGCCTAAGAAGGGGAAATATCAGAAGCAGCAAGGAGCGGACCCCATGAGATCCTCCCAAGCCACCAGGAGTACAAGAGCTAAGGAATATACCTGAGGTAATTGATTTGTGAGATTTCCTTCCTTTATCCAAATACACTGCAATGCGGAGGTATACGCCATAAGTTATAGTTTTGGCTATTGCACTCCCTCGAATGTGTCCCTGTTGAATTTTCCACTGGAAGCGGGACCATCTCGAACTTTTTGATGTTACCTAGGTGGGCACTCAAAGGTTGCGCTCAGTTTCCTCATCCGCCGTTTCACTTCATCAGATTTCAATCACACGAGATCGAAGATCCATTTGGCCCTCTGTCACCGCTGTTGCCATTTTCCCTTAATGGGGATTACTGGTACAACAGCTGAACGTCTGAGTGCTCTTCTCATATAGGGTTTGGTACTTTATCATTATACATGCACTATTGCTGTATCCTCTGGGTGTGTGCACGCTGCTTCTGTGCTCCCCTCTGGGGCTGTGCAGAAGGGCAGCGTCTACACATTCTCTACTATCCCTAAAACCCAGTTGCCTTTCTGGAATTTTTCTTATATTTAATGTTCAATAAGGGACAGCAGATTGGATGAAATGTGTTGTAAATTCAAAGAGTGGGGCTATCCGAATGGTTTGATTAGACAGGAACTAAATAAGATATTAAAGCCAATTAACACTTGTAATCATAAGAAATATCAATCAAATAAACCTAGGATACCATTTGTTTTTCAATTTCATAGCTACAGTGAAAAGATTTTCAATTTAGTGAGGAGACATTGGTCAATTTTGAGACGATCATACCCACAGATGGAGGAATTACAGCAAATTCCTTTGAAAGCCTATCGGCGCAATAAGACTATGCGCGACTCCTTGGTAAAATCGGAATTTAGACTCGACAGCCAGGGAGAGAAAACAACCTTCCTGGGTAAGAAAAGAAAGGGTTGTTACCCATGTCTAAATTGTATCCAATGTAGCTTAATACTTAAGGGAAATCATTTAATCCATCCTACAACTAAGAATAGAATAACAGTGAATGGCTTTTATACATGTCAGTCATCGTATGTAATCTATATCCTCATATGCCCATGTAATCTCATCTATGTAGGTGAAACCACCCAGAAAATCAAGGATCGCATTGCACAACATCGCAGCACGAGACGGCATCCACAGTCAGGTCTCCCTGTGTCACGTCACTTTTCGGAGATGGGACACAAAAGATACCGATTTGCGATTCATGGTGTTGGAAGAAATTCCTCGTGATAAAAGAGGGGGAGATAGAATTCTAAAACTGAGGAAACGTGAGGTTTGGTGGATTAACAGACTACATTCTCTTTATCCGGATGGGATGAATAAGGATTATGATTTATATTTGTTTTTATAGGATGTGGATACGGTTTAATATAATAATCCGATTGGTGATATGTGTATATATTATATCCCTTTTAGACTCAGTGGAATGAACACCCGTTGGAAAACAAGCTAAACAGAAATAACAATTGAAACGGATTATGAAATCTGAGACGATATTAAGAATATCAATGAATTGTAATAACTACTTGTTAAATAACTTATAGATGAAAATATTGCAGTGATGAGAGAAGTTGTAAACTCCTTGATAACAATCCAAATAGAAGATGATACTTTTTAGGATACCAGTATATGTAAATATTTTTGATATATAGAGTTGTAGGGTCTTGTACTAGACATTTCTATATAGTATGGGTTAATCATTTAGGTTTGGGCGATTAGTTTTGTTAATTGTTTGATTTGACACATGTGGTGTGATATGCTGGGTGGGGATAAGAGAAGGCAACGTAGACGGGTTCTCTACACACAGCCAGAGAAGCCTGATGAAGAGCGACTCACGCTCGATACTGTACAGTGGCTTGCACATTTGCACTTTAAAATGTTTGTATGATTGAAAATTTCAAGTAAAGGATTTATTGGCATCAAGCATTGATCCACGTTTTTCTTCATTAATTTATGGTGGAAGATTGGGAGTCCACCCTGATGGTGCTGTGATCTGATTAAGCATTAAAGAAAAGCTTTTTGAAATATACAAGAGTCCAAAGTTGGTTACTGGTACCATCAACAAGTAGTAGTGCATTATTAGCAAAATATGTTATTACAATCTTGTAGAAATGGCTTACCAAATAATCGCAAAGAGGAACAGCACACAACCCAACTTTACTTCACAACTCCACACAGCCACAGTGCAATGTGGTCTAAATATAGCATATCATTGTGCGTATGCTAATTCGCAATCGCGTATTTATGTGCGCATGTTCGCCAGTGAGATAGAGTTGCCACCTCATCCCTTTAAACCCAAACACATATGAATTACACAGGTTATGAAGGCTAATTTGATGCAGAAAAGTCAACAAGTGAGTTTAATTACCACCTTAATCAGCCTCAGAACCTGTGTAATTAAGATGTGTTCAGGGTTAAAGGGATGAGGTGGCAACCCTACAGTGAGACCCTCTGATCACAAAATGGCAGAGGTGGAGGATCAAGTTATGTTGGCAGTGGCGGTACTGGTTGGTGCCTTTTGCGAGGAAGTCGAGCAGGAAGTTTATGCACCTGTGGCTCACCTTCGCCAGCCACGGCTTTTTGCCCCACGGGCATATTTTGAAAGCATGCGGGACTCTGATATCCGTAGCAAGTTTCGGTTAGGGCGAGAAGCAATTATGCACCTCTATCAGCTCCTACAGCATAAAATTTCACCATCTACAAACCGCAGTCATGCTGTGCCAGGCATGGTCAGGTTGCTTGCGACTTTGGACATCTTGGGTCGGGGCAGCTTCCAAGCCACTTCTGGAAGTATTATGGGTCTAAGCCAACCCACGGTGTCCAGGGTGTTTATGCAGGTCATAGATGCCATTCTTGACCTTGTACCACAATTTATTCACTGGCCACAGAATGAAGATGAGTGGAATGACATGAAGGTGGCTTTCTACCACCATCCACAAATGCCACAAATCATGGGGGCCATTGATTGTACACACGTGGCAATCAGGGCCCCCAGAATAAGTGAAGCAGGCTATCGGAATCGCAAGCAGTACCACTCCATCAACGTCCAAGTTGTGTGTGACGACAGACAGCACATAATGAGTGTTCAGGCGGCTTTCCCAGGGTAGTGCCATGATGCCTACGTCTTGAAGCAGACCGGCCTTTTCCGGAAATTTGAGGTTGGACAAATACCGTCCGGGTGGCTTATTGGTACAGTATTGTTTTTTATGCAGAACATGCATTTTTTTTTTACAGGCATCTAAGGTCACATGAAGGGATGGGAAGGACTAATTTATGTTTTGGGTTTTTTTTGTTTCTAGGTGATGCCGGTTATCTGCAGCTAAGGAGGCTGATGGCTCCAATCAGGCACCCCTCTGGGTAGCCACAACAGCGCTATAGCAGTGCGTTACGTAAAAGCCGGGCATTGTCAAGCTCACTATTGGCCTGCTGAAGTCCCGGTTATGTTTATGTTTGGCCAGGCCCGGGGGGGGAGCTACTGTACTCTCCTCAAAAGTGTTCCAGGATCACCCTTGCCTGTTGTGTCTTGCACAACATGTGTGTTGCGAGGGATGATTCTTGGGAGCTTTATGAGGAGAGGGAGCCAGGAGGTCCACAGACACAGCAACACTAATGCTGGGGTTGCCACCCGGAATCAGCTGATCGCTGGTTACTTTACATGTACGTATTACAACATAGCTAGAGATAGAGAATGTGCGACGTCAGAACTGCACTTCCGCCCCGTGGACCACAACAGGAAGAAGATGGTATGGCGTGCGTTCCACCCGCCGCTATAGCGCACCTCAGCCTGTATTCCTGTAAAGGTAACACCTGTGACAGACACCGGGACCTACATAGCAGCAAGATAGAGGACAGCTGCACCCCCGGACTAATGATAGCTCCCATTACAATGGATGTCCCTGATGGAGGTGAAGGTGCCATTACTGTTACTATTACCATGTCTGCCCTATGTATAGCCCTCTGAGCTTTTCCATCCACAGCTTGTGATTAGGGACACATGCATTTGTATGTATGATGCGGGCTAATTCCTAGAGCGGTGCATGCACTGCCCATATACACATATGTATGTGTGTGTGCCTATGTATGCATACATGTATATGCATGTGTGTGGATGCTCGGATGTGTATACATATGTATATCTAAGCTCAATTTATATTGGAATTTAGACAAATAGCTATATTTAAAGTCTGCCTCCCTTCTAAGACCACCCATCTCCTTTTTGGGGGAAGAGTTTTGAGGTAGATCTGGGATGTGCCTCCCAGAGGTACACATGTATACTGTAAGTAGCTGCGAGAGAGCAACATTGTTAGGCTCTGATGAAGAAGGAATCCCTTTGAAACGCGTCAGCCAGCAGCGGTTCGTATGTCCACTCTCCAGGACTCAGAGACTGCAATCAGTAGACAGACTGCCATATGTCAAAGACCTTTTTCAAGCGTGATTGTCTCTTACTTTTGTGAGTAGTTTTCATTGTTTTCTGAATAAATGTACCATAAGATAATGCACTAGGCTGGTGCGCCCTCTTTTCTTTGTGTTTTTGTCAATATACTAGCACCTTTACACCAGTTGTTTTCTATTTCTATTTTACAGATGGCAAACCTAAAAGGGAAAAGGTGGATCCGAGAGTGCAAGACACAATCATTCATTTGTACAGGAGTGGTGTTAGGACAGTAAATGAAATTCTTAGGCACACGAATACCTTTGTAAAAGAACCTTTTCCCATCATCTGAACTTCCAGAGGAGAGCCGGAGAAGGTTTTATCCCACCCGAAAAGCTATTTCCAATTTATTGAGTAGATCCAGACAAGAAGGGCATAATTCAGTGTTAGATCAGGAACAATTATTGGATCAGCTTAATGTATGGAAGGCAGAGACACCAGACCTCAATCATTATTGCAGGTTGAGTACAAAGCCAGATGATCTCAGCAACACAAAAACAATTTTTATTTGCTTACCAGACCACATGGCAGAAAAAAAAAAATCTTAAAAATATACGGAAACCAAATTACTTTTTTTTGGATGCAACGTATAGAACCACAAGATATGCACTACCACTGTTTTTCCTTTGTGTACGGACAAATGTGTGCCGTGTTGTTTCTGGTACTTTTGTCACTGAAAATGAAACGTCAGCAATCATACAGGAGGCACTGGAAATATTTCAATCGTGGAACAAGGCACGGAATCCAAATTGCTTCTTGGTAGATTTTTGCCTTGAGGAAATAAATGCCATCTCCAGAACATTTCAAGGTAGTGGTTTATATTAAACTTTCCAATTTGTCAAATGTTTGTTTTCCAATATATAATGACTATAAATCTTAGTTTTCTAGAATGTATGTCCTTCTGGTCCAACAAAGTAATCATATTTATGGTGACTGACCACTATTATATATACAGATTTTTAATCTACTGCTGATAGGTAAATCTAGTGCTTTACTTGTTAGGTGAAGTTAGATTTGCCTCTGTTCCAGCTTGGCTGAGTTGCGTGTGATTCCACACTGCGCCGGTGGGTGTCGTTGTCCCCATAGGCCGGTGTTGGAAAGGCAACGTGTTGAAGCGTATGAGTGCTCCTCTGTCCCGGAGACAACTCGGTGGAGGTGGTCCTCCGAGTTGCATTCTGGGAGAGGGTATTTATGGGACAGACGTAATGTTTAGGGGTTCGTTTTCAGCCACCTGCTGGCCCTCCTGGCCGTCAGGTATGCGATAGGAATACCACCTGGTGGTCCTCCACTTCGGAGGCCCACGTCGCTGCGGCGTGTGGGTGGGCCCAGAGGAGCTTGTCTGGGGCCTACCACAGCAGCAGAGGAATGGTCCTGGGCTGTCTATCCTGAGTGAAGAAGCTGGGCAACCGAGGAGATCCCAGGGGAGGACCCGTCATGGAAGGATCATGCAGAGTGCTGGTCTGGAGAGGGGCCTGGTGACTCAGTTGGAGGACGTATCCTGAAGTAGTCTTACTGCATAGTACTGCCGGGTTGGCTTAAAGGTTCAAGTACTGTGTCTGACATTCATGGCAAACCAATACGTCCTGTGGCAGAGGATCGTATGGGTTTTGTTCCAAACAAATCTGTGGCAGAGACTTTTGTTTGTGCTACGTACTGGCTGCTAGGCAAGTGAGCGAGGCCTATCCAGGCGGGCAAAGATTGAATCCCACAAGGGGAGTGCATTCAACTACAAGTGTTCAATTCCAAACGATGTTCTAAAAAATACTAAAGAAAGGTATTTGAGCTTCCCTACAACTTTCCTTCTGCCTCTTTCCTGCTACTTCCTTTACTGTTTGTTCATTAAAGCATTGAAAAACATACTCAAGTGTTTGGTGCCTACATCGTCCAGAGGTAAACTCAACGGAACCCTAGACCCAGTGCCGGTGAAACAGAGATGGCGAGAGTGAAGGTAACAGCCGTTTTTAAACCAGCAGCTCCACCGAGTGTTATTGCTACATAAGCATTAATAGTAATAGAGAGTAAAAAAAATGCATTTTAATATGACCACGTGTGTGTGTGAATTTTGGAGGACAACTGTACCCAGCCTTTAATCCAGTGCTAGCAACCAGGTCCTCCCACAGACCTTGTATATATGAAAATAAAGTTCGAGAGGTTGCTGCACTTAAAAATTCTGTTGCTTTATTTCATCAAATCTGTGGAAGAAAACTACAAAGCAAACAAAGTCATTCAAGACAAGATAGTTACGATCATCAGTTCAGACAATGATTACGTTTCGGGCTGGTTTGCTCACACCCTTCCTAAGATCAGTCAGAACACATCTGAAGGTTTTCACCAGAAGCATTTGCTTAATATGTATTTACTAGCATCATCACACATGGAATCAATATGGTTAATTACTCTCAGTTTCGATTCAATTAATGTTTACATATATAGATTTTATACCATAGACACAAAAAATGGCTAAGAACGACCAATAATTTTATCATCTCATTATCCTCTTCTAGTTCATCCAGAAATCTGAAAGACATATGTATGTGTGTGTTTTTGATATACATATACCTTTTAACGAATAAGTATAGTAATCTGTTCCAATAAACACTAAGGAAAAAATAAAGGAATCCTCTCAGAACGTTCATATACTCAAATAAACAAAGGACACTACAAGATCTACGGGATCTAGGGACTTCTTGACCCAATCATCTGCCATACAGCTGATTAGAAAAATGGAAAAAAACTTACCCAAAGGGCTATCACGATGGAGCTCCATGAGGTAACATTGGCTGAATATTACAAAATGCAGATGATACCCAGGGGACTGAGAGTCCGACTAATCCCAACCCTGTTTTCTCAAAATACGGATTTTAAAACCAAGTTTGCACAGATTTTGAACAAATGTTCTTTTGACATTATGACACTTACGGTACAATTCCTACAACAGGAAAGAGTTACTGTACAACAAGAGATTGTTGAGCTGGAAAAACAATTAGAACAATGCTCCAATCAGGATGAATTATTGGATTTCAAAAAAGTAAATAATGAAAAATTGGACAATTTTCATAGAAATATCCAGTTGCGTAAATGCACAAAGTTGGATCGAGACCGGGAGGACTAGAATAACCATCAAGTTTATAATTGGTCTGACCCTAAATACTGTCGTACCAAAACCTATAGGAGAGGACAACTGAAACAATTTATCAATTCATCTTCATCTACCGGGTCATCAACCAATTTATCTACTACTTTTTTACCTACAACCACGGCCGAATCCAGACTAGGAGGGGCGGCAGCAGATCAAAGAAAAGGTACAACAGGAGGTGTGACTACCAGAATCGCCAAAGATGGTGAACAATGATGTGGTACATAATATTTCTTCAATTACTCTATCTAGGACTGAATTAAATGTGTTAAATAAGGGACTGGCCCTAAGGAAAGAATGAACGATTTTTTTTATAATATATATATATATATATATATATATATATATATATATATATATATATATATATATATATATATATATATATATATATATATACATACATACATATACACATACACACCAAGCTGTACTCCAAACATTTTAGTTGTGTTTGAGCTCTCACTTTAGTGTCCAAACCTTTTCCCCTTTTTTTTATTCATATAGATGTGAAGGTCTATTGAGCATTTCCTATTTATAGTCATAACTACAGGTGACATTAATTATATCTGACAAAGTTTTTCTTAAACAGAAAACACAATGATGTATATGTAACAAGTTTTCTTTTTTTGCTTTCCAGGACACAATGACCTCCAATGCCCATGATGTGATGCGTGTTTTGGACAGAATGATCTCCTTCTATTCACAAAGACTACATCAGGTGGACATACGGGAGCACTTCATCATTGTGAAGGAACTTGGAGAAGGAGGCTTTGGAAAAGGAATCCTGCAAACCACAGGAAAACAGGTCAGTGAATATAATCACAATTTCAACAACTTCTACAAATATTTAAGAAAGCTTAAAATATGAATTCATGTTGGTAAAATTATTTAGGGAAGTAAGCATTGGGTTGACTCCTGGGATCAGTTATGCAAATATCAAAATGTCTTGATGGGTACATATCCGTCTGGAGGAATGTGAATACCTAGACAGGCTGTATTTGTATGCAGACCGTCCAAGATCACATGTGGTGCTGATTCTAATGATTTAGCTCGGGTTCACTCTGCCCACAACCTCCAAGTCGGACACCAGCGCGACTTTAGCACGACTTGCATTGCGACTTCTTTAACAGAAGTCAATGCAAGTCATACCAAAGTCGGACCAAAAGTAGTGCAGGATCCTTTTTCCAAGACGGAGAAACTCAAGTTGCATCAATTAGAACAGTTCCATTGCAAATAATGGGGTCCAATGTGACAAGTTATCCAATGTCGGAGCGATTGTCGCATCAGTGTGAACCGGGCCTAAAGCAAACAGAAATCCAATGAATGAAAGGAATGAGTTTGGAGCAGTCAGGTTGGGGAGGATATGATGCTAATGATGCCAAACCTCTTCCAGCCAGGAAATTAGGTTGGTTCTGTTTGGCTTGCTGAAGCTTCTAATGCACATTGTGAGAATTGCAGTGTGCATGAAAATGTAGTAAGAAATTTCAGTACAGCAGAGGTTCCTGTACAACTGTCTGCTGATTGCTGGTAAAGCTGAAGTTTAGCTTTAAATGCAGCATAATACATTCTCAACTCGGAAGCAGCAGATCTTATTACAATGTTTGAGATTTTCAAATGCACATAAAAAATTGCCAGCTAAAATTCTCTTTAATCTTAATCTAACTTTTTTTTTTTTGGCTTTGAAAGTTATGGATAAAAGTAAAACCAGCCGGGAGTCTTTCCTATGGGAGTTCACCATTTCATTCATCCCAACATCATTGGATGCTGTGAGATCATCTTCACCACCTTCATGTGCTTCGTCTTTACCCAGGAACTGGCACCTCTTGGTGATCTGTTGTCTCTGATTGTACCAAATGTAAGTATGTTAAGATAAATAACTCTATACAAAACTTGGAAAAAACATATTTGGCCATAAAGTATGAGGAGTTAACAGTTAAATCTCATTCCAGTCCTTTTGGAGAAATTTCCCTTCAATTTCTATGCCAGAGATTGCAACAGGAAGTGAGAGGAAGCTCTCTTGGTTGACATTAGTACAGGTGTCCATGTTGGAAGATTTACACTTACCTTTTGTTCTGACAACTCCATCACTTTGTCTGAATGATGGTGGTCCCCAGGACAGTTGATGAAAGTGGATATGAGGCAGGTATATACATACTGTACATGTGGCAATATAATAAATCTCTAGTCTAAAACTTAAGGAAAAGTATGGTTATATATATACCTTAACTGTTTCCGGATATGTATTCTGATATTCTTCTTATATTCTCTCTATTGAATTTAACATCTAAAGTAGTGTTTTGTTAACAGACGTCTTAGTTATTTTATTTTCTCTTTTTAGGTGGGAATTCCAGAAGATGTGGTAAAGAGATGTGCTGTTCAGATCTCCAATGCTCTGGAATTCATAGTGGAGAAAGGACTAGTACACCTCGATGTGAAGCTAGACAACGTTTTAGTGTTTGATCAGGAGTGCCATTTCATTAAGCTCACAGACTTTGGCCTGGCTAAGGTCACAGAGACAGTGATTAGATCCAAGTGTGGCAGCAAACCCTACAGAGCTCCAGAGATGTATGAAATTGCCCCTCCAGATGGACTGGCTGTAGATGGCAGCCTTGATGTGTGGGCGTTTGGTGTCACCATCTACGTTCTGCTCACGGGGAAGTTTCCATGGCAGGACACCCTCCCTGATGATGAAGAATTTAAAAGTTTTGTTGTCTGGCAGAAGAATTTTGAGGTGGATAATCCTCCTGAAGCATGAAGAGAAGTTTCCACTGGGATATGAAGGATGTTTATTGATCTGTTGGCCATTGGCTCTACTAAAAGAAGTCAGAGTGCAGAAGTCCTAAAATTCATGGGTGAAATCTGGAAAGAAGAAACCCCAGAAAAGGATGAGGAGCCCATCGAAAGCAGTTCTTTCAAACATTTTTTTTAACCAAAACTTTATTTGTTGGTGCAGCAAATCATACAGGTATATAGCAAACATTGACAGGACCAAATACAGTAACAATCTGTCAAAAACACACTATACATATCTTCCAATGTGACCATATATGTTGCAATGCACCAATACATAACCGTTAAAGCAAACTTTTAGCACTTGGTTGGACATCCTGAAAATCAGGACACAGTCTTTTTTCTTCTCTTTCTTTTTGCTAACATATTTTGCTAAACCAAGTATTTAACATAACAAAACTGAAACATTTAACTGTTTTCTCCTCCCTTCTCCCCCAACCCCTCCTCTCCATTTGGGGGGGCGCGAGAGCTGGATCAGCCAGCCATGGCTGCCAGATAGTTTCAAATTTGGTCACGGCATTCCTATGATGATAGGCCAGTTGTTCCTTGATGGATTGTATATAAACTCACTCCTGATTGTTTCCCTGTAGGTACATTAGGTGCCACCCAATGTCTAGCTATAAGCTTTCTAGCTAGGTATAGTGGTCTAGTAATCATAATGTACATTTCCCTCTGATAAATCTCCTCCCCTTTTTAGCTCTACATTTCAACGAGGCATGGTCCTGGGTAGAAGACAACAGTACTGAGTAAATATTTGAAATCTGCCCCTACCTGGCGTTCGCTTGAAGTAGCTCCATTAGGTGCGGGGGTTTAGTTGCAGTTAGGGAGGTTATCTGTCCCTGAGCCTACAAAGCATGTCAGAGTTGGAGATATTGATAAAAACATCTAGTGGGGAGTGTAAATTCTGAGCAAAGTTGTGCAAAAGATTTCAATACATTCCCTGCATATATCTGTGGAAAATAAAACATATCCCCTTGCGTTTCCATAGGGCGGATCACTCCAGTTTATTAAGTTCTGGGTATCTTGGATTGTTCCACAGAGGGGTGAATCCCAGGGGGCCCTCAACCCTCAGTGCCTCTCGGGCCGCCTCCCACACTTTTCTAAGGAGACCCGCCGCTGGGACAGTCGGGGGCAGGCTGGGAAGATCCATTTCCAAATGAGAGCCGGCTTTCAAATATGGGTTGGCCCGGTTTACTCATAAATAGGATCATCTAAGCCATCATCTCTACCCCACCCCATGATCTGCTGCATTTGGGAGGCCAGAAAATATAGTTCCGGATGTGGTACTGCCAGGCCCCCTCTATCCTTACTATATTGTAGGGTATTTAAACTGATTCTAGCTCCTTTCCGCTTCCCGATGAGATCCCGCCTCTGGGTATCCACTCTTTTGAACCATTTGTTAGAGATCCACATAGGGGAGTTTTGAGAGATATATACACAGCAATTGTGGGGCCCAGATCATTTTTATAAAGTTCACTCTCCCTACCACCGACAGGAGGAGCTTGCACCAGCTAAGGGATTTTTCCCTCTGTTTATCTAACAAGGATCCCAAATTTAATTCTAGGTAGCTAGAAGTGTCCGCAGTGTCTGCCAGAAATATAAAGGTCACCAAGCTGCTTCTGGCAGCAGATACACCACATGTTGAAGTGTCCTTCAGGAAAGGAACATAACAAAGATAAAACTAGTCTTTTGACCCAGTTCTTGAGAGCCCCGCCCCCCCCCCACACACACACAAACACAATTGAACTGAAGGCTATTGGATATATCCTGCTATTTATGTAATACATGCCTTGTTTTTTCCTTTTTGTTTTTGGTACTTGCTGAAGGTCCTTTAGCTGTACTAAATACATTTCTGTTGTGTTCAATCTCTATTTAGTGTCCAACATGTATTCTCAAATCTTATACATGTAGATATGGAGGTCTATTAGGCATTCTGGTTTTATAACTGCAGGTAACAGTATTCATATTTGACACATTTCTAAAGTTTCTTTTCAAACATTCTTTTTTTGCTTATAAATGTAACACATTTTAATGTTTTGCTCTCCAGGACACTATGGCCTCTGTTGACCATAATGTGGAAGGTCTTCTGGATAAAATGGTCTCCTTCTATGCACAAGGACTACAGCAGATAGACGTTGAAGAATACTTTCTTATTAAGAAGGAGCTTGGAAAAGGTGGATATGGAAATTTATTCTCGGTGAAGGACAAGGAAACAGGTGAGTGAATTAATCTAGCCACCATTTCAGTATCCTCTAGGATTATGTATATGGATGTAAATTCGATCTGCAAGATAAAGGCTTTTTCCAAGAGGTCGCTAATTGTAGACTAATTCTAAAATAAAAAGGAGCATTATAGTAGAATCACTGTGCAACACTCGTAATAAAGAATAGCAGGTAAATGCATTGAGCAAATATGGCCCAATACATAATTTTATTACATCTCTATAAATAGAAAATGTTGTTTCAAATATTCATGTTGGAAAAATGATTTAGAGACCCAAGCATTGGGCTGTCTTAAGAGTTATGCAAATTTTAAAATGAAATATTGATATTGATCACATGTAATGTTGAGTCCAATGAATAAAAGGAAGAGCTAGGAACAGTCAGCCTGGGGATGATACCATGCTAATGATGCTGGATGTCCTCTAGTCAGGAAATGACATGGGCTCTATCTAGAGAGGTTCCTGTACAGATGAGTGCTGGTAAGGCTGAAGTTTAGCTTTGAATGTGCATGGGTTACAGAGAGAAGGGGGTTGGGGTATAGGTACCCCTGGGACTTTTATGGTGCTTTTCAAAATTTAAATGGATCGATATAGAAAAATAAATCAAAAAAGAAATTAACACTGTATGCAAAATGCCAAACTGACTGTAAGTAATCTTTTGATTCAAAATCTTTAATAGTTTAAGAATATTACAAAACACCATCTAAAAACAAGCACAATTTTACAATCAAGGTCAATCAATGTTTTAAAAATAGAGACCACTTTGCGATACCAATCTCAACATGTTTCGCTCAACACATGAGCTTCATCAGGAGTTTTTTGGTACAGGTGTGGCATATTATAGGTAAAAAAGAAAGAGAAAGAACAAAATACAAATCAGATGCTTACAAAACATTTAAAGATGTAGCTTCCGAACAAAAAATACATTAATACTGAAAAGACAAATGGTATATATATATTTGCATACAAACAATGAATGTGTTATATGAAACTCTCAAGTTTCTACAGGTCTATGATAATGATAATCTAAACATGGTGAACAGATAATTATGATCATTATATTGATGTGTACTTTAGTTTCCAAGCCCACAAAAGCAAGATACAGTAATGTGGACATGGGAAAGGCATAAAACATAAAAGGTGGGATTTGCTTACCAAGCCCAAATAGGTTTGAAGATGAATAGTAGACAACTAGATTGTAAATGTATATAAAGTTCCGTGGCTCAAATACTAATCAATTGCATGCGTCTCACCCGCCTAGGACCTCCCAAAACCGTTTTTTGGTCCACAGAGGGGCCCAAGTGTAGAGTAACTGAAAGTTAGATATTGAAAAGAACAAAAATAATAATGAATTGCTTCTATATAGTCTACTGTGGGGTAGAGAGGGCAGTTATCATAGGAGCTGAGAAGTTTGAAAATTACCTTATAGGTTGAATCAAGGAGTGAATGTTCAGGGCTAAAATAGCCGTATAAACAGAAACATAAGGGAGAGCAACGCTCCGGTTTCACCACAAGGTGGCACTCCAAGTTGACAACCCCTATGAGTCAGACCAAAAGATCCACGTATAGACACTGCCCCAATGAACTACAAAAAACAATACAATAAAACAGCCAATTACTATAAGGAGCTTCTTTAGCAGTATCATTGGTTCGGTCATCAACAGGAGATGACCCTCCACTGATGATCAGCTTCGCTTACCTGAGAGGTGAGGTGGATGCGTACGGAAGGGGAGAGCGGCATATACCTCCCCTTGCAGCCTCAGAGCCACTGTCAGGAGATAGCGGCTATTAAGCCGTACTATATAGGTCCCTCCATCACGGTGGCGTCTGACGTCACCACCGGGATGCGGACGCATCGTGAGGCCCTCCCTCAGGTCACTTGTGACCAATGGACAGCAAGGGGGCGAAGCCAGATACCATCCAGGTTCCGCCCCTCCTAGTCGGACGTACGTGCTTCAGGCACTCATAGCTCCGACAGTGTAGGTGGGCGCATGCGCAGGCCGGGAGCGAACGATGTTAGAGCCCGGCCGTCGCGCAGGCGCACTGCAGACGAGGCATAGAGGAAGAGATAATGAACGGCAACAAACTTCAAGTGTCAATCATTGCCTGTCAGGGGCAGGGCAGAAAAAAGACCAATCCTTGAATGCGTATCAGCCATATTGACTAGGGAGAAGGAGTGGGAAAGAAAGTTATATGCACATAGAAAGAGATATTGAAAAGTGGTAAATGTTTCAAAAAATACTAAGCAGTTTCCCAAACCTAATAATACTGTGTTCCAGCGATTTATAATATGGAATTATTGCCACTGAGAATACAGATGTCATGGCTTACAGGATTAGTTTAAAAGATAGGATAAAATATAGAAATTAAATAAAATATATTTAAATATATTTAAATTATATTTAAATAGACAGACTAACTAGGGATAGCTTGCTGGTTTGGCCACAGGACCCATGTACCTTGAAAGGGAGTTTGATACCTCTAGGGCCCCCAGGGGAGGGTGATTGATTACTCACTCCAAACCCTAAGTGCCCGTGGCGTCCGTGCGGACAAAAGCAAAAAAGGGGGAGAAGAGAGGGCCTCAATTGGCGGGAGAGACAGCAATCATTTACATAGTTTTGTCAAAAAACTGAATTTGTTTTAAGGAAATAATAAATTTATATTGGCTTGGGAAGAAAACCCCACTATATATGAACACAACCAGGAAATAACCACATAGAAGGGACAAAAAACACATAATATATACAAAAAATGTATACTAGAATTGTGTATCATGAAATCTTTACAAGTCTAGATGGAATAAACAAAGGCAGATACATCTGGTGGACTAAAGGAATGGTTTGAAACTAAACACATCATTGAGGCCTGGAGGTTTTAGGGCGGACAAGGTGTGTATCCAACGGGTCTCACGTTGCAAGAGTATCTTATCATAGTCACCCCCACGTTCCCCTGGGGGGACATGTTCCAACGCAAAAAAATGCATTTTGTTACTGTCAAAATCATGGTGCAGGCCCATGTGTCGGCTAATAGGCGTCTCCATTTTCTTTTTTAAAACCAGGGATACATGGTCCCTGATCCTGCAGAAAAAGGGGCGCTTGGTTTTGCCTATATAAAATCCTTGGCATTCACACATCGTAATGTATACAATCCCAATGGATTGACAAGTGACGGAGAATCTTGGTTTAAAGTGGCGGCCATTGGGGAGTATAATGCCTCTCGCAGAGTGAATAAATCTACAAAAGGGGCATTTGTGGCAGGGTCTACACCCCTTTCGGGATTCTGTTGTTGATTGTGCACCAGTATCATAGTGGCTATGTACCAAAGTATCCCTCAGAGATCTAGATCGCCTAAATGTGATCTCCGGGTAGGATTTTAAGTGCTTAGATACTTTTTCGTCTCCCATTAAGAGATACCAGTGTTTTTGGATGATCTCACGTACTTGCTTTTGTTGGCCTGAAAATCTGGTGATTAGTCTGACACTAGAATCTGCCTTGTTAGGTCTAGCTTGATGTATAAGTAGGGATCTCTTTTGGTTCTTGGCTTTTAGATAGGCCTTTTTCAAACACTTTTTGCTATAGCCTCGTTGGCTCAAACGAGACTGCAATAATTTCGCTTGGTACTCAAAATCTGATTCAGTGCTACAATTGCGTCTTATCCTGAGATATTGCCCATAAGGTAAGTTGATAAGGGGGGCGGGATGTGAGCTTGTGGCATGTAGTACCGAATTACCCGCCGAGGGTTTTCGGTACAGGGTGGTTCCAATGTTGCCTTCATCGTCTACTAGTACTTGAATGTGCATGATACATTCACAATATGGGAGGAGGATATCTTATAAAAATGTTGGCTATTGTCAAGTTAAAAACATACAGAAATTACCAATTGAACATTTCTAGTTCTTTATCTAAGTTATTTAATTTTTTCACAGGTCAAAGAATGGCAATAAAAGTCATGGATAAGGACAGAACCAGTCAGTGGTCTGTTCTCCATGAATTCAGCATTTCATACTTACTGTCTCCTCACCAAAATATCAATCGGATGTTTTGGCTTCTGCTCCAACATTGACTACTTTGTCTTTCCCCAGGAACTGGCACCTGTTGGAGATCTGTTCTCCATGATCTTTCCAAACGTAAATACATTAAGTTTTAGGTATGGCCATTTCTTTATATAATCCTTAAAAAAAAAAGTTAAAACAAATATATAAATTTCCCATCTCTTCCTTTAAATGTCTTGGTAACCAATGTAATTAAGACAAAGCAAATTTCCCTGGGGGTGACACCTTCAACAATAAAATCTATCCATAGCCTAAAATAAATAAATACACTACTTTATGGCCATACATATATGCTTCAACTGAATCTTTATTTATCCTTATATTCTCCCCTACTGTATTTAACATCTATTATGTTTTTGAACTTGTTCTAGGTGGGAATTCCAGATGACGCAGTAAAAAGGTGTGCTGTGCAGATCTCCAGTGCTCTGGAATTCATATCGGAGAAACGACTTGTACACATGGACCTCAAGCCAGAAAATGCTCTGGTGTTTGACCAGGACTGCTATTGTGTTAAGATCACGGACTTTAGTCTCACTAAGGTCACAGGGACAGCGATTAGAGCAAGATGTGGGAGAAAATCCTACATGGCCCCAGAGTTTAACGTGACCATTTCAGATGGACTGGTTGTATATGGCAGCCTTGATGTGTGGGTGTTTGGTGTCATCATCAACTGCCTACTCACAGGAGAGTTTCCATGGCAGGTGGCCATGCTTGATGATGAAACATATAAACAGTATGTTGACTGGCAAAATGATTTTCAGGAGGTTAATCCTCCAGAAACATGGAAAAAGGTTCCTGCTGGGATACAAAGAAAATACAAAGAGTGGGTTGCCTCACAGAACAATATAAATTGTATGCAGATCTATAGAATGTACCATCATCCAATTAGATTTAAGAAAGGATATTTGGGAGTGAGGGTCCCACCCCAGACTCACCAAAGAAAAGAAGGCAAGTGGACTAACTCGGTATATGTAAATAAAGTATGCATCGTTAATACAAGACAGATATACAAATTTACTAAATTTTTTAATACAAGATACAAAAACAACAACAAGGGATGCTAAAAAAAGCATACAGATGACATGGTTTTTCAACTAGTTTTGCGGGTTTGCCACTTCATCAGGAAATACATCTACGGATGAAATAGAGATACAATAATATATAGAAATTCCATATGGGGGATGTTACAAAATCATGAAGTGGGGAGAGGGGTGAAAAAAGGTATAATATGTAGGGCTGCTTACCAGTGCTTCGGTATATGCAAGGCACAAAGCAACCCAGCAAGGTCTGCCGCGGCAATTGGGAAGGACATATATAGTCACCAGGTAGCTGGCGTCTGGATGAGATGGTATAAAAATTGTGTAATATCAGGTATATGCCCAATGTCATGCATTTTTTTTTGTGTGCGGATGTGAAGGAAAGCAGGGGCCATAGTTAAAAACTAAGTAATAAACACTGAAGTGTGAAAAGAGTACCAAGCAGAAATAGCCAAGTAGGAAACCAAACAAGTGGAAGAAGGGGGTGTAGTGGTCAGAGAAGGTAAAAAAAGAAAAGGAGGAAAGAAAAAAAGAGAGAGAAGGGGAAATGAGAACAATGTAAGAAACAAGATAAGAAAAGGGGGATAGTGGTGAGGAAAAAGGAAAAGGGGGAAAAAAAGAAAGAAAGGGAAGAGTGAAGATAATATGAATCCCTATACCAAGAAAGGGACAATTATGGACCAAAATGTGTGCATTAGAGAGCTGAATGTGAAAACAAACCGTGAGAAATGTGAATGTGATAACCGGTGCATCCCAAAAGAGGGAAAAACAAAGTGAACCTAAAAGAGCAGCAAGATGGGGTGCAGAGGTGACAGGGGTTCATATTTACCTTGACCATAAGGGTATTGGAATAAGGGGCCCAGAGATCAGATCCCACTTAGATCGATACAGGTATGTATAGATCAGAAGGGTAAAGAAAGTCTGGCATTAATTGCATGGAATATGCAATTAATTGCATGGAATATGCACACTATGGGGTGTCAAAATGTTTGGAGACAACATCCAGTATCTATAAAGATAGTAATATAGTACAACACTCAATGTAATATAATAATGGTGTCAATCAGACCACAGTCCTAATTGGGGAAGTGCGGTCAGAAAAACAAATTAAAGAATTATCTGTTTTACACCTTGGTTTAGGGTTTTGCCCCCTTGACCCCATACACACCATTGAAACCATCAAAGACCTGTATTTATTTGCAGAGAACCCAACGTACAAGTTTCTATTTGTCTAAAATCGTCAAAATACTAACTTAGAACGTAAACTTACGGAACGCACCAGACATTTTACAATGGAGGAATTTCGCACTTTACGCGACTTAATGTTACCATATGACGAGGGTGCCACAGGTGACATGTCGAATTCACAATTAGAATCGACAGATGCAACCCCTGAGACCACAGTTATATCTACCTCCCTTTTCCCCACACCCTCCAAGGCTGCAAACAAATTCAAACCCAAGTCACGTAATTTTCCAGATTTGATGACCTGCCCAGCCATCTGGGCCTTTTTCCATCAATCAAAGACTTCAATAGTAAGAACTGGCAGGAATTTCCACCAAACTTGACCTACAGCGAGCCCTCCAACATTTACAAAAACATTGTGATATTATCATTAAACCATCAGACTAAGGTGGCAATATAGTGATAATGTCACATACCCAATACCAGATAATGTGCCATTAAAGTACTGGATAATCTTACTTGGTATCAACCCATCCCACTCACCAGTATTATGGTGTTTGTCAATGAATTCAGAGAACTTTGTACAGGGGCCTTCTGGCAAGGCCTGATTGATAAGGACACTCTCAATTATTTGGTCCCCAAACATCCACGCACCCCCACCTTTTACACATTGCCCAAATGACATAAAAATCTCTCCCAGCCACCGGGAAGACCCATTGTCTCTGGCATCGGGTCTTTGACCGACAATGCTAGCAAATTTGTAGATGGCTTCTTACTACCTCATGTATCGGGTTTACCATCATATATCCGCAACACATCTGACCTCCTCAGACACATTGAGGGAATCCAGGTCCCTCGCGACTCCCTTCTCGTGGCTATTGATGTCGAGCCCTTGTACTTGAGCATCCCCCACAAGAAGGGAGTCTTGGCCCCTAAATGAATTTATTTTTCAACATTTAACCTTCATCCTTACGCATAATTTTTTCATATTTGAGGACCAACACTATCTGCAAACACAAGGTGCGGCAATGGGCACATCATGTGCTCCATCATATGCAAGCTTGTTCCTTGGAGCCTGGTAGAGACATATTTTTTTCCGATGACAAGTTTCCACCTTTCATAGAGTCGGTTCTCTGCCGGTTCAGATTCATCGACGACCTGTTTGTGGTCTGGACTGGCTCACCATCTCTATTAAAGCAATTTGCTGAAGCTATCAATATTAACACCATGAACCTACGTTTCATGGTGAGTTTTGACAGCAAACAGATCCCATTTCTTGATCTGTTGTTTGGACCCCAATGACCCATCGGGATTCTTGACTATCTACCGTAAACCTACAGCTGGCAACACCCTGTTGCACGCCACAAGTGCCCATCCTAAACCTCTCGTGCACAGTATCCCATATGCGCAGTACTTGCGACTGCGCCGTAACTGTGCACGTGATGAAGATTTCTATACACAATCAGCTGCCCTACGTGAACGACTTCGAGGGGTTACTCTAAAACCCACCTTAGAAGAGCCTTTAATAAGGCATCTGGTCGTGCTAGAATTTCCCTGCTCTACCCTTCTCCACGCAATACCAATACAGTAAAAATCATTACATACGCCTTTTATTATTTGCCCAAAATTCACAAGCACCTAACTTGCCCCCCGTGACGTCATATCGTCAGTGGGATAGATTCCCTTACATTCCAGGTGGGCAAGTATATTGACTTTT
The DNA here is from genome assembly GCA_037952835.1 of Lithobates septentrionalis. Classification (NCBI taxonomy): domain Eukaryota; kingdom Metazoa; phylum Chordata; class Amphibia; order Anura; family Ranidae; genus Lithobates; species Lithobates septentrionalis. The sequence continues at coordinate 600,734 of JBBDGP010002168.1, forward strand.
TTCTTCAACCTTTAGTTTTTAAGATGGCATCATATCTCAAAGATTCAGATCAGGTGATAAATTTGTTGTCCAATTATAACCACACTGACAACACATGGTTAGTAACAGCCGACGTGGCATTATTGTATACTATTATACCTCATGATCTGGGCCTATGGGCCGTGGAGTTTTATCTCAGACGAGACTCTGGTCTTGTTGATGAGCAAATTTGTTTTCTCGTGGAGCTCCCGTAGTTTGCAGCTACACATAATTATTTTTGGTTTGACCATGTTTTCTTTCGCCAGGACAGAGGTGTGGCAATGGGGGCTAAATATGCCCCCAGTTTGGCCAAACTCTTCATGGCTATGTGGGAGGAGGATGTCATCCATGTTTGCCAGAAACCCCAGCTCAAGCTGTGTAATTAAGGTACATTGATGACATCCTCCTCCTATGGGATGGAAGTCGAGAAGATCTGGAAGCCTTCATGGAACACCTCAATATTAACACTAGGGGGATCCGTTTGAGCTTGGATGCCAGTCTATTCAATATTAACTTTCTGGATCTGACTATTGAAAAATATCACAATCTATTTATAACTTCCACTCACTTTAAAGGACACTGATAGGAATTCGTATATTCCAACTGACAGTTGTCACCATAAATCCTGGCTCATATCGGTGCCAAAAAGTCAGTTCACGAGGATCAAACGTAACTGCACCAATGCTGACCAGTTTTTAATGCAGGCTGACATCCTAATGGGATGGTTTTTAGAGAAGGGATATGCCAGTGATACTTTGAAAAGTACACTCAAAGAGGTTAAGGCCATGGACAGTGAAGTTCTCCCTAAAGAAACAGCTAAATTGCCTCGGGATGATAGGACTTCCCTTGTCCCGTTTATTACCTATTCAGTCCAACATGGTAGCATCAAAAAAATGTATCAACAAACACTGGCACATTTTGAACAGTGATCCTGTGCTAAGTGCAGTATTACTAGACAAGCCCCAGGGTATTTACAGAGGCGTGCCCTCACTCAAAGTTAGTTTGGCACCTAATATCTTCAACCCTCCTACCATCAAGAAAGGTTTTTTCGAAAATTTAATGGTTTTTTATCAGTGCAGAAGATGCCGGGTCTGTTTGTATAGTGATTGCTTGCATAGACGCACCAAAATCTTTGTTTCCACCAGTACGGCCTGCGAACATACCATTGAACCTTTAATCACGTGTTCCACAGAGGGGGTCATTTACGTACTTCAATGCCCATGTGGGCTTCAATACGTTGGAAGAACTATGCGACCCCCTTTCTATGCGTTTAAATTAACACATTACCAATATAAAGAATGGTTTTCCCAAGCACTCTGTATCTAGACACCATCTTCAATGCCATAATAAGGAACTAAACCTACAGGTCTTCCTGGAGACTTAGGAAATATTAGTACACCCTGGCCATGTAAAAGCAGTCATCCACAACTCCTATCTAATAAATTTAAACAATGTAACTTGTTATCAATTGATGCATAATTTATAATAGATTGTTAGACTGAATATAAAAAATGTCATTGTTCCCTCATCCATGGGTGTTTGGTTTTCCACTTGTCCCTCCCCTGTTGTGTGACACTGTCCTAACCTTCTATTCTTCCCCTCTTCTTTCCTCCTGTACATAGTATCATTCCCCACTGTGTGCTATACCCTTTACACAATAAGTCCTATAAAGGCATGTCCTCCATAATTGAAACACGAGGAATTGCTTTATTGTTAATCAATTCTCTCCTGGCTATTTAAGAGGTGCATTGATCTAAATGCGTGAATCCCTCAAAGTAACCCTTCTCCAGACAGAGACACTGTTCCCTGTTAATCTATACTTCTGATTGGGTGCGACCATATGAGAACACTGCAATAAAAAGGGAGTGTGGTCTACACATCAATCAACATCCGAGATGAAGCTACGCTACTAGCCTCAGCGAAACGTGTTGACGTCAACAACGCTGCCACGCTTTACGGCACCATGGGAGTTGAACAGCTGAGAGAGACAGGACACCCGTTACAGTGAGCACCAATGGCTGCAACTACCCACAAGACCGGTAAGGTCGGCGGCGGAACGACACAGCTATGAGCCTAATACACTGGCCATAGAGATGCAATGTGGTTGCTATAGTCTGTTTTGAATTCCCACTGTTACCATGGATATCTTGGTCACGTTGCCAGCCACACTGGAAAGGACTCGGCATAGACCCCTCTACAATCGGTTGGTAATGTATGGATAAACCTTACGTAACATACACTTGATGAACTTGACTATATGCCTGTACCCTGATTCATGAGGCTCTGAGTCCTGCTACTCAGCACCACAATCTACATCAAGGGCCATGTTCTCAATACTCAGTAATATCCAGTGATTGCATTATGTGTATGCTATAATGAATTACGATCCATGAACTGCTCACTAAACTGGCAATAAGGAAGACAACACCATTATTACCAATGTCAATTCATTACCTGTGAGGACCTGACTAAACCCATGCCATATGTACTTTATGGACTGCCTAACCTCTTTTCGGCTAATTCCACTGTCCCCAATTTAACACTTTTACAGCAATAGCACACGTGTATGGTTATTTCAATTACACTGGCTCAGTGATCCTACCTCACTAGCAACTGTTGTCGCTACATCAAAAAAGGCAAACAAGTACGATCCTGCACTAATGGTAAAACCTTTGACATATCGTCATTTATCAATTGTAATACCCGACTTTTGGTTTATCTAATTACACGTGACATTTGTCACATCCAATACGTAGGTCGCACAACACGCCGCCTAAAATATGGGCTATACGATCATCTATTCGATATAGAAAAAGATAGATCTACAAATGTTGCCAAACATTGGAATTCTGTCCATTCTAAAGACACTTCTAGGGGGGGCGGTATCAAGCTGGAGACCTGAGTGGACGTGCCTGAGCAGAGCTCCACTCGAACCTGGGTATTTTATCCCATTTTACGGGACCATTTGGTGTAAGTTCTACCCTATCCAGCAGTGGAGGATATCTGGGCATGAGAAGAGGCAGGTCCGGTTCGGGGAAGACAGGTGGATATACCTCTAAAGTATCCTCACAGCAGAGGCCACAGGCCCCAGTAGGCCTGACAAGCTGCACGCACATGGCGTCTCAGACCATCCCCACAGATTCGGGAACGGAGGAGGATCGCTTCCAGGCTCTTATGCTGGCTATCTCCGGCTGTCAGAACACCTTAACGGCCAAAATTGACACCCTGCAAATGGACTTTGGGTTACTGCGCAGGTATATGGACAAGATGCGGGATCGCATGACCGAGGCGGAGCAGCGTATTGGCGACTCGGAGGATGCTGTTCGGGACAACCGGGCCTCTATCCATACCCTACAAGCCAAGGTAAAGATTCTCGAGTCGCGTGCTGAAGACAGCGAGAATCGCAGCCGTAGGAACAATTTACGGCTGATAGGCCTACCAGAGGGCTCTGAGGGTCGAGATCCTACGGCTTTTTACGGAGACCTTGCTTCGCACCCTACTTCCACAGGCCCCATTCTCCCCGCACTTTGTCATGGAACGAGCCCACAGGATGCCGCCTACACTGGGGCCCACATGGGGCCCCCCTGCGTACCTTCATCTTTCGGCTGTTAAACTTCCGTGACAGAGGCCTGACCCTCAGGGAGGCCCGGAAGGTCCCGGAGCTTTGTTTCGAAAATACTAAGATCATGAAGAAATCCAAACGGCCACTGTCGGGTGAAGAGTCTAACGTACATAAGAAATTGATCACAGACCATCCTACTTCCTCCACTCTGTCTGGTTCTGGAATGTCGGGTAACTATAACACACGTGGTGATGTGTCTGTTAATACCCGGAGTACCCATAGAACAAACTCCTCTTCATTTCAACACATGGGTGGTCAACTTTCTCAATGTAGTACAGGTACGACCATGACCCCAGATGGGGAAAAGTTTTTTACACAGGGCACGATAACTCTTCCCCAGACCTAGGGAGACACCAAGCCTTCTCAACGGACATTAAAGATATGAACATTATCAATCTTTCTAATTGCAAACTGTCGGTTGGAGAGAGGGATCTATTATCTAAAGGGTTAAGTTTCTGCCCAGCTTCTAACCTTGATGTCTTTGAGGTTATCAAGGATTTGAATTTTTTCGCGCGGAAATTACTATTTAATAGCATGTACTCTAAAAGGCAAGGAAAAATCTGTGACCCCTGATAACCAACATGAGCCTCTTTGTGAGGCTGTGGGAACTTAGTCCAAGTGGAACTGGTCTAAGTGGTGAGTTAAAACCAGTGGGAGAGTGAACAAGTCTTGCTTTTTGTTTGCTGGGTTGCATTTTTGGGGCTTTTCCTTTTAGTTTTTCAATCACCTTTATCTGTCACTTTTTAAATAGCTTTTTTTTTTTTCTCTTCTTTGGTTCCTTCAGGCTATCAATTAAGGGGAGTGGCTAGTTGCTCACAGGTGCTTGCAGTCTATATAAATGTGTGTAGGACTCATTTTGAGCCTGCTCTTTGTGAGGCTGAGAGAACTTAGTCTAAGTGGAACTGGTCTAAGTGGTGAGTTAAAACCAGTGGGAGAGTGAACAAGTCTTGCTTTTTTGCTTGCTGGGTTGCTAACTTCTGTCTGCAATCGTTTGATTACCTGTTTTACTGCCAGCATTACTGCAATAACAAATGTTCATTATCAGTTATAGATGGTAAGCTAATGTTACAATCGCTCTACATTAATGCATTTAATCTAATATATACAAACTACTACTAAGCAACTTTTTTACTCTGGCTCCCTTCCCCAATTTCTTTTTTCCCCTCCCTCCCTTTCCCCCCCCCCCCCCCTCTTTTGTGTGCCCCCTATATTATATGATATTCTACACTGACCCTGATACCCTCATGGAATATCTAGGCAATAATGATATTAGTGGGGACATTTCAAAGTAGGGGTTACCCGTGATAGCAACAATTTGTATATCTATTTTTTACTATTTTTCTTATACCTCCTTTTTACATTCGCTCTACGTATAGCCTCTGATGAGAATAGCAATATGAAGAGAGATAGACTAAAATTAAATTTCATACCCTTCATGAGAATAATAACTGTTATGTATCTTTCAATATGCAATCTACTATCTGTATGGGAAACTCCTTTTCTCTATACATATATAGGCATCATGTGTGTTGCTTCAATGGCTTCCTCAGCCACCGGGTTGTACCATCTGTCCCCGGGAGACCACTCTCCTTTATGGGGTTTTTGTCCATATACCACTGCAGAGGGTTGAAATTTTATTATATTTTGTTTATTCCATCCATGTCTACTCTGTGTTGATGTTTTCAATATTTTTGTATATGCCTCTATTGTGATATTCTTTTCCATACATATTTAACAGAACCATCTCTAGCTCCTGAAGAAGCGTTCTACAACGTGAAACATGTTGAGCATATAGAGAACACTCAAAGTGGACCATCATACCTGCAACTTAACCCAACTCTACTCCCACATTCATAATTGCTACCCTCTGGGGAAGGTTTTTTCCTTTTTTTCAATTGAATGTTGGATTATATGTACTATGAGCAAAGGGATGTTAAATGCAGGATAGGATCCACCTGACACATGTAATAAGGTTGTTACACGCATGCTGTATTGTTTTTAAACCAATATGCCTTTTTGTAAAACTAATAAAATTTAAAAATGATTCTACTGTTTCATAGTTTAAATACCCATGTGCCCTCAAAGTCCCATTTCTCTAGTTTCCAATTTCTGCTCTTATTCACAAGGACTGCAGACGATAGACTTACAGGAGTACTTCCTCATTGTGAAGGAACTTGGAAAAGATATTTTGGAAAAGTATTCTTGGCAAACGACAACAAAACAGTTCAGTAAAATGTTCTTCCCTGAAGAAGCTCATGCTGATTGGGCGAAGCATGTTGGCTGTCCCAACACCACGTGAGTGACGTTGAGACGTCACCTCCGATGTTACTTTGCACATGTTTCTTGAGTTCCACGAGTACCGCGGCATCAATCTTTATTGAGGCATGTTGAGACACTGGCTTGGAGCTGAATCAGGACGAGTGGCCATCACTCATATTCCCGGGTGAGACCCGAGCTACAACTCATGGACTTCATGTCTACCTGATGTGAGAAACAGATTTAACAAATTTTCTATTTTTTTTTTCTCTTTGGGACACTATGGCCTCTATTGCTCATGATGTGTACCATCTTCTGGATAGAATGGTCTCCTTTTATTAACAGGGCCTACAGAAGATAGACTTACAGGAGTACTTCCACATTGTGAAGGAACTTGGAAAAGGTGGATTTGGAAAAGTATTTTTTGGCGAAAGATAATAAAATCGGTCAATAAAATAATCTGACCACTATTTCAATTTCCTCTACAAAAAAAAAAAAAATATATATATATATATATATATATATATATAAATAAAATTGTTCTGCAAGATTATAGACTATTTCCAAGAGGTCACTAATTGTAGACTTACTCTGAAATATATACTTTGAACAAATATGGCCTAATAATGGAATGTATTAAATCATTACCAAAGGACTGGTGCACATGGGTTTGAAGCAAGATATTGTTTCAGTGTTGGACCTGGACTGCCATTCCATCAAGCTCACAGACTTTGGTCTTGCTAAGGTGAAAGGGACAGTGATTAGGTGTGGCACAGTGTCCTACACGGCTCCAGAAATGTGCGAAGCTGACCCTTCAGATGGTCTGGTTGTGGATGGCAGCCTTGATGTGTGGGCGTTTGGAGCTTCCATGGGAAGGATACTATTCTGGACTATGAAAAATATAAGACCCCTTTCACACTGGAGGCACTTATGTGTTTTAGTGCTAAAAAAAAGCGCCTGAAAAAGTGCTTTAAAAATGCTCCATGCATCTCATCGGATGCTTTCACACTGAGGCGTTGTGCTGGCGGGGCATTGAGAAAAGTCCTGCAAGGAAATCGGGTTTGTAGAGGTGCCCATCAATGGATCAGAAGATGGGTGATTGTGTCCCATTGATGACCTCAACTTCAAGGCCTGCTTCCAGTGACACAAATCCTCAGCCTCGCTGTCTTGAGCGCATCCATGCCCATCAATGACGCAGAAGATGGGGGGAAGCACTGGGTGGTCCTGGTGGCTGACTCCAATGGCTATTACGACGACAGACATCAGGCTGACATGTGCCACGCTCATCAAATTGCCAAGAAGAAGAATGGCATCCCTGAAGGAACTGAACAAGACCATTCAGTACATGTATGACAACAAGAAGTACAAAAAGATGGTTCTATACATCAAGGCCTGTGAATCAGGCTTCATGATGAATCGCCTCCCCAACAACATTGACATTTACCCCACCATAGCCGCCAACCCTACAGAGTCTGCTTATGCCTGTTATGGCAAGGAGCGAGACATACTTTAGCGATCTTTACAGCATCAGCTGGATGGAGGACTCAGACATGGAGAAACTGTTCAAGGAGACACTACAAAGTTTATACTGGTCAAGCAACACATCAATACCAGGTATGTGATGCAGTAAGGAAACTGGACTATTTCCAAAATGAAGGCAAGCCAGTTCCAGGGTAGCACTAAAAACAGTGGCCCCTCACATGATCCTGGAGCCGGTATACAATTATTAAGGCCTGAGATGTACTGACCAGGATAAAGGCCCCACAAGAGGCCACAGCCTTGATCAAGGAATCGGTGAAGAAGATTGCTTCTGTGGTGACAGAGTCTGATGAGTTGGCAGAAGAGACTCTCACTGATCAGACTGAAAATAATGATTGATCGTGTTACCACGCAGCAGCCGAGCACTTTAAGAATCAGTGCTTTAACTGGCACAACTCCCTGTATGCATACTTCATGAGACAGTTGTACACACTGTGAATCTGCATACTCACTAGAGAGCATCACATGCTATGATTAATGTCTGCCAAAATCTGCACTGACACAGCTGGCGACACAAAGTCTTCTAGTAGAAGGGGGCATGGGTGATGATTATCCCTCTCTGCCCCTCAATACCTCCGAGAGAAAATAAAACACTACGCACCCAATCGAAATCTGCGATCATCCAACCAAAACCTCCTCCTCGTTCCCAAATACCGCTACAAAGCAAGAGGAGAACACAGATTCGCAGTCCAGGGACCTCGGCTATGGAATACTCTTCCGACTCACGTCCGCATGGAAGAAAACCATCTGGCCTTCAGGAAAAAAACTCAAAACCTACCTCTTCTAAGAAGCTGTTCAACACAAAATGCATTTAGCGCCTTGAGGCGATTCAGTTCGCATTTGCAGCGCTTTACAAATCATTCATTCATTCTCTGAGATTTGCCCCCTCTGAAGCTGCTGCCTCAAACCTAATCTCTACTCTAATACCCCGTACACACGATCGGACATTCCGACAACAAAATCCATGGATTTTTTCAGACGGATGTTGGCTTAAACTTGTTTTGCATGCACACGGTCGCACAAAGTTGTCAGAATTTCTGATCGCCAAGAACACGGTCACCTACAACCAGACTATAAAAGGGCAGTTCAGAACCAAGCACGGCACCCTTTGGGCTCCTTTTGCTAATCTCGTGTTAGTAAAAGTTTGGTGAGAGACGATTCGCGCTTTTTCAGACTCGTGGTTTTCAGATTGTTTTCTGCTGTTCAGTTTGTGCTTGTGGGTTTGTATCTGCTCTTCAGTGCGTGCAGCGAGTTCCCCTTGACTCTGTCATTGTGTTCTTGTTCGTTCGTTACTGTTTTTCAGGTCGCTCTTCACAGGCCTTGCTGTTCTTTAGTGCGTTCTGTTACTTGGTTCTGAGCAGCCGACTGTTTTCTTGCCATGTTGCGTATGCGTACTCCTCGTAGAGTTCGTGCTGTGTGGGGGCTTGGTGTTGGGGTCCTTACCTTGACACAAGCCCAGTCCAAGAACGGGGTGGGGAGGAGTTCATGGACCAAGAATTGGTTGCTCCAGCATGACCAGTTTTGTATAGACATGAATGGATTCTGGACAGCCGCACTCAAATAATAGCCTTGTTTATTGAAGAATACACATCAAAATTCAAAAGATCACAGCAGACAAAAACGAGCTGACCTTTTGCACTGGTGTCAGTGCTTACTCATAGCAGACCAGTTCTGTCACATGCCTTTGCTCCGTGAGAATAATCCTGATGATTTCAGGAACTTTCTCCGGATGATGGACCCCGTTTTTCACCGTTTGTTGGCTTTGCTGACCCCCTATATCAGCAGGCAGGATACCTGCATGAGGCAAGCCATCACTGTGGAGCAGAGGCTAGTGAGCCACCCTGCGGTACTTGGCGACAGGGAGACGCCTGCAGGACATCAAGTTCTCGACAGGCATCTCCCCCCAGGCTCTGGGGATCATTATCCCAGAGACCTGTTCTGCCATCATCCAGGTCCTACAGAAGGAGTATATGAAGGTAAGATGTTTATCCTTTTACATCACATTTTATTGTATTTAATGTTTGATAATATATTGTATTTCTTTCCTCATTACCTAATTACCATGATTGTAATATGCTGTGAATGTCCCCTTTGTCCTCGTGCATGCAGGATTTTTATGTAGTTTTTATTTTTGTCCTTCATACATATTTGCCTTCACTTACCTCCCCAGCATGCTCTCCTGGGCCTATATTCACCTCGTGTAATCACTTAATGTATTTTGTCAGCTCCATAGTAGTGGTTTACCCTAAATACCCCCAATAAATGTCAAATTGTGATGTGTGCTTGAAATTCTTGCATAGTGCCAGAGGCTTTTTTTTGGGTTCACAAAATCTTTTTGAACCCTCCCTCCCCCCAACTGCTAACTCAGCTGATACCAATCCTCTATCTGCTGACTTTGCCAAACCCATACACACTATACCCACCTCTTTTGTGGTCAGATTTATGGATGAATTCCCCAAAGCATGTAGCGCAAGGGCCTGTCTGAATACTTTCAAATGGTACTGTTTAAAGTTTTTGTATCCTATTATCTTGATAGGTAATAGCAGAATGTAAAAATGTGCTAAAATGTGTACAGTGTGTTATATCTTTGTATTATGACACTACACTATTGGCAGCCCACTGGACAGGTAGGAAAAGTAAGGAGGGGCTGACCAAAGTAATCCACATTATTTAGACATTCATCTCTCAATGAAGTGTAGAGGGTGACCTGTCCAAAACATCTCCCACCCCCGTAAAATTCACAAAATGGCCCATGAGAGGGGGGGGGGGGGGGATCTGATAGGTTGACCTTATACCTTTGTCTTTAAATAGTCCCTAAAATAAATGTTATACTGATGTTGGCCAAGAATGTTTGTGTCTAATCTGCTTTCCATGTTTATGTGCAAAATGATTAATTTTATTTTCTTGTTTGACTCCACAGTTTCCTTCCAACCCACAGGAATGGCAGACTGTGGCCCCCCACTTTGCCCAACGGTGGGAATTTCCTAGCTGCAGAGGGGCAATTGATGGGAAACACGTTCACATAGTCCCACCACCCAAGTCAGGGTCATACAATTATAATTATAAGGGGTTCAATAGTATTGTGATGTTGGCGGTGGTGTCGTCTAATTATGATTTCCTGTATGTGGACATGGGGAAGAATGGCCGGATGTCGGATGGTGGAGTCGTCACCCAGACGGAGTTCTACAGGCATCTCCAGAATGGCAGCTTGGATCAAGAAGAGGGAAGACCCGAAACACATTAAGAGCGGGATACGCAAGCTAATGAGAAGGAAAGAAATTGTGATCCGACCAGCGGACAAGGGAGGAGGCATCGTGATTCTGTCGAAAGAACAATACCATAAATCAATGATGAATATGCTAAATGACGCAAACACCTATACAAAACTATTAAGCAACCCGATGTTCAGATGTAGGAAAGCGCTTGAATAAGTAGTATACCTAGGGACAAAGAAGAATATTCTAAATAAAAAAGAAGCAAGGTTTCTTGTACCTGACTCATGTCGCACCCCCATTATATATTCTCTACCAAAAGTCCACAAAAATGTAATAGATCCACCCCCAAGGCCAATAGTGAACGGGATCGACTCACTGACATCCAGGATAGGTGAATATATAGATTTCTTTCTGCAACCAGTGGTCCAGAGTACGAAGGCATACCTGCGTGATACCAAGCATATTTTACAAATCCTGGAGGAGATCCCTCGAAGAAACAAGACGTGCATTATGGCCACGGCAGATGTCGCATCCCTCTATACGATTATACCCCGGCATGTGAAGCTGCCAAATGGGGCCTGAGAAGATACTCTGAGTTGTCATGTTTACAAAAGGAGGTTCCTGGTAAAATGCTTGGACTTTAGTTTAAAAAACAATTACTTTTGGTATAAAAACACGTATTACCATCAGCAAACCGGAGTAGCCATGGGTGCTAAATTTGCCCCCAGCATAGCTGGGCTTTTTATGGCCAAATGGGAAGAGGAATCTGTTTTTAACAACCAACCAGAAGAACTACTCATTTATAAAAGATATATTTTTATATTATGGGATGGTGATATAAATCAGTTAAAAAAAATTTTTCAAGAAACTCAATACAAATGATGTAAACATTCGACTCTTGGGACAAACGTGAAGAGAAGGTAACTTTCCTAGATCTGGACATTTTACAAGAGGACCTAACTTTTAGCACGCAAACGCACTTTAAAAACATTGACAGTAATAGTTATCTCCCAATAGAAAGCTGTCACCATAGAAATTGGCTCTATAATGTCCCGAAAGGCCAACTGATGCGATTGAGGAGAAACTGCACGAAACTTCAAGTCTTCCTGGAACAAGAGAGAATAGGAGCCAGGTTCGCTGCAAAAGGTTATGACCAAGGATATACAGTGGCTTGCGAAAGTAATCGGCCCCCTTGAACTTTTCAACCTTTTGCCACATTTCAGGCTTCAAACATAAAGATATAAAATTTTAATTTTTTGTGAAGAATCACCAACAAGTGGGACACAATTGTGAAGTGGAACGAAATCTTTTGGATATTTTAAACTTTTTTAGCAATTAAAAAACTGAAAAGTGGTGCGTGCAAAATTATTCGGCCCCTTTACTTTCAGTGCAGAAAACTCACTCCAGAAGTTCAGCGAGGATCTCTGAATGATCCAATGTTGTCCTAAATGACTGATGGTGATAAATAGAATCCACCTGTGTGTAATCAAGTCTCTGTATAAATGCACCTGCTCTGTGATAGTCTCAGGGTTCTGTTGAAAGCGCAGAGAGCATCATGAAGACCAAGGAACACACCAGGCAGGTCCGTAATACTGTTGTGGAGAAGTTTAAAGCCGGATTTGGATACAAAAAGATTTCCCAAGCTTTAAACATCCCAAGGAGCACTGTGCAAGCGATCATTTTGAAATGGAAGGAGTATCAAACCACTGCAAATCTACCAAGACCTGGTTGTCCCTCTAAACTTTCAGCTCAGACAAGGAGAAGACTGATCAGAGATGCAGCCAAGAGGCCCATGATCACTCTGGATGAACTGCAGAGAACTACAGCTGAGGTGGGAGAGTCTGTCCATAGGACAACAATCAGTCGTACACTGCACAAATCTGCCCTTTATGGAAGAGTGGCAAGAAGAAAGCCATTTCTCAAAGATATCCATAAAAAGTCTCGTCTAAAGTTTGCCACAAGCCACCTGGGAGACACACCAAACATGTGGAAGAAGGTGCTCTGGTCCGATGAAACCAAAATCAAACTTTTTGGCCACAATGCAAAACGATATGTTTGGCGTAAAAGCAACACAGCTCATCACCCTCAACACACCATCCCCACTGTGAAACATGGTGGTGGCAGCATCATGGTTTGGGCCTGCTTTTCTTCAGCAGGGACAGGGAAGATGGTTAAAATTGAGGGGAAGATGGATGCAGCCAAATACAAGACCATTCTGGATGAAAACCTGTTGGAGTCTGCAAAAGACCTGAAACTGGGACAGAGATTTATCTTCCAACAAGACAATGATCCCAAACATACAGCACAATCTACAAAGGAATGGTTCACAAATAAACGTATCCAGGTGTTAGAATGGCCAAGTCAAAGTCCAGACCTGAATCCAATCGAGAATCTGTGGAAAGAGCTGAAAACTGCTGTTCACAAACGCTCTCCATCCAACCTCACTGAGCTCGAGCTGTTTTGCAAGGAAGAATGGGCAAGAATTTGAGTCTCTCGATGTGCAAAACTGATAGACATACCCCAAGCGACTTGCAGCTGTAATCGCAGCAAAAGGTGGCTCTACAAAGTATTAACGCAAGGGGGCCGAATAATTTTGCACGCCCCACTTTTCATTTTTTTTATTAGTTAAAAAAGTTTCAACAATCCAATAGATTTCGTTCCACTTCACAATTGTGTCCCACTTGTTGGTGATTCTTCACAAAAAATAAAAATTTTATATCTTTATGTTTGAAGCCTGAAATGTGGCAAAAGGTTGAAAAGTTCAAGGGGGCCGAATACTTTCTGTATTACTAATCTGTTAATTGCACAACTTTTGGCCAGGTATCCGGCCCCTGAACATGACAGAGCGTTTCCAAAAAATCCAAAAATGCCCATTACAAGTGATGATTTGATTACCTCACAATCGCAAGAGACAGCTGAAGACAGAATTGGCAATACACACGGGTGTCTGTGTGAGTGTTGCATACCAATGGCAACAGAAATAGAATCTGTTTGCTGTAGAGAAATTCCTGAGGTTCAAGGCTCTATCCCTGAGGGCAGTAAATGTATCACAAATGTTGATATGTTCATCTCCCAAATTGCTACAGAGGAACATGTTCGGCTGATGTTCATGACCATGCATCTGGAGGATCTACCTGTCGTGGATGCCAACAACAATAAGTAAATCGATAAAATTTTACTCTAATAACATTTTTTTTTTAACTAAATGTAACTATGTCTTAGTACGCATTTCACTTTTTTTCTTTTTACAGGCGATTGAGGAAAACTGCATACCGGGCATTCATTGCATGGATTTATGGGTTTTTAGGAAAGGGCAACAGAAGAGTCATTCCATCTTGTGCCGTAAAAGTGGTGAGAGAAGTTTTTCCAGATCCAAACGGTTCTTACGTGGGTTTTCTATATTCAGAAGATTACGATGCATCAGAGATGGCATTTCATTAAAGTTAGATGATTCGATTTATATGTTTTTTTTTTTTTGAACTTTGTTTTTATGTTGAGAAATGTATTTTGGGTTTTAAATAAATATTAGTATTTCTTTAAAAATATTGTTTTTATTTTTTTAATCCACTATATTTATTTAACACATTAGCTGTGTCAATAAACATTAAATTTGTTTTTTTTTTTTACAAAAATTATGAATCAGAAATTTAAAATACAACAGGTTTAAGCTGGACGACTTTCTCAGCAATAGATATTTGATAATTTATCTGCAGCTATCGTTCATTGTGATTCTTAATATTAATGTTTATTTTAGTTAGTAGATTAGTAAGTGCCACATTCCTATTATCTTTCATCCTGCAGATAGGCGAGGAGATCATTTCAGAATTTGTTCTGCAAACTTTACTCACAATTGCTTTTATATGCAAGTTGAAAGAAAAAAAAAAAAACTTATATAGGTTCAGTACCAACCATTTTTACAACAACTGCCCTCAAAAAGTCTACGGAACATAAGTGGCAAAAAAAAAGAGTATCAAAAAGAGCCAGAACAGATTTCCTGATGGCGGGAAGTTCACAGTCATCGATAATTCACATGACAATGTGCACTGGTAACTACCATAAAGAAAGAGAACCCAAAATGGTACAACGGAATGAGGTCGGTACTCAAACAGGACTGTATGACTTTCCCTGTGATGAGTCTCAAGAAAACCATTTCAAAAAAGCCAATATGGAATATGTAAAGTTAGACCATACATATTACAATTCTGAGGAAGAATTTATGTCACCACTGCAAGCTTCAACAGCGGATGCACACTCAAAAAGTGTTATAACACATACAAAAGCCATGGAAAACATCATGACTTCCCCCAGAAGTTGAACCCTTGCATGCAGTATCCCCAGGATCATCTGGTTTGCCTACCCCTCCGAGAACAGAAACTGTTAAGTCCGCCCCCTCTACAGAGCATTCGCGTGGCGGGAATATCGCCATCAGAGGTTACCAGGATGCCAGTGTGTGGCGTATATATATTTAAAATGTTAGCTGGTGGTACTCCGCAGTCACCATGGACAAAATGGGGTTTTGTTGTTCATTGCGGTGCCATCGCTATTGACATTATTTGTGTTGTATAGACTAAACATAA
This sequence comes from Lithobates septentrionalis, assembly GCA_037952835.1. Taxonomy (NCBI): domain Eukaryota; kingdom Metazoa; phylum Chordata; class Amphibia; order Anura; family Ranidae; genus Lithobates; species Lithobates septentrionalis. Next base: position 615,961 of record JBBDGP010002168.1, read on the forward strand.
ACTCAGGTAGCGAAAAAGGAGAGAGAAATTGAGGAAATAAAGGAGAATATGAATGAGATAGAAAATGAGGCAGAAAATCTGAAGTGCATGAGAGAGAGAGAGGGTAGACATCCTGAAGGAGGACGTAGAGAGTCTACAGGATGAAAAAGCCAGACATAAGGAAATATACAGCGTTATTGAATGGGTGCTGGAGTGATTAGTGGGACTTAAAAAAGTTTTGTACAGAGCTGGGGAGGAGTTTTGTAACCCTTTCATGGAGATTTCCCTTAATCTGGGAGGCATGACTCTGCACTGACAACCTCCTTCCTCGAGTGTTTCTTCAGCAAGTCTCATCCAGACTGACCAGCCTTACCCTACTTCTCCGGTGCCTTAGAACATGGAGTACAGTTTACACATGTTTTACATTTAGTAAATAATAAACCCTTTGATCTGAAAAAAAAAAAGAAAAAAACTGTTAAGTCCATTTACAATTTAATGTCTAATAGTCCAGAAATAGGAACAAAACTTAGCTATTATGACGACCCAAACTTTCCATGAATCAGATGTTCAAACACCACGTAAATATGAAATCAGTTTACAAGAAAGTGTGGCTGATGTACAAGAGGAGGAAACATGAATATCCCATGAATTACGTAAAAGGAAAAAAAAATATATAGTTTTTAAAAGCTTATTAAACAAGCTACTTATAAGCATGCTATGTCCGGATAAAACATGCAGATCACGATCAAAATAGAAAAATAAATAAATTGGCAAGATGGTTGTGGTGTATTCCACTCGTCTCGCATCACTTGAAATTGTGGCAAAGTCAACCTAAATGAAAGCGTTATGCAGCAGGCAATATATTATTGGCTGGTGCTATATGTGTAACTGGCGCTACTTATATTAAAAATTAAAGAAATCTTTGATTTATCTGGAATTGTAATGTTTGGGAAATAGTTCTAAAATCTTTCACAAACAAAAACAACATACCCAGCAATTGATCACAGTTGGAAATTGAATCACACTGGAGGTTATTAATGATTTCTCCAGAAAACCTTTATTCTTGGTCGGTTATGGACAATGCAACAGCTCAGGATGTAGTGCAAAATACAAAACCTACACGTTCATGGAGCTATTTAAAAAAAAAAAAAAAAAAAATGTGGACTTTGAATTGGTGCAGGTGTCACAAACTACATCTTCAGTAGCAATGGAAAAATTGGGCTTCACCAAAACCTTAGACAGGATACGGGAACAACAATTTGGACGTTCAATTTGTAGGAACCGACAGACACACAGGTATTAGAAAATTATTGACGACCCTAAAATATGAAACTAAATCACCAATTTGATATTTGGCACTATGTTAAAAACAAAGCGAAAATTGATAAAAATAACCATTTGTATAGGTGTATGCCAATTTTGCCGTGGATTGGACCCATACTTAACCATTTCTATTGGTGTAGCAGAACATGCGAAGGAAACAAGGAGGTATTTAAACAAAGGTGGGAGTCTTTGCTACACCATATAGTGAACGAGCATATATGGAAAGTGGGAGAAATTGAGCATAAGTGCAAGCATTTTAAAATTAAAATGAAAAAAAACACTTAAGGTTCCCTGGATTGTACAAAATAGTCCTGAATTCGATGCACTGTCCACAATTATTATGGATGCCCAAATACAAAAGGATATAAAACATTTGACATTTTTTTTGTCAGACGAGTATTATAGAAACTTACAGTAAAATTCTTAAATAGCGTCTAAAAAGACTCCATTTCAAATACGATTCTATGGAGGCAAGAACAAAAACTTGCCGCATTGCGCCACAAATCACAAGGTCGTACGCTAGCCAGCTGAAACAATAATAAAAGACGCTAGTGGATCTCAAGTCATAGTTCAAAGAAAGAACTTGGAATTTTCTTGTGGAAGAAAACAAAAACTGGATTGTTCGTAAATGTTTATCAAAAAATGTCAAATGATCATGTTTTCCATATTTTAGCTGACACTATTTTGATAGCCGATGGTACTTGGCAGAGAATATTCCAATGAGAAATGTATATTTTACCTAAAATCGATCATGATCATTGTATACTCTTTATTTCATTAGTAATAATGCTAGGATCAATAAAAATAAATAAATACATTTTGTCGGAACTCCGCTTTAAGGTGGAAGGGAGCTCCCCAACCTGAGGATACGGAAACTTTGGATTGGTTCCAATATTTTAATAAAGCTGGGATAGAGACACTGCCAATGAATTCCCTTGATCTTATGCACAATTTTCATGGGTGATGAAAGATTTATTTACCTGTCAGGAACAAATACACTTATCTCATGAATGAACTGAGGTGACGATGAGGCTGGAGTGTCAATACTGTGGACATTCTATCCCTTTGTGCTGGTTAAATCTTACTAGAACTCTGCAGTGGAGGAACTACCAGGGTCGCAGCAGTCACACTTGCGACCGGGACCTGCCATTCCGCCACTGTCGGGGGTGCGCCAGCGGGGTTGCTAGTCCCCTGGCTCTGAGCGGAGAGCATATCTCTCATACAGCTCAGAGCTGACAGTTCTCCCTGCTCCCCCCTACAGCTCAGAGCCGTGCTGAGGTGGCAGGCAGCATTGATAAGCACTGATCAGCAGTGCTGATAGGAAGCATTGATGGGCACTGATAGGTGAAATTGATGAGCAATGGTCTGTGGCACAGATGGGCATTAATGGAGGACTGATAGTCACTGATAGGTGGCTAGAAAAATGCTGGACTTGGTTATAGCAACCAGAGAGCTCTGTGACGGTGTTAACAAATTACAAGGTTTGGGCTGATGAGGAGATGAACTCGCCTTTTCACCGACATCCATCTACATGCAAAGAATTCCTCCTCATACACAGAGATTATATAAATTGCTCAGAACTGGCCTAGCTGTTCTCTATTTGCAATGACAGGATAGACCCGGTATCTGCATTTACTTTTTTCTGTTCTTCCCCCAGGATCAGTAATGTAGCTGCAGCACATGCCAGGAAACCGTGCTTGGCAGACGTGTTCACCAGGATTGGAGAAACGCAGTGAAAAGGCACACGGAAGAGAACAAGCACACAAAACCAGGAAGAGAAGGATCAGTATGAAGATGTAAAAAAATAATAATAATAAATAATAATAAAATTGATTTTCAATTGCCACTTGTCAGAACGCTGAGCTCATAACGCCTGCACATAAAACAGGAAAATGAAGGGAAAAAATGCTAGAAAAATCACTCTGCTCAGGTGTGAATGCAGTCTAACATGTTAGAACTATAAAACGGATGGTTGTGGACATGGCTGGGTTTTTATATTTTTTTGGACCCTAAATATTCAAAAATGTAAACTTTAAGGACATTGAAAAAGTATATTTTTTAATGCAATAAAATGCTTCCTAAAAAGGAAGAAGACGAGTAATTACTTAAAGCACGTGCAAAACTTTATGCTTTCTATGCAAGTCACCAATGATATACAGAAGAGAATGAAAAGCATATCTCATCACAATGTCAGTAAACAGTTTCAGTCAATGATAAACATTTCCAAGACTCCCACCACATGGTCACAGGCTTCTGGGGGCAGCAAAGGAGTCCTTTTTTAAAGCTATCAGTAAAGCACAAAATGACCAAATATTGGATTTGAGTGTCAGGTTGGAAATTGTATATTATCTGGAAGCTGTTCTGGTACTTCAACATCTGCAGAGACCAGGGGTGGGTAAGAATAGGACTGTGTAGAGGTGGGAGAAGAGAGTGGACCACCAATATGTCACTTTCTGAACACACAGTGTCTTGTACAATCATTGGGGTCCAGCTGCATAGACATTGATGAACCAAGTTAACAGAAAAATAAGAAATTAGGTTCAAGATAAATTGTGAACAAGTAAGACCAACATTGTTGAAAAAAAACTCTGCAGAGAACACATTCTCTTTTATCACCATTGGGACAGAACATTTACAATGTGGAAAATGACTTATAGAAATATCATGAGAGGTTCAGACTACCACATGAAACAAGCCAGATCATCAGTCCTGTATGTGAGACATGGACAATGTAAGAGGATGTTGAGAAATGCATGTTTGCAAGTTATCTTTCACACACAAATAACAGATCAGTGTTATAGAGAGAAGGCGGCGATAACTGGGACCTGTCACGTTCTCTCCTGGTCACACACGTTGCTGTGAGCAACACAACCAGCATCCAAGCAAAAACCTCAAGAACCAAAAAGAACCTGCATGTGTCTCCATTCAACCTTAAAGAAAATTTAGACATCCCACCAGGATCCTTAGATTTCGGGAAAGCACTAAATGAAAAGTGGAACACTATTCCTGAGAGCTACATTTCAAGATGTACAAAGAAATACTTGGGATCACCAGTGTTCTGATCAGGGCTTTTTTCTTTTTTTAACTACTTAATGACCGCCCACCATCATTATGTCCTACTTACCCTTGTTATGGCAGCAGCTAGCTACCATGCCCCTGGTATTTTTAAAATTAGAATTTTAAAATGGATTCACCGCAAGATCACTTGAAGGGGGCAGGAGAGCCCCCACCTCCTGCCGCACTCAGGTCATCTCTGCAGCTTACCGAAGCCGTCAGTAGCAGCAGAGATGATCGCGTCTTCTCCCCTCACAGCCTGCACGGCGGAGTGAGGAAAAGATGGCCCCCGCTCAGCTCCACAGCATTGGAGGGCGGATATGATGTAAAATGCTCTTAAAAAGGGGAATTTTCTTTTTTTCAGTAAAAAAATAATACTACTTTTTTTATTTTTATTTTATTACATTTTAGTGTAAATATGAGATCTGAGGTCTTTGATCCCAGATCTCACATTTAGAGATCCTATCATGCCTTTTTCTATTACCACGGGATGTTTACATTAATTGTAATAGGAATAAAAGTAACCCACATTTTTTTTTTTTTAAAAGGACAGTGTAAAAATAAAGAAGAAGCAGCAAAAACGCACAAAAAAGCAAAATGCACACGCGCCTGCATATGAAAACTATTTAAAACATACTTAAACCACACACGTCAGGTATTGCAGAGATCGTTATGAGCGAGAGCAATAATTCTAGCCCTAGATCTCATCTGCAATGCAAAACTGGTATCCTGTAGAAATGTTTAAATGTTGCCTATGGAGATTTTTAAAGAGTAAAAGTTTGTCATTTCACGAGTGTGCGCAATTTTGAATCATGACATGTTTGGTATCAATTTACTCGGCGTAACATTATCTTTCACAATCTAAAAATTCTATCTCTACGTAAGCCTTGGATTCAGTGGGCATTCCATTCAACATATTCTGCGTACGCCAGGGGTATTTCCATTCTAATTAGCAAAGCAATTGTGTGTACGGTACATCAGGTGATTACAGATCAGGGAGGACAATATGTGGCTATTGTCTTGGAGATCTAAAGTCAGACAATTTTATTGGTAAGCATATATTTACCCCCCTCCTTTTCAGGTACAATTGTTATATGACCTATTGGTGACACTGGCGCCTTACCTGCATCTTCCTGTGCTTTTTATGGGTGATTATAATGCCATATTAGAACCTGGTTTGGATTCCACTAACGTATCTAGGCCTGCCTCGGTTGAACTATCCACTTGGGCTAATGTGACGGGTTTGACTGAGTTGTGGAGATGGGGGCACCCGGACGCCACTTCATATTCCCATCTTTCTTTAACTCATAAATCCTTGGCCAGAATTGACTTGACGTTTGGGAATGCCTCCCTGTTAAAATACCTCCACGGTTCAGAATATCTGGCTGTGGGCCTTTCCGACCATAACCCACTCTTGGTTACCCTGGCCTTCCCCTCCGGGGGGGAGGAAAGGGGGATGGAGACTGGTACCAGGTTGGTTGCAGGAAGAACAGGTGATAACCCAAATTCAAACTGTAATAGACACTTTTTGGGTTACCAATGTGGACTCGGCTGATCCATCGTTGGTGTGGGACACCTTTAAGGCGGTGTCAAGGGGAGAGTGCATATCAGCCATAAAGGCAGCTAGGAAGGATCATAATGAAGAGGTTGAGCTTCTTCTGGCCAAAGAACGGGAGAGTGCTAAAGTACATGCAGACTCTCCCTCGGAGGCCACTTATGTGTCCCTACTGGAACATAGGCGACTGGTGGCACTACACTTCTCAGATCTGGCACATACGGAGGCAAAACACAGGTCGGCAAACATTTTTGCCGAAGGGGACAAAAACGGTAAACTTTTGGCCAATTTAGCAGCAGATCAACGGGTCCCAGTTAGTATTTCGGTGATAAGGACAGGGGATGGAAGGTTGGTTTCTGACCCTGTAATGGTACTGGAGGAATTTGTAAATTTCTATAAATCCCTATACTCCCCTATCCCCGAATATGATATTGAGGAATTGGATTATTTACTACGGAGTCTCTCCTTGTCTAGATTGTCAGAAACTGATGCTCTTTTGGATGACAGTATTTCCGTCTTAGAAATTGAAACAGCCATACTTGCTTTCTCTCCTCATAAAAGCCCGGGTCCTAAAGGATTCCCCGCTGATTTTTACAAGCTATACACATGTCACAAATAGCCCCCAGGTTGAATTTGCTTTTTCAACATTGTATGGAGCAGGGGGCCTTGCCAGCCTCCATGATGGAGGCTTATATGGTCCTCCTCCTGAAGCCTGGCAAGGATCCATTGGAGTGCTCCTCATATAGCCCAATAGCGTTACTTAATATGGATTTGAAGATTCTTGCCAAGGTGCTGGTATTGAGGTTAGCCAGGGTTATTGATACCATGGTAGACATTGATCAGACAGGTTTCATTCCCGGCAAATCAACGGACATGAATTTACGGAGATTATTCACATACATACAGTTAGATACTGCAGAGTCCCCGGCCAAGGTCATAGTCTCTATTGACATTGCGAAGGCCTTTGACTCTGTGGACTGGCAGTATATGCACTGAGTGTTGGAGGCCATGGGGATCGGTCCAGGATTCTATTGATGGGTAAAATTACTATATAGCACTCCCAAAACGGCAATTCGGTTAGGAATTAACGTTTCTGAGTACTTTTCAATAGGAAGGGGTACTAGGCAAGGGTGTCCCTTCCTATTTGCCCTGATGATGGAGCCCATGGCAAGGGCTCTTAGAAGATCTGAGCTGGTGGGTGCGATTCAGGTGGGTAACATCCATTAAGGTGTAGCATTGTACGCAGATGATTTGCTCCTGTTCCTCCGGGATCCAGGTCCCTCCTTAAAGGCGGCTCTGTCAATTTAGGACAGGTTTGCCACCTTTTCGGGCCTACGAGTAAACTGGAGCAAGTCATCAATTCTGCCATTAGATCCGGAGGCTTGAACGTTTCAAGATGACACACTACCGTTGCACTGGGTCTCCTCTATTACTTATTTAGAAGTTAAAATTACAGCCTGTATTCAAGACTATATGTCCTTGAATCTCCTCCCCCTAGTTAATAGACTCAAACTAAAAACCCAAGCTTGGCTGAAACTACCTCTCTCCTTGATAGGGAGGGTTAGCCTTATAAATATGAAGTTTCTCTCTGTTATACTATACTTTATACGTCACTCTCCCACCTGGCTTCCAAAGTCCTTTTTCAAAACATTAGACAGTATAATAAGTTCCTTTATATGGTCCCCACAAGTACCTCGTATCAGCATCAAAATACTTAAGGAACCATGGTGTCAGGGGGGGGGGGGATTAGCCCTACCTGACTGGCATAAATATTATGTGGTTGGCCAGATGGTGGTTGCTAGGCGATGGCTGATGGCGGATAACTGGGACTCAGCCACGGTCCTGGAAGCCGCACACCTGGGGTCTTTCGAGAGTTTGAGATTTGCCCTTTACAGAGGCCTGAAATCTTGCCTGGCGTTGACTACCTAGATGAAAGCGACCATTAGGGCATGGGAAATTACCACCATTTTGATGTCCCCTAGATATTTGGGAGTTAAGCCATCAGCCCCACTGTGGATGAACCCAACCCTTCCTCATTTCTATTCTCTCCCAGATCCTATGGTGTGGGGGTGTTAAGGTGTTGGGAGATGTCACCAGAGAGGGGGAGCTGTGTATCTTTGATTCAACTAAAAGCCAGACATCATTTACCAAATTCCTTCTTTTTCCGCTATTTGCAGCTGCGCCATGCGTTTCAGGGCGCAGTTAGTTGGAAAAAGAATAGAATTCCTGCCGTCAACACTAGAGACTCTTCTGACCGAGGAGGAGTTGGTTTAACCTTTATCAACAATGTACAAATCTCTCTTTAAAAAGACACCACCAGGGATATCCAGATGCAGGGAACGGTGGGAGAAAGAAATTACCAGTATACAGGGAGAGGAATGGGACAATATGTGAGATCATCCTTTTCAATACTTAGTATCTGCAAGAGACCGCCTGATTCTTTTCAAGTTCCTTCACCGTATTTATTTTACCCCTGCTAGATTATCTCGCATATATCCTTCAGTCCCTAGTCAGCTGGAGAGTGGGAACACCTCCAGCACTGACTCAGAGCATATATTTTGGAGTTGCATGCATATTCAAAATTTCTGGTCTGGGATAACAGAATGTCTCTCGGAGCTACTTAGTACCCCAGTTCCTATGACTCCAAGAGTCTGTCTCATAGGGTTGGTAGAGGAGGTGGTTCCTTCTAGAGCACATCACACTCTGTTAAATATTGCGTTGTTCTATGGTAGGAAGGCTATCCTATTAAAATGGAAAAAAAAAGCTGCACCTTCTATATTGTTTTGGAAGGGTCTGATCGACTCTAATTCCTCTATATAAAGCAACATACTGGTCCAGAGGTTGTGAAAAGAAATTTAAAAAAAGTGTGGTAAGCTTGGCTTGATTCTTCAGATACAGTGGGCTAAATATTAAATGTTAATGTGAAATCTTGTTTGCATTGGAAACCTAGGATACCTTGACAGCTTAAGTAAATCCTAATGGATGGGATTCCCCTCATGAAATTTAGACAAATTATCCACTCACCGGATTGAATTATTACTTATCCAAAGAAAAGTATAATGAATTTATGTAACATATATGTAAGATTGTGCACCTTAATACTAAGTATATCACCTATGGTCATTGGTTGGTTGGGAAGGGGGGTGGGGGGAATGGGAAGGGGACAGTTTGAACTACGTTAGTTCTTGTTGATGGCCCTGTGTGGCCAACCCGAGAGACATGTTGCCTTTTGGGTCAGTGTTTATTTTATGTTTTGTATTTTGTGCAAAAACTCAATAAAAAAAAGAATTAAAAAAAAAATAAAATTATATATATATATATATATTATATAATATATATATATATATATATATATATATATATATATATATATATATATATATATATATATATACACACATATATACATACATATATACACACACACACACACATATATACACACTCCAATGTAAATATCATACTAACATGATGTTCTGGGTGAATGACAAAATATTGAAGAAATGATCAGGATGTTTGGAGAAGGATATCTAAAAAAAAATAGAAATATCGGAGCTGCCGTGTCTGGGCTTTTTATTTTTTTTATCTTGACAGATTCAATTATTCTTCAAATTATGTCTATGCTTACTACATTTTATAATCATTTTATTTTTTTTTCTATGAAGTTATTTTTGATCTAAACCCATTGGTGTACAATGTTACTTGAGATAAGAACAATAAAAAGACAAAAAATGAAAAAGAACTATCAAGAAAACACAGACAATGTTTTTTTTGTAAAATTTATATGATTAGTACTCCCTCTGGTATTAGTTATTCAGTCTAAAATCATATTCAAAGAGAATTTCACATTTTATGGATAATGCGGTGGAAAGTTCACTTTTAAAATTCAGTAAAGTTTCAAAGTATTAGGATTAAACATGCTGAAACTCAATCACCTATTTGCTAGAAAATCTGTTTATATCCAAATCGGCAACACCAATCCGGGGTCGTTTACACATTTACAATAGATGTCACCAATGGAAAGCATCCATTCTCTCTCTTCCCTGCCCATCTCCCTTGTATAAAGCAGGTCTCTCCTTCCTCTGGTCAGTGATTCTACTTCCAGAGATTCCGGTATACTCATCTATTACAGCACAGCTGGAGATTTGGAGTCGTTGTCCGGTGTTGATCTGCAGTGAAACCGAGTACTCAGAGAAACGGATGCTTTTTTCACAGCTGGATCCCCACCACATTAAAAGGTAAGGTCACTTCCATCTAACCAATCAATTGATCTTAATATTTAATGAGCTTTCTGATAACACTACAGAGGTTTATCTGATAAATATATAAAAACCTTTATATAATAATAGGTTCAGTTCAGGATAATATGTGATACAATGTATACAGAAGATTGAATAGCCATTGGAGGCTTGTCATGATCAGTCTGATGAAAAAATTAATACAATATATGCAATAAATTTGAGGTGGTAATTTGTGTGATGTAATACAAAGGGGAATACATGTTTGGATAGCCAAGTAATTTATAGTTGTTATACGTCTCCTATTACACAATCTGTATAAAACAATTCAACATTGTTCAGTCAATTATTTGCTATGAAAGATTCCCTCTCACCAAAACCAGAGTACTACATTTCCCATAATGATATCACTGAGCATTCCCCTCAATTTAATGAAGTCTGTCAGTCTGATGCCATGAGGTTTTGCTGAGAACATAAAGATGATATTAACTAGGGAAATGCCTTGAAAATGTTTTTTAAGTTGACTGAAAAGAGATGTGACAATTGAGTGTTTGGATGTTATGACACCACTCATGGTTATTTTGAGTCATTCTGGGAATTCACAATTTTAGGGAAGGGTCACTAATATCTTCTGATCACCTTTACCCACCTTTAACCATTTTCTATATTTTACATGATGGTTCTGATAAAAATGACAGTTCTTACCTGGCTGAGCTTTGTGTTCATCCTCCTGACTTTATGTAACAAAACTGGAAATTTGGCATAGCTGGTTGGCAACAAGAAAGCAGAGTATCTCTTGTTGGTAATCCTTATGGTATTGTTGTTACACAATTTTTTTTGGCCACCAGTTACTGGGTGGGCACCCTGCACACAACCGAACTGTTAACTGTAAGGTGAAAAAACATGAGCCTTTACAACATTTTTAACCTCTTTAGAAAAAAAATATAATAGCAAAATTGCTTCTATCATGTTCATAAAATATATGATGCAGAGGCCTTAGGAAATAATTATTTTTTACCCCAATAGTTCTGACAATGCTAATGATGCTGAACATCATCTAGCCGAGAAATGAGGCCGGTTCTATCCGAATTGCTGAAGCTTCTAATGCACATTGTGGAAATCTCACAGTGTGCAGTGAAATCAGAGTAGGAAGTGTACAGGAACCTCTCCAGTACTGGGTACCAAGATAGTCCATTTTCAATACTGGTGTTACTGGGCAACAACAATGGAGTAGCCTTAGTTAACCCGCCCCCTCTCTCATACTATATTAGGATGATGGTGCCCACCCCTACCCACTGTACTTATAGCACCAATTTAACTCTCCAGTACTGAAATGGGTCTGCCGATTGCTGGTAGGGCTAAAGTTTAACTGAAACATAATACATTCTCAATCCAGGAGCTGCAGATCATATTAAAATGTTTGAGATTTTGAGAATAAACATTCGGAAATCAGCTAAAAATTTTCCAAATTATTGATTTAAGATACATTTATTTTTTTCACAGGACAAAGGATGGATTTGAAGTTCATGGATAGAAACAGAAACAGTCAGGAGTCTTTCCTCCGGGAGTTCAGCATTTCATCCTCTCTTGTCTCATCCCAACATTATCAAATGATGTGACATTATCTTCAAAACCACTTACAACTTTGTGTTTGCCCAAAATCTGGATCCAGTTGGAGATCTGTTCTTCATGATTTTTCCAAATGTAAGTACATTACGGTGTAGTCATGGCTATTTCTTTATTTAATCCTTAAAGAGTTAAAACTAATATTTTGAATGTCCCATCACTTTCTCTAAATGTCTTGGTGACCACTGTCATTAAGACAAAGTTAATGTTCCTGGTGGGGGGGGGGGGGGGGGGGGGACATCCAACAATAGAATCCATAGAAGCCTTAAAAAAACAAAAAAAGAAAACAATGGTTATGGCCATACATATACAGTATGCTTTAACTGAATCCTCATTTCTTCTTATATTCTCCCCTACTGTATTTAACATCCATTATGTTTTCTAGGTGGGAATTCCAGAAGATGCAGTAAAGAGGTGTGCTGTGCAGATCTCCAGTGCTCTGGAATTCATATCGGAGAACGAACTTGTACACATGTACCTCAAGCAAGAAAATGTTCTGGTGTTTGACCAGGACAGCCATTGTGTTAAGATCATGGAAAGTCACAGGGACAGTTATTAGAGCAAGGTGTGGAAGAAAATCCTACATGGCATGTGTGTTAATGTGACCATTTCAGATGGACTGACTGTAGATGGCAGCCTTGACGTGTGGGCATCATCTACTGCCTACTCACAGGAGAGTTTCCTTGGCGGGTGACCATTCTTGATGATGAAGGATGCAAAAACTATGTTGACTGGCAAAATGATTTCCAGGAGGTTAATCCTCCAGAAGCATGGAAAAAGGTTCCCGCTGAGATACAAGGAACGTTTATTGATCTTTTGGCAATTGATCACACCAAAAGAAGTAAAACTTCGGACGTCTTGAAATACCTGAGTGAAAGCTGGAAAGAAGAAACCCCAGAATCTACTTTAACACAAGAGGATGATGATTCCATTGAATGGATTTCTTAAGTCCACTCTGAGGTAACATTGGCTTCCCAGTTGAACACCTCACAGAGCAGTGTTTCCATTTCATCAATCAACTCCTTGTCTTACCTTCTGACCACAGACACTTCTGGATCTCAGTCTGAGATAATTCTAGAGCCACAGATGGACAACATGTCAGAGCCACCAATTATGTTTGATGACAAATTTTCTTTACATATTGGTGCCAAGGTAGACATTGGGTAAATGAGAAATGGGGACATTGGGGAAATAATTTCACCATAATATTCTATATGTATTTTGTAGTCCAGAGTTCAGTCTTTTTGGGCCATGTCACGCTAGCAGTTCTTTAAGAAGTGTGCCATCATTACTCTTTGCCCCACCATATCCACCACTGATATTAATGTGTTACTAAAGGCATGGGATCTCCATCCAAAGCAGACAGACAGATTATTCATTTTTCCGTTCTAAATCCCTCTGTCCTCCTTCAGTTGTCCTTTTTCTGCTGTACAGATCCTTAAAAAAAGTACCATGTCTCTATCAATGTTGTAGTGGAATACACCTTTCATCCAGCCTTTAAAACTATTGCAAACATGGCATGGGAGCATTCTATGTAGAAAAAATGCTCCGCACTCTGGTTATTGCTCTTAAAATTTCTTCATTTTATTGAATAGCCACAGTGAACAAACACAGATTAAGTCAGTAGACGCGTTTCAGCCTTAGTCATAACCACCATGACTAAGGCCTTATAGGTTGAAACGCATCAACTGACTTAACCTGCGTTTGTTCACTGTGGCTAGTCAATAAAGTCAGTTGACGAGTTTCAGCCTATAAGGCCTTAGTCATGGTGGTTCTGACTAAGGCCTTATGGGCTGAAATGTGTCAACTGCAGGGGTGATCAAATACCACCAAAAGAAATCTCTATTTGTGGGAAAAAAGGACATCAATTTTGTTTGGGAGCCACGTTGCACGACCGCGCAATTGTCAGTTAAAGCGACGCAGTGCCGAATCACAAAAAAGTGCTCTGGTCTTTGGCCAGCGAAATGGTCCCAATTCTTTTTTTATATTGTGAAAGATAATATTACGCCGAGTAAATTAATACCCAACATGTCACGCTTCAAAATTGTGCCCAAACTTTTACCCTTAAAAATCTCCATGATGTTATCTGGTCTAGATGGCTTCCATCTATGACTTGGGTATCATGTCAACCAACGGGTACTGTGTACTTCGTAATACTGCATATTGTTATTCTTTTTTTTTTCATGTTTCATATATACTCTGAGTGAGCGGGGATGGTGGGGTTTGTTGAAGGGGGGTGGTCTGGGTTTTGGTTTGGTGTGATTTCTATTTTTGTGGTTTTGTCTGTATTGTGTCAATGTTGTTTTCATATAAAATAATAAAAAGGATTTGGTTTTAAAAAATCTCCATAGGTGACGTTTAAAAAAAATTCTACAGGTTGCATGTTTTGAGTTACAGAGGTCATCTAGGGCGAGAATTATTTCTCTCGCTGTACCCATACCTCACATGTGTGGTTTGAACACCGTTTTCATATGCGGGCGCTACTCATGTATGCATTCGCTTCTGCATGCGAGCTCAACGGGACGGGGCGCATTTGATTTTTTTATTCTTATTTTACTTTTTATTTTTGCACTGTTCTTTAAAAAAAAATGTCACTTTTATTCCTATTGCAAGGAATGTAAACATCCCTTGTAATAGATTAAAAAGGTCCTGTCACACTTTTTTTCTGAGATCTGGGGTCAAAAAGATATAATATTTACACTAAAATGCAAAAAAAAAAAAAAAGTCATTTGAAAAAATGACAAAAAAAAGGCCCTTTAAGAGCTATGAGTGGAAGTGACGTTTTGACATCACTTCCGCCCTGCAATGATATGGAGACGGATGGGGGCCATCTTCCCTTCATTCGTCTCTATGTCTAGCCAGGAGAAGGACCCCAATCGCCTCCGCCACGACCGTCAAGCGGCGGAGGGCACTGGAGCGCAGCGGGAGGGGGGCCCCACCACTGATAAAAGTAATCTTGCGGTGAATCCGCCGCAGAGACCACTTTTATCTGAAAGGAGACCGCCCGCTGGGTGGGAAAATCTTCATCCCACTTACAGAGACAATCCTCTTTTTGTATAAGATAGGGATCATTTTTTTACAGAATCTGTATCAAACTGCAGGCACTGAATTAACTGAGTGGTGTATTCCATCAGCATCCACAGAATATGATGTCACAGAACTCCCACCACGAAGAAGACCACTGGGCAATTTTTAGGGATACACCATCTGGAATCTGAGTATCAAGATTAAGCTGCTTAACTTTATAAACACTTTAGGGAGTGAAATCATTCACATTGATCCCTGAAGCATTCCAAGAAAAAAAGCATTCCAGAAGAAACGCGAGGAATTGCTATCTCTGGGTAGCTGGCAGACACTTTGATAATCTACCCTGGACCCAGTCAGAATTATAACTCCATTTGGTATCCAATGGAAACAAGTTTGGACCACTCTTGAGAGACAATGGAACATCTTGACCAGATGTCCACAGATAGCATCTATTGTATGCCCAAAACCCTCTATAGTTGCAAAAAGGGCCAAGAATTTCTTTGATGAACTTGGCAATTCTGAATTTACAAAATCACCTCTGCATACATGGCTTAATTTGTCATCGTTAAAGGGAATGTATCCCTGTGGAAGATGCCACATTTGTAAATCTGTGGATAAAATAGATATATTCTCTGACTCCAACCACTTTAACACCTATAGGATCAAACACTTCATTAATTGCTCACAGGGTCCTGTACATGAAAGAGTGCCCGGAGGAGGAGCTCTTTGTTATTTGCAGTATCCTTCTCCGCCGCCGCTATGATCAACAGCAATCAATTTATTGCAAAAATGCAATAATGGAGGCCGTCTGTCTCCGACTCGAGGAGCAATTCCGGCATCGGCCAACGATCCTCCAGCTGCAACACTGCTGGAGTGATACAAAGAGGCGGAACGCTCCTGCTCTCCAGCGAGCTATGGCCCGAATTATTCCTAGAGCCAGACACAAAGGCAAAACTCTGGGTTGTGGAGCGGTGGCGGAGGAGGTACGCAATGGTCGTATCTTCCTCAGAGGAGGAGGAGCTAGAAAGAGCGGCAGACACTGGCCACGAGGAAGAGGCACAGGAGACATCACCAACACATGGGCCTGTGGAGGAGGCAATCGATGAGGAGGTATTTTTGGAGGAGACATCCCCTTCTCATGTCCCATCTCCAACACATAGGCCAGTGGAGGAGGTAGAGATGGTATTTTTGGAGGAGCCATCCCCTTCTCATGTCCCATCTCCATCACATGGGCCTGTGGAGGATGTAGAGGTGGTTCTTGGGGAGGAACCAGTCGCACCTCCTATGCTTCAAAATCTGGATGCTGTTGCAATGTCTCCCTCCCACAGCATAGAGGAAGAGGAGGAATATGCAGCAGAGGCCCCTGAAGGTGTCCCTGAGGCTGGTGCTGGCCTTTTGGGGGAGGACCAATCCGACCAGTTGCCTAGGGCCAGAATTCCTGTTTTGGAGAACGCAAGTCTCGTAAAATTGCAGACACAATGGTCTGGATAAAAAGATGGATTCTGGCTCTAGAGAGTACCTCTGGGCTTGGTCCTGCCTCAGAGCAGCCCCTTCTGGTCAATGAATTGTAATGCATGCATGCATGATAGTCATACATTTAGGAGTATGACTATCCTGCATCTACAGAATTAACTTGACTGGAATTATATCTCACTGGTTCATTCTCACGATCGATCTGCTGTTGCTAATGCTTGCCATCTGTATGCTTTAATGGCTAACATAAAGCCACACTATGATCACTAAAATTGCTTCCATCTGTATTAATCTAAGAATACTGTCAGCTTTCCTGATCTGTGGGTTCACCTTTGCATCTTGTATATCCTCACTAATTACTTGTAAAAGGACTGTGATTACATTGTCTGGGTCAAATGTGGGCTTGGATGTCCACAACTAAGGCCGATGGCATTTTGTTGGCAAGTCTAGTCTAGTTTGGTTTCCCAGGACCCCTTAAGACCCATTTCATAGTCCATAATACAGAAAAAGAAACTAAGTGCAAAAGATGGAGTAACTGTAAATGTATGGATGGATAATAAGCCAATAAACGAGTCCATTAGTCCTTAGAGGAGAGAAAAGAAAAAATGTGAAAACTGTGAAAATCTATAACCTGTCCCACAGGGAGCTGTCACCTCATTACAGTTCCTTACTAAGTAGAGGCCTAACGTTTGCCCCAACCACTCAACCCAACCCCTTTACATTGTTTAAGAACCTTAATAAATTTATTAGGGATCTCACTGTCCAGAGGTTCTACAACATCCAAGCACTAAAATACCTTCCCTCTGTAAATGACAGCTTAGATTGCCCATCATCGGTAACCATTACTGTCAGGGACATGTCAGGGGTCATCGGGCTAACTTGCGTGCACGTAGGTGCACGAGGATTTTCTAGTGCAGTTCAGCTGAATTCCCCACTGGGGGGCGCTGGCCCGTTCGCGCTAGCGCTGTTTGGCGCCAAAGTCCCTTTAAAAAGGTGTCAGTTACTCCCATCAGGTGCTGTTCATCTGCAGCTCTGCAACTGAGTCTCTGTATCCTGCCTGTTGTTATTATTATCATCATTGACCCGGCTCCGTCTGACTATTCTGCTATCTCCAAACCCGACCCGGCCTGCCTGACCTTGCTGATATCTTGTTACCTGTTGCCGACCACCTGCCTGCCTGACTATTCTGTGATCATCCCTTCTGCCATATACCTGCCTGATCTCCTGCCAACACGGACTGTCTGACTCTGCTGTGCTTGTGTCCTGTGACGCTGCTCATCACCTGTTCTTCCAGCTCCAGGTTCTGCTGCTGCAATATCCTCCACCTGCCTGCTAACGGATCCGCTTCTGCTTGCCTGCATCCGCATTACAGTCACCCCGGAGGAAGTCTTCTCAGCTCCTGCATTGGCCGTCGCAAGAAGTCGCATCAGGCACTCCTACCCACTGTGCTCAGGAGACCACTGTTCCCACTCCAGTGGCTCCTGAACCAGCGCTTAAGAGAGGTCTCCTTCTACCAGTCGGGCTCAACTATCAGGTACCTAACAATTACCTTAGATCAGGCGTAGGCAATCTTAGACCTCCAGGAGTCATGCCTGTGATTGTTAGGGTCTTGCAATGTCTCATGGGACTTGTAGTTTCAAAACAGCTGGAGGGCCGAGGTTGCCGACCCCTGCCTTAGATAATACATATCGTCCAATACTTGCCCACCTTTAAGAACTACATGAAGACAACTACTATGATGACCTAGATTGGTTAACTCAACACTGTACTAGACGCCTCCCGAAGAAGCGGCTTGACCGCAAAATTGTAGAGGTTACGTCCAGAAAGTACTAAACAACTCGCCTTTACTCACCTGTATAACAAGGAGAGGGGCGCCTCTGAGTATAAATCATAAATACATTTTATTAAAACAACAATATCCACTCACATGGAAGTTGGAGAAGTTGCATTAGGGTCGGTTGGCTGGGCTGGAGAGATGCGGTGGAACTACAGGTCACAGCGGTTCCTGCAGGGCATGCCAGGTCCAAAGAGGATTAGTTCTTGCAGCCAGGTTCAGTCTCTTGCAGCGAACAGTCCAACACAAATCCTGCTGGGTTGGGAGCCAGGTTATGTCCCAGATGCACAGATAGGGGTTCCAGGGAAGGAAGGGAGAGATGTGTAGGACGCCAGAGCATCCGTTCAGCCGTGCTGCTGCTCACTGATAGAATGGTGTGAAGCCTCTAGGAAGGGAAAAATACCAAAATCCATCAGTGTTTATTTCCATATTCTCTGTAATCATAGTCCCAGGATCAATTTATAATTTATTAATTAGATTTACATTGTTTTATTCCATATTGCACGCCAGACGGTGCAGACTACAACTATTAATCCCCTACCCTTGACAGTCATCTCCCACTCTCTATACATAACATCTTATGGCAGTCTATTGTATTTACTGTATATTTATATTTATTTGATCTATTTTTGCACTGTACCTTATGATTTATTTCCTCATGATGTTTTAAATGCTTGTTCCTGAATTTATCTTACCTTATCTGGTTTTATTCACAATGTTTTAAATGCTTGTTCCTGAATTTATCTCACCTTATCTGGTTTTATTCACAATGGTTTGTCTTAATTGGAGCCCTGTTGTAAAATTATATACATATATTCTCCCTTTTATTTTTTCTGCACTATGTCATTGTAAGGTCCTTTTTGTCTTTGTTTTTATCCCCCCTGCCATCTAATGCCGCCCATTACCTATTTTTTATACAAATCACGGACTTTCCGGCCCCGCCCGCCCTCTTTTCAGCTTTTATAAGCCCACTGTGTCCTCCTCTCCCTATGCTTGACAAAGGAATACGGCCATTCGTCCACCAATGGCAAGCCTATTCTGAAACGCGTCGCATGCGTGTGACGTCATCACCGGGCGCCACGCTGTACTTGCTCTCCAAGCCTCGTTTGAGATCTTCGGCTCGGCCGGCCTTTTTCCCTTCCTAGAGGCTTCACACCATTCTATCAGTGAGCAGCAGCACGGCTGAACGGATGCTCTGGCGTCCTACATATCTCTCCCTTCCTTCCCTGGAACCCCTATCTGTGCATCTGGGACATAACCTGGCTCCCAACCCAGCAGGATTTGTGTTGGACTGTTCGCTGCAAGAGACTGAACCTGGCTGCAAGAACTAATCCTCTTTGGACCTGGCATGCCCTGCAGGAACCGCTGTGACCTGTAGTTCCACCGCATCTCTCCAGCCCAGCCAACCGACCCTAATGCAACTTCTCCAACTTCCATGTGAGTGGATATTGTTGTTTTAATAAAATGTATTTATGATTTATACTCAGAGGCGCCCCTCTCCTTGTTGTTTTAGCTTGCTGGACCCTGCTTTTGGTTCCTTTGGTGGCCGCCCTGACTGACCTCTTGTATATACTCCCAGTATATATGCATGAACTTACACATGCATTTTTACAGTTTTCAGTTTCTGGACTAATCGGTTTTACTTTCAAGGTAACTGTGCTTTGCGCCTTTTTACTTGTATTACTCACCTGTATAGGCACTATTATTAATTTTGAGTCAACATTGCTGTAAACATTATTGGTTTGTGTTTATTCACTATTGTATCCTTGTACGGATTATTTTAATGTCTTATTTTTTAATAAACTAAAAGATTTTATATAATATGGTCTATATCCCCTTGGTACCGCAATAGTCCTAAGATTTCTAGAAAAAGGTAGGACCGGATTGGAGAGGTCCTATTGGTTTTCCTTCCCCTTTTTCAACCAACACTGTTCCATATGAAAAATATAAGTCCCCTTTCACACTGAGGCACTTTTTATGTGTTTTTAAGCACCTGAAAAGTGCTTTAAAAACACTCCCCATGCATCTCAATGGATGTTTTCACACTGAGGCATTGCGCTGGCGGGGCATTGAGAAAAGTCCTGCAAGGAAATCGGGTTTGTAGAGGTGCCCATCAATGGATCAGAAGATGGGTCATTGGGTCTTATTGACGACCTAAACTTCATGGCCTGCTTCCAGTGACACAAATCCTCAGCCTCGCTGTCTTGACTACATCCATGCCCATCAATGACCCAGAAGATGGGGGGGAAGCGCTGGATGGTCCTGGTGGCCGCTCCAATGGCTGTTAGGACGACAGACATCAGGCTGACATGTGCCACACTTATCAAATTGTCAAGCAGAACGGAATCCCTGAAGGAACTGAACAAGACCATTCTGTACATGTATGACAACAAGAAGTACAAAAAGATGGTTCTATACATCGAGGCCAGTGAATCAGGCTCCATGATGAATCGCCTCCCCAACAACATTGATGTTTACCCCACCACAGCCGCCAACCCTACAAAGTCCGCTTACACCTGTTATGGCAAAGAGATAGACATACTTTGGCGATCTTTACAGCATCAGCTGGATGGAGGATTCAGAGATGGAGAAACTGTTCAAGGAGACACTACAAAGTTTATACTGGTCAAGCAACACACCAATACCAGTCATGTGATGCAGTATAGAAACTGGACTATTTCCAAGATGAAGGTGAGCCAGTTCCAGGGTAGCACTAAAACAGTGGTCCCTCACATAACCCTGGAACCAGTATACAATTATTAAGGCCCGGGATGTACGGACCAGGATCCAGGCCTCACAAGAGACCACAGCCTTGATCAAGGAATCGGTGAAGAAGCTTGTTCCTGTGGTGACAGAGTCCGATGAGTTGGCAGAAGAGATTATCACCGATAAGACTGAAAATAATGATTGATCGAGTTACCCTGCAGCAGCCGAGCACTTCAAGAACCAGTGCTTTAACTGGCACAACTCCCTGTAGGCATACTTCATGAGACAGTTGTACACTCTGTGAATCTGGATACTCACCAGAAAGCATCACATGCTATGATTAATGTCTGCCAAAATCTGCACTGACACAGCTGGCGACACAAAGTCTTCCAGTAGAAGGGGGCATGGGTGATGATTATCCCTCTCTGAAGCTGCTGCCTCAAACCTAATCTCTACTCTAAGTCTGTTTATTCAGCATCACAAATCTTCAGTACAAACCCCAGCCTTCACTTACACAGCCAAGTCCATCTAAGTTGGTTCGAATCCCAACCACAACACTACCTGCCTTTGTAATAGATATTTTATGCCTACCATGATTTTTACAACAGAGAACGCATCTAGCGCCTTGACGCGATTCAGTTCGCATTCGCAGCGCTTTACAAATCATTCATTCACTCAAGTCCACATCGGAGACATAATGGTGTGCAATTGGAATTTAGAGCTGATAAAAGGAAAACATCAATGATGTTCGAAAAAAAAAAAAAAATTTAAGAACGTCATTGATGTTTTAGGCAGAATCTAAAAACACACAAAAATTGTACAGTTTTGCTGTGTAATTTTTTATTTTAAATCAAGTTTTAAAGTATTTTAAAAGCCAAATTTTGAAGATGCACACAATGTGTCAACATGTGCTGTCATCACGGGATATCAATGTACGCTTTTTGTGGGGGCAACCCCTTCCTCACAACTCAAATAGGTGAGAGGAAGGGGTTGCACCCCCGAAACATGTCCATTGATCTCCCATGATGGGAGCTAGCACAAGTTGACATTAGGCATGGGATCAGGAGGGAAATCCACATTGACTCCCAATTTGTTTACATCTTCAAATGTTGGCATTTACAGGGGTGACATCACCCCATCTGATGAAGGCAAGATCAACATAGTTTTGACATACTAATGTCTGATATTGCCTTCACTTTTTCAAAGTTGAACTTTGTAAGTTCCTGAGTTGTGCAAGTCAGTGTTTCTCAACTCAAGTCCTCAAGGCGCACCAACAGGTCATGTTTTCAGGATTTCCCTCAGATTAAAACGGCTTTAGTAAGTACTAAAGCAGTGAAACTGATCAAATCACCTGTGCAAAATAGTGGAAATCCTGAAAACATGACCTGTTGGTGCGCCTTGAGGATTGGAGTTGAGAAACACTGGTGTAAGTTATGGTTTGAAACATGCATGTTTAAACAAAAAAAATGATATTTCTTATGTCAAACATAAAGACAAAGATGTTGGTTTGTTCAAAAACCCTTTTCAAACGCACGCATGTGAATGTGCACGGAGTAAAATGTTTTATCCTCAACAATGTGTGGCAAGTTGGTGTTTACACTGACAATAGGGGTTATTTACTAAAGGCAAATCCACTTTGTACTACAAGTAGTAGTGCAAAGTCGATTTGCTTTTAGTAAATAACCCACACAGTGCTCTAAAATTGGCCCCAATCAGGCCATTTTAGGCACTCAATACAATTAATGGTGCTGAAAAGGATGATTTTTATCATTAATGCATTACATACATTAACAACAAAAACAATGTGTGTGTAGCAGACCCACAGCAGAATAGTTAGCTAAAGAAGAGATTGTCACCTCATGCATCAAATAAATTATGTTTGCACTATTTAAGAAAATGGCCAAAAATAAAAGCCCATTGGAGAACCTAGGAGACAGCTAAAATAAACACAAGCCGTCAATCAAATGAAATACTATTTCAGTTTAAAATAAAAAATTATTTTCAAAATGTTTCTCAAACATTTGCTAGCATATCAATGTCCCCCCTACCCGCAAAGTACTCCAGATATGTTTGTCTGACTTTGCGGGCGCAAGCCAGGACGGCCAGCCTCATCTGACGCTTTTGGGGTATCGGCAACATGTGACAGCTGTTACCCACATTGTTGGCAATGTGCTAGATTGGCTCCTTTTCAGTGGATTGCCAGCAACCTGTGCGCCACCCAGGGAGTTGACCTGGTCGGATCACAGGTTTATTTTCTTCAGTCTGGCTTTACCGGAAAGGAAACCTCCACATATCTCGGATCGCACTGGCTCTAAAGTCCTCTCAAGAAATCTATTAACCAGTCAATCTTTTTTGAGCTGGCTGACCCTGCAGAGAAGCTGAGTATTTTCCAGGAGCTGGCTGAAGTGGCCCTTGATATGGTAGCACCCCGTAGGTTGAGATCCAACGCCCTTCCCCTGGGCAAGAGCCCACAATGTTTTTCAAAGGAGCTTAGACTCCTCAAACAGCGAGCTCTGTCCAGGGAGAGGCGCTGGCGGAAGTTCTATCTGGAAGATGATAAAGAGCAGCATTTGGAAGCCCTCTATTTTTATAAGAGAGCTATAAGAGAGGCTAAAAAGACCTATTTCCGGGATTGAATCAGGGAGGCAGCCAACAGCATGGCTGAAATCTTCAAGATCTCTTCTGAGTTAACCCACCCAGGAGCTATCAGCTCTGCTCCTAAGGAGTCATAGAACTGGTGCCAGGAGCTTGCCGACTTCTTTGTCTCTAAGTTTAAGACTAAGGACTTGTACACATGGATTTGAAGACAGAAAATGTTTTGATATTTGACAAGGAATGCCAGTGTGTGAAGATCAAACTTTGGCCTTACTAAGGTCACAGGGACAGTGATAACATCCAGGTTTTGCAGTAAATCCTACATGGCCCAAGAAATGTATGATGTGACCATTTCAGGTGGACTGGTGGTAGATGACATCCTCGATGTGTGGGCATTTGGTTTCATCATATGCTGCCTACTTACAGAGGAGTTTTCATGGCAGATGGCCATTCTTGATGATGGATATAAACCTTTGGTTGACTGGCAAAACAATTTCAAGATAGATAACCCTTCATGAAGCATGGAGAAAGTTTCCCATCGGGATACAAAGGATGTTTATTGAGCGTTTGGCAATTGGATTCCAAAAAAATAAGTAAAAGTATCAAAGTCCTCAAACAACACAAGTGAAAGCTGGAAAGAAGAAGATTCCATTGAAAGGAATTTGTCTGCACAGTCTGAGGGATCATTGGCTTCTCGCTTGAACATGTCACAGTGCAGTGTTTCTTAGCTCCATGTCTGCTTGCCTTTTGAACACAAACACTTCTGGATCTCAGTCTGATTTGATGAGGACAACATGTCAGAGGCACCAATTATGTTTGATAATAAATTCTCCTTACATATTTGGTGCAGAGGTAGACAATGGGTAAACAAAAATTGGTGAGTGATGGCAAGTCTGAAACAACATCACATATGGCCAAATTCTCAGCTATGTGGCTTTCCTGAGGCTATAAATGGCAGCGTGTTCCTGTGATTCATGTGCGTGGTGTGATCTGACCCTTATCCCCCTGAGTACTGGACAGCTGCACAGCTGTGTGTGGGGAAGTGGACAGCTGGGGGGTGGGGCAGTTGCAGTTTCTCCTTTCTTCTAAACTCCCTCTGCTCAGGTGTGAATGCAGCCTGACATTTTGGAAATATAAAATAGGAGGTTGAGGATGTGGCCAGGTTTTTATATTTTATGGACCCTAAATATTTAAACGTAAACTTTAATGACATCAAAAAGGTGAATCAATTTATAATGCCATCAACTGCTTCTTCAAAAGCCAAACAAGTAAATACTTAAACACATGCACAACTTTTTTCATACTGTATGTTTTTTTATACAAGTCAACAATGATATATAGAAGAGAATGAAAAGCATAGGCCCATGACATCATCGGTAAAAGTTTTGAATCCTTGATAAGTATCTCCAGAACTCCCACCGAATGCCATAGGCTTCTGGGGGCAGCAAATTACTCCTTTTTTAAAGCCATCGGTAAAGCCCAAAATGACCAAATATTGGATTTGAGTGTTGGATATTATATTTTATCTGGGCAGCTGTTCTTGTACTTCAACATCTGCAGAGAGCAGGGGTGGTTAAGAATATGACTGTGTAGGAGTGGGAGAATAGAGTGGACCACCAATATGTCACTTCCGAGCACACTGTCTTTTACAATCATTTGAGTCCAGCTACATAGACACTGATGAACCAAGTAGCAGCATTTGCTTTGACAGGAAAATTATAAATGAGGATCAAGGTATATTTTGAGTGAGCAAAGCCAACCTTGCTGGATAAGACTATGCAGAGAGCCACTTAACAACTGTGTTTTTAGGTAGGAATTTCAGAAGATGTGATAAAGACATGTGCTGTTCAGATTCCCAATGCCCTCAAATTCATAGCAGAGAAAGAACTTGTACACATGAATTTGAAGATAGAAAATGTTTTGGTATTGGACAAGGAATGCCAGTGTGTGAAGATCACAGACTTTGGCCTTGCTAAGGTCAGAGGGACAGTGATAGCATCCATTGCAGCAAATCCTACATGGCCCCAGAAATGCATGATGTGACTATTTCAGATGGACTGGTTGTAGAGGACATCCTCGATGTGTGGGCGTTTGGTGTCATCCTTTGCTGCCTACTTACAGAGGAGTTTTCATGGCAGATGGCCATCTTTGATGATGAAGGATATAAACCTTTGGTTGACTGGCAAAACAATTTCAAGATGGATAACCCTCCTGAAGCATGGAGAAAGCTTCCCACTGGAATACAAAGATTGGTACTTTGACATCTTTTGGTGTAATCAATTGCCAAAAGCTCAATAAACATCCTTTGTATCTCAGTGGGAAGCTTTCTCCATGCTCCAGGAACGGTTATCCATCTTGAAATTATTTTGCCAGTCAACCAAAGGTTTATATCCTTCATCATCAAGGATGGCCATCTGCCATGAAAACTCCTCTGTAAGTAGGCAGCAAAGGATGACACCAAACGCTCACACATCGAGGATGTCATCTACAACCAGTCCATCTGAAATAGTCACATCATGCATTTCTGGGGCCATGTAGGATTTGCTGCAACACCTGGATGTTATCACT
Organism: Lithobates septentrionalis; assembly: GCA_037952835.1. NCBI lineage: Eukaryota > Metazoa > Chordata > Amphibia > Anura > Ranidae > Lithobates > Lithobates septentrionalis. The sequence continues at coordinate 641,939 of JBBDGP010002168.1, forward strand.
GTCCCTCTGACCTTAGCAAGGACAAAGTCTGTGATCTTCACACACTGGCATTCCTTGTCAAATACCAAAACATTTTCTGTCTTCAAATCCAAGTGTACAAGTCCTTTCTCTGCTATGAATTTGAGGGCATTGGGAATCTGAACAGCACATCTCTTTATCACGTCTTCTGGAATTCCTACCTAAAAACACAAAGTTGTAAGTGGTTCTCTGCAGAGCCTTAACCAGCAAAGTTGGCTTTGCTCACTCAAAATATACCTTGATCCTCATTTTTCTTTTCCTGTCAAAGCAAATGTTGCTACTTGGTTAATCGGTGTCTATGTAGCTGCACTCCAATGATTGTAAAAGACACTATGTGCTCAGAAGTGACATACTGGTGGTCCACTCTTTCCTCCCACTCCTACACAGTCATATTCTTGACCACCCCTGGTCTCTGCAGATGTTGAAGTACCAGGACAGCTTCCCAGATAAAATATCCAACTTGACACTCAAATCCAATATTTGGTCATTTTGGGCTTTACCAATGACTTTAAGAATGACTCCTCTGCTGCCCCCAGAAGTCTGTGGCATTCGGTGGGAGTTCTGGAGATACTCGTCAAGGATTCAAACCTTTTACCGATGATGTCATGGACTATGCTTTTCATTCTCTTCTATATATCATTAGTGACTTGCATATAAAACATACAGTATGGAAAAAGATGTGCATGTGCTTTAAGTATTTACTTGGCATTATAAATTGATTCACCTTTTCGATGTCATTAAAAGTTTGCGTTTAAATATTTAGGGTCCATAAAATATAAAAACCTGGCCACATCCTCAACCTCCTATTTTATAGTTCCAAAATATAGTTCCACACCACGCTTGCGCATGAATCACAGGGACACGCTGCCATTTATATCCTCAAGAAAGCCACATAGCTGAGAAAATTTGTCCACATGTGATGATGTTTCATACTTGCCATCACTCACCAATTCTTGTTTACCCATTGTCTACCTCTGCACCAAATATGTAAGGAGAATTCATTATCAAACATAATTAGTGCCTCTGGCTCATCAACTCAGGCTGAGATGCAGAAGTGTTTGTGTTCAAAAGGGAAGATGACGTAGAGCTGAGAAACACTGCACTGTGACGTGTTCAGGAGAGAAGCCAATGATCCCTCAGACTGTGGAGACAAATTTTTTTTCAATACGATCTTCTTCTTTCCAGCTTTCACTTGTGTATTTGAGGACTTTGTTTATTGAGCTTTTGGCAATTGATTACACCAAAAGATGTCAAAGTATCAAAGTCCTCAAATACACAAGTGAAAGCTGGAAAGAAGAGGATCCCATTAAAAGAGATTTGTCTGCACAGTCTGAGGGATCATTGGCTTCCCACCTTAACACGTCACAGAGCACTGTTTCCATCACATCAACTCTTAGCTCCTTGTTGTCTTCCCTTTTTGACCACAAACACTTCTGGATCTCAGTCTGAGATGATGGGCCAGAGCCAAAAGGAGGACATCATGTCAGAGGCACCAATTATGTTTAATTATGAATTATCCTTACATATTGGTGTCAAGATGGATATTATATATTATCTGGGAAGCTGTTCTGTCTCTGCAGAGACCAGGGGTGAAGTCAAGAATATGACTGTGCAGGAATGGGAAAAGAGAGAAGAGAGTGGACCACCAATATGTCATTTCCGAGCACATAGTGCCTTGTACAATCATTGGGGTCCAGCTGCATAAATATTAAATGAACAAAGTGGCAGCATTTATATTGATAGAAAATGAAGAAATGAGGTTCAAGATATATTTTGAGTGAGTAAAGCCAACCTTGCTGGATAAGGCTCTGCAGAGAACACATTTCTTTTATCATCATTGGGACAAAACATTTACAATGTGGAAAATGACTTAAGGAGATATCATGAGGAGGTTCAGACTACCACATGTAACAAGTCCAGTCATCAGTCCAGTATGTGAGACGTGAACAATGTAAGAATATTCTGATGTTGACAATTGCTTGTTTGGTAAATATCTTTTGCACATAAATCTGACAGCAGATCAGCGTTAGAGGGAGGAAGATAACAGGCACCTGTCACACCTCTCTCCCGGTCACACACGTTGCTTTGAGCAATAAAACCAGCATCCAAGCAAAAAACCTCAGGAACCAAAAGAACCAGCATGTGTCTTATTGTAACTCTAAAGAAAACTAGACATCCCACCAGGATCCAGAGATTAGGGAAAAGCACTAAATGAAAAGTTGAACACGTTTCCTGAGAGCTACATTTCAAGATGTACAAAGAAATACTTGGAATCACCAGTGTTCTGGTCAGGGCTTTTGTTTTTTTTAAGCTTGCACAAGACCAATGATTTGGTTGCTTGTTGTCTTCCTGTCACCGGCCGATCCTAGAAATTATTTTGTCTTCCTCCCTTCTAGCTTGTTGGGAAAATACTTTTCCTAATATATCAGAAGGACACAGACAGAAAATGTTCTCCACCCTCTGGCTTGTTGGGAAAAGCTTTTATCCAATGTGCCAGAGAGACATGACAATACATGTTATATCCCCACTGTCTGATTTGGGCCCATTATAAAGTGGTAGTCAAGTCATCTAAAAAAAAAAAAAAAAAAAAAAAATTGAATAGCTGCCTTTCAGTCTCTTTCATGTGCCCCTGTACTCACCCCCAAGTGGAAGGCCAGTGTCACTGACATTTTGCTAGTCTAGGAGATTGTAGCCATGCTTCCAGCCTCTGTTGACCATTATGTGGAAGTTCTTCAGGATAAAATGGTCTCCTATTCACAAGGACTACAGCAGGTAGATGTGCATAAATAATTCCCCACGGTGAAGGAACTTGAAAAAGGTGGCTATGGAAGGAGTATGCTTGGCAAATGAAGGGAAAATAGGTCAGTGAATTATACTAACCACCATTAAAATAATGTCTAAAAATATTTATGTATATCTTTGTAAATGTGATTTTCCCAAGAGCTCACTAATTGTAGACTTACGCTAAACCAACACTCTTAATGAAGAATAGCAGGTATGTGCGGTCAAAGAATAAGGCCCAATGCCAGAATTGATTACATCTCTATACTTAGAAAATGTATAAAACATTAACACATATGTGTAAGATTATTTAGGGAAATTAAGCAGCGGGTATATTCTTGGATGGGGTTATGAAAATATCAAAATGTCTTGATGGGTACATATCTGTCTGGAGGAGTGGGCATTCATAGACAGGCTGTATTTGCATTCATACCACCCTAGATAATCATATGCTGAGTGATGCTAAGACTATAGGAAAATATAAAAAAACAAAAAAAAAACCAAACAATGGATATAAGGAACCAACTTGGAGCAGTCAGGCTGGGAAGTATATAATGCTAACAATGCTAGATGTCCTCCAGTCAGAAAGTGAGGCGGGTTCTATCTGACTTGCTGAAGCTTCCAATGCACCTTGTGAAATTCTCACAGTGTACAGTGAAATCAGAGTAAGAGTTGTACAGGAACCTCTCCAGTAATGAAATTTGGCTGCCGATTGCTGGTAAGGCTGAAGTTTAAACTTTAAATGAAGCATAATACATTCCCAATCCAGGAGCAGCAGATCTTATTAAAATTCTTGAGATTTAAGGTCAAGCACTTATACCGGTCGTGATTCTCTCTCGTGGAGATAAAGATCAGGGTGAGGCCATGGCAACGCATAGAATCTGGGGTTTAGCAGAAGACATAATTTCCAACAAACCACGGGTGCTCAGCGCTGCGGCAGCAAGCATCGGAAGGAGTTTGAAATCGGGAGTGTCCAAAATAATCTGCTACTGCATCCGAAAACCCACACAAACGTTATCTACTGGAAATTGCACCTGCAAGCACTAAAAGTAGCCTTTTTTATCGAGACTCTAAATAGCGAGGTTGTCCAAGGGATCCTTACTTCCTTGCTATTTGCAGCCTCAGTTGACCCGGAAGCCTCCATAACTCAAATGGGGAAGCACTATGGAATCCCCTTCACGGTTACCAATGATGTCCTGGCTAGTGGCACGGAACCTTGGGAGACAGATGATAGATGTAATTGATCTGTGTGTAGGAATCAATGACCATAATCTATTCGGAGAGGTCTATCCTGCTTGGAAATTAGATCAAACTGATGAGATCGGTTACACAACTGTTATCTCCTATATCATCATGTTTGCTAGCAAGGCCGTGACCGCAAGTGCCTCCTGTCTTGTGACCGCAAAAAAACGAATGGAGGCTATGGACAGATCGTACACAATCCAGAGTCACTGGTTCCTTTCCCAGCGTGCAGCGGCCAGGGCCGATCAAATTATTCAGAATCATATTGTTGTTCGGAGAACAATAGTCACTCTGATCGTAGCCGTCGATAATGTGGGAAATACTACATCGAACCCAAACTCATCTGTCGCCCACGCTGGCACATACGTAAAGATGGCCGGACTCACCGGATTCCAGATTGTGTGCCAATACGTGATCGGGACGAGATCCCCCATACTGGCCGTGTCGTCGTATAGAGCACAAGTAGCTACATTTATCAGCCTAATGGAAACATACCGGGATCAGGGGTCCGATGCTCCACTTCTAAAATTCTTGGGTTCTTTATCAGCTCCTAGGTTCAATGCAGGTAATTTTGAGGTATTATATGCATTATCGACCGGTTAAACGTCAGTATATAACACTACAATGAGCTCTTACCTACCAGGTGAAGCGAAAGCCGACCACATTAGTTACAAGGTTGGTCGGGCCTATGCATTGAAGGCGTCCAGCATAAAAATAAAAAGTTGGGTCACTTTTATTCCTATTACAAGGAATGTAAACATCCCTTGTAATAGAAAAAAGCATGACAGGTCCTCTTAAATATGAGATCTGGGGGTCAAAAAGTCCTCAAATCTCATATTTGGAATTAAATGCAATAAAAAAAAAAAATTGCCATTTGAAAAAAATTACAGAAAAAAATGGCCCTTTAACACATATGGGCGGAGCTGCCGTTTTGACGTCGCTTCCGCCCTGCTATGGTATGGAGACGGGTGGGGGCCATCTTCCCCTCACTCGTCTCCATACCCAGCCAGGACAAGGACCCGATTGCCTCCGCCGCGGCCGACAGCTACGGTAAGTGGTGGAGGGCGTGGGTGGCACCTCTCCCGCCGCCGATAACAGTGATCTTGCGGCGAATTCGCCAGAGACCACCATTATCAGTACATAGGACCGCCGGCTCAAAAGATGGATACCTCAGTTGTGGCAGCTGCTGCCGTTACTGAGATATCCATCTTCAAAGTGCCGAAGTAAATGTGAATGAGGCGGTCGGCAAGTGGTTAATCATGATGTATAAATCGCAGGTTTGGAAAGAGGAATTTGTTTATTCTGCAAAGTTTTCAGTAACTCATCACAATATTTTCATTACAGGAAAGCAAACTGGTTTTCTTCAAAATAATAGAAGAAATCGATCGCATGGAGACTCCGTCCTTCACCAAGAAGAAGAAATCTCACCTAATGTGAAGGGTTTGTGGAGCTGCGGGTTGAAGCCGTACACCGAATTGAGGCATCTGTATCCAGGCCCGTCCCCTCCCCCACACCGTGCACTCTGATTGGTTATACCAAAATAACTCCCAGGTTGGGAGCCGTGTTATTATTAATATATTTTATTGTTTTCCCTTTTCTGGGAATTTGGTTTTTATGGTAGATTGTAAAACCCCATATTGGGAAAGAGGGGACTTTGTTATTTTAATGTTTTTTTATTTTTTAAAGTTATTTCTATTTTTGCACCTTCTATACCCTTCTGTACCCAGGAGTGTGAGATTTACGGGTAAGGGGGGGGGGGGGGTGTGCCTCCTAGGCTGTTGCTGATTGGATGAACTCTGCATTTGCTGCCTCTCTTCACGTTCAGGGGTCAGAGAGGACGGTATACACTTGTGGGGGGGGGGGGGGTTACTAAAACTGGAGCACTCAGAATCTGGGGTAGCCATGCATGGTAGCCAATCAACTTCTAACAATTATGCTTTGACAATAAATCCTGGAAGCTGATTGGTTTCTGGGCAGAGGTGCGCCAGATTTCCATGCTCCAGTTCTAGTGAATCTCCTCCAGAAGCTGATGCAGCTTTGCAGAGTAACCAATCATCTTCTAACTTGCTCAGTTAAGCTTTGACAATAATCCCCCCGTTCACACTGAATGCGACTTGGAAAGCGTGCTACTTCACTGAGATTTTAAAGCCACAGGTCAGTGCGATTTCAGGTGCGAATTTGCCTGACATCAGTGCGACTTCATGTACAGATATCTATGCAAGTCACACCTGCAATCACAAAAAACTAATACAGGAACCTTTTTTTTTTTTTCAGTCACACCAATTTGAAAACAGTTCCATTGCTGACAATAGGGTGCGGCTTGTCATGCGATTTGGAATTGTCAATTTGCACCAGTGTGAATGGGGGGCTTAAACCTAGAAGCCGATTGGTTACTAGGCACAGCTGCACCAGGTCTTGTGTGTATCAGCCAGTCTCCAGATCTCAACCCCATAGAAAACCTTTGGGAGTTGAAAGTCTGTGTTGCCCAGCGACAGACCCAAAACATCACTGCTCTAGAGGAGATCTGCATGGAGGAATGGGCCAACATGCCAGCAACAGTGTGTGACAACCTTGTGAAGACTTACAGAAAATGTTTGACCTCTGTCATTGCCAACAAAGGATATATAACAAAGTATTGAGACGAACTTTGCAAATTATGGTGGAAAATAAGTATTTGGTCAATATGAAAATACATTCTTTCAAAAATCAGACAATGTGATGGTCTGGATTTGTTTCCACATTTTGTCTCTCATAGTTGAGGTATACCTATGACGACAATTACAGGACTCTCTCATCTTTTTAAGTGGGAGAACTTCCACAATTGGTGGCTGACTAAATACTTTTTTGCCCCACTGTACAAATACAGCAAGAACAGAAGGGGGTACAATTTAATGGAACTAAATAAAAGTTGAACATCTTCATCAGAAGGGAGCAAATAAGAAAAATATATTGTTTACATACACTAATTACAGGCCAAACTCTTTTTCTTCAGGCAAGCAAAACGTCCTACATCTGATCCCTTTTTATTTTCAACTAATTAATGAGATTTATGCACAACTTTCCACCATTCACAAAAAACATGCTGCTTTCCACCATTAATTCTGAGTATTATCCGATCAATGTGTTGTAGATTGGGACAAATACAGAAAGAGTGCAAACCTACAAGGTAAGTTGGCTGGTTGGACCAGGGATTACTGAGCACCATCATCCTTGGCATTCTATTCTGTCAGCCTGTGGGGGAGGGGGGTCTTATGACACATCTTTTACAGGGGGGCGAATCAAATTCATTAAGCAGATAGACCTTCCTCAGGTGTACCTGCACCTCTGGTGACAACCTCTACATCTCAGAGGAATAAAACATGGAGAGTTTTTTTCAGCAATTAAGTGAAAGGTACTGTCAGGAAAGGATTCACCTGCTGGTGGCACTGTGGCTCCCAGATCTATGGGCTGCATTTCCGGTGTCCACCAGTAGGTGTCTCAGCAGTCAGAAGCTGGCATCATCACCTGCAATCAAGAATCACCTGATGCTGATTGCGGTAAGTGTATTTAAACCTGGTGCATGCTGTTACTTATTGCCTTGGTATTTCCTCCATGTGTCCCTGATCTGTGTTCCTGAAGCCTGCATATTGTCTCCTGTTCCTGGACCCTGATCCCGACCCTGCTGCCTGATCCCTTCCTACCCGCTCATTCCATCTCCTGGTTCCCTCTCCCTTTCCTGTTCCCAGCTCCCTCTGCTTGATCTCCCGTGTATGACCCTGGCTCTGTTACGATTCAGATATGGTTATCCTATCCCATTCTCTGGAGGTGCATTTTCTTTGTGTTATCCTCGTATCTTTTAATAAATGATATTATTTACACTTCTGTGCTTTGTATACTGTGTGACAGTCAACACATTCTGGTCACATCGGTACATAGAAAACTTTTTTTTACAGAATTGTAAACTATTGCAAATCCCTTCCAGGTCAGACCCGCTGTACAGGGTTAGAGATGACCACCACTGACCCCGCAGAAACACCTCCCCCCCCCATATCTCTCTGCACTATATAGAATGTGGGGGAAAAAAAAAAAAAAAAAAGGTCTCTCCTGCATATAAAGTCCATGTCTGTTAACCCGAGCAACACCCTCATAATAATCCTCGGTGGTTTGGATAAGATAAATATAATTTGTGTCATCCTTGGATGCATCTTCCTTCTTTATAGTGACAGTGTGCCCGGCCTGTACTATGACAATACTGACCAGACCTAGAAGGATGTGTGGCTGTCTAATAAGAAGAGGTGCTTCTCCACTTCTGCCTGGAAATGTGACCTCCTGTCACTCCGGATCCAAAACATTTAAAGAATAGGTTCTAAAAATCTTGAGAAAAAATAAAGTGCAACACAAACCAATAATAATTGGAAAAGCTACTAGGAAGAGTTGGGAGCCACCAGCACTACCAGGATCTCCTTTGGGCATCCACCAGAGCGGGATCAGCGGGACTTGGCTGGCTTGGTGATAACCAAGCCAGTCTAGTGAGTGTAACATGACTAGATGAGCACTTTTATCTCCATTACATAGAAAACTGTGGATCATGCTATGCGTTCAGTGCAACAAGCACTCTGGAATGCCAGATAAAGCAAAGGACAGGTGAGCACTTTTATCTCCATTACATATGAAACTGAGCGCTTTTATCAAGCAATAGGACAATCTAGATCCCAGCTGCTATTTCAATCAGAATCCCCCAAAAGTTCCGAATGTAGTCTCACTTGCATCATTATGCGTTATTCACGACAACATACAAACATACAGCTATTAACAAGATCATAATGCGATATTGGAACATCCTTATGGATGACCCCAAATTGAGAAACTTTGTCCCCAAACAACCAGCTATAACGTATAAAAGAGCCATGTCATTAAGGGACAAACTTGTCCAGAGTGAATACAAAAATGAGACCAGGAGATCCAAACACTGTTCCGTAGCCGGTTCTTTTCCATGCGGACATTGCTCCTATTGCCCACTAATCAGAAAAGAAAAAAAAAAAAAAAAAAACTTTTGTTCTCCCCAATGGAAACACATTCACACCCACACATTTTGTATATTGTCACTCGCGTGGAGTGGTATACTTCATGGAATGTGAATGTGGTGCCTACTATGTGGGAAAAACCAGGCAGGAATTTTGGAAATGCATTTCTCAACACGTATACAGCATGCAGGTGGGGAACCCATACCTCCCCATCGGGAGACATGTGATCTCAACACATAATTATAGAGTCCCCAAAGTCACCTTTACGGCTCTTTGTAGGATGCACATCCGGAATAGGAGGTGGCGATTGGAATAAGGCTCTGCTACAAAAAGAGCAGAGATGGATATTCCAATTACAGGCCACCTCTCCACCAGGCCTCAATGAATCCATCTCATTCGCTCCCTTCTTGCAAGGGTTTTCTTCCGGCAAGACACAGTGAGCGAACCAGATAGCGACGAAACCTTTGAATTTATTCTGAACACACTTTGAAATTCATTTTCATACATGATGTATATCACCTAATAGCTTTTTACATCAGAATGGGTATACAACCTTTCACCTGTTCCTGGGGTGCCTTATAAAGTGACCCTAATGCTTCCTCTTTACCACCAATAAACTCAATACTGTTTCCAAGCTTTATCTAGGCTTGGCGACAGTTTGAGAAATTAACTTTAATCATGCTTTCTATTCCATTTGATGATATACAATATTTCCAATGTAATTTGTCACTTCTTAGCCTTAATAGCATAAGGTATAGGAACCCGTATCTCCCTCTCAGTAAAAATCATCTAGACCTTATAGGGATATTGCTTTATAGGAAAGCCAGTTCATAGTTCTTTTCCTTTTTTAACCACTTCAGCCCCGGAAGGATTTACCCCCTTCCTGACCAGAGCACTTCTTACAATTCGGCACTGCGTCGCTTTAACTGCTAATTGCGCGGTCATGCAATGGTGTACCCAAACGGAATTTGCGTCCTTTTCTTCCCACAAATAGAGCTTTCTTTTGATGGTATTTGATCACCTCTGCCGTTTTTATTTTTTGCGCTATACACGGAAAAAGACCGAAAATTTTGAAAAAAAATGATATTTTCTACTTTTTGTTCTAAAAAAAATCCAATAAACTCAATTTTAGTCATACATTTAGGCCAAAATGTATTCGGCCACATGTCTTTGGTAAAAAAAATGTCAATAAGCGTATATTTATTGGTTTGCGCAAAAGTTATAGCGTCTACAAACTAGGGTACATTTTCTGGAATTTACACAGCCTTTAATTTATGACTGCCTATGTCGTTTCTTGAGGTGCTAAAATGGCAGGGCAGTACAAAACCCCCACAAATGACCCCATTTTGGAAAGTAGACACCCCAAGGAATTTGCTGAGAGGCATGTTGAGCCCATTGAATATTCATTTTTTTTGTCCCAAGTGATTGAATAATGACAAAAAAAAAAAAAAAAAAATTACAAAAAGTTGTCACTAAATGATATATTGCTCACACAGGCCATGGGCATATGTGGAATTGCACCCCAAAATACATTTAGCTGCTTCTCCTGAGTACGGGGATACCACATGTGTGGGACTTTTTGGGAGCCTAGCCGCGTACGGGGCCCCGAAAACCAATCACTGCCTTCAGGATTTCTAAGGGCGTACATTTTTGATTTTACTCCTCACTACCTATCACAGTTTTGAAGGCCATAAAATGCCCAGATGACATAAAACCCCCCCAAATTACCCCATTTTGGAAAGTAGACACCCCAAGCTATTTGCTTTGAGGCATGTTGAGTCCATGGAATGTTTTATATTTTGACACAAGTTGCGGGAAAGTGACAAATTTTTTTTTTTTTTTTTTTGCACAAAGTTGTCACTAAATGATATATTGCTCACACAGGCCATGGGCATATGTGGAATTGCACCCCAAAATACATTTAGCTGCTTCTCCTGAGTATGGGGATACCACATGTGTGGGACTTTTTGGGAGCCTAGCCGCGTACGGGACCCCGAAAACCAATCACTGCCTTCAGGAATTCTAAGGGCGTACATTTTTGATTTTACTCCTCACTGCCTATCACAGTTTCGGAGGCCATGGAATGCCCAGGTGGCACAAACCCCCCCCCCAAATGACCCCATTTTGGAAAGTAGACACCCCAAGCTATTTGCTGAGAGGCATGGTGAGTATTTTGCAGCTCTCATTTGTTTTTGAAAATAAAGAAAGACGAGAAAAAAAAAATTTTTTTTTCTTTTTTCAATTTTCAAAACTTTGTGACAAAAAGTGAGGTCTGCAAAATACTCACTATACCTCTCATCAAATAGCTTGGGGTGTCTACTTTCCAAAATGGGGTCATTTGGGGGTTTTTTTTGCCACCTGGGCATTCCATGGCCTCCGAAACTGTGATAGGCGGTGAAGAGTGAAATCAAAAATTTACGGCTTTAGAAATCCTGAAGGCGGTGCTTGGTTTTCGGGGTCCCGTACGCGGCTAGGCTCCCAAAAAGTCTCACACATGTGGTATCCCCGTACTCAGGAGAAGCAACAGAATGTATTTTGGGGTGTAATTTCACATATTCCCATGGCATGTTTGAGCAATATATCATTTAGTGACAACTTTGCGCAAAAAAAAATAAAAAAAATAAAAAATTGTGTCTTTCCCGCAACTTGTGTCACAATATAAATTATTCCATGGACTCAACATGACTCTCAGCAAATAGCTTGGGGTGTCTACTTTCCAAAATGGGGTCATTTGGGGGGGGTTTTGAACTGTCCTGGCATTTTATGCACAACATCTAGAAGCTTATGTCACACATCACCCACTCTTCTAACCACTTGAAGACAAAGCCCTTTCTGACACTTATTGTTTACATAAAAAAATAATTTTTTTTTGCAAGAAAATTACTTTGAACCCCCAAACATTATATATTTTTTTTAAAGCAAATGCCCTACAGATTAAAATGGTGGGTGTTTCATTTTTTTTTTTCACACAGTATTTGCGCCGCAATTTTTCAAACGCATTTTTTGGGGAAAAAACACACTTTTTTACATTTTAATGCACTAAAACACACTATATTGCCCAAATGTTTGATGAAATAAAAAAGATGATCTTAGGCCGAGTACATGGATACCAAACATGACATGCTTTAAAATTGCGCACAAACGTGCAGTGGCGACAAACTAAATACATTTTTAAAAGCCTTTAAAAGCCTTTACAGGTTACCACTTTAGATTTACAGAGGAGGTCTACTGCTAAACTTACTGCCCTCGATCTGACCTTCGCGGCGATACCTCACATGCATGGTGCAATTGCTGTTTACATTTGACGCCAGACCGACGCTTGCGTTCGCCTTAGCGCGAGAGCAGGGGGGACAGGGGTGCTTTTTTTTTTTTTTTTTTTTTTCTTTATTATTATTTTTTTATCTTATTTTTAAACTGTTCCTTTCATTTTTTTTTTAAATCATTTTTATTGTTATCTCAGGGAATGTAAATATCCCCTATCATAGCAATAGGTAGTGACAGGTACTCTTTTTTGCAAAAATTGGGGTCTATTAGACCCTAGATTTCTCCTCTGCCCTCAAAGCATCTGACCACACCAAGATCGGTGTGATAAAATGCTTTCCCAATTTCCCAATGGCGCTATTTACATCCGGCGAAATCTAAGTCATAAAATGCTCGTAGCTTCCGGTTTCTTAGGCCATAGAGATGTTTGGAGCCACTCTGGTCTCTGATCAGCTCTATGGTCAGCTGGCTGAATCACCGGCTGCATTTTCAGGTTCCCTGTTGAGACAGGAGAGCCAGAGAAAAACACGGAAGACGGTGGGGGGGGGGGGGGCATTCCCTCCCACTGCTTGTAAAAGCAGTCTAGAGGCTAATTAGCCGCTAGGATTGCTTTTACATGAAAGCCGACCGCTGGCTGAAAAGAATGATACCAAGATGATACCTAAACCTGCAGGCATCATTCTGGTATAACCATTCAAAGTCGTGAATGGCGTACCTGAAGACAAAAAAATGGTTAACAATAAAGCACAGTAAACGGTAAAGTATAAAAAATTGCATACCTGAAAAACAAACATGATAAAACATAATAACAATAAAACATTGCAGAATAGAATACAGTAAAAAAGAGCAGAACAATAGAGAGAGAGAATAGAGAGAGAAAGAACAATAAAACGACAACTATTTTTTTTTTATTTTATATTTTTGTATGTGTTTTTTTTTTTTTTTTTTTTTTTTGTAACTAACTTTTATAACTGTACCCGGTTCCAGGTTCGGGTCTCTCAAAATGCGATGGCATCTTGGGAGACCCTGTGAAAGTGTGCCTAGTCTGTGGAATGCTGTACCCTACGCTAATAGTCAACTAGTGAATGGTAGCGTTCAAAACATTCACCAATGCAAAGACCAGGATTGTCAGGACAGGAGGGACAATAATAGCGGGTGTCACGCCTATATCCGCGCTTGCTGCAGACACGACATCTTTTTTGGGGGGGTTCGTTGGGTAGGGGTACTCGGGAGGACATAAAGAAAATGCCTCTCATGCAGCCGACTGCATTTGGTTGGGGATGTGAATGGGGGAAGTACGGGCGCTGCAGAAGCGGTGGGTTCCCAATTAGGATTGGCGAATGCAGCAGGAAGGGCACTATGGGCACGACGGGCCTGTGTTTGTCTTTTTGGTGGCAGCGGGACACTACTTGTGCTTGCCACCTCACCAGCTTGAACTGCACTTATGGGACTCGCCACGTCACCAAGTGTTACTGCAGTGCTGGTTTGACCACGACCGGGGTGTACTAGGCCGCTGGTGCTTGCCAGTTCACCAAAACGCTACCAAAAAATCTGTTAGCGATCGCAGGTATCAGGCCTGACTCTGCGAACGCTGCAGTTATACGTTTAGTGTTCTGTAAGTGACAGTGATCGATCGATACTGCACTTGGGTGGGCTGGGCTGGGCCGGGCGGAGGGGCAAAACGCAGGTGCTAGCAGGTATCTGGGCTGATCCCGCTAACACTGCGTTTGTGGGAACCCTAAACTGCTGGGGACGCTAGTATAGATCTGATCGGATCAGATATTGATCCGTTCAGATACTATACCACTAAGGGAGGCGTATGCTGCGTGCGTGGGTGTTAGCGGTACTGGCGCTAATCTGACGCTGCCTGGGGCTGGTGCTTGCCAGTTCACCAAAACGCTACCAAAAAAACTGTTAGCGATCGCAGGGATCAGGCCTGACTCTGCGAACGCTGCAGTTATGCGTTTAGTGTTTTGTAAGTGACAGTGATCGATTGATACTGCACTTGGGTGGGCTGGGCCGGGCGGACGGGAAAAACGCAGGTGCTAGCAGGTATCTGGGCTGATCCCGCTAACACTGCGTGTTTGGGAACCCTAAACTGCTGGGGACACTAGTATAGATCTGATCGGATCAGATATTGATCCGTTCAGATACTATACCACTAAGGGAGGTGTACGGTGCGTGCGTAGGTGTTAGCGCTACTGGCGCTAACCTGACGCTGCCTGGGGCTGGTGCTTGCCAGTTCACCAAAACGCTACCAAAAAAACTGTTAGCGATCGCAGGGATCAGGCCTGACTCTGCGTACGCTGCAGTTATGCGCTTAGTGTTTTGTAAGTGACAGTGATCGATCGATACTGCACTTGGGTGGGCTGGGCTGGGCTGGGCCGGGCGGAGGGGCAAAACGCAGGTGCTAGCAGGTATCTGGGCTGATCCCGCTAACACTGCGTTTTCGGGAACCCTAAACTGCTGGGGACGCTAGTATAGATCTGATTGGATCAGATATTGATGCGTTCAGATACTATACCACTAAGGGAGGCGTATGCTGCGTGCGTGGGTGTTAGCGGTACTGGCGCTAATCTGACGCTGCCTGGGGCGACGCATATCACCGCCGGGCGATCAGGGGGCTAAACCTTTATTCGGTAATAAACGGCGGGTGCCCTGACACTATAAAAAATAAACGAACTAACCAGCGTCACCCGTAACAGTTATACGGTGATCAGTGGTGAAAGGGTTAACTAGGGGGCAATCAAGGGGTTAAAACATTTATTAGGTAGTATATGGGGGTCCCTGTCGCTATAAAACGCTGACGGCGAACCTAAATATTTATGTCCCTAACTAGCATCACCAGCGACACTAATACAGCGATCAGAAAAATGATCGCTTAGTGACACTGGTGACGGAGGGTGATCAAGGGGTTAAAACTTTATTAGGGGGGGTTAGGAGGGTACCCTAGACCTAAAGGGGGCCTAACATTCACTGCCCTAACACACTAACTGTCACAAACTGACACCAATACAGTAATCAGAAAAAAAAAAAAAAAAAAAAAAAAAACCTGCTTTGTGTCAGTTTGTGACAGGGGGGGGGGGCGATCGGGGGGGGGATCGGGGTGTAATGTGTGCCTGGCATGTTCTACTGTGTGTGTGTGTGTTGTGCACTCACATTCCAGTCTTCTCTCCTCGGCCCGGAACGGAAAATACCGAGCCGAGGAGAGATGACATCATTTCCTCTGCCTCTGTGTACAATACAGAGGCAGGGAAATGATCCCATTGGCTGGGAGCGATCGCGAGGGGGGGGCCACGAATGGATGGCCTCCCCCTCACCACCGATCGCCGGGGGACATTTGCCGACCGTCGCAGGCACCGGGGGGGGGTCCGATCGGACCCCCCACCCGCGGGCAGGCAGGGACGTACAGGTAAGCCCTTTTGCCTGCCCGTGCCGCTTTGTCGACGTACATCTGTGTGCGGCGGTCGGCAAGTGGTTAATATAATTTATTGTGTTATGTTCCATTAGCGATGTAATCAACTCTACCATGGCAGTGGCTTTATGTAAACTGTATATATGCCATAGTCAACAGATGATCTTTTACACTTTATATTTAAAAGTTTATTATCCAGTCACTACCTGATAGTAATATGCATAGATTTTCCCCCTCCTTTTTTCTCCCCTTTACCCATTTTCCAGGTAGAGGTGCCACTTAGGCCATCTCTTTAGGTCGGCCGTGTCCTTTGTCTGGGGGGCGGGATCGTGTCATGTATGCCTTCCTGGCAGGGTAAGAAGGGAGAAGCAAGGGCCCTGCGTCACCCTGAAGCACCCACCATGTGGCAGCACCTGGTTTGGGCGCCGTTTTCTACCCTGCCAGTGGCGTTCCGGATCTCTTCCAGACACCGCGCTCACGCGCACGCAATGCGCGTGCGCATGACGTCACGGCACCTGTGACGGGGGATTCAGGAAGAACAATCCTCCGGCAACGCCGGGGGGGTCACACAGTGGGCGCCGCTCTCTCCCCCTAATTGGAGGAATAGGTATGGGAGGGGACAAATGCCTGCACCTGATAAAACCTTGGGGCAATTAATACCCTTATAAATTAACCTGCTGGCCGGGGGGGTTCACTGGTACCGTTTGGTCCCGCCGGACGCTCCTATGCTGCAATCTCACAGACTGGCTGGTAAAAACTTTATGCATTTGTCAGGAAAGGATTCATCCGCTGGTAAGATATATCGTTTGGCATGCAGTACTGGGGTCCACCAGCAGGTGTCTCCTGGCAGTGTTGAACTGTCAGGAGAATATTTCCCTGCTGGTGTCATTTCATCTTTTGGCCGCAGTACTGACGTCCACCAGCGGATGGATCCTGGCAGTATGGAGCAGACAACACTCCCTGCGCTCAGGTGTGACTTGAAGTCAATCACAGTCAGTTCTATAAATAATAAAAAACCGCGCTAAAAAATGATAAAGGAGTCCATATTACAGTCCTATAATCATGAATGCATAGTCCCAATGTTGATCCGGGTCAAAATTTTCTCCACGCAAATTAGTGATGGATAAACACAATCAGCAAAAACACTCCAACTTCAGTTGTGCTTACCAGAAGTAAGTTTGTAAGGGCGAGTGGCTTAAACCCAGCCTGGGCCTTTAGATGTATACTCCAGATGGAACAGGAGGGGCGCCCTCATCCCGTGTGTTCACAGATATAGTGCAAAAAAATATAAAAATATATATAGTGTAATATTGTTTTAACATATACCACACCAAACAAAAAAGGGGTGACCACCCACAAAAACCTTAAATCACGTGTGATCATAAATCCTACGCTGAGTAGCTAGGACAGTGGGGTGAGTGTCATGCAATCATGCACATACAAGTGAAAGAAGAAAAATAGATAAAAACAAAATATCAAAAAATGAATAAAAAGAATGTGAAAGCATACCAGAGGATAAATAAGGCAAACCTTCAGGGTTGTCCCATTACCAGACAGAAAAGGACACATAAGGCAGATGTAATATGTTCACAACATCACTTCCAACCGAAATGGTATGTCACGTCTTGTCCTCTCCGTCCAAGCTCAGCGGCCGTGTAATAATGGATCATGTGTATTGTCCCGGCCAATCGCGTCCCCCGATGTCCATGTATTCATTCACCTTGCTTGTTCTGGGTCACAAAGCATCCAACCCATGCCTTGGCATTTCGATAATGCCAAGGCATGGGTTGGATGCTTTGTGACCCAGAACAAGCAAGCTGAATGAATACATGGACATTGGGGGACGCGATTGGCCGGGACAATACACATGATCCATTATTACACGGCCGCTGAGCTTGGACGGAGAGGACAAGACGTGACATACCATTTCGGTTGGAAGTGATGTTGTGAACATATTACATCTGCCTTATGTATCCTTTTCTGTCTGGTAAGGGGACAACCCTGAAGGTTTGCCTTATTTATCCTCTGGTGGCGGTTCTCGTGTTTCCACATATCCTGCATATGAGGGTTAGCCCTCTGGTAAGCAGCTTGCATCACTATTGTGTTTATCACTGGATATAAGCTTTCCTATTTTCCATATATTTATACTTTTTTTCACCTGGAGTATCTTTATATGCCGACTACTTATCCTATATCTGGTAAGCAGATTTGGAAGTCGTTGTATGCTTTCACATTCTTTTTATTCATTTTTTGATATTTTGTTTTTATCTATTATTTTTCTTCTTTCACTTGTATGTGCATGATTGCATGACACTCACCCCACTGTCCTAGCTACTCAGCGTAGGATTTATGATCACACGTGATTTAAGGTTTTTGTGGGTGGTCACCCCTTTTTTGTTTGGTGTGGTATATGTTAAAACAATATTACACTATATATATTTTTATATTTTTTTGCACTATATCTGTGAACACACGGGATGAGGGCGCCCCTCCTGTTCCATCTGGAGTATACATCTAAAGGCCCAGGCTGGGTTTAAGCCACTCGCCCTTACAAACTTACTTCTGGTAAGCACAACTGAAGTTGGAGTGTTTTTGCTGATTGTGTTTATCCTTCACTAATTTGCGTGGAGAAAATTTTGACCCGGATCAACATTGGGACTATGCATTCATGATTATAGGACTGTAATATGGACTCCTTTATCATTTTTTAGCGCGGTTTTTTATTGTTTGAATTTTGTACGGTGGGCTACACTTGTAACCGCAGCTGGTGTTTATTCCTTTTTTTAGCTTCTGAGCGCAGTTTTTCTTTCTAGTTCTATAAATACCCGGCAAGCCCTCATATGCTTGCCTTGGTATCTCTCCTTGAGCCCTGACCTTGTTTCGCCTGTTACCCGATCCTAAGCCTGCATCTGACCTTGTGCCCGAGCTTATCCTCACCCGGTCCCTTCTGTGTTCCTGTACCCTTCAGCCTGATCCATTCCCTCTCTGTCCTGTTGGTTCCCTGTCCCTCATTTACTGATCTTCCTGTGTATGACCTTGGGTTGGCTAATGTTTATGTCTCTGGTATATCCCTTGTTCTTGCTGACCTGCTGTGTATGACCCTGGCCTGGCTGACATCGGTGATTCCAGTATTGCCCCTTGCTGTAGATATTGTTGTTTGTAGTGGGTTTGTTGGGTTGGTTGTTCACCGTTTGTATTTTTCTAAATTATCACCTATTTTAATAAATATCACTATTCACTTACATGTGTTTTGGGTTATCTCTGTGTAGTCCACACAGTCTGGTCTACTAGTCTCCTGACAGCATTCCTCAATTGCTTCCCTTGATGTGTGTTCCACATCATGTTTATCTCACTTCCCTCACTTCTAGTAACCCATTTTTTACTTTTATATACCTATAACCTTTCAGAGTTTTGGGTATTCTGATCCCACCGATTGTGTTTCCATCAAAGGTAATCTGTACTGCCCTCACCAACCATCACCTTCTTTTCACACATCACGTTTGGGCTTGTTTGCTGGTTTCTCTCCCTTCATTCATGTATATCACCCATGTTTTCCACCAAACCCCCCCCGTCCTCCCTTCCTTTCCCCCAGCCTACGGCTGGTTTTCTCCCTCACTTTGTGAGTTTCGGCACCTCACCATCACATATGCAATACGATTGCCACCATCTTCCACATTTTTGTTGCTAGTCGGTCCACATAGGCAACAAACAAATTGCATGCATGTAAGTCCTTGGTCATGTCCCACCTGCTCTTTCTATTCGAGTCTCTTCTCTCCTTCCCAATTTCTCCCCAGTCACATATGATTCCTCACTGCTTCCTTATCCTCTTTCTTTCATCACATTTCCCCTGTCCTTCCCTCTCCTTCCCGTCTCCTTCTTTCCCCCCTTCCCCCCCCCCCCCCCCCCCCGTTTTTTTTTTCTCTAGATAATCAGTGACACAATCTCGTTTAAACCGTACATATGGTTCGACATCCACAAGACCATTTAGGTGATTCTGACACCACCTGTTTGACATGGAACGTGGCCGGTTCTCTCTCCGATGAGGTGAGCACTCTAATCAAAATATTAGACAATAATTTTTCCAAAATAATTTCAACACTTCTGATACTAATGTCATGTTTCTTTATAACAGACTATGCAGATGCATGGTGAACAGCCCCGAAGAAGCAGCAATCTAGTCTGTGAAACGCATCGGCTACCCAATATACACAAGCATCTGTTCAAGTTCATTGAAAATGAGTATTAATCTTGGTAATCGGTTTTATGACTTAATATACGATTTTAAAATGGTAACAATATTTTGTAATAAATAATATATTTTTTGAATTCTCTTGTGGTTGTGCTTACCTCATGACAGAAATATGCATCCTAAAAAATCCCATTATCCCGTGAGGAACAGATTTTGATCTGTTCTCTCTCAAATCTTCCTTATTTATTTCTTATCAGGGATGCAAATGCAATATTCGGTCTCTAGAATCTGTCCAAAACCATTTTCACATATATTCTATTTATTATGCCATCTCTACTGTGCATATATTATATATGCCTATACAGCACATCATTCAACATTGTGGGATATACCATTGTTCTAGTTCTCTTCGCCTCTTGTATTCACTACATGCATAAGAGCCTGTAATGTTTAGCCTAGTTTTAGAATGGCTAGTCTTCCGACATACACATATGACAAATAATTCATCTCTAGTCTAAAACTAAACAAGTTATGGCTATACATACACTTTACCTGTTTCTGGATAATTATTCTGAATGTATCCTTATACATTCTCTGTACTATTTTTAACATCTATTGTATTTGATTTCACTTTTTTTTTGGTGGGAATTCCAGAAGATGCTGTAAAGAGATGTGCTGTTCAGATCACCAGTGCCCTCAAATTCATAGAAGAGAAAGGACTTGTACACGTGGATCTGAAGAAAATGTTTGTGTTTTTTACAAGGAAGCCTTTGCATCAAGATCATAGACTTTTGCCTTGTGCGACAGTGATAACATCCAGGTGTGACAGCAAATCCTACATGGCCCCAGAAATGCTTGACGTGACTATTTCAGATGGACCGGTTGTAGAGGGCAGCCTCGATGTGTGGACATCTTCTGTCTACTCACAGGGGGTGGCCATCCTTGAAAATGCAGCATATAAATGTTTTGTTGAATGGCAAAATAATTTCAAGATGGATAACCCTCCTGAAGCATGGAGAAAGGTTCCCACTAAGTTATGAAGGATGTTTAGTGGCCTTTTGGCAATTGATTACACCAAAAGAAGTCAAAGTACCAAAATCCTCAAATATCTGAGTGAAAGCTGGAAAGAAGAAACTCCAGATTCAGCTACACGAGAAGAGGATGAAGATCCCATTGAAAGAAATTCTTCTGCATGGTCCGAGGAATCATTGGCTTCCCAGAGCTTTCATCAAAATTAACTCTCAGTTCAAGGTCTTCTTCCCTTTTGACCACATATTGGTGCAGAGGTAGACATTGGGTAAACAAGAACTGGTGAGTGACGGCACATCTGAAACAACATCACATATGGCCAATTTTCTCAGGTATGTGGCTTTGAGGAAATACATGGCTCATGAGATTTTGAGTTTTTCTGTAATCAACTCCACAGCTCAAACCATTAGGACCATGTCACACTAGAAGTTCTGCACTAAGTGTGTAGTCATTACTCTTTGCCCTGCCATATCCACCACAAAATGTAATTTCTTACTAAAAGGTATCTCTATCCAAAAACATATAGACAGATTACCCCTTTTTTTCTTAACAAAATCTCTCTGTTCTCTTCAGTTGCGCAGATCTCTATAAAACGATATTTTAATACCAAGGATGTTGTAACACACTAAACCTTTCATCCAACCTTTAAACTATTGCAATCATTGAGCAGGTGCATTCTATGCCTAGTTTGTGCTGTGTCCTTTCCTCTTGCTCACCTTGGATATCGAGGAGTTTTACTCCCCAATACCCCATGATAAGGGTCTCCAAGTCATTGAGAAAATGTTACACAGCAGAGCTGAGCAAGCACAAACACAATGAATGTATCATTAAACTTCTTAATTTGTTGTGTCAGCAAAAACCTATGTTCAATGGGAAGTCTTACTGCCAAGGGCACCAAGTGTGCTCAGGCATATGTTAATGTAAATCTGGGTGACTGAGAGAAAAGGCTGTTTGCAGGTAGGGCATCCTCGGTGTGCATGTCCAGGATATTATCCTGGTACAGGTACATCAACGACATCATCTTCTGGATGGGGACACCCAAGGAGCTAACAGTGAACCCCTACAATTTGAGTTTTACCAGTGACTGGCACCATGAAAGTGTGATGTTCCTGGACTTGACAAACAATCTTACTGACCAAGACAGTGAAAACCATGCTCTATAGGAAATCCACAGCTACAAACAGCCTACAACTTGCAAGCAGTTTTCACCCACTACCATTGGTTTGAGGCATTCTGATGGCCCAATATTTAAGGGCCCAAAGGAATTGCTCAGATCTAAGGGATTTTGAGTCAGAGGCAAGTGAACTACGATAGAAATTCCAATACAGGGGATACAAGGACAGATGGTTGAATGCAGTTAATAAAAAAAAAAGAGTTAAAACAGAGTAATACTCTGCTCTTCAGGCCTTGGAGAACTAGAGAAAATAGTGGGAAGGTTCGCTTGGGTTTACAACACACGGGATAGGCTGGTAAGCTTAAGGCGGCGTGTATGGCCCATTGGCACCTATAGACAGGTGATCCAACAGTTAACAAGTTCACTGCAAACCGTCCACAAATTCTGTTTAGGAAGACAAACTCACTGGCGGACATTTTTTCCAAAGTGATATACGGTGGAGGCCTCCAATGCGACAGACCTGTCAGGATGTTCAGTATATGTTGATTACTGTACCTAAAGTATATGATAGAGGGAGACAAGGTGGTTGTACCCACTGGAAGGACCCTCATGTGCAGTCAACAGGTGACATGATACCACTGGAGGTAGTCTATTGCATTCTATGCACCTGTGGGTCTTTCTATATCGGGAAGACCATCCGTATTGTTCGAAGATGTTTACATTTACAAGATTTTAATGTACCATTTGAAAGCTCCTATTATTTATCACGTATGTTTGCAACACGACATGGACCCAAGGTGTCTGAGTTGCTGGGTATTGGAAGTAGTCCCCTACAGTAGTGTGGCGGGGAATTTGACCATGTACTGTTGCAACACAAGACCAGGTGGATTTGGGAGCTGGATGCGACCAAGCTATCTTGCCTCAATGATAGCTTAAGTTTTTACCCTGAGTGGGATTTTGTTTATGTTAATTAATATGGTTAATTCAATTGGATTAAATAGAATTTAATAGACAAATTTAAATAGAGATGGAGAAAAGGAATATGAAGGGCAAGTACAGCAAAGACTTTAGGCAATCCTAAAGAGTGTTCATATGGGATCTCATCAAAAAGTATGAGAGGCCTTCACGTGACACTAGCTGACTGTTATACAAGCTGTACACTCACTACTTTACATTGTAGCAGTGTCATTTCTTCAGTGTTGTCACATGAATAGATAGAAGAAAATATTTACAAAAATGTGAGGGGTGTACTCACTTTTGTGATATACTGTGTATATATACACAAATATATACACACAGTGAAGTCGGTATACACCATATAGAATACAGTGTGTACAGTTTCAAATACACTTCATGTAACCAAGAGACCAGAGGGTCTAGAGAAAGGTTTCTTCAGAGAGGAGCACACAGGTTATTGAAAAGATACAAAATGGAATACTTATTGTGGGTGGATTATTTATTAACAATTGGAGAACATTAATTACCTCCACCAATAAGTATGAAATATACCAAAAACAGACACACCACATGCACCACATGCACCCTCCTCATACACTCAAAGAACCCACCCCGAGATAGCCGGTAGCAATCCAAATCCTAACGTGCCCTAAAAAAATGGTTATTGTGAGTGGATTATTAATAAAGTATTCAATTTTATATCTTTTCAATAACTTGTGTGTTCCTCTCGGAAGAATCCTCTCTCTAGACCCTCTGGTCTCTTTGTTACATGTAATTATTTGATTCAGAGGAACCTGCCTAGCTATTATAGTATATATTTAGCAACTAATTATTTGATTTAGTGTAATTTAATAGGCGTATTATTGTTGCATTTGTGTTGGTTGCTCACACACCATTAGCCTATTTGACACTTTTATGAGTTCCCTGAGCCACCTAAAGTTTTATTACCATTTGTTTGCAGGATTCTGGTTAATCCCTTCTGGTCAGGTAACCCTTTCCACACCTTACTTATCTACTTATACCTCCACCTTGTTTTTAGTATTACAAACACTTCTTGCTGTGCGTTTTTAATACCCTTTCCCTACTACACGGCCCCTGTACACTTCTGTGTTGCGAGGGATGATTCCTGGGAGCTGAATGAGGAGAGGGAGCCAGAGGTCCGCCAGCTGTCGGTCCACAGACACAGCAACACTAATGCTGGGCCCGCCACCTGGAATCAGCTGATTGCCGGTTACTTTACATATACGTATTACAACATAGCTAGAGAATGTGTCAAAAAATTCCTACTTTGCAGGGTATCCCTCACAGGGACACAGATGCTAAAAAACATCTGACAGTTGTGGTTGACCCTCTATCCAGTGTGTAGTCAACATGACAAACAATTTACTTTGCCACTAAACTCGATTATGAACGGTGTGGCAATTTCAAAGAGAGTGAAGAGGGAGTAGAACACCTAACAGGTGTTTGCTTGTTCCAGTGCCACATGTATATAGACATGTGCCATTAGTTTAGTTCCAAATTCGTTTAACAAATTTTGACAAAATTTGTTAATTGCAAAATTTCTGAATTTACTGAAATTCTGCAATTCTGAAATTTGAAATTCGGAAATTTAATATTTCGGAAGTTCGAATATTCTAGATATCATAAATTTAAAAATGTGAAAAATTGGAATTTTGAAAATCCAAGAATAAGAATGAAATCTTAAAATTCAAAAGAATGAAAATCTGAAAATTCAAAAACCTGAAAATCTGAAATAACTAATAACTATTAAATTAGAGGTATTGGAATTTCCTTTCAAATTTGGCTGTGAACGGAAGGAGTACAAATTTATCCGAAGTTACGAATTATCTGAAATAACGAATGCTGGACAGCCAAATTTATAAGGAAATTCCAATACCTATAATTTAATAGTTATTTATTATTTCAAATTTTTCAGATTTTCGAATTTTTAAGTTTCCGAAAATTGGAAATCCGAAAATCCCAGAGGAATTCACGAGATCTGTGACGAAACTGGTAGGAGGAACCTGATTGTCTGACGTGTGGGAAGCAGGAAGTGATCTGGAGAGGAGGAAAAGGATAGATTGAACGCTGAGAAATTGGGGCTGCAGATCCAGGATTCAGGTGACCCTATCCCCCCTCACCAGCACACCATTACAGCACTTTACAAGCATTCTGTTACTATGTAAATGTGAGTTGTATGAAATTTGAGCATTTTTTTTTTAGATTAAACAGTTCTTAGACGGTATCACACTATTGTATGCCTCTATTATTCTTCCTATGTGGCATATGTGAGGAGGCTTATTGGAAGTGACCAGGAGAAAACTGGTATCCTCTTAAAGCTGGGCTATTATCAGGAGCAGGAGGTAACCAGGGAGGAGTACCAGCACACAGCAGCCAGTATACTTATAGGAGATAGAAGGATGGTCCAGGACATCTGCTGAAAACATCTTTTGGCTTATTTTCTAAGCCCTTAAGGTGAGGGTACAACTGAAGGGGGAGGAGTGCACATTGTATGAAGACACCTTATCACTTTATATGGACTGTGTTGATTATTTTTATATCATAATGGACTGTGTGTAATTCACGGAGCACGAGCACTTTATATTATGATTGGATTATTTTGTAATTCACTGTTTTATGATACACATATCATCCAGATTACTTTACAGCATAGGTTGTATTGATTGTTGGTTAGGGAAGAGTGGGAAGTGCAGGCAGCTTTTTCAGTTTTTATTTTACGTTAGTTTATATATTTTTTTGGCAGCTCACGAGGTCTCACCCATTTTTTTATCTGCACATACTGAGACCCCCTTCCTTTGAGTGATCATCCCCTTTATTTCTCTGAATGCTGCTTACCTTACAATAGTAAGGTAAGTAGTTAGTACACCCACGGGTGCCATTCACACTGAAGATCCATAACCACTGAAGTCACAGCGCCACCTGTTGATGCTATATAGCAATATACCTGCGTGTGAAACACCCCCAGTAAGGATTTAGCGATCACAGACGAGGGAAGGGTAAGAACCCCATTGGGATAGTTACCTCCCCGCTTTATGTGTCTTTACACACTGAAACCTGCGGTCACAGCTTGTTGCTATTAGACTAGGCTGCAGTGGCATGGTGTTTTGAACCACTCTGGTAGGTGTTTACAGCCTGTTGTATTAGCTGAATGGACGATGTATATTCATGTGTGCCTTTCTCTGGAGACCAACTGATTGATTCCTGCATGGCTGTCAGTGTTGGTGTTTTTTGTGAAGGAACCCATCTCACTCATACGAACCTGGCGTCACATCAGTGAGATTTACACATTTTTATAGTCTTGTGCAATTATCAATAAAGCTGTATTTTTCATTGATCAATGCCGTTGTGACTCTCCCATTGATTGCAGTCCTGGAACTGCTTTGGTCCCAACCCCCCTTTTTCTTTCACTAGATGCTATATAGCACTTTTTGCTTTGCACTTTTTGAGTTCGGAGGAACTAAGCTCTTCACGACTGATTCATCAGCACTATTTGCACCTTTATTTATTACATGGAGATCATTGAATTGTTTATGCATTGTGTACTTTTACACATTAATACTTGAAGATTATATACTTTATTCACAATATTAGCACCTTTTGCACTTTATTTGACCACTATCCTTTTATGTGTTCACACATTGATGCATTGTGTACCTTTATTTGTTATTACCTGAAGGTCTCATAGCATGTGCATTTTTTAAGTTATTTTTATCTTTGATTAGCACTATTTATTTTGGACACCATCTATTGGGTTTTATATAATTTGTACTGTGGGTAGTGTTTGACCCTCATGGTGTCTGCTGCACCTAGATTGATTTTCATTAAATTTTCCATAGTAGCGTGGGAATATCTATTATTCCATCTCATTGCAGACTTCTTGTCTCGTCAACAGATGGGCTGATTTCGGGAATTAGTTCCAGATGCAGACCAGATCGGACTTGTTGTGTCCTTTGGATTTATGGAAGCCGAATTTGATGCCTGTGAAGGTTGCTATTTGAAATTCATTGGCTCCCTCTACATGGGCATGTTATGAATCTGTGTGGAATCTTTGGTGTTCTTTTTTGTAATATCGCAATGTGTCAAATGACTGCGTTACAGAAGATTTAGTATTGTCATTCTTCCTTTTTTTAATGGCTAGTAGAAACTCTTATTCTCCCATTGTGAAGACAGGAGTGTCTTTTTTTTTCCAGTAAAACAAGCTTTAAAAGGGCTATCGTAAAAATCACAGCTTACCTGATAAAGACCGCAATGACGGGAACCAAATGGGCAATGGATCTGCTCATAATCCAATTCCAAAATGCATGTCTGAAAATAAGGCCACCAAGAAAACCAACCTTTCCGACTTGGGACCCATCGATTGTGTTAGAGGCTCTGTCTAGAGAACCTTTCTTCCCTCTGGAATCAGTATCCTTATGGGATCTAACGTTTAAATTATCTTTCCTGGTCGCAACAACATCTGCCAAGAGTCTCAGAGTTACAAGCTCTACTAATCAAAGAGCCGCATATGGTCTTTTACCCAGATAGAGTCGTCCTCAGACCATCAGATCAATTTATACCCAAGGTAGCATCTACCTTCCACTTCAACTCAGAGATCAATCTTCCAGTTTTTCTTACTAGTGAAGGGAATCCACATCCGTTGGACATTAAATTTGTTGTTATCTCCTCCTACTTAGAAGCTACCAAACAATTCAGAAAGACTGACAACCTTCTAGTCATACCGCATGGTGCAAGAAAAGGCCAGGCAGCTTCCTCAAGAACAATAGCTTCTTGGCTAGTGAGAACCATCAAAAGAGCGTACCAAATTCGGCTACTCCCAATACCAGACAGATTAAAGGCCCACTCGACTAGAGCGGTAGCGACCTCCTGGGCAGCGTACTGTAGAGTGTCCTCAGAAACCATTTGCAAGGCGGCAACCTGGTCTTCCAGAAACACTTTTATATCACACTACAGAATAGACCCGGCTCAATTAACTACGGTTGAGTTCGGGAGATCAGTCTAATTCTTCTATACCCTGTACTTGAGCAAATAACTCGCTATATGGGTGGGTGCTTTCAGAAGATTTTATTTCCCAATGTGTGTGCTGCCATGATGCGTCAGAAAAATGGAAAATTGTATTCATACCTTTCCGTAATTTTCCTTTTCTGATGCATCCCATGGCAGCACACAGAATCCCACGCTTCTAAGATGATAGTTATTGAGAATGCAAAGGTGGACTCCTCTTCAAATCTTATAGCTAACCAGTCCTATCAGGTTGTGGAGGCGGAGTTACAACCCAATGTGTGTGCTGCCATGGGATGCGTCAGGAAAGGAAAATTACGGAAAGGTATGTATACAATTTTCCGTTTTTTTCCTCCAATCACAGAACTATTCTGTGTTAGTGATCTGACCCCAAAAAAGGAAAGGATCTCATCAATATCAACCAAACCAATTGTCATATGTATGACAAAAGTAAAAATCTCCCCCCATTACATCTAGATATTGTTACTAAACCTGCTGAACCTTTTTCTTGGATGAATTTATTTTGTGTGTGTGGGGTCAGCTTAAGTTTACACATGTAGCAGACCTTGCTGTCCCTCTGAAAAGCATTCTGGGGTGGATCATTTTTTGGGGGTGTTTGACAGGTGGAGAGGAGTTAATATGTAACTCCCTCAGATCCAGTTTGGACCCTGTAAAGCCCACACCACCAAACGATGGTTACATGCATTGTACTCAGTGATTGGGAAGTTGCAAAGCAGTCCCTCTCAATTGTATGTGTCACATTCAGTGGCAGTACTGCCCCAAACATGAAAGGTGGTATCATTAAGTTTAGAAAAAAAATATTTAAAAAAAAAAAAAAAAAAAAAAGGAAAAAAAAAATCTAACTCCCACTCTTCAAATGTGTTGTGTACAATATGGGGGTGTTGCTTTAGTGGGGAGAATGCACAAGTACACCGAGCATTGGTCTTATCATTGAGAAACCAGAAACTATTGGAGAAGAACTTCCATCCAGCCGAGAGCTGTTCCCTGGAGATGAGATGGATGGATGTTACCAATCCTTTGGGAATAATCTGGGATTAGGCAAAGAATGCCGGCGAGGACCCAAGAAGCTTAGTAGGACTGCTTAATTCATTTGGAGTAATTGAGTGGGAAGTTTAGGAAGACTAAAGCTGGATACACTACACAATTTTCTTCAAATTTACCAAAACCATATAATGAGGTTAAACCTTAACCGTTTCAATTTGTATGCAATCAGGCAGGCCCTTCATTACATGGTTTTGGTGAATCTAAAGGAAATGAAAACAAAAAACAAAATTTGTATAGTGTGTATCCAGCTTAAGTTTAGACATACAGCAGAGGCCTTGCTGATCCTCTGAAAAACATTCCACAGTGGATCACTTTACGGGAGGTTTCTGACTGGTGGAGAGGAGGCAATAGGTCACCTTCTCAGAGTTTTGAGCCACACCACCAAACAACAACTACATGCATTGCCCCAGTTGTAGGGTGGTTGAGGTGCAGCCCCATTGATTTGAATGTGCCCCAGTCAGAGGCAGTACAAACCCCACCCAGCTGCATTTGTGGCTTAGGCGGGTGACCAGGGGCAGTAAAAATGCAGCTAAGCTGTGTGTAAGCTGTCAATATCTACCACCCCAACCACAAAATGTAAAAAAAAAAAGTCCATTGTACATTTTTAATATAACTTTTTTCTTATATTTTATTGGCATTCAGAATGTGTACAGGCGGGTGAAAGATGCATTCTAGTACAGCAAAACCTTGGTATGAGAGCGTTTTGCAAGACAAGCAAAATTGTTTAAATATATTTTGACTTTATATACAATCGATGTCTTGATATAGCGTCATGTCAACTGAGTACATTGGAACCCTGAGTAACGCGGTTAACGAACAACTTTTTAAATAAATTCTGACTCAGTTTGTAAGAATTGTCTCACAAAACAAGCAGAACTCAAGCTAATGGGGTGTGCAGTACCGCATTTGGCCAGAGGTATGGGGGCGCTGGTGACACTCAGAATGTTTCGGACCCATTTGGAAATACTCAGTTTCAGAGTTCAGCCGAGCTGTGCCTTAATATTTCCGAGGCTCTCCGGCGCCCTCCACCTCTGGCCACATGAGGTATTGCATGCAGTTAATGCAGAACGAATTATCTTAGTGTCCATTGACTTCTATGGGGAAACTCACTGATATGCGAGTGCTTTAGATTACAAGCATTCTCCTGGAACGGATTATGCGTGTAATCCAAGGTTTCACTATATAAAAGAAGCGAGGCACCTCTAAGTGTAGCAATATGGTTACATTTAATGAAGGAAAAACATTTAGCAACACATTGGCTACACTTAGGAGGCGCCTCTCTTCTCTTATACTCTGTAGCTCCTGCTGGATTTTGCTTCTGATCCCCTTGTAGAGGCTTCCATTTGTGAATGGACATTTTATGGTTGCACAACATGGTCACATTATAGTCCATATAACATGATTATAGCAAACTGAAGGACTTATGAATAAAGGGCCGTGGAACAAATCATTTGAGTTTCCATTATTTATTATGGGGAAATTTGCTTTGATATACAAGTGCTTTGGATTACAAGCCTGTACACAAAGGTTTTACTGTATTTGACTTGTCACCTCTCAGTCATGATGAACAGATCCAGTTCACAGAGATCACCTCCAGTGATGGGATAACACTCAGTGGTGAGATTTCTCATCAATGATTCCTCAAATGTTCTGGATTTATACCAAAATTTTGTCTACCTGTGATAGCAGAGCCTGGGAAATTTGGCTGGTGGGGGAAGCTCCAGCAATAGTCTAAGTGGTCTGAGGGGAAGAATAAAGATGATCATTACACACCAATTATATTGGACACTAATGGAGGGTTTGCCTTTAAATTTACAGGATAGAACAAAAAAAAGAAAGAATAAGGAAGCAATGGTTGTTATCAGAGGGGTGATGTCCCCAAGTGTATTCCACCTTATTGGAGCTGCTGGACACAATATAATGAGACAATGGTGAGAAGTAGAGGGGGCAGGGATTGGTGAGCAGCAGAGGGAGCTAATGAGCTTACTTCCCAGCTGAGGACTAAACCCATCACTATATGGGAAGAGCCTGTAGTGTGTATTGGGCTGAAAGTAATACTTTGTATTTACTGCTTAAAAAGACTGATGAAACCCTATACAAACCACATGGCCCATAGAGCTCTATACACACACACACTGAGTGGAGGTTCCATTCATAACCCCAAAATATTGCCTTCAGGATCTCCTTCCAAGTCCAACTTTGGTATCAGTGGCTCCCTACACAGAACACTGGACTTTCTGGATCTTCTCTTATTTCTAGAAGCTCAGAAGAGACAACCAAGTCCTATTTATGAATGATTTCCCTGGACTGAGCTCTGTCTCCAATATAGAAATCCCCCTGTTTGTGCTCCCTGTACTCTCATACAAGTTGGTTCTCTCCCTATACTGAGATAAAAATCATCTCTGTGCTAATATATCAATCAAGACTTTCCCTACAAGCAGCTTGTATCTTGGTATAATATCCACCCCACACAGCACACCTCCCTCTCCCAACATACAAATGGCCAACTGCCTCTCCTCTCCACCCAGATATAGTCACCATTCACCCCGCCCCCTCATCACATGACCAATACCAACCAATGAATGTGCTCCAAACCCTTCCCACGCCCTAATCACATGACCTCTCTCTCATTAGCTATTCATACTGAGCTGTAGCTCCTCCCTTTCACAGATTAACCCTTTTCTGTCATTCTCTGTCGGATGATTTATAAAATCTTGATATAAGAAATCTGACACCCCCCCCCCATATATACATCTATTGGATGGAGGAACTCATCTGGTTTTGTCTATTAGAAGAAGAAACATGGAAAATGTTACTACAGACAACTCCTCACTTTTCCTCCAATGACAGAACTTTCCTGTTTTTGGATGTGATATTAGTCGGGTTTAACCACTTCAGCCTTGGAAAGATTTGGCTGCTGAATGACCAGGCCATTTTTTTGCGTTTCGGCACTGCGTCGCTTTAACTGACAATTGCGCGGTCGTGTGACGCTGAACCCAAACAAAACTGACATCCTCTTTTTCCTACAAATAGAACCTTTTTTTTTTGGTGGTATTTGATCACCTCTGCGGTTTTAATGTTTTGCGCTATTAACATAAAAGAGCAACAATTTTGGAAGAAAAGAAAAACACAATATTTTGTACTTTTTGCTATAATAAATATCCCCATTTTTTTTTACAAAAGCTATTTTTTTCTCAATTTAGACCAATATGTATTCTTCTACATATTTTTGGTAATAAAAAACGCAATAAGCGTATATTGATTCGTTTGTGCCAAAGTTATCGCGTCTACAAAATAGGGGATAGATTTATGGCATTTTTATTATTTTATTTTTTTACTAGTAATGGCGGCGATCTGCATTTTTTAATCGGGACTGCGACGTTATGGCAGACACTTCGAACACTTTTGGGACCATTGGCACTTTTACAGAGATCAATGCTATAAAAATGCACTGATTATGGTAAAAATGTAACTGGCAGTGAAGAGGTTAACAATAAGGGGGCGATCAAGGGGTTAACTGTGTTCCCTAGTGTGTGTTCTAACTGAAGGGGGGGAGGGGACTTTCCAGGGGAGATGGCAGATCACTGTTTATACTTTGTATGAACACACATCAGTCTCTTCTCCCCTCAGAGAACCGGGATCTCGCATCGGCTCCGGGGGTGAGCAGCGGGCGCCCCTAGTGGCCACAGGGTGAAGCGACGTAACATAACGTTGTTTCGTCCAGCCGTGCCATTCGGCAGCAGAAAAAAACTGTGGCGTCTGGTCGTCAAGTGGTTAAAAAAAAATAAAAATAAAAAAAAAAAAAAAGACAAAAGTCCATCTAGTTCAACCAATAAAAAAGGAAACAATAATACATATACAGTGCTATATACACATTCCTATACCCACAGCTGATCCAGAGGAAGGCAAAGCCCAGCAAAGTATAATCCAATGTGATACGGTGGGGGAAAAACATTTTCCTGTCTAAACACCTGCTGACACTTCATTTTATTTATTGTTTTGTCCAATTTTATTTATTTTTTTTACAATTTCTAACTCTCCCATAGTCTGTGTGAAAGAAATCTAACTTGCTGATGGCCACACATATGAATTTATTTTGGGGGGGGGGGGGGATTATGAAGAGTGGGGGGGTTATGTTTTGCTCCATTATTAGTGTCTTTTCTCACCAACTAGACCCTGAAAAGGTTTAATTTTAATTAAATGTGATATAATGCGGTGTGGTGCGGAGGGGTTTATACGTCCCCTCCAATGTGTTGCCTGGTGAATATTCACCTCATTCTGTATCCAGCTTCATGCTGTGAAAGTTGTGTACAATATAAAAAGGTTTAATCTTTATTAGAGTGAAAGCTCTTATGGGCAGGGCCCTTCTAACCCTCTTGTATTGTAGAGAGCTGTGAAAACCCTAAAGCCTCATACACATGGTACGATTGTTGGCCAACCGAGCGTCTTATTTTTGTTAAAAAGCACCGTGTGCCAGGATCTTGTCTTGCTTACTAAACGGTACACAATTGTCGTGCCACAAACAGGAACGTGGTGACGTACTACGAGGAATTTCAGATATTGAGCGCAACCCTTTGGGCCCCTTCTGCTAAATCCGTGAGCATTGATTCCGAGCGTTTGTACTTTCGACTTTTGCGTGACGGACTTGTGTACTGACCATATGAAAATCTGACGTCAGACCGCCGAAAATTTACTAGCCTGCCAGCCAACATTTGCTGGCCGAAAATTGAACAATTGTCTAAAGCAGTGGTCACCAACTCCTGTCCTCAGGGCCCACTAACAGGCCAGGTTTGCAAGATAACTGAAATCCATCACAGGTGATATCATTTGCTGCTCAGTGATTGCCGTATTCTAGTCTGCATCCCCCGCAAGGTAATACATAAAACCTGGCCTGTTAGTAGGCCCTGAGGACGGGGTTGATGACCACTGGTCTAAAGGAGCGTACTAACGGTCAGATTTTAGGACAGCAGTCTATCAACAGACAATCCCCTGCCAACAATCGTATCGTGTGGACGAGGCTTTACTCCATAAATACCAGATCAGATTTTTACCATAAAGGAACTGAACTGACATCATTGTGGTGCTGCAGAAAGAAAGAGAAAATATAAAACTTGTTTTGTTTGTTGGGCAAATACAACTTTTAACCAATATTTTTTTTTGTTTTTATTGTAATGAATGTATTATCACCCATAGAAATCTGTACACCATGTAATGCTTTCACATCTGCCTTTCATTATGTACAATTGCAAGACATTAAAAAAAAAACAAAAAAAAACACACACCTTTAAATTCTGTCCTGCCTAATTACATCAACAAATGAATTCAGCTGTGGCATATGGAGGGTGTTAAGGCTCCATGGACACTGGATGGTAAAATAACGTTATAAAAACACCAGAGAAAATAATGTGCATTTATAATAAATTAAAGCATGGATTGATTTTGTGGGGGCCAATGAAATCAACTAAACACTGAACATAATTACGTACTGTTGAATGGCTCGACACTCCCAGAAGATATTAATGAAATTAGCATTGGGAAGGTAGCAATGGCAGCACGTTGAAGCATTGAGCGCTATATACTGTGGGTAGGGTTGCCACCTCATGCCTGTAAACTCAAACCCATATTACTTACACCAGTTCTTTGGCTGGTTAAGGTAGTAATTAAATTCACTAGGTGCCTTATCTGCATTAAATTAGCATCAGAACCTTTGTAATTCATGTGTGTTTGGGTTTAAAGGGATGAGGTGGCAACACTAACCTGTGGGCAGCCTAGCCGGGGTTAGATAAATACTTACAATGGATCAGATGGTCTCTCACTAATGCTGGCCATACACTATACAGAAAAATCGGCCAAAAAATCGTTCATATAGACACTTTGTTCGTTTTTCGGCAAGTTAATGGGCACAAATCGATAATCGTTTGTGACGTTTTTGTGGAAAAAAAATGAACGGCAAGTTTGGAAATTTTCTGCCGAACGTACGATAAATTGCAAGTTTAATGCGTTCTTCGTCCGTGAAAAAACGAATGGTTGCTACTGCGCATGGTTGAAAATAATTTAACCCGGAAGGGAAATATTCGTGTCAAATACGTTCACGTCCAAACGTCATGACCAATCGTCAACACCAACTATATAAAGGCCCGCACACACGATCAGACTTTTTGACAACAAACATGCAAATTAGCAGTTCTGGAGCAACATCTGACCGTGTGTACGCTCCATCGGACAAATTTTTTCTTAATTCGGACTTTTGTTGGCTACGAACGGACAAACTTTCTGTCAACAAAACTCTGATTGCGTGTGCACAAAATACCATCGGACTTTAGTCCAAAGTAGAAACACGCATGGTCGGAAGCAAGGACCATCACGAATTTTTAATGGCTTAAGAATAAATCTGCTTTGCTGGTTATACTGACAGAGTACAGACAAACATATTTTAGTTATGATTTGTGTTCTAGTGATATCAATCCTTTTTTTTTTTTTTTAAGGCCATTTTGCTTATTGTGCATTCACAACATAAATAAACTTACAAAATTATTAGACATGTTCTCTGTCCTCACAATTAAAAATTATAATTTCAAAAGAAAAAATATAGCTTATTAAATCATACTGAAATCCCAAAATTCAACCTGCTAAATTATTAGCCCCTAAACTCCCCACACCAGTGGCCTTGTTGTGGATCCTTGGGGCTGCTTTTGCCACTGACCACCATGCTGCTCAGGTGGGTGGGCAGGTTTGTTGTGGAGGAGTGTTGTTCAAATGATACACATGAGATTTAGTGGTTAGCTCTTGTTTCCTGGCCTTGCTGAAGAGCTGGATGATTAGAGCCTCACATAGCTCCCTTTGATCTGCGTCAAGCTCACGGAGCTTACTAGCATTAAAACAGCCAAACCCTTCAGCACTATCGGGTGCTGTGTTTATCAGAGAGGTAGCCCTAGTTAAGAACTCAGCTGTGGCCTCATCCAGATGTTGGCTCTTCCTGGCCCTTTTTTTGGGAGGACGCAGGGGAGGGATCCTGCACTCAGTTGTTGTCTGGCTGCTGGGCCCAGGCTCTTCTTGGCTCTAAAGTTCCTGTGTGTGTAAAACCAACATCATTTTAATTTTTGGACATCATTCATCAACAATTTTCATGTCATGACTTTTTAATTTGTAATGTGTCCAAATAGGAAAGAAGATCATTCTGACTCCAGCATTTCTCATTCTTGTCCTAATCCTTTTTGGCCACTGCTGTCTATTGATATGGGACTCACTTTTTGAACCCAAAAAAATTACTATGCATTCAGGGTCGTAACTACCACCATATTGACCCATGCGGGCGCTATGGGGCCCACAGCCGAGTGGGGCCCAGTGAGGATAAGAGCACCGCCGGCACAGTCTCCCAGCCAGGGGAAGAGAGAGGAGAGGAAGAGGCGAGCTGTCCGTATCAGCAGAGCTGAATTGCCCGATGTAAGAGCTTTCATTAGGACTTCCAATGTTCCCGGGGCTCACATCACATAGCTCCACCTTTTGGGCCAGTGCATTTGATAGAACGCCGATCCAATGCGGGACATGTGACGTCATCAAAGGCGTCGGGCCAAGAGGTGGGGCTATGTGATGAGCCCCGGGAAGACGGGAAAATTCTAATGAAAGCTAGTACAGTGGCCAATCCCGCTCTCTGCTGATCCTAGTAGCTTGCCTCTTCCTCAGCATAGGTGGGGCTGTATGGTGCACAGGCAGACCAGGCTGTATTGGGCACAGGTCACGCTGTATGTGGCACAGGTCACGCTGCATTGACAGTAGGGCAGCTGTGGGGGGGGGGGGGCTGTTTGCAGTGTGCCCCATACATTTTCTAATTTGCCAACCTATAAAAGTCTATGGTAGAATTCCAAAGTGATAATTTTAAGAGATAATATGCAAGCTATTCGCCATTAGGGATGAGACCAACACCCCCCTGTTAGTTTTGCAACAGAACATTTGAACAGGCCAAAAATTGATTTTAACACGTGAACACCGTTAAAGTCTAAGGGAGTTGAACATGAATAATTATAAGTGGTAATTTTAAAGGCTTATATTCATGGTATTGCCATAAAAAGTGTTTGGTGACCTGGGTCCTGCCCCAGGAGACATGTATGAATGGACAGAAAAGTTTACAAAACACCCATTTTTTCATGAACAGTGATTTTAATAATGAATAAAGTCAAACAATAAAAGTGTAATATTCCTTTAAATTTAGTACCTAGGGGGGGGGGGTGTCTATAGTAAGCCTGTAAAGGGGCGCATGTTTCCCCTGTTTAAAACAGTCAGAGAGCAAAATGACATTTCAAATTAAAAAATGTCATTATAAATTACGAACGGTAGCGACAGAATTTAGAACCAGCTTCTTTTTGCGGGTACTCTCGGATTGCCTTTGTCTCGCACACAAACAGAACGTAATCTTACATCACACGCTCGTTCGATTGATATACACTACCTATGCGTGAAAACTCCGCTACCCAAACGGCATCACGCATTCGTTCGTACCGCGTGTTAACTTGACATAGACGGCGCATGCCTGAAACTCCGCCCCTGACGTTCTTTTTCTTGAATATTGCCCGCCCCTTTTCTCTTCGGTGCGTAGTGAGGAGCAACATGGCGGAGACACATGTGTCAGAATCCAGATCCAGGAAGGCCACCAACATGTCATTTGAGGAGATGGTGGAGATGGTTTCAATCTTGAAAAAGCAAGATTACGATGGGAAACATGGCCATATGCCCATCCCAATTTGGTAAAGGACAAAATCCTCACTGATGTGGTGAAGGCTCTGGAGCGGAAGTTTGGGGTCCATAGAAAGAAGGACCAACTGAGGAAGCGCTGGTCTGACCTGAAAAACAGGGAGCCAGATCAGTACCTCAAAATAAGGAAGGAACTTCGAAAAAGTAAGTACTTGTGTGTCCCATTTATGATTCTTCACTTGCCTGCTTCTCCATGTGCTTTTCTTGACTGTTATACTGAATGTTCGTAGGTGTTTAAATAACGTTCGCGGGTAGGAAATAACGTTCGTAAGGACCAACAGTGATCGTTTGCCAATGAATACGACTTTTTTAAACTGATATAGGCTTATGACTGTTTTTGTCATGATCATTTATGTGATTGAACGAATTTAAAAGACATTGTTGTCTAGATGTCTTTGAAATTTTAATTAATTGATAAATAGATTCAGTGGAATGTAAGGAGAGGACACAGCAGCTGGTTACACATCTGGACTCAGGAGCACTAGTGTGGGACACCATAAAAACTTGGCACAAAAAGGTAAGTATTGAATTTGGGGTCAAAGGTCTTTTTAATCATAACCAATGAGTAAAGGGACAGGGGATTATAGCGGTGCTAAAGTATTCCAGGTGAATAAGAGAAAAGAATGTAAAATTAAAAAGTTTTTATTTCACAATATTAAATACATAGAGAGAGCAATAAAATGGTTAACAACCAACAAGCATAGATATTGCGTGCGACCCAAATGCGGTAGGGTAGGCTGGATGGAGACAGCCATCAAAGAAAGGGCTCGGTTTCATGTCTTCAACTTGGTTCTCTTCCTAAACAGACAATTGTACACCACTTGAAAGCAATGTTTCATATTCCTATTTCGGGCCATAAATATCTGTGTGCTAAGTATACCTTTTTTTAATTGTTCATAGGGAATCAAAGACGCAGACAACAGGGTCAACAGGACCCCCAACATCGCCGGGACCCACAACCTCGCCTGGACCCCCAACCTGAACCCAGCACCAGCATCACACATGATGAAAGAGAGGTGGGGGAAGTGGGAGCCTGTACCTCACCAGGTGAGTGTCTGACACCCCAGCTTCAGGTAATCTATGTATGCCTGCATATTTCTAAATACATGTTTTTTCTCACTTTTTTAGGTGATGTTCTGGTTGTGGAAGAGCCACCTGACCACTTTACAGCAGACAGCGCCCAAAGGCTCATAGCTCAGATCATGTTATGGAATGGCGAAATAGATGCCATGAGAGATCGTCTCAACACATTGCAGCAGGAAATGAAGGACATGATAGATGTTTTGGGTAGAATCTAAACACTTTTGACGTCCATAAACATCTATCATGTTCTTCATTTCCTGCTGCATGATTATGTCCAAATTATTGTTTCTGTTTGTTAATTAAAAAAAAAAAATATTGTCAAAAATAATGAACAAAATTTTCCAAAAAAAATAATGACCAAAAAAATGAAAAAAAAATGATAAAAAAATGTAAAAAAAAAAATATATATAAATATTTATAAACAATTTTGTAAAAAAAAAAAGATATAAAAATTTAAAAAAAAAAAAATTATCAACAAATAATTACACACAAAATATCAAAAAAAATATTAAAAAAAAATCCAAAAAAAATTGACATCAAGATTTTTAAGCAACAATTTTGTAAACCAATTGTTTATAATAAATAAAGAAAATAAAAAATTAACATATTTTGTTAAAATATGCCTGTTTGTCCAAAGAAAAAAACGCACAGGAATGTGCACATATAAAAACATTTTTGAAAAAAAACAATGTGTGTTTTTTTATTTCAGTGCTCAATACCAGTATATTTGTTAAGTTGCTGTGGTTACATTGACAGTGTACTCTAAAATGTGTGTAGCTGAGACACAGCACAATATAATAGTTAGCTCAAAGTGAGATTGTCACCTCATGTTGCTTATCAGGTTGGTTTGCACTAGTGGCAAAAAATAAAAAGATCAAGGCTATTTGCAAAGCTAGTAAACAGACAACAGTATTTCCTTGAAAATCTCATTTTATTAAGAAGTAAAATAATTAATCAGCAAGTAAAAAAGTAGTCCATATATTGTTCACTGACAAGACGGGCATTCTGGGAGCCCAAACCAGCACATGCACTTGCCATAGCTGGCATCACAGCCTATTGAGCTTGTCGGGAAAAAGGCTCATCACTTTTCTCTGAGGCAATGTAGCCTCATCTGCCCCAAAGACAAAATTTAGTACCTCAATATTGTCCAGAGCATTTTGAAAAATTAAGGTCCCTTTTTGTATACGATCCTAAAATTCCATACGTATCATCACATCTCCGTCAGAGTGGCGTCCATTCATCCCAACATCCAAAAAAGGCTAAATTCTAATTATATGCTCCCTCACCCCCTCTGGTGGCACATTCCTAAACTTTAAAGGGGGGGGGGGGGGGGGAGTTGAATTGGTAGCTGGTTTAGACAAGTAAACCTCTACACTTCCATGAGAGCTAAATGCATGAAAAATTAAGTATTATTTTGCCTGACCATCCATCTTTAGAACATTGTCAGGCCAGTGGCCAGGTAAGAAGTGGGCAAATCCGTAATAAGAAGGCACATTGTTCAAATCTATACACATTTTGACATACATCGGACAAAATAATAACAATGTTCGTTAATTAGGATTATTCGTTATGATAAAGTTATAAACACAGGAAGTCAGCACAGCACAGGGATGGTGTGAGCCCCTCATAATGCTAAATTCATCATAACAAACGTATCATTTTGACCATTTGAAGGTAAACTTGCAGGCCCTTGCACTACATGCTTTGGAGAATTTAGGCAGCAATCATACCTAAAAAAATAAGGTATACTATGTATGTGTTTTGCAAAATCAGCAGATAGAGTAGTTATATCGGTTGACTGTTTTTTGGGTGTTTTTTTTAGGGGGGGGGGGGGGGATAAGTGTTTGCGCAACCAAAAAGGGAATCTTGCACTCTGCATGAATTTAAAGGACAGGAATAAGATTGGGACACATTTTGGGGGGCGTTTGTGGTAAACCTAAAAATGAAGCCTAAAAAAATACAGTTTTAAGTTACTAGGCTAGGTGTGTGTGGGCCAAGGGTAGCATGCTGGGGAGGTTAGTGAAGGAAAATATGCATGTAGGCCACCAAAAAGTTACAGCATGCATGACCACAAAGAGGGCATTCATTCACAGCATATTACAAAAATGGGAAGGATGGAATAATAAATTTATAAAATACTTTAGAAAAACACGAAGGTGATATTAAATCCAAAAAATTACACGAATATAGTCCTTCTGCAGGACTTGGATATTAGCACTACATGTCTCAGGAATAATCTCTCCCAGAGCCTTGGGAGAGATCCAAGTGGTAAACTTGATATCCTGGGGACCCCTCCCTGTCACCAAATAACGTAAGGTAGCTATGAGCTTTTGCTCTGCTGGAATAGCAGCCCTCATGCAGGTGTCCTGCTTCATGATATAGGGGGACAGCAAGGACAATAGTTGCTGAAAGCAGGAGTCCGTCATCCGGAGAGAAGTCAGAGAATCATTTGGATTATTCTCCTGCAGCTCACGCAGCAAGGGCATATGGCTAAATTGGTCACGCTTAAGTAGCCAAGTTTTGGCCCAAATAATCCTCATCCTACTACTCTGACTATTCCTGGACCGGGCTAGAGTCACAGCAAGAACTGCAAGCCCATAAACAACACACTCTCTCCTAGGATTGTGTAACATGGCTGGTTGTCATACAATTTTACAAACGGTCGTAAACGCAAAGTAACGCACGAATCTGCACTGACCAAACGTATAATAATTAGAAATTAGTAGAGGGAGCCCGAAGCGTGACGCCGAAGAATTTAACGTCTTCTTTGGAAGTGTCATGCGTACGTTGTAACGTCACTACGTTCGTGTTTGTTGCCTAAACGTCAGACCGTCTGCATGCAATACAAGTTCAGAGAGACAAGGCCCTTTTTCCAAAAAAAAACAACGGGAAAGTTTGTACAAGGTCCGATCGTGTGTATGGTGCTTAACACACACTGAACAGAATGTTGTCTTGCCACTGACCAGACAAAGGATTACACGGGCCAATACACAGAAGATTTTGAAGAACTGAAGGTAAGCAGACCAGTACAATAGTTATAGGGTATTAATTGTTAGGTGTAGTTTGCCAACTGAACAATGCTGCATTTTTGATTATTACAGGAGCAATGGTGGACAAATTTACATCACCACATTTCCTGCCACAATTCATTGAAATGTACCGAGACCTTACATGTCTATGGAAAGTGCGCTCCAAAGACTACTCAGATCGTCAAAAAGGTAAAGAAGCGTATACTAAATTAGTGGAACTATGCACTGTTGTGTATGCAAAAGCAGATATATCCTATGTGACCAAAAAAAAATCGCCAATCTGCGTACGATCTTCAAAAAAGATTTAAATAAAATTAATGAATCCAAAAGATCTGGTGCAGGTGCAGATGAAGTATATGTG
Source organism: Lithobates septentrionalis (assembly GCA_037952835.1). NCBI lineage: Eukaryota > Metazoa > Chordata > Amphibia > Anura > Ranidae > Lithobates > Lithobates septentrionalis. The sequence goes on from JBBDGP010002168.1 coordinate 684,253, forward strand.
CCACGCCTGTGGTATTTTGAGAGTCTACGTTTTCTGACTGACCAGGAGGAAGCACGACCCTCTGTGTCAAGTTTAGACAGTATCAGTGAGAATATTTCAGGAGATGAAGAAGATGGAACATTTGACGAAATGGCAGACAGTCAGGTAAAGTCATAATATTATTTTTATAATACACATCTGAAACTAAAAATTGAAGAGAATACATCCAAAAATCAAAGCACATGTAACTTGGTAATTTTTTTTATTTAAAGAAAAATCTTACATGACATCTGTATTTAGTAATGAAATAATATATAAATGCAGCCACTCAAATTTACATAGCATTTAGACATTGTTTTGCCAATCTACTGCTCCAGGACCAAGAAAATAGTGCATATAATCAATGCGACTCTGGCGAGCGACTTGACTGGAGAGACGTGGTGGGGCACGGCCTAGGTTTAATAAGCCTTCGGTATCATTACGCCACTCACCAGGCGTGACATCCCCAAAGTATCTTCCCGGTCCAACTGGGATTGGGGCATGTAGGTGGAGCTAGTACGCCGTAAGAAATTGTGTAACACACAGCAACTATGGACTATTGTGTCAATTTTTGGGGGGGCTACATTTATTGCTGTGTGAAATATTCTAAAACGGTTGGCCATAATACCGAACGCGTTTTCAACAACTCATCTAGCACGAGATAACCTATAATTAAAAATGTTTTGCTCAGGTGTCAGGTTTTTGAGGGCAAAAGGTTTTAAAATATGCTCAGATAACGCAAACGCGTCATCGGCAACAAATGAGAAGTTGAGACCTTCAACTGTATCCTCTTGGGATGGGAGATGTAGAAGTCCATTTTTTAAGTGCTGGAAAAAAGAGGTCTTCTCTATTATTCCCCCATCCGAATTTCTGCCATTTTTCCCTATGTCAACAAAAATAAATTCATACTTGGCATTGACAATTGCCATTAGGACAATACTAAAGTAGCCTTTATAATTGTAGAAGAATGAGCCAGAGTTTGCTGGGGGTATTATCCGAACATGTTTGCCGTCTATGGCACCACCACAGTTTGGAAAATTCCAATAGTCTTCAAATTGTTTGGCAGTTGATTTCCATTCCTCCACAGATGATGGCAGCTGTGCAAAGATAAAAATATATGTTACAAAAAAATTTAAGGCTTAATTGTCCAAAAATTATAACAATTGGCTTTATTATACAGGATCTATTTGGCAGTGAAACACAAACTGTCACATCACCACCAGTAAGCATTACCAAAAAGAGAAAGACAGAGCAAGATGTAACAGGCAACTTTCTACTACAAGCATCTGCAGTGTTAAATCAGAAGGATGAATGTGATGACCTGGGTGCATTTGCAGCAAAGAAAATGCGCAGGATGTCAGAAGACCAAAAACAATTACTGGAACCATTACTCATTCAACTTCTTAATAAAGGGTTAAGGGGGGAGCTGACCACAAATACACACTTAGCTGAGCACAAAACCACACACCCACAATCATTGCAAGTACCTCAACAAATGCATCAGTGGCACGTACCATTCCCACAGCAGGATCGTCAACAAAGCAACTGGGGACATGATTATCAGTACACATCTTTGTGAATAACATACATTTGGGTTTAAATATGTTATGTTTGTCAGTTTGACATGTTATGAACTAGTTTGAGTTTACTGATATGTTTAGAGCTTCTAAAATCAAAGTTAAACAAAGCAAGCTGTACAGTGTTTGAGAGTTAAAAATAAAAGCAGTGTGTCATTACCTTTAGGTATTCCTCTTGCATGATCTTTATAATGGCTTGGCAGGTCTCTGGTATGATGCGGCCAAGTGACTGGGCAGAGATTCCGGTAGTGAACTTTAAATCTTCATAACTTCGGCCAGTTGCCAGAAAGCGAAGTGTTGCTACCAGTCTCTGCTCTGCTGGGATGCTTGGTCTTAAGACTGTGTCTTTTTTGGTAATAAGGGGTGACACTTTACTCAATAAGAGCTGAAAGGACTCATCAGGCATCCTCAGTTCCGATAGTCATCTGGATTGTTTTCCTTGAGCTCTCGAACCAATCTCATATGAGAGAAGTCATCCCGGTTCTTCAGCCACTCTTTACTCCATAACCTTCGCCTTTTGATTATGGGTTCCTCTGCTTGTTGTATAGCCATCACTCCAAGCATGACTATGCCAATGGTCCTTCCATCCACATCCATATTGTAGGTAGAGGGTTCGTTCCGACGTACGCACGAACGTATGTTGCTCCTCGTCAAACACAGGAAGCCACAGTGCAGAGGTCAAACACCTTTTGACACTTCCTTTTATAAATGAAAAAAACGAACGAAAAAACGATACATTGCTGTTCATAAATGATTTAACGATCGAAAATCTTTACTTACCTGATGGCGTGATCGTTTGCGGTCATTACCGAACGTTCTTTTTTCGAAAATGGGTTCGGCCGATTTTCTGTATAGTGTATGGCCAGCATAACACTAAATCTGGTAAAGGAAGCCTCCAACATATCATCCCAGTCTAGGAACATCTGCAACCCAAGTATTTCTACAAGGTGTAAGAAGTTGCTTATAAATAGTAGATAGTGCCTTGGAGAGAGAGAGTGTCATCTCACAATAATGCATCAATGTCACTAGATTGAAGAAGAAGCCGGTCACAACTAAACTCAGCTAGATAGGCCTAAACTGCAATAAGCGGAACCGGTGAGAGTAGGGCAGACGGACACAAGGACTTCAACCCATCAAACTGCAGCAAAGTCCTATTACTGACAACATCACAAAGTTTCCTAATACCAAACTTTATTGGACTGAGAAGTGTGGGTTTATCCAGCAAAAAGATAGGGCTGTGTGTACATTATGCTGTGAAAGTGTCGTCTGTCGGACATCTAGTGTGGTGAGACTTTCACATCAAACACGAGGCCACATTACAAGAACCGGCTAACAGTAAACACACCCTAAAGCCTCATACACACGATCGGATTTTTGCCAAGGAATTGTGTGATGACAGACTGTTTGCCTAAAATCCGACCGTTAGTACGCTCCATCAGAGAATTGTTGTCCAACTTTCGGCCAACAAATGTTGGATGGCAGGCTTATAAATTTTCGGCAGACAGCGGTCTGTTGTCAGATTTTCATATCGTGTGTACACAAGTCCGTCACACAAAAGTCCAAACAAGCATGCTCGGAATCAATGCTCACCAAACACAACATTAGCAGAAGGTGCCCAAAAGGGTGCCCTGCAGGCAAAAGTCTGGAGCTTTGTCTGCCAAGAACCTGATCGTGTGTACGAGGATTTAGAGGAGCTGTCTCTACACAACAAGAAGCAAATATATTCCATCAGATAATAGGAATGAATAAAAATAAAGAAATGGAGTCTACTGCAGTTTCCAAATAGTGCAATGTTGTGCAAGGAAGGGAAAACCATTTACAGATGTAAAATATTTTAGGGCCAGTTCAAACCGCATGCTGTCCAGTGAGCTTTGAGGGCCAGTTCAAACCATGCCGGCACATGAAAATGAACACGCTGGGTGTTCCTGTGCAATTCAGACCTCGTGTAAGACAAACTCCAATCTGCAGCAGGTGTATAAGTGAACAACACCACAAACACAGGTCGCAAATGTATTGTGTTAGCCCACACCTGATCACATGGTGCTTTTGTAGTGCAGTGGGTTATATTAAGTTTGGCCGCTATTGGCCTGTAAATGTAGGTGATCGTACAGTGTTTGTACCCTATTGTGTAAAAAAAAAAAGTTAACAAAATTGTGTTGGCCTTAATAAAAAAAAAAAAATGAAAAAAAAAGGAAATGACTGTGTTATGTCCAAAAAATTGACATACCTCAGTCTTAATAGGGGAAAGGTTCCTAAAACTTGTGCACACAGAATCTGGTGCAGCTGTGCATAATAACCAATCAACTTCCTGGTTTTAGGCTCCATTCACACTGGTACAACAAAAGCTCCAACATTGGGAGCTCATGTCGCATGACGTGTGAAAATCAAGGTTTCTCTATGAGAGTCGTCGTAACTGGTCTGACACAAGTCGGTCCGACTTTGAAAATGCTCCCTGCACTACTTTGGTCTGACTTTGATCCTACTTCAGCCCATTGAATATCACTGAAGTCGGATCGCCTTCTTAACTGATCCGACTTTGACATGCTACTTGTGCTCTGATGATCTTGAAGGGGAACCCCACTCAAAAAAATAAAAAACATGGCATGGTTTTCCCCAACACCATACCAGACCCTTTGGTCTGGCAAGGATTTTAAGGGGAACCGCCAACACCGAAAAAAATGTTGCCCCCTAAATCCATACCAGACCCCTATCCAAGAACACAGCCTGAAAGGCCAGGAAAGGGAGTGGGGACAAGCGAGCGCCCCCTCACTCCTGAACCGTACCAGGCCAAGTGAATCCTCAGAAAACAAATGCCATATAATACAGACAAACAAATGTCCAGCAAAACTTGCCAACAAATAGACTCTTAAAGGGAAAAGTTCATATTCTATCAGATTTATTTTTGTTGTTAACTTAAGTTACAATTTTACTAAGAAGTTCAAGTGAAGAAACAATATCTGAAACATAATTTGATTTATTTTATTAATAATGAAATAGAGGTCTACATTGTAGCATTGCTTTGTAGGCATGTACACACGGTTTGCTTAAAAAGTTGTATTTTTTTATTTTTTTTAATTAACACATTTGGAGCAAAGATGATGAAGAATCCAATTATAAATTTAAAACTTGGACACTTTTAATTTACTTACAGAAGAGAAGAAAACTTTTTACAGGGTGAAACTGACCATCCCCCCAGAGACTGACCTGTACATTCATATGGTAATAAGGAGGTCAGTGGTGTAATTATAGCCAAAAAGCAGTCTGTGGGGTTCATTTACTAAAGGCAAATCCACTTTGCACTACAAGTGCAGTTGTTGTAGATCTGTGGGGAAGCTCTGCTGATTTTATCATCCAATCATGTGCAAGCAAAAATACTGTTTTTTATTTACCATGCATGTCCCCCTCAGATCTACAACAACTGCACTTCCAATTGTACTTGCAGTGCAAAGTAAATTTACCTTTAGTAAATAAACCCCCTATGTGCCTGCTATGGGGCTCTGGGATAGGAGGGGGGCCCTATAGGCAGGTTCTGAAGGAAACTAAACTGTGAAGTTTCCAGTATAGAAAGTCTGAAGTCAGACCTCAGGATCATCACTGGTCAACGATCCCCCTCTCTGCAGTATGAGAGTCATTTGCTGATCTGTCTTAGCAGTGTAATTCTGCTACAGACTGACATTGACCCTGTATACCTAATGGAGTCACCAATCCCAGAGACTATCTAATGCGAAAACCATGTAGGACATCTGATATCATGATGGTTATTACTACTACTACAGCTCTAACTGTATCCATAGCACTCCTCCCTTGTAGCGTACTGACTATGCCGATGGCTCTCCTGCTGCCTGTCCTTCATTTAGATATACTTTGTGTTAGGATCAATGACAGAATTGTCAAAGTGTGCATTGCAAAAACTGCTACAGAACCAATAGAGGGGGCCGCACACCAGTAGCTTATCATATGAAAAATCCCATCGATACCTTGAAGTCAGTAGTCAGGGATCAATGTAGTGGAACAACAAGCAGGATCTGGAGCCAGAAGGGATGTCAGCAAAGTACGTCTTTAACAGAATCGCAGGAGATGGTCAACATCATAGAAACTAAGGCGAAGGCAGAGATCCTCTGGGCTGAACGGCTTAAGTAGGCAGGACTGAAGAGCAGGATATCATCAACAGGTGAGTAACTGTGGAGAGATAGGAGCTGGCAATTAGCCGACAGCTGAGCGGCCAGCTCTGAGAAGGAAGGGCTGAGCCCAGGCTTCAAAGTTTCCCTCTCTATGTTATTTACCCTCCCTTTGAAACGCACATCTACAGTAACACACACTATTGTTGTTCAAGAGGAATTTCAGAGTTGTTTATATCACGGCGTCAGCAAACATTCTAGGCTTTCATATAGGCCTTGGAGGACCTTTGTGTTCTTTTTTACATAAGAGATTTTCACCGGAAAATAAGTTATTTAATAAAAGACAGAGAAAGGGAAAAAGCGGAAGGAAAAGAGAATTGAAACAATATCACAATTTACTTATGAAGAAACATATTTATTAAATTATGCCCACTCCTCCAGACTGACATCCATCCATCAAGACATTTCGATATTTGCATAACTCCTCCAGTGTTGTCAGTTCAAACGGGAATTTAGACCCTCACTGAACTTCTGGCAGGATCAGCGGGTATTTGTTTCTGTACGGAGAAAATTCAAGAGCCCCACCCAGTGCACAGGAGGAGTAACTACTCATATTTGTACAAGTTACATCCCCCATGTACCAGGCAGGGGTCTTGTTCAACCCCTGGGGGTAGTCTAGACTTCTTGTCTCTTAAAAAAAAAAAAAAAAAAACATAAAAATATTGTTAGAGCAAAATATTATTATAAATTCCATATTTATGTTTGCTGTTCACATATAATTTTCTTTAAACTGCACATGGTCAGTTCTGAAATATTTCTTCCTTATAGAATGACTGACTATCCTGCAGTAAATAATTATAAATGTTTAGCATTCCATGTACACATATATCAAGTTACAGACACTGACTGTATAGGTGATTTGTGCAAATTAGAAAACAGCCCTAGAATAGCTAATCTTAGTTAATAAGACAACAAAAGAATAGAGACCTAAATCATCCAAAAAGAAGCCATCCTTCACTGGTTTTACTTTTCTAGATTGATAAAAACCAAAACTCTAGATTTATAAAAACTGACCTGTTAAAAGCAAAATGTTAACAGCCTATCCAACAAGAGTCCTGCTATTACCATTGTAAACTAGAGGACCTTTCATATGAACCTCTTTGATTATAGTGTCACTTTAATACTTCTAACTGCAAGGCTGAGCTCCACCACTCTGGGAATGGCTCACAAAAGTTATACCATTGGCATACCTCCCAACCTTCTGAGATGAAAGAGAAGGACACATAACACAAAGTATATAGACATAGAATGTGGCCATGCCATGCCTGCAATAGTTTAGAGGCTGGATGAAAGGTTTAGTGCGTTACAACATTCTTGGTAGTGAAAAAATACAATTGTATAGAGATCTGAACATCAGAAGAGGGACAACTAAAAAGAACAGAGGGATTTTGTTAATCAGTCTATATGCTTTGGATGGAGATGTTAAGCCTTTAGTAAAAAAAAAAAAGTAAAATTAGTGGTGGATATGGCAGGACAAAGAGTAATGACTACACACTTAGTGCAGAACTGCTAGTGTGACATGGCCCAAATGGTTTGAAGTCGACTACGGCAAAATGCACATAAAACCTAATTAGCTATGTGTTTCCTCAAATAAGTCACATACCTGAGAAAATTGGGCTTATGTGATGTTGTTTCAGATGTCCCATCACCCACCAATTCTTTTTTACCCAACATCTACCTCTGCACCAATACGTAGGGAGAATTCGTCATCAAACATCATTAGTGCCTCTTCCATGTTGTCCTCCTGTGCCTCTGGAGACATCTCAGACTGAGATACAGAAGTATTTGTAGTCAAAGGTGAAGAAGACATTGAGCTGAGATTAGAAGTGATGGAAACTCTGGAGCTCTGTGAAGTGTACAGATATGAAGCCGACAAGTCCTCATATTGTGCAGAAGAATTATTTTCAGTGGGATCTTCATCCTCTTCTCGTGTAGCTGAATCTACACTTTCTTCTTTCCAGCTTTGACTTGTGAATTTGAGGACTTCGGTACTTTGACTCCTTTTGGAGTAATCAATTGCCAAAAGACCACTGAACATCCTTCGTATCTTAGTGGGGACTTTTCTCCATGCTTCAGGAGGGTTATCCATCTTGAAATAGTTTTGCCATTGAACAAAACATTTGTATCCTTTATCATCAAGGATGGCCACCCGCCATGGAAACTCTCCTGTAAGTAAGCAGTAGATTGTAACACCAAACGCCCACACATCAAGGCTGCCATCTACAGTCAATCCACCGGAAATGGTCACGTCACACATCTCTGGGGCCATGTAGGATTGGCTGCCACACCTGGATGTTATTACTGTCCCTCCGACCTTAGCAAGGCCAAAGTCTGTGATCTTGACGCAATGACACTCCTTATCAAAGACCAAAATATTTTCCGGCTTCAGGTCCATGTGCACAAGTCCTTTCTCCGCCATAAATTCGAGGGCATTGGAGATCTGAACAGCGCATCTCTTCACAGCGTCCTCTGGAATTCCCACCTAAAAAGTAAATAAATACGATCAAACTACAATAGATAATAAATACAGTAGGGAGAATATAAAGAGACGTTCAGAATAAATATCCAGAAACAGGTAAAGTGTATGTAAAGCCATAAGTTTTTTTAGGTTTAGACTAGAGATGAATTATTTGTCAAGTGTATGTATTTGCGTTGTGTGTAGGTATCTGCCTGACTTTTAGCTTGTAGTTTTCAATGAACTACCATGGCGCTGTGAGCACTGTGGTGGTTCATTCATTCTTCCTGTCAGCATGTATCGGCTCCATCATACGAGGAAGCAGAAACACCGACAAGTCTGCAGGAGGCCTGCATGGCATCAGAGATCTGCTGATCACTAGTGAAATGCTTTCCAGGCTCCTGCAACAAAAAAATAACAAATGCAGATTTTTTTAACCGTCAAAAAATCTGCATTCATATTTTTTTTCTGAAAAGGTGAACTTATCCTTTAACTCCTCATACTGTAATTCTACCCAAAACTAAGAGAAACAAATTCAGCCATACATATATCTTAATGTACTTACATGTGGTATAATCAAAGAGAACAGATCACCAACAGGCGCCAGTTCTTGGGCAAAGACGAAGTTGTACGTGGTTTTGCAGATAAAGTCACAGCATCCGATGATGTTGGGATGAGACGAAAGAAAGGATAAAACACTGAACTCCCGGAGGAAAGACTCCTGACTGTTTCTGCTTCTATCCATGAACTTCAGAGCCACAGTTTGACCTGTGAAAAAAAAAAAAAAAAGAATTTAACTTAAATCAAGAATTGGAAATATTTAGCTGATAATTTTCAAATGTTCACTCTCAAAATCTCAAGAATTATAATAAGATCTGCTGCTCCTGGATTGAGAATGTATTATACTTCATTTAAAGCTAAACTTCAACCCTACCAGCAGACACATTTCAGTACTGGAGAGGTTGCTGTACAGTTCTTACAGTTTGCAGTAAAATCAAAGTGCATTAGAAGCTTCAGCAAGTCAGATAGAACCCACCTCATTTCCCGGCTAGAGGATGTCCAGAATCATTAGCATCACATCCTTCCCAGCCTGACTGCTCCTAGTTGGTTCCTTGTATTTATTGGATTTCTATTTTATCATATAGACTCAGCATTACATGTGGTCATTATCTAGGACTGTCTGCATGCAAACACAGCCTGTCTAGGAATGTCCACTCCTCCAGACAGATATGTACCCATCAAGACATTTTGAGATTTGCAAAACTACTCCCAAGGAGTCAGCCTAATGCTTAGTTACCTAAATAATCGTATCAATATGGATTATTGTTTTATACATTTTATATTTATAGAGATGTAATAAATTCTAGAATTGGCACATATTCTGTCACTGCATATACTGTACCTGCTATTCTTCATCATGTGTGTTGATCAGGGATTCTACTTTACTGCTCCTTTTATTTTAGGGTGAGTCTACAATTAGTGACCTCTTGGAGAAATTATTTTACAGATTACACACATAGATATACACAAATATTTATAGAGAATATCAAGATGGTGATTAGATAAATTCACTGACCTGTTTTCCTGTCGTTTGCCATTAATACTCTTCCATACCCACCTTTTCCAAGCTCCTTCCCCAGGAGGAAGTACTTCTGTACGTCCACCTGCCGTAGTCTCTGTGCGTAGAAGGAGATCATTCCATCTAGAAGAGCTTCCACCTCATGGGCAACAGAGGCCATAGTGTCCTAGAGAGCATAAAAAGACAATTTATTGTAACCGATAACAATAAATTATTACGCAGAAAAATCATCTTTAAAAGAGAAACTATAGAAATGTGTCAAATATGAAAACTATTACCCTCAGTTATATGCCTATAAAATATGAAATGCTCAATAGACCTCCACATCTATTAGGTATATGACTCAGGAAAAAAAAGGTTTGGACAGTAAATCTAGAGTTTGAACACAACAGAAATGTATGGAGTACATTTAAAGGAACTGGATATGGAAAGACAGCAATCTATGTATATACAAGAAAATTATCAGGCAATGGTATAACTTGATCAAGTAGGAAGGAAAAAATAATTTCCAAGACATGTACCAATACATAAATAGGTGCCAGGCTATATCCACAAGTTACCAGTTCAGTTGTGTTCAGGGGCCCTTGGTGGCTAAAATACTTATTTGTATTCCTTCAGTAAGGAAATGTAATACACTTTTCCATCAGTGCTTACCAATGTTTATCTGCAGCCAGCAGTCTCTTGGTGACCCCAATATGTCTGGCAGATACTGCCATGAAAAGAGTAACAATACCATAAGGATGACCTATAAGTGATAAAGTTTCTTGTTGCCAACCAGCTATGCCAAGTTTACAGTTTTGGTGCATAAAGTCAGGAGAATGAACCCAGAGCTCAGCCAACTGAACCTCCACCCATTGTCCCTTTTATCAGTTGTCCATATATAGGTTTTTATACATTTATTAGATAAACCTCCACAGTGTTAGCAGAATGTTCATTAAATAATAAAGTTCCATTGATTGTTAGATGGAAGTGACCTTACCTTAAATGTGGTGGAAGATTCAGCTGTGAAAATATCAAATCAGTTTCGGTATTCAGTTCCACTGCAGATCAGCTCCGGACGTCACCAAAATTCCAGCTGTGCTGTAACAGATGAGTCTCCAGATACCAGAATCTCTGAAAGTAGAATCACTGATCAGTGGGAGAGGCCCCTTTTTACAAGGGAGATGGGCGGGGAAGACAAAGAATGAAGGCTTTCCATTGGCTGACTTTGAATGGAAATGTTGTGTGAACAGCCTCTGATTGTTGTTGCCGATTTGCATATAAAACAGGTTTTCCAAAGAATAGGTGATTGGATTAAATATACTAAAACCCAAATACTTTGACACTTTACTGGAGTTTAAAAAAATTAATCTATCCACCATATTAACCATAAAATGGGAAATATGATTCTAGCCCGAATAAAAAATAGAAGATTGGAGTACTAACCAGACAATTAATGTTTTATGTATTTGTTTTTTCAATGTTATATTGCCTGTTGTTTCTTGATGGTTCTATTATATTTTTCTCTTCTTATTAGGTCTTATTCCCAGTAACATTGTATGCCCATGGGTTTAGTTTAAAAAAAGACAATTGAAAATATAACAAAATAAATGATTGTAAAATGTAATCCACGGAAAACATAATTTGAATTAGAATTAAATGAATGTCAGGATAGAAATATTGGAGCTGCCATGTCTGGGCTTTTTTTTTTTAGATATCTCCAAAGATCCTGATCATTTCTTCAATACTTGTTTTGTCATTATAATATTTTCCATTACTTGATATACACATGATTGTTCTAGGTCATTGACTCACCGAGTATTGAGACAAAGATGAAAAATCTGGAGTTTGCACCTTCAAAATAATAAAAGCAAATAACTTTCAAAATTGCTTGTTCTGAATACTGTAGAATAAAACTGGGTTAGATATAATTATTTTAAACACCAAACTAGATTTTGCCATGGTGTAATGGAAACCTTAATCTTAGTATTATAAATGGTTAGCCAATGATAAATTTCTCAATTGGCCTCAATTGGCCATGAAATAGTGAATAATGTTGGATTATTTCCAGATACAGATATGGGTCCCCAATCCTTAATGATTAATTCGCAAGTAGAAACTAAGGGAGGGAGCCTAGGCTGCCTCTTAGAAAATGGGATTTTTTTTAGTGGACCATGTTATCTGTATAATAAGGTAAGCACAAACTCAAAAAATGATAAAAATTACATTTTATTGATTACAAAGCACATAATATTGAATATAATAAAATCATGGACTACACAAAGTACAGAGATACTCAATACTACATATCGCTGATCCGCAAATTGCTGGAAAGATGCTAGAATATGCGGTAAGCCAACATGTTTCGCAGTTTTCCTGTTTCTTCAAGGGTGTCGCTTACATCTAACGGTATCTCTAGATTACATGAATTCATATTAGGGACCATTCTATAGTTACATTATACAAGTACAATATATTCAACTAGTAAAAGTGCTTACCTAATAGTAGTTACCAATGCCTAAAGTGGGGCGTGCATAGCCAAACTCACATCAATAAGGGCTCAAACTGCTAAAAAATAAAAAATATTTAGATTTTGTCTCACCTAAATCCATTGTATTTTGCAGGCAATTGAACCTAGGAGCTACAGGATTCGTTTAAAATTGTTATTTCTGGAAAAGTGGACATTTATCTACTTGTGACAGTTGGAAGTTCACTTCTATAAGAGTTTTGGTCTTTCTTTGCATTGTTACAAATGTTCTAGGGTATCGGCTTTGTATGTGTGGTCAGTGAATCAGTTAAAGATGTATTGAATTTTTTTTTTTTTTAAATATGTTATGTTATATCTAGCATACTTTATTTCTTATTAGTTGAGATTGACTTTTGAGGTGCATTACTCCTTCTAACCTTGTGTGTTGTATTGGGTGTGGTAGTCAATAGGAACAGTTAACATTGGCAGTGCTATGCTAATGTCTTTCCTGGGGGTTCCACCTGTACTATTGTTTCTTGTACACACCGTATCCCATCACTATTATTCCCTGTGCCCCCTTGTCTATTGTTTTTTGGGTGTAGGCTCAAACTATTCATGGAAGATAACATTGTTATTATAAAATGTTGTGTCTCAGTCCTGTGCATTGGTGATCAAATTGATATCCTAAAGAGGAGGTAGAATACCCAGGCTGAGGTGTGGCTGCCGATAATGTTTCCATCATAATAACCATGTCTATGGAAGCCAACCTCCATTGTTGCTACTAGTGGTGCCCAACTGTGGCACTTAAGGAATGCAAAATTTACATGATTATCTCAGTACAGGGAGAGGCAAAACTACTTGGCACCTTTTAGCATCAAGTGAAAAACCTTCCCAATAAATAATAGTCTTGTGCGGTGGGGGGGGGGATTTAATTCATTGTAAAATATTCACTTTTGGGATGTAGGGTCTCTCAATGCACAATGAAATTCAGCTTTTATTAAATCACTACTAACGCAGCCCCCACATTACAAAGTCTGTAAGGATTATTATATTTAAAATGGTGTTAAACCCAAAAGTTAAAATAAAATCAAAATCAGCAGAAAATGGCGCACTAGTTGTACGAAATCAAAGTTTGTCCATCTATATTAGAAATAGTAATTAATTTTATTATTTCTATCTAATAACACAAATTTGATTCAACTCATGAATGTTTTATAAAACACGTCATCGATGCACCGACACAGGGAATTAGGAAGAGGATGTTGGCCACCAATGATATCCTTTATAGAATGGCGGTGTGGGAGAAGACCCATGGGCAGGACGGACCAGTGGCTGAGTGTAAGGCCATTAAAGAAGAAGCTTGTTACTACAAGAAAGTAAGCTTATAATACTAAACACATTTCATTAGTGTTGGTGGTGTATTGGGGGGGGGGGGTCTGCTTTATATTTTCCCGGAGTCCAACTTTAATCACAAAGTGGTCTATTTATAAAGGATCTGTGTCTGTATTTTACTGCATTTATTTTCAAAGAGAATTCATTCTATGTGTAATGCGGCAAGTGGGCAAATCATGTAAATAAAATTTGATAGGTGAATCTTGTATGTTCCAGGAATCTCTCTATTATATTCTATGCCACTTCTGAAAAGTGACTCTTGATTGAAAATGATGGGCGATTCCTTTTTGTTGGATGACTAAGGTGAATCCTCCTTAAATTTCAATGTGAAGGGCACATTTGTTTGTTACTGAAATCCTTATACTGTATATTGTATGCTGAAGATTCATTTTTACCTTTTTTGAAAACAGGATTTGTTCTGTTCGCACCAGAACCTGCGAACGGACCGAAAGTTTGCACGAACTTTAGCACTCCATTAAAGTCTATGGGACTCGAATGTTTGAAATCAAAAGTGCTAATTTTAAAGGCTAATATGCAAGTTATTGTCCTAAAAAGGGTTTGGGGACCCGGGTCCTGCCCCAGGGGACATGTATCAATGCAAAAAAAAAGTTTTAAAAATGGCCGTTTTTTCGGGAGCAGTGATTTTATTGATGCCTAAAGTGAAGTGAAATATTCCTTTAAATATCGTACCTGGGGGGTGTCTATAGTATGCCTGTAAAGTGGCACATGTTTCCCGTGCTTAGAACATTCCCTGAACAAAATTACATTTTTAAAAGGAATAAAAGTAATTTAAAACTGCTTGTGGCTTTAATGTCATGTCTGGTCCTGGCAATATGGATGAAAATTATTGAGAACCCCCCCAACCCATTACCAGCCCCTTTAGGTCTTGTATGGATATTAAGGGGGACTCGGCACCCAAATAAAAGGAAAGGTGTGGGGCCCCCAGGCCCTATATATTCTGAACAGCAGTATACAGACGGTGCAAACAAGACAGGGACTGTAGGTTTGTTAAGTAAAATCTATTTGTAATTTTGAACTGGTACATTTTTAAAATGTAGCTCCAGCCAAAAAATCTATTTTTAAGCGTTTTGGAAAAAACATAGGGAAGGGTTATCACCCCTGTGACATTTGTTTTGCTGTCTGTGCTCCTCTTCAGAAGATTTCACCTCACTTTCTGTCTCATTGACCAATTTGTTTTTGAAAATGTGGGGTTTTTAGTGAAACAAGGATTGGTGATAAAGCATCAGTGAAGAGGAGACGTTTAAGGGTAAAAGGCAGTGTATTTGGGTGATGGTGGCGGTGTCCTTGCAAGTAGATTTGATAAGATTTTTTACTGTCATGGACTTTTAAAGTGAAGTTGTTGTTTAATTCATTCAAAGCACTGAAAGCTCATTATTCAGTTTCTATTTTAGTGCTACACCATCTACCATATTAATTACTGTGCAAACCTCGCATATTGTGTTAGCTGCTTTTATATTTCTTAAATTCATCTATTCATTTTTTTCAGATTCAATTTTTTATGATCCTAGCGCAGAAAAATTGTGTCTTTTCTAGTTATGAATTGTACCCTTACGAGTGGCTCCTCTGGAAAGAAAAACAGTTTGTGTAGTCTGTGGGCCTGTCCTCATTGATCTCTAACGCTGGACTCCTCCAAAATGGCACCAAGAGAAATACAGGATGTGACAAAGCCGGAAACTGGAAGTAGCGGCTGGAATGCAAGTCGGGCCGCACTTTCGGTATATGTACATCAGCGTGCGTTACAGGCTTCCATTAGATGCAAGGAGTGTTGTCTACAGGTTGGTCTTTGACACAGTGGGCTAACAAGTCAGGATACAGACTCTGTGCCCCCCAATGGGTACACTATACAGTGCTGGGAGCAAACATATAAGCAGCTAGGGCTTATCTATATCTCTAATATGTGTGCATACAGAAATTGTTCCACTGGGAACATGTTTCTATAAGGAAGTATTCTTGCTCTCCTCCCCCTCTTTCTTAGTATAGGAGGTACTTTTGGCTCTCATATTGTGGGAGGGTCAGAAATTAGGCTAAAAGTGTGTGTGTGTATAATAGATATATATATATATATATATATATATATATATATATATATAGATTATATATATCTATATCTATATATATCCGGAAAGGTTCCACCTTTGATAATACTGCTGATGATACTGTCTGACATTTGGCGTGCAGTACTGTGGTCCACCAGCAGGCGTCTCCTGGGCAGTCTGTAACTGCGAGGGGAGCCTTCCCCTGTTGGTGGTATTATGTGATCCTTGGGCCGCAGTACTGGCGTCCACCAGCGGGTGATTCCTGGCAGTGTGGGGCCGACATCATCTCTTCCAATTAGGCGTCACCTGAGTAATTGCAGGAGGTCTGTATAATTACCCGGAAGACACACTGATGTCTGGCCTTGGTATCTTCCTTGTGCCCTGAACCTGTGAATTTCTGCATCGGTACCCGATCCTGTTCCTGTTTGTTACCTGTACCCTGAGCCTTGTACCATCCTCTCCTTGTCCTGTTTGTCTTCCTTTCCCCAGCTGCTGACCCCCCGTTGTCAACCCTGGCCTGGCCCTGTTTATGATTCTGGTATTCCCCTTTTCTTGTATATATTTGTCTGTTATTATTTGTGGGTTTCTGTTTGTGGTTGTTTGGTTGCACGTTGTAGTATATTGGAGGTGGTTGTATTTATTCACTTATCTTAATAAATTATATTTTCACCTTACCTGCTTTTGTTCCTCTGTTGCTGTCCACACAGCTCTGGTCACACTTGATACCTGAGAGAATACCAAGGCCATTCCTGACCAGAAGTGGCTACACAGAGAAACCATCTCATTTCTGTTTGCTTCAAGTGAAATGAATTTGGATGTGATCAGTTATTATGCTCTGCTGGCGTCTGAGAGTGGTGAATATCTCCGCCAGACACTTAAGGAGTAGACTAGTGACCAGTTTGAAATCATGCGTTTAGCTCCCTCTCTGGTGGATCAGGGTTGTTTGCTATTTGGGGATGTACAGCCTTTAATTCACATATGTACAGAGCTGGCCCTGCTCAGTATTCCCAAAGATGACTTTTCTCCACCTCTTAATATTAATCAAGTTGTATGTCTTTTGGAGGATGATCCCACATACTTTTATGAACACTATTCAGCCTGCTCACAACAGATAACAGAATGCGTTGAGTCTGTTCAGTCTCTGGTCAGACATGCAGAATGTAAAGTACAGTTTGTGCAACCAATACTCTTAGCATGGTCTGATATGCTGCAATCAGCCCCAGACAACCCACAACTAACCACTTCTGCCATCAGACACCTGCCAGCCCAAATCTCTTTTTCCCCTTCACCCATGGCAACCTCAGTCACAGCTCGGTACACCCTGCTTTCCACCAAATATCAATACCCAGTTTCTACTCCCTGCACCTATCCTGCCTTTAAACCCACCTGTCTCTTCTCGGCTGCCTGCAATCCCTCAAGAACTTCCCCCAGCTACTGTTACCTCTTTCCTGCCTTATTCCAACCCTCCTCTCCAGTCTGCTTCATTCCCTACCTACAGTCCTGCAGTTACCAATAGGACTCCAGTAGCTAAACCTAAAAAGAGATGGAAGTTCTTTCCTACCCATTTGATCCTGCCAGTAACCCAACCTGCCTCCGCACCAGCTAATCCACTCCAGCCTGCGTCCCAGTGCCTGCTACCCAGTCCGACTACCCAGTCTGATGCCTCAGTGCCTACCACCAAGTCCAATGTTTCAGTACCTACTGACCAGTCTGATGTCCTGGTGCCTGCCCTCCAGCCTGACGAGCCTGCTGCGCAGCCTGACGAGCCTGCTGTCTGCTGCCCAGCCTGACGTCTGCTGCCCAGCCTGCTGTCTGCTGCACAGCCTGACGAGCCTGCTGTCTGCCTTGATGTGTCCACTGCCCGGCTTGCTGTACCTCCATCTGTTGTCCGGTTTGATATCATGGACTTTCCTCAGCAGTGGCTAGTTGGAGCATCCGGAGGTTGCTCCTTTGACGGGGATACTGTCAGGAAAGGTTCCACCTGCTGATGATACTGACTGACATTTGGCGTGCAGTACTGTGGTCCACCAACAGGTGTCTCCTGGCAGTCTGGAACTGCCATGGGAGCCTTTCCCTGTTGGTGGTATTATGTGATCCTTGGGCCGCAGTACTGGAGTCCACCAGCGGGTGGTTCCTGGCAGTGTGGGGCCCGACATCATCTCTTGCAATTAGGCATCACCTGAGTAATTGCAGGTGGTGTGTATAATCACCCGGCAGACACACTGATGCCTTGCCTTGGTATCTTCCTTGCGCCATGAACCTGTGAATCTCTGCATCTGTACCTGATCCTGTTCCTGTTTGTTACCTGTACCCTGGACCCTGAGCCTCCTGTTATCCATCCATCCTCTCCTTGTCCTGTTTGTCTTCCTTTCCCCAGCTGCTGACCCCCCGTTGTCGACCCTGGCCTG
Organism: Lithobates septentrionalis; assembly: GCA_037952835.1. Classification (NCBI taxonomy): domain Eukaryota; kingdom Metazoa; phylum Chordata; class Amphibia; order Anura; family Ranidae; genus Lithobates; species Lithobates septentrionalis. The sequence continues at coordinate 702,363 of JBBDGP010002168.1, forward strand.
ATTTATGATTCTGGTATTCTCCTTTACTTGTATATATTTGTCTGTTATTATTTGTGGGTTTCTGTTGGTGGTTGTTTGGTTGCACATTGTAGTATATTGGAGGTGGTTGTATTTATTCACTTATCTTAATAAATTATATATTTTCACCTTACCTGCGTTTGTTCCTCTGTTGCTTTCCACACAGGTCTGGTCACATTTGATGCCCGATGCGTCAGCAATCAGAAACCCTGGTGAGGTCCTCCTCGAGCTGGAGGTTGACAAAGTTGGGAGTTTGTAGCCCCTTGTAGTGGTTTGATGTGCGAGCATACTACCTACATTTGTGAGTAGATTTATATTATCTTATCATTTTTTAATAAATTATTGTTGGATAATGCACTAGGCCAGTGCGCCCTCTGTTTTTATTCTCTACATTGAAATGTATAGGCAAATGCCCTGTCTGTGGAAAATGAAATCCAAGGAATACTCAAATAGAAATAAAAAGGCATGAGGCCCTTAAAAAACAAATGGAACTGTGCAAAGCTGTCTGTCCCAATCCAGTCTTGAATATGTTCTCAATAAGATTGCCAATTTAAGGACTATTTTCAAGAGGAAGCTGAACAAAGGGAATCCCAGAAGTTTGGTGTAGGAACTAATGACATTTATGTTCCACCCTTGTATTTTCAGAGTTTACAATTTCTCACTGAATAGGTGGATGCAAGAGCTTCTCCGTGCATTTTCATCCTTGTCGGCAGCATCACCAGATTCCGTGTCACAGACTGGGAAAATGCAAGTTTGTGGAAGTCAGTCAGGTCAGTGATCACTTAAACAATACTGTAAATAACAGTTGGCGATTTTTTTTTATTCAATCTGAAATGAACCATTTTGATTCAGACTATGACCAATACTCCTCCCATGTTCTTCACACAGGAGCCAGCATTAGAGATCTACTCATTGCTATGCAAGGGTTGTCAACAATGAGGCATGGTTCTGTGGGCACAAAACCATGCCAAGTTATGTTTCCATGAATGAAGAGGACCACCAAAAGAACCAGAAGCAAGGGAGCCCTTTCACTTTTCTATTTCAGCACAGAGAAGACATGGACTTGGCATTAACTTGCAGGCCCTGCTGCTAAAGGCATGCCTGCAAAGACATGTTCTACACATGAAGGATGTAGAAATGGCTTACCAAATAATCGCAAAGAGCAACAGCACAAAACCCAACTTAACTTCACAACTCCACACACCCACAGTGCAATGTGGTCTATATATAGCATATCATTGTGCGTATGCTAATTCGCAATCGCGTATTTATGTGCGCATGTTCGCCAGCGAGATAGAGTTGCCACCTCATCCCTTTAAACCCGAACACATATGAATTACACAGGTTCTGAAGGCTAATTTGATGCAGAAAAGGCAACAAGCGAGTTTAATTACCACCTTAATCAGCCTCAGAACCTGTGTAATTAATATGTGTTCGGGTTTAAAGGGATGAGATGGCAACCCTGCAGTGAGACCCTCTGATCACAAAACGGCAGAGGTGGAGGATCAAGTTATGTTGGCAGTGGTGGTACTGGTTGGTGCCTTTTGTGATGCAGCCAAGCAGGAGGAAGTCGAGCAGGAAGTTTATGCACCTGTGGCTCACCTTCGCCAGCCACGGCTTTTTACCCCACGGGCATATTTTGAAAGCATGCGGGACTCTGATATCCGTAGCAAGTTTCGGTTAGGACGAGAAGCAATTATGCACCTCTATCAGCTCATACAGCATAAAATTTCACCATCTACAGACCGCAGTCATGCTGTGCCAGGCATGGTCAGGTTGCTTGCGACTTTGGACATCTTGGGTCGGGGCAGCTTCCAAGCCACTTCTGAAAGTATTATGGGTCAAAGCCAACCCACGGTGTCCAGGGTGTTTATGCATGTCATAGATGCCATTCTTGACCTTGTACCACAATTTATTCACTGGCCACAGAATGAAGATGAGTGGAATGACATGAAGGTGGCTTTCTACCACCGTGCACAAATGCCAAAAATCCTGGGGGCCATCGATTTTACACACGTGGCAATCAGGGCCCCCAGGATAAGTGAAGCAGGCTATCGGAATCGCAAGCAGTACCACTCCAAGTTGTGTGCGACGCCAGACAGCGCATAATGAGTGTTCAGGCATCTTTCCTAGGGTCGTGCCATGATGCCTACATCTTGAAGCAGACCGGGCTTTTCCGGAAATTTGAGGGTGGACAAATACGGTCCGGGTGGCTTATTGGTACAGTATTGTTTTTTATGCAGAACATGCATTTTTTTTACAGGCATCTAAGGTCACATGAAGGGATGGGAAGGACTAATTTATGTTTTGTTCTTTTTTTTGTTTCTAGGTGATGCCGGTTATCCGCAGCTGAGGTGGCTGATGGCTCCAATCAGGCATCACTCCGGGTAGCCACAACAGCGCTATAACAGTGCATTACGTAAAAGCCGGGCATTGTCGAGCTCACTATTGGCCTGCTGAAGTCCCGGTTATGTTTATGTTTGGCCAGGCCCGGGGGGGGGGGGGGGGGGGGGGGGGCGCTACTGTACTCTCCTCCAAAGTGTTCCAGGATCATCCTTGCCTGTTGTGTCTTGCACAATACGTGTGTTGTGAGGGCTGATTCCTGGGTGCTTAATGAGGAGAGGGAGCCAGAGGTCCGCCAGATGTCGGTCCACAGACAAAGCAATACTAATGCTGGGGTTGCCACCCGGAATCAGCAGATTGCTGGTTACTTTACATGTACGTATTACAACATAGCTAGAGATAGAGAATGTGTGACGTCAGAACTGCACTTCCTCCCCGTGGACCGCAACAGGAAGGAGATGGTATGGTGTGCGTTCCACCCGCCGCTATAGCGCACCTCAGCCTGTATTCCTGTAAAGGTAACGCCTGTGACAGACACCGGGACCTACATAGCAGCAAGATAGAGGACAGCTGCACCCCCGGACTAATGGTAGCTCCTATTACAATGGATGTCCCTGACGGAGGTGAAGGTGCCATTACTGTTACTATTACCATGTCTGCCCTATGTATAGCCCTCTGAGCTTTTCCATCTGCAGCTTGTGATTAGGGACACACGCAGTTGTATGTATGATGCGGGCTAATTCCTAGAGCGGTGCATGCACTGCCCATATACACACACACACACACACGTGTGCCTATGTATGCATACGTGTATATGCATGTGTGTGGATGCTCGGGTGTGTATATATATGTATATCTAAGCTCAATTTATATTGGAATTTAAATATAGCTATTTGACTAAAGTCCACCTCCCTTCTAAGACCACCCATCTCCTTTTTGGGGAGGAGTTTTGAGGTAGATCTGGGATGTGCCTCCCGGAGGTACACATGTATAAGTAGCTGCGAGAGTGCAACATTGTTAACTCTGATGAAGAAGGAATCCCTTTGAAACGCGTCAGCCAGCAGCGGTTCGTATGTCCACTCTCCAGGACTCAGAGACTGTAATCAGTAGACAGACTGCCATATGTCAAAGACCTTTTTCAAGCGTGATGGCCTCCTACTTTTTTGAGTAGTTTTCATTATGTTTTCTGAATAAATGTACCATAAGATAAAAGAGGGTGCACCAGCCTAGTGCATTCTTTGTGTTTTTGTCAATATACTAGCACCTTAACACCAGTTGTTTGCTATTTCTATTTTACAGTTGGCAAACCTAAAGGGAAAAGGTGGATCCGAGAATGCAAGACAAAATCATTCATTTGTACAGGAGTGGTGTTAGGACAGTAAATGAAATTCTTAGGCACACAAATACCTTTGTAAAAGAACCTTTTCCCATCATCTGAACTTCCAGAGGAGAGCCGGAGAAGGTTTTATCCCACCCGAAAAGATATTTCCAATTTATTGAGTAGATCCAGACAAGAAGGGCATAATTCAGTGTTAGATCAGGAACAATTATTGGATCAGCTTAATGTATGGAAGGTAGAGACACCAGACCTCAATCATTTTTGCAGGTTGAGCAGAATGCCAGATGATCTCAGCAACCCAAAAACAAAATTTTTATTTGCTTACCAGACTGCATGGCAGAAAAAAAAAAAAACAAAACTTAAAAATATATGGAAACCAAAATTACATTTTTCGGATGCAACGTATAGAACCACAAGATATGCACTATCACTGTTTTTCCTATGTGTACGGACAAATGTGTGCCGTGTTGTTGCTGGTACTTTTGTCACTGAAAACAAAAACGTCACTGGAAATATTTCAATCGTGGAACAAGGCATGGAATCCAAATTGCTTCTTAGTAGATTTTTGCGTTGAAGAAATAAATGCCATCTCCAGAACAATTCAAGGTAGTGGTTTATATTAAACTTTCCAAATTGTCAAATGTTTGTTTTCCAATATATAATAACTATAAATCTTAGTTTTCTAGAATGTATGTCCTTCTGGTCCAACAAATTAATCACATTTATGGTGACTGACCTCTATTATATATACACATACATCGCACGGAACACTATTTTATTATGAGATGGGTTACCAATGTTTTGTTTTTTTTTTTCGTTTCAAACCAGATGCAAAAATACTGCTTTGCGACTTCCACCGTGAAAAAGCATGGACTGAATGGATGAAGAAATGAGATCATGGGGTATATGAGAGTCACAAAACTGTGCTGATCATGTGTGTGTATATATCTATCTATCTATATATATATTTATTATAATATATAATATAATATAATATATATATATATATATATATATATATATATATATATATATATATATATATATAATTTTCAAAAAACAGAAAAATGGGCACATCTCTATCGAACGTCAGAAATGGTAATTGCAATCCACACAAACAATGGACTTGAAAGACAAAATGAAATATTAAAAATAAATTATCTAGAGGGCTATCAGAACTGCATGTTTGTAGAAATGATTACTGTGCTACATTCAAAGTTTTTCCCAAACGCCTATAAAAAATGTTTTTTTTTTTTTATTTTTGCAGTAGGGAAATCATACACTGTTATCTTTGATTTTTAGGCACAACCAAAAAAAAAAGCATTTTTTTTCTGTAATGCTAGGTCAATATATTATTTGATTTTTGGGGGACCAAGCCAGTGTTTTTTTGGAGAAATTTCTGGCTATATACACAGATGTATTATGAATGAAGAGAATATGGATAACCCCTCTGGAACATACTAAAGCAGTTTCATAATATTGTATTTAATTTGTTTGATATATTTAAACTATGCAGTGTTGTGTTTTGTGACAGGATTGTTTTTTTCAAGCCTTTGTTTTGGTATAAGTGTAGCGCTGGTAGATTTTTAATCTACCACTGATAGGTGAAGTTGGGTTAGCCTCTGTTCCAGCTTGGCTGAGTTGCGTGCGATTCCACACTGCGCCGGTGGGTGTCGTTGTCACCATGGGACGGTGTTGGAAAGGCAACGCGTTGAAGCGTATGAGTGCTCCTCTGTCCCGGAGACAACTCGGTGGAGGTGGTCCTCAGAGTTGCATTCTGGGAGAGGAGATTTATGGGACAGACGCTATGTTTAGGGATTCGTTTTCAGCCACCTGCTGGCCGTCAGGTATGCGATAGGAATACCACCTCGTGGTCCTCCGCTCTGGAGGCCCACGTCACTGGGGCGTGTGGGTGGGCCCAGAGGAGCTTGTCTGGGGCCTACCACAGCAGCAGAGGAACGGTCCTGGGCTGTCTATCCAGAGTGAAGAAGCTGAACAACTGAGAAGATCCCAGGAGAGGACCCGTCATGGTAGGATCATGCAGAGTGCTGGTCTGGAGAGGGGCCTGGTGACTCGGTTGGAGGACATATCCTGAAGTAGTCTTACTGCATAGTACTGCCGGGTTGGCTTAAAGGTTCAAGTACTGTGTCTGACATTCATCGCAAACCAATACATCCTGTGGAAGAGGATCGTACGGGTTTTATTCCAAGCAAGTCTGTGGCAGAGACTTTTGTTTGTGCTGCGTACTGGCTGCTAGGCAAGTGGGAGAGGTCTATCCAGGCAGGCAAAGATTGAATCCCACAAGGGGAGCGCATTCAACTACAAGTGTTCAATTCCAAACGATGTTCTAAAGAATACTAAAGCAAAAGGTATTTGAGCTTCCCTACAACTTTCCTTCTGCCACTTTCCTGCTACTTCCTTTACTGTTTGTTCATTAAAGCATTGAAAAACATACTCAAGTGTTTGGTGTCTACATCGTCCAGAGGTAAACTCAACGGGACCCTAGACCCAGTGCCGGTGAAACAGAGATGGCGAGAGTGAAGGTAACAGCCTGTTTTAAACCAGCAGCTCCACCGAGAGTTATTGCTACATAAGCATTAATAGTAATAGAGAGTAAAAAAAATGCATTTTAATATGACCACGTGTGTGTGTGTGTGTGTGTGTGTGTGAATTTTGGAGGACAACTGTACCCAGCCTTTAATCCAGTGCTAGCAACCAGGTCCTCCCACAGACCTTGTATATATGAAAATAAAGTTCGAGAGGTTGCTGCCCTTAAAAATGCTGTTGCTTTATTTCATCAAATCTGTGGAAGAAAACTACAAAGCAAACAAAGTCATTCAAGACCAAATACCCTGTTTCCCCTGAAAATAAGACCTAGCGTGATTGTCAGTGATGGCTGCAATATAAGCCCTACCCCCCAAATAAGCCCTACCCTGTTTCCCCGAAAATAAGACCTACAAGGACTTTAACTAGGGCTTATTTGGGGGGTAGGGCTTATATTGCAGCCATCACGACAATCACGCTAGGTCTTATTTTCTAGGAAACAGGGTAGTTACGATCAGTTCAGACAATGATTACGTTTCGGGCTGGTTTGCTCACGCCCTTCCTAAGATCAGTCAGAACACATCTGAAGGTTTTCACCACAATCATTTGCTTAATATATATTTACTAGCATCATCACACATGGAATCAATATGGTTAATTACTCTCAGTTTCAATTCAATTAATGTTTACATATATAGATTTTATACCATAGACACAAAAAATGGCTAAGAACGACCAATAATTTTATCATCTCGTTATCCTCTTCTAGTTCATCCAGAAATCTGAAAGACATATATGTGTGTGTTTTTGATATAGATATATATATATATATATATATATATATAGATATATATATCTATATCTATATCTATATAGATATATAGATATATAGATACAAATAGGATTGCTGGGTTTCCATTTAGGGTCCTTTAAAATGTAATTAATTTCTGTTGTGTTCAAGTTCTATATTTAGTGGCCAAACCTTATTCCTGAGACATATACATATAGATGTGGGGGTCTATTGAGCATGTAATTGTTATATGTAAATAATTGAGGGTAATAGTATTCATATTTGACCAATTTGACTAATTCTGACTAATTTAACAAATTTTCTTTTTTTTTGCTCTCCAGGACACTATGGCCTCTATTGCTCATGATGTGTAACATCTTCTGGATAGAATGGTCTCCTATTCGCAAGGACTGCAGATGATAGACTTACAAGAGTACTTCCTCATTGTGAAGGAACTTGGAAAAGATATTTTGGAAAAGTATTCTTGGCAAACGACAATAAAACAGGTCAGTAAAATGTTCTTTCTTGAAGAAGCTCATGTTGATTGGGCGAAGCATGTTGGCTGTCCCGAAATCACGTGAGTGACGTTGAGTTATTACTTTGCACATGCTCCTTGAGTACAGAAGCATCCATCTTTATTGAGGCACGCCGAGACACTGGCTTGGAGCTGAATCAGGACGAGCGGCCATCACTCATATTCCCGAGTGAGACCCAAGCTACAACTCATGGACTTCATGTCTACCTGATATGAGACACGGATTTAACAAAATTTTCTATTTTTTTTTTTGCTCTTTGGGACACTATGGCCTCTATTGCTCATGATGTGTACCATCTTCTGGATAGAATGGTCTCCTATTAACAAGGGCTACAGAAGATAGACTTACAGGAGTACTTCTTCATTGTGAAGGAACTTGGAAAAGGTGGATTTGGAAAAGTATTTTTGGCAAAAGACAAAAAAATGGGTCAATAAAATAGTCTAACCACCATTTCAATTTCCTTTACAAAATATTCATGGCCTGCTTCCAGTGACACAAATCCTCAGCCTCACTGTCTTGACTACATCCATGCCCATCAATGACCCAGAAGATGGGGGAAGCACTGGGTGGTCCTGGTGGCCGACTCCAATGGCTGTTACGATGACAGACATCAGGCTGACATGTGCTAAGCTTATCAAATTGTCAAGCAGAACGGCATCCCTGAAGGAACTGAACAAGACCATTCAGTACATGTATGACAACAAGAAGTGCAAAAAGATGGTTCTATACATTGAGGCCTGTGAATCAGGCTCCATGATGAATCGCCTCCCCAACAATATTGACGTTTTCCCCACCACAGCCGCCAACCCTACAAAGTTCGCTTACACCTGTTATGGCAAGGAGCGAAACATACTTTGGCGATCTTTACAGTATCAAATGGATGGAGGACTCAGAGATGGAGAAACTGTTCAAGGAGACACTACACAGTTGGTCAAGCAACACACCAATACCAGTTATGTGATGCAGTATGCAAAATGGACTATTTCCAAGATGAAGGTGAGCCAGGTCCAGGGTAGCACTAAAACAGTGGTCCCTCACATGACCCTGGAGCCAGTATACAATTATTAAGGTCTGGGATGTACGGACCAGGATCAAGGCCTCACAAGAGGCCACAGCCTTGATCAAGGAATCAGTGAAGAAGCTTGTTCCTGTGGTGACAGAGTCTGATGAGTTGGCAGAAGAGATTCTCACCGATCAGACTGAAAATGATTGATCGAGTTACCCCTCAGCAGCCGAGCACTTCAAGAACCAGTGCTTTAACTGGCACAACTCCCTGTATGCATACTTCATGAGACAGTTGTACACTGTGAATCTGGATACTCACTGGAAAGCATCACATGCATGATTGTCTGCCAAAATCTGCACTGACACAGCTGGCGACACAAAGTCTTCCAGTAGAAGGGGGAATGGGTGATGATTATCCCTCTCTGAAGCTGCTGCCTCAAACCTAATCTCTACTCTAATGCCCCGTACACACGATCGGACATTGTTCGGACATTCAGACAACAAAATCCATGGATTTTTTGCGATGGATGTTGGCTCAAACTTGTTTTGCGTACACACGGTCGCACAAAGTTGTCGGAATTTCCGATCGTCAAGAACGCGGTGACGTCAAGCACGTACGACGAGACTAGAAAAGGCCAGTTCAGAACCAAGCGCGGCACCCTTTGGGCTCCTTTTGCTAATCTCGTGTTAGTAAAAGTTTGGTGAGAGACGATTTGCGCTTTTTCAGGCTCGTGGCTTTCAGATCATTTTCTGCTGTTCAGTTTGTGGGTTTGTATCTGCTCTTCAGTGCATGCAGCAAGTGACGCGTGACTCTTGTCATTCTGTTCTTGTTCGTTCGTTACTGTTTTTCAGGTCGCTCTTCACAGGCCTTGCTGTTCTTCAGTGCGTTCTATTACTTCTGATAATTTTGAGCCTGCCGACCGTTTTCTAGCCATGTTGCATATACGTACTCCTCGTAGAGTTCGTGCTGTGCGGGGGCTTGGTGTTGGGGTCCTGACCTTGACACAAGTCCAGTCCATGAACAGGGTGGGGAGGAGTTCATGGACCAAGAATTGGTTGCTCCAGCATGACCAGTTCTGTATAGACATGAATGGATTCTGGACAGCCGCACTCAAATAATAGCCTTGTTTATTGAAGAATACACATCAAAATTCAAAAGATCACAGTAGACAAAAACGAGCTTACGTTTGGCACTGGTGTCAGTGCTTACTCATAGCAGACCAGTTCTTTCACATGCCTTTGCTCCGTGAGAATAATCCTGATGATTTCAGGAACTTTCTCCGGATGACGGACCCCATTTTTCACCGTTTGTTGGCTTTGCTGACCCCCTATATCAGCAGGCAGGATACCTGCATGAGGCAAGCCATCACTCCGGAGCAGAGGCTAGTGAGCCACCCTGCGGTACTTGGCAACAGGGAGACACCTGCAGGACATCAAGTTCTCGACAGGCATCTCCCCCCAGGCTCTGGGGATCATTATCCCGGAGACCTGTTAGGCCATCATCCAGGTCCTACAGAAGGAGTATATGAAGGTAAGATGTTTATCCTTTTACATCACATTTTATTGTATTTAATGTTTGATAATATATTGTATTTCTTTCCTCATTACCTAATTACCATGATTGTAATATGCTGTGAATGTCCCCTTTGTCCTCATGCATGCAGGATTTTTATGTAGTTTTTATTTTTGTCCTTCATACATATTTGCCTCCACTTACCTCCCCAGCATGCTCTCCTGGGCCTATAGTCACCTCGTGCAATCACTTAACAATGTATTTTGTCAGCTCCATAGTAGTGCTTTACCCTAAATACCCCCAATAAATGTCTAAAATTGTGATGTGTGCTTGAAATTCTGGCATAGTGCCCGAGGCTTTTTTTTTGGGTTCACAAAATCTTTTTGAACCGTGCCTCCCCCCAACTGCTAACTCAGCTGATACCAATCCTCTATCTGCTGACTTTGCCAAACCCATACACACTATACCCACCTCTTTTGTGGTCAGATTTATGGATGAATTCCCCAAAGAATGTAGCGCAAGGGCCTGCCTGAATACTTTCAAATGGTACGGTTTAAAGTTTTTTTGTATCCTATTATTATCTTGATAGGTAATAGCAGAATGTAAAAATGTGCTAAAATGTGTACAGTGTGTATTTATATCTTTGTATTATGACACTTCCTACCTGTCCAGTGGGCTGCCAATAGTGTAAAGTAAGGAGGGGCTGACCAAAGTAATCCACATTATTTAGACATTCATCTCTCAATGAAGTGTAGAGGGTGACCTGTCCAAAACATCTCCCCCCCGTCAAAAATTCACAAAATGGCCCATGAGGGTGGGGGGGGGAATCTGATAGGTAGACCTTATACCTTTGTCTTTAAATAGTCCCTAAAATAAATGTTATACTGATGATGGCCAAGAATGTTTGTGTCTAATCTGCTTTCCATGTTTATGTGCAAAATGATTTATTTTATTTTCTTGTTTGACTCCACAGTTTCCTTTTAACCAACAGGAATGGCAGACTGTGGCCTCCCACTTTGCAGCTAGGAAATTCCCACCGCTGGGCAGAGGGGCAATTGATGGGAAACACGTTCACATCGTCCCACCACCCAACTCGGGGTCAAACTATTACAACTACAAGGGGTTCAATGGTATTGTGATGTTGGCGGTGGTGTTGGCTACTTATGAGTTCCTGTATGTGGACGTGGGCAAGAATGGCCGGATGTCAGATGGTGGAGTCATCGCCCAGACGGAGTTCTACAGGTGTCTCCAGAATGGCAGCTTGGACTTGCCACCTCCAGAAGACAATGCGGAAGGACTCCCATTTGTCTTTGTTGCGGATGAAGCATTTGCGCTGGGGGACCATCTTATGCGGCCATTCCCTATGAGGACCCTCACCCTGGACCCTGGTTTTTAATTACCAGCTGGCCAGAGCCAGAAGAGTGGTGGAGAACACGTTTGGAATAATGGCCAGCCGGTTCCGCCTATTTCTTACACCCATACATATGGCGGAGTATAAACTCAATCATATCAGCCTGGCTTGCTGTGTTCTCCACAACTTTTTAAGAAGAAATTCTGTGAACTTTGCTGAAGCTGGCCATCCTGGCTTGCCCCCCGAGTGCCCGCGAGGTCCGTATAAGATACATGGAATACTTTGCGGGTAGGGGGGCCATCGATATGCCAGACAATGTCAGACATTTTTGAAATAAAAAATAAATTTTAACTACTAAAATATTTGCTGACATTTACTGCTTGTCTTTCTTTTAGCTGACCCTGACATAAAATTTGGGGAGTCCTGAAAATGGTATGATTGTGTAACATTAGAAAGCACTATTGGGTGTTATTTACTAAAGGCAAAGACACTTTGCACTACAAGTGCATTTGAGACTGCACTGAAACTGTGTGTGGCGGAGAGCAGACAAAAACCGGAAGTCACGTAAGGAGGCGCCTCAGACACCACTCCTTCTGTTTTATGCTATTTTAATGTTTTTAAATGTAAGAGACCACCTTTTAGATATCAATAAAGCAGATTTATTCATCCTACTACAATATTGGAGGCTTCTTTCTCTTTCCCCCTCTTCATTCCACCGGGCTTGTGGAGCCTGGGTGGAAATTGTTTTGAATAGGTATTTCCTCACAAGCAGATTGAGAAGGCAAGAAATTTAGCCACCAACAGATGTAAAATCCAGATGACCACTACGCTACAACATACAGGGTCTACAAAAGACACCCATTCATGCCTGAACTTATTCCGTTTAAGGTGAGAGTTCTGTGAGCCTGATAATATCGGGACTCTCTATAGGAAGATTACTATGAACGTCCATTCATCTTTTCTACATATTTGATCCCAGATTATTCACTTTGTCACCCATGAACTTGATATTTTTAGATATTTTATTTATTTTTTATTCATTCAACACCACGTCATTAGGACATTTATTTATCCTGAACAATGTGTAATTGTTTTCCTTTTGGTTACACTGTACATATTAGTCAATATTCACACTATAAAGGTGATAGATTTGATGCGCGAGATTTTTTTACTTATATTGTATTAGCATTGTCTGTAGGCTCGGTATACATTATTTGTTCATCTGTATTGTGTGGCTGCTGATTGCATGCAGTTTAGTGTCAGTGTGTGTAGTGCAGATCTTGTGGATGTCTACTGTTGCCCTTCGTCAGCGACACCCCCTTGTGTCCAGGTTACTGAGTCTGCACGGGTCGGTCCCGTACTGTAGGATATCGCAGTAGACACACTTTACTGTGAATGGTGACTACTGCCAGTTAGCCTACAATTCTACAGTGCCTGCCGCCAGGGTCGCTGGGGAGCACTTTGAAAATGTATGGTTACAGTTCCTCGCACGCCGAACCAACAAGTAGGGGGTGGAGCCACAACCCAGAGGAGAGTGTTCAGCCTGTTACGTGCCAGACATGAGGCGGAGGAAGATGGCGGATAGTGTTCAGAGCACATCTGCCATGCAGTGGTTACCTGATCAGCAGGACCGGGTGTTGGTTGATACCGGCATCCGATTGCGTGTTTGTACTTTTAAAACTTGTGTGACAGACTTGTGTACAGACGATAGGAAAATCTAAAAACAGACCGCTGTCCGCTGAAAATTTGCTAGCCTGCCATCCATCATTTGTCAGGGGAAAGTTGGACAAATGTCTGACGGAGCGTACTAATGGTCGGATTTTAGGCCAACAGTCTGTCATCACACAATTCCGATCCTGTGTATGAGGCTTTAGTGGCCTTGAAACTTATGAGCAAGGAGAAAACTCCATAAAGGACAACTTCTTAATGGAATACGGAATGTCGCTTAGTCTCAGCAGCCATCCAAACATCATTGCAACCCATGAGATCGCTTTCCATACCAGCAGCGACTATGTCTTTGTCCAGGAGGTAACACCAGCTGGAAATCTTCTGTCAATAGTAAAGCCAAAATGTAAGTTTGTATCAAAAATGAAATGAAATGATCTTTACAAAGTTCTGATTTTTAGTTACTTTAAAGCATTTTTGAGGTTTAAGGAATGCCCTCCCAGTGCAGTGAGTTGGTGGGACATATAATGAGCATAAGCTTGTTATTTTAGGTATGTGACTCGCTCAGTTGTGAAGTAAAGATGGAGTAAGGTGGGTTAAGATGGATCTTGCACTATTAGTAGAAGCATCAACATTTTGCATGCAGGTTTCATTTAAGTATACTCCTTGTGTATTCAGATAATGTATGTTCTGTTTGCCTTTTGTTATGACAGATTTCTGATTGGGACTCTAAAACAAAGTTAATACTGCAGCTGCAGGAACAGATTCACAGGACTCAATCGCTGTGCTTAAAATGTCCGTTCAGTGTCAAAATTTATTATTACATGTTATTTTATACATAGATAAGAAAGGGGTGGTGTGAGATTTTATTAAAAACCAACAAATAGAAATGTTATTAAAAGCTAACAAATAGAAATATATTATTAAAAGCTAGCGAATAGAACAAATGCAAAAATAAAACATTGAGAAGGGAGGGGGGAGTAGAGAGCGTTTAGTAGGAGATGTGTCTGTGTGTTAGGTGAAGGTTACAGAACATATTTCAACAGTGAGAACAAAATGGAGTCTCTTGTGCTTAAATGAACAGTACAGTTAATGTCCATGTCATTTCCCCCCTTTTGTTTATCTGACACCATTCTTCTCCGCGTTACATTCAGCCGAATGCTGGTAAGTCCTGTTACATCGGCGCAGAGAGACGGTGCCCTGTTCAGCTCTCTCCTAGCTTTCTCACAATAATGGGTTCATCAGAGCTGGTGGTACATTTGTTGGTACAGCAGGTAGTCACACAGAGGCATAGCCTGATGAGGAATTAAATAACAAATATGAGAGATAGGAACATCACAATGTAAGCGCCTCGTTTCTGTAACCATGTTGCTATGCCATATAAAATATCACCAAAACCTCCTAAACCCTGAAAGGGGTACCATCAATCTTTAGCAATATCCCTGGCCTTATTCTGTAGTTGTTTTATCTTAGCAAGATACCCTTTAATAATGTCCTCATTATCAGAAATGTATATACAACAGTCAGTGCGAAATACCTTACACATCCCACCTTGAGCTGCAGAGAGATCATTTAGCGTTAATCTGGGCTCTAATACTACTTTAAGCTGAGCCATTTCTTCATTTAATAAACCTTTATCAGTGGTAGTAAGGTTAATAATCTCATCTACAATTGTGGTGTAATTATTTATTCTTTTCATTGCTTCAATCCCCCATCCTGTCCAGGAAGTGAACCATGACCATGCCATGTCACCTTCAGTGAACACTACTCTTTTGAACACTAAAGGGTATTCTGGACTTTGATCTGGTCACACTGTATCTTTGCCAACAGCCAAAGCAGGTGCTAACTTCCCAATATAACACGTACCTGGAACTTTAGTAGGAAAGCCAGGCGTAAGCTTTATTTCCACATATATAATATAACCCTCTATGTATGGATGGTATGCCTGCTCCTAAAAAAAATGGAAGCAATAACATGGAATCTCAGGTAACCGATATTTCCACATATTGGGAACTGTGAGCAATTAGTACTATAAAAGGGTTCTATTTAGTTCTGGATCTGGGATATAATAATATGCACCGGAGCAAAAATTACAGTTTATAGAGGAAACTATGGTCAAATCTGAATTGCCCAACCGTGTACATTTAGTGTTAAACGGGCATGTGATGTTTAAACAAATCTGTGGAGTGTTTATCTGTTTTGAAACCATCAAAGTTACTGATCTGTGCTCATTAGCTGTGGAGACTATGTATGAGCCATTTATTCTGGTCCTGATTAGATCAGTGAAGTTGAGAGGCATTGCTATCATGGGTATTGTTCCTGTTTGGGGATGTAGGTGAGAACACACCCAGCAGTTACTAGCGTTGCTATGGGTTGCATACAATTTTAACATTTGGATGAAAGGGTTATTTTTCCATGTCTCAGTTCTCACAAACAAAAAGAAAAACGTCATCATCATTTTTTCAAAGGATATCATCACTTCAGGATTTTCTTGCAGTGACTGGCGTGAATCCAGGTGGGCTTTCCTTCCAACTTGACAGCGAAACCGGTTGTCAAAAGCACCAAATGTGGTCCGTCAAATTTTGGTTCTAGCGGCTCTCTGACGTGTTGCTTGACCACCACCTAGTTACCTGGTGTGAATACCTGAAACAGAATTTGGGTCGGGGATAGATTTATAAAACACCTTCATGTATTTTATTCAATCTTCTTTGCAAAATCTGAACAGACTAGATTGAGAAGCCTGTAACTGTTGGGGAAAATATAGCCCTGTTTTGGGTGGCCCTAAAAATAAAATCTTTAGATCAAATAAGATAAGGTGAGTTTCATATGTTGGGTAACATTTTGTCATATCTGTGTCTAGTGATTGTGTATTCATTTTCCATACAGAGTGCTGAATGAATATATAGTGAAGTGTTGTGTGCCACAGATAGCTAGTACTTTGGACTTTATGCACAGCAGAGGAATGGTCCATTAGGACATCAAGTTGGACAATATTCTTTTAATGGACATTGAATGTAATAAAAGGTGAAAGTGGCAGATTTTGGACTGGCGATCCTTCGGGAAACTCGAGCACCCTTTATGTCCTGGTTTATACAGCTCTGGAACTCTGCAGCCTACAAAGGGAAAAGTTGCTGTTGCACTTAAGCATTGGTGTCTGGGTCTTTGGTGTCATGGTACTCACAGCTATGACCAGGTCCTTCTCCTGGAAAGAAGCAGGGGGCCACGACCACATGTATCAGGATTCTTTTTTTTATTCCCAGATGGATCTGATCATGTATTGCTGGTATTAATGATTCACCGCGATACTTCCAGGTGTTCAAAGCTCTTTAAGCTGCTTTAACAGCAGCCAAAAAGTGTGGTGAGTGTGCAATTTTACTGTTGGTGACGGTTCATCTGTCTGGACACAATCATTTTACATCTTGATCACTGGGATGATGGCCTCCACTACAGATTTTTTTTTTTTTTTTTGATCTGCTGAATATAACATCCTCTATGGACTATTATCAAACAATATTTTATACTATGACTGTTGTCTATCTGTATTTTGAACAATGTGACATTTTATCTCTGGGTGCTACACTTTTTCCTTGAACTGTGTTATAAATTGGCTATACTACATGTGTCAGCTGCCGCATTTTTTTTTTTCTTTGCATTATTGTGGACACAGCGCAGAAATTCTTACTTTTCTCTATCGCACCCTTTATGTCCTGGTTTATACCGTACACCGCTCCGGAACTGTGAAACCTACAACAAAGGGGGAAAGTTGGTGCTGCACCTGAACATTGACATCTGGGCCTTTGGTGTCATGGTATTCACATCTATGACCGGGTCCTTCCCCTGGAAAGAAGCAGGGGGTCATGATCTCGTGTATCAGAACTTTTCTTGGTGGCAAATGAAGAAGGATCTGACCTTAGCATCAGGAAAGTGGTGACAATTCTCCATTGAAGCCGGGCAGATGTTCTGGGACATGTTGGCCCTCAATGCCTCTCAGAGGTGTTCTGCTTTGGACATTTTAAAATGCGTCCACCTACCATGGAAAGCAGAAATGCCTCCAGAGAATCTGTCCAGGAATACGGTAGTACGTGTAACATAGCTAAGTGCATGGTGTCCATTATGGAGCCTCAAGTCTCCTAGATCAAAAGGTAATCAATCTCCCTCAATATTGGAGGAGGTAGAAATCATTTAAACATCATTTTTGGTCACCTACTGAGTAGAAGACGGATGTATTGGATGTACTCTGGGACTTGTTCAAGCTTTATATCCTACGTGAACGTAAACATTTTTAGAAGACTGCTGACTTTTTTCTGTAGCTCTATAACTGCACAAATGCATGGATTTTTTTTTTTTTTGGGCGGGGGGGTTTCTTTTCTCCATTTTACTATTTGTCACATGTAATAAAATGTGGGTTTTGCAGTTGTACTGTAGCAGGCATTTATAGTAATTATATTATGGACATAATGATTGAACTAAAAATATTAAATCCATTGTTGCAGGATGGAGTGAGGAATCCTTGGATACATTGATGGAATAACATTATGAGATCATCATGTCCCCCCCCAGCTGCATAATGTAGTAACTTTTACTATCCTGTTACTCCTCCTGTGCATTGGGTGGTGCTCTTGTACTTCTTCACCTCTAGTTTATTGAATATTAGATAGCTATGTTTTAACAGCAATACTACAACTATTATTTTACAATGTCCTATGTGACATCTTCTATCCAAAAGGGATATTGGTGTATTTAAAACAATATATTTGGAAAATATGTTAAACCCAAAAAAAAAAAAATATTTGGATTGGTGACACTGCTCCTCATTAATATTCTTCTCATTCTTTTCATTTTTTCATTTTGTTGTGATATTGCTACAATATGTTGGAAACTTACTAACTTTTTGGTAAAATGAACATATTAGTTTATTAACTTTATAGTAGTTATCAAGTTTTGTATAGGGTTGATAGCGTGTTCCCCATTTTCCCCCTTTTTCCCACCCCTTTTCTCCTTTGTCTACTGGGATTTCTCTCTATACTATGGCAGACTTTTGTGGTCAAGCGTGGGAAGGTTTGATGATCAAAATAGAACTATCACATCAAACCTCTGGTATAAAGGAAGAGGACCTTGACAGGTCCTTTTACTAGGCTTCAACACCTGGTAGAGAAAAAAGTACGGATTTTCTGGCATAAGAAATATTTTGTAAAATATCTTGAACATAACATCACACCCTGGGGGTTACGCATTCAAATTTTCCTTAACCTCAAAAAATTTGATAATTTAAAATTAATGTGGGAATCTAACTTACAGACTTGCTCCTCTCGGATGATTGCCATCCTCTGCTCCCAATATGAACATGAAATTTCTGTGCTTGATGAGCAGATACAGAAGTGGGCTGTCGAACACTCTTCGATAGCCACTTCTCCTGTCTTTGCCCAAAAAGAAAAAGGAGGTGAAGGAAACCATTGAAGAATATACATCCGAGATCATTAAAGGTAAAGAATCTAAAATTCCTGAGGGAATAGTTGGCACATGAGGGTGGCTCTGCCTACAAATGGAATTCCCATACACAACCCAAACACTTCCCTAGAAAGAGAACTTACGCACCTCCAAATGAGGAAAATATCATTCCCAACATCTCTTCCACATCTTCAATTTCCTCTAGCCAGTCTACATCTTACCTTGATCTATCTGAGGACAGAATAACTAAAAAGAGAAAAAGTAACCCTGATAGTCAATCCCTAGAGTCCTTTAAACTTATGTTTGGAACAACACAGAATCGCAGACCCTCTGGTCCACAAAAGGAATACACAATCGCAATCGTCACAGCCCCCATTATGCAATACTGCACTAGGCACTTTTGCACCATCCTTAATTACCGAACATTTCAAGCAAGGTGGGCACCTTGAACACTATGTTCCCTTCTTCAAACCCCTCACACTCGGATCCTAAACTAGCTCCCTTTTTTGGGGAAAGCACAGGAGATGGACCACTGCCCATCTGCGGATGCTGTGCCCCAACAGACAGTGGAACAACACAATTTGAAATAATTAGTCTTTGCACCAATTGTCCGAAGCGGAGAGCCAGGTCCTCCAGCTGGGACTGACTTTCTGCCCGGACTCAGATGCGGATAAGTTTACTATCATCAAGGACATTCACTTATTTGCACACAGACTTATGTTTAAAACCACGTATGACAAATCCACTCAATCACTCCAAGGTCCTGGCACCAATGGTCCGGACCCAGGCATCTATACCCTACAGGAACTTTGTGCATTAGACGATCTTATGGAACTTTGGGAGGAGGGCTGTAGTGGGACCGATACCGATTCCAAGGAATTCTCCTCAGACGGTTTGGAGGAGGCTACAGCCTCCCCCCCTTCCTCTTTTAAGCTAAAATCCCGCAATTTTCCACTATTGAACAACAATCCCAATATATGGGCCTTCGTACAACAAACCACACGGGAAATTGAAAAGATCAAATGGCTTGAAACCAAATCCCATAATCTGTCTCTTAAACAAAAACGTGCACTATCTTCTTTGCAGAATAACTCATCAAGAATAATAAAACCAGCTGATAAGGGTGGAAACTTGGAAATAATGGATGTTAAATTTTATGAAGCTATGTGCTTAAAGATTTTGCAAAACAGAGATTGGTACAGGCCAATTACCAAAACTGTGATTGATCACTATAATAGTGAATACTACAACATTATCACAAAAGCCCATCGTCAAGGCATCATCAATGTAAACACTTGGAATTTCCTTTATATCAAAAACCCAAAAATTCCAACCTTCTATGCCCTCCCAAAAACTCAAATCTTTAGTCTCACCACTGGGCAGACCCATTGTGTCCGGGTGTGAGTGCTTAACTGAAAATGCTAGTAGTCTTATTGATCAAGATCTTAAACCACATGTTATGTCACTCACTTCCTATATAAAGGACACAATGGACCTGCTTAAAAGTATTGAAGGGGCCATCCTTCCCCCAAATACATGGTTAGTGACTATCGACATAGAAAGCCTCTACAACACCATCCTGCACGAAAAAGGTTTAGCAGTCATTGAAGGTCAATTAAAAGGATAGAGGCAAATTAGCCAACAACTATAACAAATTTGGTGCATCCTCTGCAGGTGGACGTGGGGCACGCTTGTTCTTTTTTTTCTGCTGCTGGCCATGTTATTGAGCCAGAACATGCAGAAGAGTTGGTGGAGTGGATAACAAAGCCGTCCTTCATCCTCCTCATCCTCTGTCACCCAGGCTCAGAGTAGTTTGGCAGCTGCATTGGAAAGCAAAGCGGCCTATTCCACCGGCTCCTTGTCCACAGTCACTCCCTTCTGTAGCCCCACCATCATGCACGAAGGAGTACCCAGAACTATTCGACCACAGTGTCAGGTACATGCTGCTGGAGGATGCGCAGCAATTAAAAGTCTCCGATGTTGGTTCCCAGGTGAAGGAATGGAGTAATGTGAGCCTAGAGAGAGGGGGGGCCCAAGAAGGACAAGAAACTGGCAGTCATGTTCCCCCAGCCGCAGCATACTGCCAAGTTTGCTCCAGATATGAGGAGGGAGGGGATAATGAGGTCACTGACTCTACTTGGGTGCCTGAGAGAAGAGAGGAGGAGGAGGACCAACTCCGAGGCAGAATGTTCTCTAGGGGGCAGCCACCCTACTGCATCACACTGCAGAGCGCTGCCGACTCCCTGCCAATTTTGAAAAGTTCCTTGGTGTGGGCCTTTTTTGACACGTGTGCAGCAGATCGCACCATTGCTGTTTGTAACCTATGTCTGAAGTGGATCAAACGTTGCCAGAACAGTAGCCGCTTGGGCACCACATGCTTAAATATGACGACTTCCCATGCAGGCAACATTATTTGAAAGACCCACATGAAAGAAAAGGGCAGACTTCTCCTTGCTCCTCATCTGGGATCTCCAACCCCACTCTACCTCCATGCCTGTCTTCTGGTTTGCCCCACCGGGGTCCCGTTAAGCTCCACCTCCTCAGTTCCAGGTTAAGACACCTGCTGCTGCCTCTGGGAACAACACACCTGCTATCCTGGCCTCATTCAGTGGCGAGTATGGGACCCCATATTATGGCTCCCACTCTGCAACTACTCAATACTATACCACCTACCTATTTATATTCTTCCATCTTAGGTACATCAGTACACGCATCAACCCCTGAAGAGCGAGCTGAGTCTCGCAAAACGCGCCCGGTATACTAGATGCTTGTGTATCACATGTTTTCTACTCATAGGGTACACCAGATGCCCTTGTATTACATGTTTATTATCCCTTTATTTACCCATTGTACATTTTACATGTATGTTGTTTAACAACTTGGTCATTGCTGATGATATCAATGTATGCAAGACTTTTACCTGAATAAACGCATATACTTTATACTTCAATTACTGGTATGATGCTTTTTAGCCAAATGGTGCCCACCTCACTTAAATTCCCATTAGGGTGAATCTTTTGTTGCACTATACCTCTAGTCCTCTCAAAAACCTGCACCAAGAGGAATGAAGGTATAGCAATAGGTGTCCCAAGTACTTGCAGCCAATCTGCTATCAGTACACCTCCCTCTGAATTTAGCAGGCAAATTTCCCTACCCCGGTTGCTAAACCGTAAGAAATTTGGTCCCAGTCATCCACATGCTCAGCGTCTGAATGCTAGCTTGGCCAAATTGCTAGCACTGCAACTGCTTCCTTTTCAGCTGGTAGACTGTGCCCCCTTTCATGAATTTGTGGAATGTGCTGTACCTCAGTGGCAGATTCCAAAATGACATTTAATTTTCATGGAAGGCCATTCCGGCTCTCTACTGCCATGTGGAAATCGATGTTTTGGCCTTGTTGGACAGGGCGGTCAGCAGTAAGGTGCATATTACTGCCGACTCATGGTCTAGCAGGCATGGGCAGGGACATTACCTTTCCTTCACGGGGCACTGGGTAACTCTGCTGGCAGCTGGGAAGGATGCAGGACAGGGTTAAGTATTGTTGGAGCTTGTTCCGCCACCACGCCTCCAAAATGCTAGTGATGATTTTGCCACAGCTCTCTCCTCCACCCCCTCCCTCCTCTTCTTCCTCTATGGCCTCTTCTGCAGATTTGTCCTCTTAACCAGCGGTGCTCTGTAAGTATTCAAGGGCCTACGCAAGCACTAAGGCAAAAATATGCCTTTGTTATCTCCCTCCCCTTGTCCAGTAAAACACATGCATCCACTTTTTAGTACGTCCCAGGAAAAGTTACCTTGCACGTGTCCCCAAATACATCTGCTCCTACAACTTTGGCCAAGAATACAGCTGCAGTCCCCTATTACCAACCAACATCCTTGAAATGCCCATCACTGCAAGAGGGACCGCCTAGTGGTTTAACGGCAACATCTTTACCTGGAATATTGTTTAATAATGTTAAATTTATTTATGTACCTCTGGAACATGGCTCATGTGCCTGGACAAATGTGTCTGTTTTACTCTTCCTTGCTGGTAGATTTGATAGCCTCCCATGCAAGCCGAACACAGGACCCATTTGCAGAAACAAACCTCCCTCCCCAAAGGGGCATTTTCAGATCAAGAAAGTATAAGGGTTTGGACAGCATACTTGGGTCCATCCCAGAACTTTTTGGATCTGGCATGTCAATTTGGAACCGAGCCGATTTGGCAGTGATTCGCAGGCATATCGGAAATTTTCAACAGAGAGAGCAATTGCTGAAACCAGTTCTGCAGGGTGTTAAGTGGCTTGCAGAGGAGGAAAGTTTACAGTTTAGAACATGAAAGACATTGCCCAGTTGTTCGAAAAAAGACACAGCAGAAAATAAACAAAATCATAAATATAAATAGGCGACATTCAATGCGCTACCCAAAGTGCATAAGAACCCCTTGTCGCCCCCTGGTAGACCGATAATTTCAGGTATTGGTTAACTTAAAGCGAACGCTAGTAAACTAGTGGATTCAGTGTTGATGCCACATCATATCTTTACCATCCTATACAAAAAACACATTGGATCTCCCACGCCCTGCTCGTGACTTTGAATGCGGAGGCACTCTACTCCAGAATCCCGCACGAGCAGGGGGTGGTCGGGATGATTTGTACCTTCCTTTATGAAGAAGATCATCACCGTTGGAAATGCAATGAATTTATTCATGACATGTGACATGTTGGCCCTCAATGTAAATATGTCCACCTACCATGGAAAGCGGAAATGCCTCCAGAGAATCTTTTCAGGAATACGGTAGTACGTGTGACATAACTGAGTGCATGGTGTCCATTATGGAGCCTCATCAGGTGCTTATCTCTTCTAGATCAAAAGATAATCTCCCTCAATATTGGAGGAGGTGGAAATCATTAAACAACCTTTTGGTCAACTATTGAGTAGAATATGGATGTGTTGGATGTACTCTGGAACTTGTACAAAATTTATGTCCTACATGAACGCAAGACAGTTTAGAAGACTGCTGACTTTATTTTCTGTAACTCTATCTATCTACACAAATTTATGAGGTTTTTTTTTTCTGGTTTTACTTTTCTCTCGTGTGGAACTGAACAAAACAGAGCAGGCGGCTGTCTGCTGATGCTGAGACTTAGCTGCTTGCTGCAGAGAGAAAAGAGAAGGAACATCAGTGGCCGGGCACCCTAGGCTGCTGCCTAGTTTGCCTTTTGGTAGCAACGACCCTGCTCTCACCTTCCCTCTTGCACCCTCTCACCTTCTCAATTCAATTAAGCTTTATTGGCAGGACCAAAAACATTTAGAGCATTGCCAAAGCAGTTGAGTTTGTATGGGGGGTAATAAGTCCAGAGTTTTTCATATCCCTCTCAGTCTGACACGCTGTCACATCTCTCCCTTGCCTTCTCCCCTCCCCTCTCTCTTGCTCTCTTTTTACCTTGCCATATCTTACCCTCTCTTTCTCCCCTGCCCCATCGCTCTCACCCTCTCCTTCTCCCCTTCTCTCTCTCGTCCCTCCCTCTCTCGCTTACTCTTGCCCTCTCTTGCTTAAACCCTCAAGTTTAACATTTAGCCCTCTGCACAAAATACATTGTTTTGGATTAGAATACATTAATAAAAACTTAACTGGTCAGTTTTTGTTTTCCAAGAGTCCAAAGAGAACAATGTCAAATGCAAAACCTCAAGAGAATAGAGCATTTAGACTGCCTGTGCCTAACTATGAAGATCGAAGGAGGTCAAACCCTGTAGTGGACTCCACAGCATCATTGCTGCATTCAAATGTAGAATCACATCAGAAGCAACACCAGTGGCCGGGAGCTCTAGACAACAGGGCGCCCTAGGCGTTTGCCTAGTGGTAGCACCGGCCCTGGGTACAAAATCATTGAGGGAGGGCATAAGCTCAAGAATGAACTTCAGGGGGGAACTCATGTGGAAATTTAAGCCCTGAAAAGGATAGAGACTTTATTACTAATGTGACTTACAGTGATCTTTCATTGACTATAGTTTCAGAACATGTTTAGAATCAAACAGAGACACCATACCCAGCTGTGGAATTTTATGTGGAGTAAAAAGCCTCTTCTCTGACCATTTGGTAGCATAATAATGTCACTTCAAAAGGAGGTGTGAAGGGAACAGGAAGAACTTGGTCCTAAAATGGTAGCTGGTGTCCTAGCTTATGAGAGCCCCTCACCCCCTTTGGCTCAATGTAGCAGTTTTAGCATATGGAAGGGAGGTGAGGAGGGGTATACAAGTGTGTATATATATTTATTTTAATAATCTCTATATCAAAATACACACCCCTGGCTCTCTCTTAGCTCTGTGTGGCTCCCGGCAAGCATGGTGATGTAAGATCTGTAGATCTGTGTCCTATTTTCATTACTGTATTATTTTATTTCTCTTTTCTGTAACTTTTCCTGTCCTATGATTTGTCTTAATACTTTGATAACATTCCATTGTAACAACATAACTTTTTTTTGTATTAATTATCTTTGTCCACTAGCAATGTTTAGGATCAGACTAATCGTCTGGTGAGTATCTGCCCCCGTCCTAAATTAGGCCTAGATGATTTAGTGCATGCATGAGAAGAACCACACTAAGAATGTGCTCAGATTGATGACTCTCTCTCTTTATTGCTACTGGGTGCATGGGGGTTATATAGGTGGGCGGGGAGCGTCTTGGGCAAGTGCATCATAAGCAAAGCGTTATCTAGATACTCGTAGCTTCTGATTGGTCATGTCCATGCAAGGTGATTTTCCTCCAGGATCTGGGAGTGATCATGTTGGGTGCATAAGTGGTGAACCACAAAGAGAATTGCTCTATTCTCAATAAAGTGTTGCCAACATCCCAAATATTTATTGTATAAGGACCCCAGAAAGGGACACAAGTACCCCCCCCCCCCGGTACAGTTGGACTTTACGGGCGAACAAAAATAAAATATATCGTAAAATATAAATTTATTTAGAAAACAACAAAAAGAAGTGTACACATGATACATTATTTACAAATTCAAAATGAGCGTAAAATTTCCTCCACTAGCCCGACATGTTTCAGGAAAATTATCCCTTCCTCAGTCATTTTTAGGAGAAGGTATAAATACATTCGACATTGAATTGTAGAGGAATATTTTTAAAACCAATTTTACATAGAAAAATAAGTTTGCCGCTGTTTTAACTGTATAAACTGTTATGTTGGGTCATCACACATGCTTTTTAACCATTTCTAAATAAATGCTATTTTATGATATAGGATTTTCTTTTTGTTCGCCCATAAAGTCCCACTGTACCGGGGGGGTACTTGTGTCCCTTTCTCATGTTGGGTGTAGCTCCGGATGGAGGCGCCATCTTCAGTTACACATTCTTCACTCAATGGGAGGGGGAGCTGTTGGAGAGGCTGTAACACTGAAATCACCTGTTGCTGTGAAGAAGAGAGCTGGCTGGCATGCAGGCTGAGCCAGGGATGCAAAGAGTTAATGTTAAGAGTCTGCCGCTGTACTGAATTTATTCAAGGTAATGCTCTTACAATCATAAAGTAAAAAACAGGCAGAATAATGGTAAAAGGGTTGCGGCGTTCTCAGCGCCCTCTCACTTGTGCTTCAAGTTGTGTGATACCGCTCAGCCAATCCCTACGCGTTACAACACCGTCACGTGTCTTCATCTTTAAGGTAATGCTCTTACATTCATAAATCCCCCCCCCCCCCTGATTTTTAAACTTTATTACACTAGTGGAGCCTTTGTTTTCTCCCCCCCCTCCCCTCTGTTTCATCTCCCCTGCTACTGAGAGAGCCACCTTGGAGACACAGAGAAGGAGTGATTGAGGAAAAGCAACAGAGAGAACAAAGATTCCGGTGACAGCTGCCAGAACAATAAGTCCTTTACCACTGAACTCTGTTTTTCCACAACATGAAGGTGAGGGTCATAAGAGACCATTAGAGGATACACCAACAGCATGATCACGTACCTCTTCCATCTTATGCACAACAACTGAATAGAAGAACAGCATTTATTTACAGACTTTTCTATTTACCCACTTATATTATCTCCAAATTAGTACTTCAATTCCCATCCTAATAGAGTGTTGATGAGAACCTTCCCTCAACACATTACCTCTTATGAGCCTGTGGAGTGATGTCCTAAGATTATTTATATATATAATTTATATATATGTCACGTATCAATTTGCACATTAGTCTATTTATATTTAATTTATGGCTGTTAAGATTGCTTTAAATGCACTTTATGTTGCAAGTAATTGCCACTATTAGAAGATAGCGGATTTAGTTATTTGCTGCAATATAGAGATAATACATCCTTTGCAGTGATAACCCACTATTCAGCACTTTTTATTGTCACAGTTTTTTTTTTTTCTCTTTAACCACTTACTTGCACAAGTCTGATACACGTGAACGTATTTATTTATTTATTGATTTAATGGAATTTTGATTGTAATATTGCGCGAAATCCCTTTATATATTTTATATTTCACTAAGTGTTGGTGTGAACACCGCAATTTTGCTGCAATATTGTGAGTCACTTATTTGTGCGATTTTAAATATTGTCACCTTATGATTATTTTTAATTTTAAATTTTAATTCTCACATCCGACAAGCGCGAAGGACACTATACACTTACATCCAACATTTCCTGTCGGAAAGTCTGACCGTGTGTACGCGGCATAAGAATCCTCACACAGATATCAGCCAGCCAAGCCATGAATGGATGTTGCAGGGGCCTGGTGGTGGGAGTCTCCAGCAGTCAAGGATGGATGGTGCAGGGGTGCAGTGCCTTGGTGGTGGTGGGAGTTGCCATGGTGTGGACTGGGGTGCCCACGTGGTGCCCTGAGACTAAGTGCTGTCCATTCAAAAAGTGAACCTGGTGTGTATTCGGGACATATACGTTAACCACTGTGTATCATGTGGCGTTGATATCAGAATGATATAGCGGCCAGATGGGTCAATCGTCTCTGATAACAATCAGAGACTCCTTTCAGCAAGGAGACAACTCCAAAAGGACAACTTCCTTAAGGAATACGGAATGTCGCTTAATCTTAACAGCCATCCAATCATCATTGCAACCCATGAGATCGCTTTCCATACCAGCAGCGACTATGTCTTTGTCCAGGAGGTGGCACCAGCTGGAAATCTGTCAATAGCAAAGCCAAACTGTGTTTGTATCAAAAATGGAATGAAATGATCTTTAAAAAGTTCTGATTTTTAGATACTTTTAAGCATTTTTGAGGTTTAAGGAATGCCCTCCCAGTGCAGGGAGTTGATGGGACATATAATGAGCATAAGCTTGTTATTTTAGGTTTGTGACTTGCTCAGTTGTGAAGTAAAGATGGAGTAAGGTGGGTTAAGATGGATCTTGCACCATTAATAGAAGCTTCCTCTCAGGCACTCAAAAAGCAGGTCCAGTATTATACTGAACTAGTGCGTTCCTCTGCTGAGGCCACTACATCCTCTGTTTCTTCCCTGGGGGTCAGAAGGATCCCACAGACTGCCTTTTCCTTTCCAGTTCATCCTTTAATGGATAAATTGTTGTATGAGGACATCCCGATAAACTGTTTACTCCTCCTAAAAGGTTTTCTATGTTTTATCCTCTGGAGGAAAGCTTCACCAAGAAGTGGGAGGTCCCATCCGTGGATGCGGCTGTCTCTTGTGTGAATAAAAACCTGACCTGTCCCTTGGACAATGCTCAGGTGTTTAAAGATCCAACTGATAAAAAGCTGGAAACTTTATTAAAAGCCTCCTTCTGCATGGCTGGCGCTATAGTCCAACCTACAGTGGGTTTGTGTCAATTCCTCAAGGAACAGGTTAAGCAGATGCTTGGCCTCCTTCCCAGTGAGGAAGTGGAGAACTATGCAGACCTTCCACAGGTGCTGTGTTTTATGATTCTGCCCAGCAAGCATCTCATTTGTCTCTCCTGTTGGTACACATGCGCAGGTCCCTTTGGCTTAAAAATTGGGCAGCAGAGCTTTCATGCAAAAGATATTTAGCTGGCTTCCCATTCAAAGGGGAACGCCTATTTGGGGATGACCTAGATCATTTTATCCAAAAAATTACAGGTGGTGAATCTACACTCCTACCGGTTAAGAGGAGTAAACGTCCACCATTCAAACGGTCTCTTTCCCCCTCCCCTGGAACATCAGGCTCTAAGCAGTGGCGACGCCTTCCCAATCCACTTTGAGGAATGGTCCAGGGTCACACCCAAGGGCAGAAAAAGGCTTGGGGACGAAAGCCTGCCAAGCAGAGCCCCAAAACATTCCTGTGAAGGGGCGCCCCCACTCGGCCGAGTGGGGGGAAGGCTCCTACAGTTTTCAGGAGCCTGGTGGGAAGAGGTTCAAGACAAGTGGGTGGTCTCTTCAGTATCTCTAGGTTACAAAATAGAGTTCCTAGAGCTTCCACCAGCTTGTTTCTTAAGACCCATCCTAGATCTAAAGGATCTAAATCAGTTTCTACACATTTGATCCTTCCAAATGCAGTTAATTCGTTCGGTGGTCTCCACCCTGCAGGGGGGAGAATTTATGGCATCAATAGATATTAAGGATGCATATCTTCATGTGCCGATTTTTCCCGCTCACCAAAAGATATCTAAGGTTTGCGGTAGACCAGCGCCATTTCCAGTTTGTGGCCCTTCCTTTCAGTCTCACTACAGCTCCTCAAAGTTTTACAAAAATTCTAGGCCCTCTCTTAGCAAATTTAAGAGCTCAGGGCATAACTGTGGTAGCTTATCTAGACGATTTGCTACTCATAGAGTAATCGGTGGCACACCTGAACCGCGCTGTCTTCACGACAGTGAGACATTGGGAAAGACTAGGCTGGATAATCAACCTAGAAAAGTCTTCTTTGCAACCTTCAACAAGGTTGGAGTATGTAGGCATGATCGTAGACACCGCTCAAGGCAGGGTGTTTCTACCAGAACCAAAGGTCAAGGCCGTAAGAGCTCTAGTCCGCTTAGTATTAAGCAAAAAGAGTCCATCCATTCGGCTATGTATGAGACTGTTAGGAAAAATGGTTGCCACTTTCGAGGCTGTTCCATTTGCCCAGTTTCACTCAAGGCCCCTGCAGAGAAGCATTCTCGCAGCTTGGAACAAAAAGACTCATGCCTTGGATCTTCCGATGTGCCTATCCCCAGGGATACGCAAAAGCCTCAATTGGTGGTTACGAACCAAAAATCTTTTGAAAGGCAAAGCCTTTCTTCGGCTACAATGGAAGATCGTAACCACAGATGCCAGTCTGACAGGCTGGGGAGCAGTTCTGGAAGAAACATGCACGCAGCGAAGATGGTCTGCAACCGGATTCAACAGGAAGCTGGACAAATGTGTCCAGAACAAGGGATGTACTTGCTCAGGGGTCAGATGCTCTGACAATCCCATGGGATCAGTACAATCTAATGTATGCCTTCCCTCTGAACCCACTTCTTCCGCGGTTCCTGGGAAGGGTCAAAAGGGAAGCAAAGTCAGTCCTTTTAGTAGCCCCGGCTTGGCCCAGACGACCTTGGTACGCAGAGATCGTAAAGATGGCAGTGGGCAGGCCTTGGGTCCTCCCATTCCAACCAGATCTGCTCACACAGGGTCCGATTTGCCACCCTGCTTTATGAAGTCTAAATTTGATGGCTTGGCTGCTGAGACCCACATTTTAAAAGACTGTGGGCTCTCGGAGTCAGTCCTTTCTACTTTGGTCAATGCCAGAAAGCCGGCCTCCAGGCTTATTTACTACTAAATCTGGAAGGCATATGTTTCCTGGTGTGAACCCAGGGGATGGCATCCTAGAAGGTATATGGATTAGCAGAATCTTGACCTTTCTTCAGTCAGGCCTAGAAATGAGACTTGCTTTGAGCACTATCAAAGTCCAAATTTCGACTTTATCTGTATTTTTTCAGAAGCCAATTGCTTCACATTCCCTTGTCCGGGCCTTTATTCAGGGGTCACTGCGGTTGAATCCGCCAGTCAAACCTCCAGTATGCCCATGGGATTTAAATTTGGTATTGTCGGCTTTACAGGGACAACCCTTTGAGCCACTGCACCTGGCTTCTTTAGAGCTTTTGACTAAAAAATTTGCCTTCTTGATAGCCATATCCTCTGCTAGGAAAGTATGAGAATTGGCAGCTTATTCTTGTAAAGAGACATATTTAATTATTCACAAGGACAGGATTGTTTTGCGTCCTAATCGTTCCTTCTTACCTAAGGTGGTTTCAGGATTCCATTTGAATCAAGATGTAATCCTACCATCCTTTTTTCCAGATCCGCAGTCTGCGGAGGAAGAATCTTTGCACACTCTTGATGTGGGTACAGCAGTCAGTGTCTATCTGCAGGCAACCGCTCAGATACGGTAAACTGATCGTTTATTCTGCCGGATGGCCATAAGAAAGGCCAAGCAGCGTCAAAATCCACTCTTTTTAGATGGATTAGACAGGTTATTTTTCAGGCTTATGATATAAAGAGGAAGACTCCTCCTTTTCATGTGAAAGCGCACTCATCTAGGGCTGTTAGTGCATCACCAGGCCTCCATGGCTCAGATCTGTAAGGCTGCGACTTGGTCTTCAGTCCATACATTCACCAGATTCTATCAGGTGGATGTAAGAAGGCGAGAAAATACCGCCTTCGGGCGCAGTGTACTGCAGGCTGCAGTTTAGTTCCTCTGGTCCGTTTGCGATCTATTTTCTGATCTGTGTCTCCCTCCCCTCAAATGAGCATTGCTTTGGGACATCCCACTATGTAATGAATACTCTGTGTCCCGTGATGTATGGTCCAAGAAAATAGCATTTTTAAATACAGCTTACCTGTAAAATCCTTTTCTTGAGATTACATCATGGGACAGAGCTCCCGCCCTTTTATGGGTTTTACGTGGTTACCTATTGCTTTGCTACAAAACTGAAGTCCTCCCCATATGGGAGGGGTTATATAGGGGAGGAATTCTCCTTAATTGGGGTTAACCAGTGTCCAATCACCGATGGTGCCTATCTAACCCACTATGTAATGAATACTCTGTGTCCCGTGATGTACTCTCAAGAAAAGGATTTTACAGGTAAGCTGTATTTAAAAATCCTATTTTTTGCCCCACTGTACAAATGTAACAACAGAAGGGGGTACAATTTAATGGAAGTAAATAAAAGTTGAACATCTTCATCAGAAGGGAGCAAATATGAAAAATATATTGTTTACATACACTAATTACAGGCCAAACTCTTTTTCTTCAGGCAAGCAAAACGTCCTACATCTGATCCCTTTTTATTTTCAACTAATTAATGAGATTTATGCACACCTTTCCACCATTCACAAAAAACATGCTGCTTTCCACCATTAATTCTGAGTATGATCCGGTCAATGTGTTGTAGATTGGGACAATATAGAAAGAGTGCAAATCTAGAAGGTAAGTTGGCTGGTTGGACCCGGGATTACTGAGCACCATCATCCTTGGCATTCTATTTTGTCAGCCTGTGGGGTGGGGGTCTTATGTCACATCTGTTACAGGTGGGGTGAATCAAATTCATTAAGCAGATAGACCTTCCTCAGGTGTACCTGCACCTCTGGTGACAACCTCTACATCTCAGAGGAATAAAACATGGAGAGGATTTTTTTCAGCAATTAAGTGAAAGGGACTGTCAGGAAAGGATTCACCTGCTGGTGGCACTGTGGCTCCCAGATCTATGGGCTGAATTTCCGGTGTCCACCAGCAGGTGTCTCTCAACAGTCAGAAGCTGGCATCATCTCCTGCAATCAGACCTGATGCTGATTGCAGTAAGTGTATGTAAACCTGGTGCATGCTGTTACAAATGGCCTTGGTATTTCCTCCATGTGCTTCTGATCTGTGTTCCTGAAGCCTGCATATTGTCTCCTGTTCCTGGACCCTGATGCCTGATCCCTTCCTACCCGCTCATTCCATCTCCTGGTTCCCTCTCCCTGTCCTGTTCCCAGCTCCCTCTGCTTGATCTCCCGTGTATGACCCTGGCTCTGTTAAGATTCAGATATGGTTATCCTATCCCATTCTCTGGAGGTGCACTCTCTTTGTGTTATCTTCGTATCTTTTAATACATTATATTATTTACACTTATCTGTGCTTTGTATACTGTGTGACAGCCCACACATTCTGGTCATATTGTTTCCTGGCAGGGACAGAAGAGTATTTTTTTTTTTTTCAGAATTATAAACTATTGCAAATTCCTTCAATGTCAGACCCGGTGTATGAGGTGTGAACATACCCGCCAGTGACCCCACGGATACCCCCGGGTCTCTCTGCACTATATAAAAAGTGGGGGGAAAAAGCAAGCCTTTCTCCTGCATATAAAGTCCATGTCTGTTAATCCGAGCAACACCCTCATAAACATCCTTGGTGGTTTGGTTAAATAAAATAAATATCATTTGTGTCATCCTTGGAAACATCTTCCTTCTTTATAGTGACAGTGTGCCCGGCCTGTACTATGACAATACTGACCAGACCTAGAAGGGTGTGTGGCTGTCTAATAAGAAGAGGTGCTTCACCACTTCTGCCTGGAAATGTGGCCTCCTGTCACTCCGGCTTTGTTGTGTTTCAGATCCAAAACATTTAAAGAATAAAGTTCTAAAAATCTTGAGAAAAAAAAAGTGCAACACAAACCAATAATAAATGTAAAACCTACTAGGAAGAGTTGGGAGCCACCAGCACTGCCAGGAGCTCCTTTGGGCATCCACCAGAGCGGGATCGGCGGGACTGGACTGGCTTTTTGCAGTGGCTTAACATGACTAGATGAGCACTTTTATCTCTATTACATAGGAAACTGTGATTCTTGCTCTGCTTTCAGTGCAACAAGCTCTCTGGAATGCCAGATAAAGCAGAAGACAGGAAAGCTACTGTCACTGAGTAAACAGGATCTTGTGGATTGCAGTAAGAGCTAAGGAAACAATGGATGGAATAGAAGATGGACGCATAATGCTTTTGAATACATCATTGATCATGGACTTGCATTGGAATCCTCATACCAAGGAAAAGGAAGGCAGCTACATCTCTGCTCATAAATCTGCTACATGCCGGGATTATAATAAATTCTAATCTGGGGATGAACTTTCACTTCGACAAAGCTGTGGGACCCGTGTCTGTGGCTATAGATGCGTTTTAGCTTTGTTCCAATCATATACAAAATGGTGTGTACTATGACCCTAATAACTGCTGTCCAGGGAACATTACCCATGCAGTACTGGCAGTTGGATACCCAACCAATAATAATGGAAAACCTACTAGGAAGAGTTGGGAGCCACCAGCACTGCCAGGAGCTCCTTTGGGCATCCACCAGGAGCTGGATCAGCGGGACTGGACCGGATGAGCACGGTCCAGTCCCGCTGGACCGTGCACTTTTATCTCCATTACATAGGAAACTGTGGATCATGCTATGCTCTCAGTGCAGCAAGTTCTCTGGAATGCCAGATAAAGCAGAGGACAGGAAAGCTAATCACTGAGTAAACAGGATCTTGTGGATTGCAGGAAGAGCTATAGAAACAATGGATGGACACATAATGCTTTTGAATACATCATTGATCATGGACTTGCACTGGAATTCTCATACCCATACCAAGGAAAAGAAGGCACCTGCATCTCTGCTCCTAAATCTGCTACATGCCGGGATTATAATAAATTGTCATCTGGGGATGAACTTTTACTTCAACAAAGCTGTGGGACCCGTGTCTGTGGCTATAGATGCTTTTTAGCTTAGTACACACCATTTGTATATGATTTGAACAGTGACCCTAACTGCTGTCCAGGGAACATTACCCATGCAGTACTGGCAGTTGAATATGGTATAGAAAATGGAAATGCCTACTAGAAGGGAGCAAATAAGAAAAATATATTGTTTACATACACCAATTACAGCTGGTACTTTCATGTATTACCTCCATTTGCGTCTCAGATGATCCTTTACGGTTAGGAAAAATATTTTCAGCAACTATTATTCAGCTTTGCTGCTGCTCTTATCAAATCCTGGTTTGCAGTTATGTGAATTCTAGAGTGATTTTGGTGTTTAGCTGCTACCAACTTCTGTGTAATGAGTAGGGGAAGCAGCTATCGATATGATGAAATGTTCTTCCAGAGCAATACTGCACGCATGTCTAGAAGAGCATTTTGGTTGAAGGCTCAGTTTGGAGAAACGGTAGAAATGATAATTTCATGTGTAAGTTGAGGAAAATCAGGCCTACTTCTGCAAGACAGAGGAATAAAGGCATACCAAGGCGGTCTCAGACAGGTTGAAGCAATCAAGGGGGAAGAGATTTTAGACAATTCCGATAGAACAGAGACCCAACCAGAGTCTGGAGAAGAACCCAAACAAAAGGCTCTCCCTATTGCTCAGAACTCCACAAAGGCCTTTTGATGTGAGGCCTGCCTAGGTGATCCCAGTAGGCACCAGGTTAAAGCATTTCACTAAAGTGTGAATAGATCAGTGCAGGAATGCCTGGGTAGTCTCAACAGTCCATTTTGGACACTTCTGGACTTTCCCCTCAAAAAGCAAGGGTGCTTCAGCAGTTCCTTCTCTTGCTTCATACTCAACAGGCGGTAATTTCAGGTCACCTTCCAACAGATATACAGGTTTCTATTTCACCCACTTTCTGGTGCCCAAGAAATATGGGAGGATAGAGGTCAGTAATAGATTTTAATCTCAACTGTCACATTCAGCTGGAAAGTTTGAAGATTGAGTTCCTTCAGATCTTCTTCCAGGTTGTGCAGGGGATTGGACGCTGTCTGTGGACTTAAAAGATGCCCATTTGCAGCAGCATTGTTACAGGTGGCAATTTACCCCCTAGGTTATTCCGTGCCCCCTTCCCCACTAAATTAGGCTTCCGGGCAGTGGGGGGGGTTAACTATGAGGGTTGCAGCGAGCGGGCCCTGGTGTTCCATCACCTGGGGGGCCCTGACAAGTTTAGCCACTCCTCCATGCCCAAGAACCTGTTTACTGTGAAACCGGTTGCTTATGGTGTGATGGAGATATTGAATTTCATATTTATATCAATGAGGTTCAAGTGGACCATTGCAAGGACTCCAATTAAACTGCCTTGCCCCATATTATTTATATTTATATATAT
The DNA here is from genome assembly GCA_037952835.1 of Lithobates septentrionalis. Taxonomy (NCBI): domain Eukaryota; kingdom Metazoa; phylum Chordata; class Amphibia; order Anura; family Ranidae; genus Lithobates; species Lithobates septentrionalis. The sequence goes on from JBBDGP010002168.1 coordinate 737,940, forward strand.
ATATATATATATATATATATATATATACACACACACACACACACATATATATACATACACACACACGTGTATATGTTTGTATCTATGTGTGGGTATATATATATATATATATCTATATATGGGTATATGTTTCTTAATATCATGATAGAACATAGCTCACCTTAGGAATGTAGTTACACGAGAAGGCCCCCCCAGGCATTAATTGGATCAAAGGGTATTGGCAGACTTTAAGGCATCCATTCTTCAGGGGGTCATTAACATGCTTCCAATACAGTGGTGGTCCCCAGGCATTAATTGAATCAACTCACCAGGGGGCCATTAACATACTAATGTCGGGACTGTTTGGGCTGGGAGATCAAAGGAGATTGTTCATTAATTCATAGACTGTTAGGCACCGAGGGGTCGCAATCTCCCAGCAATGTCCGAGCATGAACTTTTAGACAGATTCAGATATGACCAATCAGAATTTAAGGCAGCTGTAAGCCAATTAGCAAAGGGGCTTCAAATGTAGCCAACCAGACTTTGAGACATCTCTGACCCAATCAATATGTTGCATCTGTTGATTGGTGGAGAATGCATATAAATAAGAGAGGGCTAAATGGTTTTACGCTGTCCAGCCCGAGACCATCTAGGGGATATGCTGTCTGAGTAATGTATACTGGAATCTCTGTTTATCTTTCTTTCTAACCTTTTTGTATCCTAGGATTTGTCTTATGAGTCTGTATATCTTGTATATGTCCATTGCAAACATTTATGAGTTCGGCCTAAATTAACTTTGCAGCCTAGAGCAACAATGTACTTATGACATCACTGGAGATATATGATAAATTCTAATTATTCTAACTTTCTTTTCTGTGTAAATAAATGTAATTGTTTATCTCTTTTCCCTGTTATCGTTCGTTTTTATTCTTATATAGACAAAGGTTTAATCACTTATATTTGTATCGTTAATCGTTTAAGTGAGGTATAAATATTTCCGAAACAATGGGCAGGGTTATCCATCCCTGCAAACTTCCGTTGTGCGCCAGAACTTTGCGCAGCTTAAACGTTCTGACATGCAGGTGATAGTAGGAATAGCCTGTCCAATCAGCCAACTGATCCACTGCTATGCTCCGGGGAACAAAAGTGAATCAAGGCAGCCTTTGATAAAATTGGTGACGATCCCTGGTTCGGAATCATCACCAGATAATTACTACCAAACTGATGGTTTTGGACGTGGCTGGGTTTTTATATTTTTTTGGACCCTAAATATTTAAAATGTAAACTTTAAAGGACATCGAAAAAGTATATTTTTTAATGCAATAAAATGCTTCCTAAAAAGCAAGAAAACGAGTAATTACGTAAAGCACGTGCAAAACTGTATGCTTTCTATGCAAGTCACCAATGATATACAGAAGAGAATGAATGAATGAATGATTTGTAAAGCGCAGCAAATGCGAACTGAATCGCCTCAAGGCGCTGAGATACATTCTCTGTTGTCAGCTTGTTAGAAGAGGAAGGTCTTTAGTTTTTTCCTGAAGGCCTGGTGGTTTTCTTCCACGCGGATGTTGGTAGGAAGAGCGTTCCATAGTCGGGGGCCTTGGACTGCGAATCTTCGTTCTCCCTTTGCTTTGTAGCGGTATTTGGGGATAAGGAGGTTTTGGTTGGCTGATCGAAGACTGCGATTCGGAATGAAAAGCATATCTCATCACAATGTCAGTAAACAGTTTCAGTCAAAGATAAACATTTCCAAATCTTCCACCACGTCACAGGCTTCTGGGGGCAACAAGGATTCCTTTCCTAAAGCTACCGGTAAAGTCCAAAATGACCAAATATTGGATTTGAGTGTCAGGTTGTATATTGTATATTATCTGGAAGCTGTTTTGCTATTTCAACATCTGCAGAGACCAGGAGTGGGTAAGAATATGATTGTGTAGAGGTGGGAGAAGAAAGTGGACCACCAATGTCACTTTCTGAGCACACAGTGTCTTGTACAATCATTGGGGTCCAGCTGCATAGACCTCGATAAACGAAGTACCAAGTTAACAGAAAAAGAAGAAATTAGGTTCAAGATATATTGTGAACAAGTAAGACCAACGTTGATGAAAAAAAAGACACTGCAGAGAACACATTCCCTTTCATCACCATTGGGACAGAACATTTACAATGTGGAAAATGACTTATAGAAATATCATGAGAGGTTCAGACTACCACATGTAACAAGCCAGATCATCAGTCCTGTATGTGAGACATGGACAATGTAAACCTATTCTGATGATGACAGGTAAATATCTTTTGCACACAAATCTGACAGCAGATCAGTGTTATAGAGAGAGGAAGATAACGGCACCTGTCACGTCTTTCTCCTGGTCACAGATGTTGTTGTGAGCAATACAACCAGCATCCAAGCAAACACCCCAAGAACCAGCATGTGTCTCTATGCAACCTTAAAAGAAAAGTAGACATCCCACCAGGTTCCAGAGATTAGGAAAAATTACTAAATGAAAAGTGGAATGCATTTCCTGAGAGCTACATTTCAAGATGTACAAAGAAATACTTGGAATCACCGGTGTTCTGGTCAGGGCTTTTGATTTTTAAAGCTTGCACAAGACCAATGATTTGGTTGCTTGTTGTCTTCCTGTCACCGGCTGATCCTAGAAATTATTTTGCCTTAGTCCCTCTAGCTTGTTGGGAAAGAATATTTTTCCTAATATATCAGAGGGACACAGACAGAACTTGTTCTCCACCCTCTGGCTTGTTAGGAAAAGCTTTTCTCCAATGTGCCATAGAGACATGACAACACATATTATATCCCCACTGTCTGATTTGGGCCATTGTAAAGTGGTAGTCAACTCTTTGAAAGACCACTTAGTCCATAGCCATTTCAATGACATCCCTCCAATTAATAATGAAACCAATAGGGGCGCTTCTCCCTGTGGACATTGTGATGTTTGTGAATTTGTGGACCACAAATCTCGATTCCTACTCCCTAATGGGAAATGGCATTCTACTAAATCCAGGATTACCTGCCAAACGCCAGGTGTTATTTATTTAGCCCAATGTTTTTGTGGCAGTTTTTACATTGGAAAAACTAAGCGACAGTTCTTTAAGCGCATAAGGGATCACATTAAACCTATAAAGTAAAGAAAGATGGATACTGCTATTAGCAGACATGTTGGTATTCAACATGACTTTAATCCCCATACTATCAAATTTTTAGCATTGGAGGATGTTCCACCAAATGAAAGGGGGGGCAGTGTGGACGTTGAAGCCCGTTGGATATATGATCTCAGAGCGACCACATTCCCTGAATTTAATGAAAGCCTTAGTGTCGGGCCTTTTTTTTATAATTTTGGTATTGAAATTTCTCCTCTCCCTTCCCCTCCCCTCTTCTATTCTCTCTTTTCCTATTTCTTGTTTTGGTTTTTTCTTTTCATTCCAATATATATTTTTGATTTTTATTCTTGATTTTTCATTTTTATTTCTTCTTCATGTAATGTACTCAATGGAATTTTATTTATTTTTTTGTATTTTTGTACAAATTAAGGTATACAACTGGAGAGTGCACTGTTGTTTTGACATATTGATGGGCTTAGGCTGTGGGTGGTCCTGAATGCCGTGCTCATCGTCTACTCCGTCATGTATTTTGCTTCCCAGTCTATCTCTGCTTTCCCTACTCTCACTCCCCCAGGTTTGGTCAATAGCAGTCACATGGACGCCCGGGGCACACTGTGAATTTCACTCTGTGCCCATTCTACGCCTCGCTAGCGGGAGGTCAGGAGCCCCTTCCTGGTCACGCCTCACAGCGTTCCCTCCATTACATCCTACTGCCCTACGATTGCGCTGCGGACTCTGTTTAGGCTGTGCGCCGTTCGCCCAGCCTACAGCCTGTGTGTCGTTCGGAGCCTTCCCATTGCCGCACTGCACTCTGGGGCTTGTAGTCTATTGGGATCTCGGCTCCCTGCGCATGCGCTTAGGCGTACACACATCCGCATCATGTTGGTGATGTCACACGCCAACACGATGGAGGGCAGATATAGCCGGCTTATCTGGCAGTTCAGCTGCCAGAGCCGGAGGGTGAGACTCAACATAGACAGTGTTTGTGACCGGTAAGTCTCTGCCATACACTGTGTAATGTTCCCGTTCCGTTTATATAACCATTGCTCAGTTCCATATGATTATTCCTTATTGTAGATTCAATTAACCTTAAAAACAATGCTTTACTCATTTATTCTTACATCATTTGGTGAGACAGTTTATTTTGTAGAATATATTTATTTTTGATAATTTCTATTAAACTTTATTATTTAGTTATTTCCCATTTTCATTAATCAGTTGAACAATAGCAATTTACATTCCCTTCCTTATTCATTCAGTTTTTATTTTTATAGTTACCAGAATGTATCCCTGCAATCACCATCAGCAGGCCTTCTGAAGTCTTCCCTCCACCATATATTTTGTTAATTAATATTTTGAAAGTACTAACCTATGTTCCTTAATTTTCCTGGCCATATGTCGTTTTCAGCCAGGATTATCCTTTTCTTTAACCCCAGTTACATTTACACATGTCATCACCTACATATGTATGTTTAATATTTGTCTGCACAGTCTGAGGGATCATTGGCTTCCCGCCTGAACACGTCACAGAGCGGAGTTTCCATCACATCAACTCTCAGCTCCTTGCCGTCTTCCTTTCTTGAACACAAACACTTCTGAATCTCTGTCTGAGATGACTGAGATGATGAGCCAGAGCCACAGGAGGACAACATGTCAGAGGCACCAATTATGTTTAATGATGATTTATCCTTACATATTGGTGTCAAGTTAGATATTATATATTATCTGGGAAGCTGTTCTGTCTCTGCAGAGACCAGGGGTGAAGTCAAGAATATGACTGTGCAGGAATGCGAGAAGAGAGTGGACCACCAATATGTCACTTCCGAGCACACAGTGCCTTGTAGAATCTATAGGGTCCAGCTGCATAAATATTAATGAACAAAGTAGCAGCATTTGCATTGACAGAAAATGAAGAAATGAGGTTCAAGGTATATTTTGAGTGAGCAAAGCCAACCTTGCTGGATAAGATTCTGCAGAGAACACATTTCTTTTATCATTATTGGGACAGAGCATTTACAATGTGTAAAATCACTTAAGGAGATATCATGAGGAGGTTCAGACTACCACATGTAACAAGTCAAGTCATCAGTCCAGTATGTGAGATGTGAACAATGCAAGAATATTCTGATGTTGACAAGTGCTTGCTTGGTAAATATCTTTTGCACACAAATCTGACAGCAGATCAGCGTTATAGAGAGAGGAAGATAACGGGCACCTGTCACGCCTCTCTCCCGGTCACACACACATTGCTGTGAGCAATACAACCAGCATCCAAGCAAAAAACCTCAGTAACCAAAAGAACCTGCATGTGTCTTAATGCAACCTGCTCAATTGTGAGGCTGTTGGAACTCTATGTAAGTGGAACCAGTCTAAAGCTGGCCATTAGGGATGAGCTTCGTGTTCGAGTCGAACCCATGTTCGACTCGAACATCGGCTGTTCGACCGTCCGTCGAATTGCGAACGATATGGGCCGTTCGCGCCAAATTCGTATGGCGCGTCACGGCCCATAATTCACTGCGGCATCGCAGTGCATTGCTGGCTGATGATTGGCCAAGCATGCACTATGACCCGCATGCTTGGCCAATCACAGCGCCGTCAGTAGAGAGAGCTGTAATTGGCCAAAGCCAGGGTGGCTTTGGCCAATTATGGCTCAGGGGATTTAGTACACACCCCACACTATATAAGGCCGCCTGCACGGCGGCCCTGTGTAGTGTGTGTTCCGGTGTGCTGAGAGATAGAGAGAGAGAGAGACAGTGTCATTTGATTTGAGTTAGATAGATTAGGCAGAACAGTCAGTCAGTTAGCTGCACTTACAGTGTATTGTGTATATATATGCATCCCAGGTGTTGCATATATATATATATACACTGTATTCAGTTTAGCTAGATCCGTTCCTGTTATCTTCTATCTAGACTATTTAGTGCAGTGTGTCCTGCTCACAGTGTTCAGCTAGATCCGTTCCTGCTATTTACATTCAGTGCAGTGCGTCCTGCTCACAGTGTTCAGCTAGATCCGTTCCTGCTATTTACATTCAGTGCAGTGCGTCCTGCTCACAGTGTTCAGCTAGATCCGTTCCTGCTATTTACATTCAGTGCAGTGCGTCCTGCTCACAGTGTTCAGCTAGATCCGTTCCTGCTATTTACATTCAGTGCAGTGCGTCCTGCTCACAGTGTTCAGCTAGATCCGTTCCTGCTATTTACATTCAGTGCAGTGCGTCCTGCTCACAGTGTTCAGCTAGATCCGTTCCTGCTATTTACATTCAGTGCAGTGCGTCCTGCTCACAGTGTTCAGCTAGATCCATTCCTTGTATTTACATTTAGTGCAGTGCGTCCTGCTCACAGTGTTCAGCTAGATCCGTTCCTGCTATTTACATTCAGTGCAGTGCGTCCTGCTCACAGTGTTCAGCTAGATCCGTTCCTGCTATTTACATTCAGTGCAGTGCGTCCTGCTCACAGTGTTCAGCTAGATCCGTTCCTGCTATTTACATTCAGTGCAGTGCGTCCTGCTCACAGTGTTCAGCTAGATCCGTTCCTGCTATTTACATTCAGTGCAGTGCGTCCTGCTCACAGTGTTCAGCTAGATCCGTTCCTGCTATTTACATTCAGTGCAGTGCGTCCTGCTCACAGTGTTCAGCTAGATCCGTTCCTGCTATTTACATTCAGTGCAGTGCGTCCTGCTCACAGTGTTCAGCTAGATCCGTTCCTGCTATTTACATTCAGTGCAGTGCGTCCTGCTCACAGTGTTCAGCTAGATCCGTTCCTGGTATTTACATTTAGTGCAGTGCGTCCTGCTCACAGTGTTCAGCTAGATCCGTTCCTGCTATTTACATTCAGTGCAGTGCGTCCTGCTCACAGTGTTCAGCTAGATCCGTTCCTGCTATATACATTTAGTGCAGTACGTCCTGCTCACAGTGTTCAGCTAGATCCGTTCCTGCTATTTACATTCAGTGCAGTGCGTCCTGCTCACAGTGTTCAGCTAGATCCGTTCCTGGTATTTACATTTAGTGCAGTGCGTCCTGCTCACAGTGTTCAGCTAGATCCGTTCCTGCTATTTACATTCAGTGCAGTGCGTCCTGCTCACAGTGTTCAGCTAGATCCGTTCCTGCTATTTACATTCAGTGCAGTGCGTCCTGCTCACAGTGTTCAGCTAGATCCGTTCCTGTTATCTTCCTACTGACAGGCAGGCTTGTCTGGTTACAGTATATAAAGCTACCTGAAGAAAATTACAGGTGTTCTTTTTGATCCTATTAGTACCACGGTCAGGCAGCTAGACTATTTACATTTAGTACAGTGTGTCCTGCTCACAGTGTTCAGCTAGATCCGTTCCTGTTATCTTCCTACTGACAGGCAGGCTTGTCTGGTTACAGTATATAAAGCTACCTTAAGAAAATTACAGGTGTTCTTTTTGATCCTATTAGTACCACGGTCAGGCAGCTAGACTATTTACATTTAGTACAGTGCGTCCTGCTCACAGTGTTCAGCTAGATCCGTTCCTGCTATATACATTTAGTGCAGTACGTCCTGCTCACAGTGTTCAGCTAGATCCGTTCCTGTTATCTTCCTACTGACAGGCAGGCTTGTCTGGTTACAGTATATAAAGCTACCTGAAGAAAATTACAGGTGTTCTATCCCAGCTTAGTGCAGCTACAGGCCATTAGTATGTCTGGAAGGCCAAGAAGGAGAGGCAGACAGTCACAAGCCAATAAGAGAGGGCAAGCAGGCTCTGTGTCTAGTGCTGGTCGTGGAGACGGTGCATCCTCATCAGCACGTGGCCATGGGACACGCTTGGCCTTTTTTTCGGCAGCTGGCCGTGTTGAGCCGCAACATGCGGAAGACTTGGTCGAGTGGATGACCAAGCCGTCCTCATCCTCCTCATCCTCTCTCACCCATGCCCAGGGTGCTTTGTCTGGCAAAGCAGCGGCCTCTTCCCTCAGCTCAATGTCATCAGTGACTCCTTCCCTAGCTCCACCATGTCCTCATGAGGATTCCCTCGAACTGTTTGACCACAGTGTTGGGTACATGCTCCAGGAGGATGCCCAGCGTTTGGAAGGCTCTGATGATGATACTGAGCTCAACGAAGGCAGTAACATGAGCACGGACAGAGGGGGTGCCCAAGAAGGACAGCAATCTGGCAGTCATGCTCCCCCTGCTGCAGCATACTGCCAGGTTTGCTCCAGTGATGAGGAGGGAGGGGATGATGAGGTCACTGACTCAACGTGGGTGCCTGATAGGAGAGAGGAGGAGGAGGAGGAGGAGGAGGAGGTGGCACATCACCAACTAGGCAGGATGCCCTCCAGGGGCCAGCCTAAGGGCAGCACATTGACTGCATCACACCCCAAAGCTCCACATGTGCAGGGCGCTGCAGTCTCTGCGCGTTATTCAAAAAGTTCTTTGGTGTGGGCCTTTTTTGAGACGAGTGCATCAGATCGCACCGCTGCTATTTGCAACATATGTCTCAAGCGTATCTCGCGTGGCCAAAACATCTCCCGCTTGGGTACCACATGCTTGACCAGACATATGTTGACCTGCCATGCAGTTCGTTGGCAAGCGTATCTGAAAGACCAACACCAAAGAACAAAGACGATCTCTCCTTGCTCCTCATCAGCTGAGATTTCCAACCCCACTAGACCTTCAGTCCTCTCTGAGACCTGCAGTGAGAGGAATGAAGGTGTAGAATTAGGTGTGTCACAGCCAAGTACTTGTGGGCAATCTGCTTTTGGTACACCGACGTCAGATTGTACCAGGCAAATTTCCCTGCCCCAGCTGCTGCACCGCCGAAAGAAGTTTGCTCCCAGCCATCCACATGCCCAGCGGTTGAATGCTAGCTTGGCAAAATTGCTAGCACTTCAACTGCTGCCTTTTCAGTTGGTAGACTCTGCCCCCTTCCGTGAGTTTGTGGAATGTGCGGTTCCTCAGTGGCAGGTACCCAAACGCCACTTTTTCTCACGGAAGGCGATTCCGGCTCTCTACCGGCATGTGGAAGGCAATGTCCATGCCTCGCTGGACAGGGCGGTCAGCGGTAAGGTGCATATTACCGCTGACTCATGGTCCAGCAGGCATGGACAGGGACGTTACTTAAGTTTCACGGCGCATTGGGTGACTCTGCTGGCAGCTGGGAAGGATGCAGGACAAGGTGCAGTAGTGTTGGAGGTTGTTCCGCCACCACGCCTCCAAAATGCTGATTGTGACACACCTCTCTCCTCCACCCCCTCCTCTTCTTCTTCCTCCATGGCCTCTTCCTCGGAACCAGCGGTGCTCCGTAGGTGTTCAAGGGGCTACGCAAGTACGCAGGCCAAAAGATGCCATGCGGTGCTTGAGCTGGTGTGCTTGGGGGACAGGAGCCACACTGGGGCAGAGGTTCTGTCAGCTCTGCAGGGGCAGGTTCAGAGGTGGTTGACGCCACGCCAACTTAAGGCAGGAATGGTGGTTTGCGACAATGGCACCAACCTCCTCTCTGCCCTCCGACAGGGACAACTGACCCATGTGCCCTGTTTGGCTCACGTCCTTAACTTGGTGGTGCAGCGGTTCTTGGGCAGGTACCCGGGCTTACAGGATGTCCTGAGGCAGGCCAGGAAAGTCTCTGTGCATTTCCGCCGGTCATATAATGCCAGTGCTCGGCTGACGGACCTCCAAAAGGAGTTTAACCTGCCCAAGAACCGCCTAATCTGTGACATGCCCACCAGGTGGAACTCGACGTTGGCCATGCTGCAGCGGCTGCACACGCAGCAGAGGGCCATCAATGAGTACCTGTGCGACTATGGCACCAGGACAGGGTCAGGGGACCTTGGTTTTTTTTCCCCACGCCAGTGGGCCATGATCAGGGATGCATGCACTGTCCTGTCACCATTCGAGGAGGCCACGAGGATGGTGAGCACTGACAGTGCATGCATCAGTGACACTGTCCCCCTTGTCCACCTGTTGGAGCACACGCTGCGTGGAATAATGGACAGGGCACTTGAGGCAGAACAGAGGCAGGAAGAGGAGGACTTCCTTAGCTCTCAAGGCCCCCTTTATCCAGACAGTGTTCCTGCGTGCCCGCCGATCACACAGGAAGAGGACGAGGAGGAGGAGGAGGAGGAGGAGGAGGAGGAAGATTGTGTCAGTATGGAGGTGGAGCCTGGCACTCAGCATCAGCAGTCTTTAAGGGATCAGTCCCAAGGAACACATGGACTTGTACGTGGCTGGGAGGAGGTGGCTGCGGACGTTGTTGTCCTTAGTGACCCAGAGGACTCCGGACCGAATGCCTCAGCAAACCTACGCTGCATGGCCTCCCTGATCCTGCAAAGCCTGCGTAAGGATCCTCGTATTCGTGGTATCAAGGAGAAGGACCAATACTGGCTGGCAACCCTCCTTGATCCACGTTACAAGGGTAAGGTTGCGGACCTTATCTTGCCATCGCAGAGGGAGCAGAGGATGAAACATCTTCGGGAGGCCTTGCAGAAAGGTCTGTGCAACGCGTTCCCAGAGACTGGGAGGTTACAAACTCCTGTTTCTGGACAACGTGTTGCTGAGGCTTCGGTCAGTCAAAGAAGGAGCGGTGGAGAAGGTGGCCGTCTGACCGATGCGTTCAGACAATTTTTTGGTCCGCAGCCCCAAGGTATGATCGGTTCCAGCAACCATCGCCAGCGTCTGTTTTACATGGTGCAGGAATACCTAGGGGCAAGATCAGACTTGGACACCTTTCCCACCGAAAATCCTCTGGGTTACTGGGTCTTGAGGATGGATCACTGGCCAGAGCTTGCACAGTATGCAATTGAGCTACTGGCCTGTCCTGCATCCAGCGTTCTTTCGGAACGTACATTCAGTGCTGCTGGAGGCGTGGTAACCGATCACAGGGTGCGTCTGTCCACTGACTCGGTCGATCGGCTGACCTTCATAAAAATGAATCAGTCTTGGATCACCACCAGCTACCAAGCACCTGATGCTGATGTAACTGAATAATTTTTTTCAGATCCCTTCAAAGACTGCCTATGCTGATGCTGAGTGATTATCCCTGAGTAATTATCCTCTTCCTCCTCAATCATCACGCTGATAGCTTGTAAGAACATTTTTGGTTCTGGGCGCCACCACCAGTGCCTAAGGCACAATTTTTCAGCCCCTGTATAACAGGGGCGTGTAATTACAATTTTTGATGTAATACTTTGCAGCACGGCTCGTTCCTGCATTCCAACTAGAGTGTCTGTGAGGGGTTGCAGTGTTGTGGCACCAGCACCAGTGCCTAAGGCCCAATTTTTCTGCCCGTCTAACAGGGGCGTGTAATTACAATTTTTGATGCAATACTTTGCAGCAGTGCTCGTTCCTGCGTTCCAACTAGAGTGTCTGTGAGGGGTTGCAGTGTTGTGGCACCAGCACCAGTGCCTAAGGCCTAATTTTTCAGCTCCTGTTCAACAGGGGCATGTAATTACAATTCTTGATCTAATATTTCACAGCAGGGCCCTGTGAGGGCTTACAGTGTTTTGGCCACAGCAACACCTAAGGCCCAAATTTCTGCTGAGTATATAGGGCAGGACCCTACTTTCAAACATCTAACTTACAAACGACTCCTACTTGCAAACGGAAGGAGACAACAGGAAGTGAGATGAAATCTACCCATAGGAAGGGAAATTCTCTCATGTAAGAGTTAATATGGGAAAACAATTTCTCCTTTCCACTGATGCTTTCCAATCCTTGTTCCACAAAAAAACCCAAATTTTCAAAAAACATTTTTCATTGGGACAAAAAAGTGAGGTGAAATCTTCTGAAGAGGAGGAAAGACGCAAAACAAATGTCACAGGGGTGATAACCCTTCCCTATGTTTTCCAAAAAGCTTAGAAAAGATTTTTTGGCTGGAGCTAAACACATTAAAAATGTTCAAAATTACAAACAGATTCTACTTAACAACAAACCTACAGTCCCTGTCTTGTTTGCACCGCCTGTATACTGCTGTTCAGAGTATATAGGGACCTTTCCTTATTTTAATTTGGGTGCGGGGTTCCCCTTAATATCCATACAAGACCCAAAGGGCCTGGTAATGGACTGGGGGGTACCCATGCCGTTTGTCTCACTGATTTTCATCCATATTGCCAGGACCCGACATGACATTAAACCCGCAAGCAGTTTTAAATGAGATTTTTTCCTTTAAAAATGACATTTGGTGCAGGGACTGTTCTAAACATGGGAAACACGCGTCACTTTACAGGCATACTATAGACACCCCCCAGGTACGATATTTAAAGGAATATTTCACTTTTTTTTTTTTACTTTAAGCATCATTAAAATCACTGCTCCCGAAAAAACGGCCGTTTTTAAAAGTTTTTTTTGCATTGATACATGTCCCCTGGGGTAGGACCCGGGTCCCCAAACCCTTTTTAGGATTATACCATGCAAATTAGCCTTTAAAATGAGCACTTTTGATTTCGAACGTTCGAGTCCCATAGACGTCAATGGGGTTCTAACGTTCGTGCGAACTTGCGGTCCGTTCGCGGGTTCTGGTGCGAACCGAACCGGGGGGTGTTCGGCTCATCCCTACTGGCCATACACCATACAATTTTCCTGTTCAATTTTCTTTAGATTTACCTTCAACTATGTAGTACAAGGGCCTGCCTGATTGCATCCAAATTGAAAGTGTTTAGGTTTCACCTCATATTATATGGTTTTGGTAAATCTAAAGGAAAGTTGAACAGGAAAATTGAATAGTGTATGGCCAGCCTAAGTGGTGAGTTAAAACCAGAGTTTAAAACAGGAGGTTTTAACAGGGGTCATAGTACCTGTGTAGTGTGAGTACCTGAGTGTTGTCTGAGTAGTGTGTGTGGATCGTTAGTACTTGTGTATTGTGTACTGTATACTTATTGTGCACGTAGGTCTGTGAGTGGCCTGCGAGTACCTGTGTATTGTCTTGTTGTGTACCTGTGTATTGTCTTGAGTATTAGTGCCAGGAAGCTAGCTGTTAGGTAATTTGGACAGGGTATAATCCCCAATCCTCACTAAATTTAATAGGTACGATGCCCGGCGGGTGTGGAGAGGCGACTCTTTGTACATCTTGTGGCATGTATGCGTTCCTTGATCATCCGATCGAGGGCGAATACTGCTGTGCAAAATGTAAGCACATTGTTTCAATGGAAGCCCAGGTTCTGAATCTGGGGAAGCAACTGTCAGCACTGAGAAGTCCCTCCATACTAAAGGTGAGCCAGGAACGTACACAGTAGGGGCCGGCAGGGGCCAGCACAGAGGCGGGTGGAGACAAAGAGGTGCAGGCACTAGCAAAAAGTAGATGGGTGACAGTCAGGAAGGGTAGAGGGGGAAGTGCCAAGGAGGCTGATCCAGGACTGGAGTATCCCAATAAGTACGGTCCATTGAGTGACATTGGTGAAACCAGTCAAGGACCAGCACTGCTGGAGCTGAGGGACTCTCCTAGCTGCCGGGGGAAGAACTCCTCCAGTGAGAGTGGGGGGGCAGCAAAGGGAAAGGAAAGACAGATTCTGGTGGTAGGGGACTTAATTCTAAGAAGGACAGAGAGGGCAATCTGTAACCAAGACCTGAAGCGCCGAACAGTATGTTGTCTACCGGGTGCTCGGGTTTGGCACATCACGGATCTTGTGGACAGATTACTGGGAGGGGCTGGGGAAGACCCGGCTGTCATGGTGCACGTTGGCACCAATGACAAAGTCAGAGGCAGATGGAGTGTCCTAAAGAACGATTTCAGGGACTTAGGAGCTAAATTGAGGAAAAGGACCTCCAAGGTAGTATTCTCAGGAATACTACCGGTACATCGAGCCACACCAGAAAGGCAGAGGGAGATTAGGGAAGTAAACAAGTGGCTGAAGAGCTGGTGTAGTAAGGAGGGGTTTGGGTTCCTGGAGGACTGGGCCCACTTCTCAGTCGGTAACCGGTACTATAGAAGGGACGGACTGCACCTAAATGAGGAGGGTGCAGATCTGCTGGGAATGAAGATGGTCAAAAAGTTAGAGGGGTTTTTAAACTAGGCGATGGGGGGGAGGGTCCAGAGGTAGAGATAGTCAGCGCGGAAAATATTCCAGTGGGTAGTATTGGGGGCATTAGTGGTAGGTTGATCAAAAGCACAAAAACACAAAGGTAAGTATAGTAGCAAGTCCTAGTTGCAATCTCGAAACACCCAATACGAGGACAATATGCGACCGGTCTAAACTATGTGGCATGTTCACCAATGCCAGGAGCATGGCGGACAAGATGGGTGAACTAGAGATACTGTTGTACGAGGAGGATTTGGATTTTGTGGGAATTTCAGAGACCTGGTTAAACAGCTCTCATGATTGGCTGGCAAACATTCAAGGTATACCCTATACCGCAAGGATAGAGAGGGTAAAAAAGGGGGAGGGGTATGCCTATATATCAAGAATAATGTACAAGTGAATGTGAGAGATGACATCACTGAGGGAGCTACGGAGGAGGTGGAATCCTTATGGGTAGAGCTCCAAAGGGATGAAGCTAAGGGGAAAATAATACTGGGAGTATGCTATAGGCCCCCTAACCTGAGGGAGGAAGTGGAGACAGATCTCCTATCACAAATTGGATTAGCAGCAAGGATGGGAAGTGTTATCATAATGGGGGATTTTAATTATCCAGACATAGACTGGGTGGAGGGAACCGCACATTCATTTAAGGCTGGGTTCACACTGCTGCGGTGCGGGAACGCAGCGAATTTACTGCAGGTTCCCGCATCGCACCAACTCGCACGGCAGTTCACACTGCCATATGCGAACTGCTGGGGAGTGTCATACAATGTTAATGACACCCCCATTCAGCCCGCATATCGCAATGCGAACTGACAATTCGGACATTTTCGGATCGCATAGGTGTGAACACCCATGCGATCCGATTTTGGTCCGAACAAAAAAAAGGGTCCTGTGCGAGTTTGGACCGAATGCGGTGCGATATCAGCCATACTATCTGTATGGCTGATATCGCACAGCACAGACATCGCATGTGATGTGAACAGCAGTGCGCTGCGAATCACATGCGATGTCTGCCACCGCAGCAGTGTGAACCCAGCCTCAGGCTCGCCAGTTCCTTAATGTCTTGCAGGACAATTTTATGGGTCAGATGGTAGACGCACCAACTAGAAATAAAACATTACTGGATCTACTGATTACCAACAATACAGACCTGATCACGGATGTGGAAATATGGGGCAATTTAGGAAACAGCGATCACAGGTCAATTAGTTTCAGTATAAATTACACAAATAGGAAACATGAAGAAGATATATGCAACAAAGTTAATGTAAAGGGATGCCCCTTTGGATTTTAAAGGCGGCATATAAGTGAAAAAAAGTAGATAATGGTAAAAGGCATAAACAATGCCAACTTTATCCATATTTGTATAAGAGACAGAACAAACATACAAAAAGTGTTCAATATCTTTACAAATATTTGAGTGTTATACCATACAGAGCATTAGTAAATAATATCACCCGGTGCCATCGACCCCAGAAGACCAACCCAGTCAGAGTGGGTATAGTGGGGGTAGGTGGCTAAAAAATATATCCCGACATGTTTCGGAAAAGACCGTTGTCAAAACTTGTATATTCCTTCTTCAGGGGAATTATTTTACATACAGGCGGGTGAAAAATGTTTCTTGTCTATGGTTAAACTCGTGTCACAAATAAGGAACAAATTAAGAAACCATATGCTGGCTGTAAGGGTCCACCGGTGGCAAAGGAGGGGAAACTGTGGTGACACATAGAGCCGCAGGGGCACTTTCACAAGGGACGCCCAATCCCTTAATTGTTGGCTTTGTTTTTACAACTAACTACAACTGTCTGTTGCTGACAGTCCGGTGTCCACCTAATAATAATATGCACTGCATTTAACAAAGGATACTAATGTCATCTGAGATATTTAAGCAGGTAAAATCCCTGATATATTAAAATATACAGCTCTTTACCCAATGGTATTGCACTCGCACCATTAGTGGTGGAAGGAACGTACATTCTGGAGAACCTTTGCCGGTCTCCACAATTCAAAATATAGGGAAAAGTGACACCACACCCAAATAGAGGGCCATATGCTTGCAGGAAGACTCAGTTACTGTGTATCTACCGTGACCTAATGTATATGTTCTTCACCATGTCGCTGCCAGAATTCTATCTACAAGATGACTACTTTAACACAATGGCGTCCATACCCTCCCTCGGGTACCTCAAACGACGTGTACAAGGAAAGGTTGCACATCCCCGAAATGCTCATTTAAGGGTGATGGAAAGCACCACACACTGCCTCCTGCACTGTTAAAGACAATAGGTACTTATATCGTTGTGATGTGTTTGAAAATGACACCCCAGTCTGTGGACTAAGCAATGACCCAGATCCCACAGACAAAGAAGCAAGGGACCCCCAACTGGAAAGTCCACGCCAACCACCTCAAGAAACCAGTCCAAGGGAGATGGACACCAACTGCCCCGTGAAGTTGACAAAATGGAGAACACCAAGCACAAAGGTCACCTACCACATGGATGGACTGTACTGTGTCGTTACCAATCACCAGACATTTCTTTATGGGTGTCAGTCGTGTCCAATATCCTATACAAATTTTTGCTTCATTCCACATGAGTACACTATTAGGGAAACTGTAGTAACCCCCATACCAGTGTTGACAGAAGAGTTTATCATTAAGAGTACCCCTGATGTCCCAGATCCTATACCATACATACCCCATTTTGATATCAAAATGTATACACTGTCAGTAAACATTCAATCTGCTTGAAAGGAAAGATACCCATATCATTCAAATTAGTAATGATATGGTGAAGATAGGGGAAAGGTTGAATTCACTTTTACATGATGGGGGAATCCAGCATAGTCACCACTAGGACCTGTGTGGAAATGGGAATAAAAGGTCTCCTCATATTGCAGTGTGGGTTACTGTTCTTTATGACGGGCATGGTGATAGATCTTGGCCGACTTCTAATATGGGAGAGGGAGAAACCTAAATCACTAATGGAGATTAAACAGTTACTCACGAGTGTGGCCTCATCTCATCTGTTGCCTTATGAGGAGTTAATGGATAATCTCCATTAGCAACTGGGATATTTTATATTTATAATTGTTTTTTTTGTTTTTTAATTAAGGGTTAATATAGTTATCTGTACACATGTACAGGAGTAGCAAGCTTTAGTTTGAGAACCAAATTAATTTAATTTAATTTCTTTTTGATATGCAGGAATGTTAGGTGTGTGATATGGGAGATGCTCTGCTATTTACCCATCGTAAATTCAGATGCCAGAAAGACATTTCTGAGTTAAATACTTTATTGGAGACCTGACGGGCCGATGTAATTTAGCTAGATAAAGCCTTGTAGTCCACTTTGTTAACCAACCCTTTTATCCACTTCAAAGACACGTTTGATATGCAGAGAATATGGCCATCTGTTCAGGAATGGACAATTTGCCCCGGCTATGAACTTGCTCCATTCAAGAGAAGGTGATGACCTGCTCTTTCATTAATCTTCAAATTAATTTTCTCCCCAAGAGAGGAGGTGCTAGTGAGGGACTGAGCTATGCTAGATTAAGGGGATGGGAGAATTGTCCAATTCTCAATGAGATACGCCCAGAGCGAGGAGAGGGGTAACATTGTTCCACCAATAAGGGTGGTCCTGTGCAAGTCAATGAGAGATGGGCTTTATTATTTTAAAGGGGTGGTGATAGTTAATTTAATATAAGGTATCCTAGACTTTTTCAAAGACCTACCCATGCCTCATTTAAAGTCCCACTACCTCTCTCTTTTGCTTTTTATTATTTTAAGGTTCACACAGGGAAGGCCGGAATCATGTGTCTGCAGTGGGCCCATACACAACACCATCACTGGTAAATACCAGGACATCTCTTACCACTTAGAAAGGTAAACCTGATTGTCCTATTTGTTATATATATATACTTTGTATTCTTTTATTTAACCTAAGATTGTCTTCCTTTGTATAGGCTATAGATTGCTGTGTGAGTTTAGACTTTCGTATTACTTACCAATAACATTCTGTTATTGTGTTAGAGCTTTCACTTGTGGTCAAAGAACTCTCATATAACCCAAATCATATCTGAGAGATAGTAATCTCAAAATATAATTTCCGGGTAACAGTTCATTGTTACTGCTGCATGAAAGAATCATTTCACATTAAACAATTATGTATTAAGCTTATGTGACCCACTAAAGCTGGGGGGGGGGGGGGGGGGGGTAGTTTATTATACTAACACATACATAGTAACACAACGTACCACTGACAGAAAATTCTATCAGTAGTCAAAAGTGTTTTTTTTTTTACAACTAAAAAAAGTGAATAGATAATTTAAACCAAATCTTCTTTCAATTATAGAGATTGTATTAGTTTGATATTAAAATGTTTAACAAATGAATGTATTTAAAAATAAAATTTAAAAAATAAAATGATCATCTTTGTTGAATTTAGAAATTCTAAAAGCCAAGTCTTTTCCATTAAAATTAATGTAAATGTTATAAAAATTATATATTTTTAAATCGAAAATCTGGACAGTTTGTGCACAATCTGCACAATGGAAAATTCTGTTTAAGAAAACAAGATTACCCATTGTTCATCTGCTTTAAGAATTAAAAGAGCTATATAGATATAGATAAATAACTCATTAACAGAAGGTTTAAAAATTCCAAAAGACACAGTAAAAGGTGTGTGCTGTGCAGATCTCCAATGCTCTGGAATTCATATCGGAGAAAGGACTTGTACACATGGACCTCAAGCCATAAAATGCTCTGTGTTTGACCAGGACTTCCATTGTGTTAAGATCACAGACTTTGGCCTCACTAAGGTCACAGGGACAGTGATTAGAGCAAGGTGTGGAAGCAAATCCTACATGGCCCCAGAGACATTTAACCTAACCATTTCAGATGGATTGGCTGTAGATGGCAGCCTTGATGTGTGGGTGTTTGGTGTCATCATCTACTGCCTAGTCACAGAAGAGTTTCCATGGCAGGTGGCCATGCTTGATGATGAAGCATATAAAAAGTATGTGACTGGCACAATGATTTCCAGGAAGTTAATCCTCCAGAAGCATGGAACAAGGTTCCTGCTGGGATACAAAGAATGTTTATTGATCTTTTTGGCAATTTTATATGCCGTCCCTTTGACATGTATATGCAATGTATTCATGAGGTCAATACCATGTATGTGTGTATACATATTAAACTTTTTCTAGTATGTGCAACATTGTTATGTATTGTCAGACTCCATATGCCAATTAAATATACTTTCTAATTATCTCACCCCCATAAATCAATAGCCTCATTTAAAGTTCCACCTTCCTTTTTCTTGTACCTGAACCAGGGATGGAGGCACAGACCGTGTGCTTCATTTAAAGTCCCAAACTCCCCCTCTATTATTCTTTTGCAAATATAAGGCCAACATGTTGGATTACGCACTTTCAGCTGCGGCCTGAAAAGTGCACATCGTAGTGAGCACACTAATGATGCAAAAGATTAATGATGATCTGACTATCAACATGAATTCTCATTTGGTTTTTGCCTTGTCTATGGCCTGCTTAAAGCAGATCTTCACTGGATCTGAGCGCCACAATTCAAAAACATTTATTAATTCATTTTTAATATTCAAAAGGAAAAACTCTCCCATCCATCCATGTCTCCATTTGTATTTTGTTGAGAAGTCACAATCTGTGGTCTCACCATTGTGATAACACCCGGACTACAGACCGCACCTTCTGGTGACACAAATCAGACTCGCTGTCCTGGCAACATCCATGCCTATCAATGGATCAGAAGATGGGTCATTGGGTCCCATTGATGACCTCAAATTCATGGCCTGCTTCCAGTGCCACAAATCCTCAGCCTCGCTGTCTTGACCACATCCATGCCCATCAATGACCCAGAAGATGGGGGGGAAGCACTGGGTGGTCCTGGTGGCCGGCTTCAATGGCTGTTACAACGACAGACATCAGGCTGACATGTGTCACACTTATCAAATTGTCAAGAAGAATGGCATCCCTGAAGGAACTGAACAAGACCAGACCATTCATAAAAAGATGGTTCTATACATTGAGGCCTGTGAATTGTGGTCCATGATGAATTGCCTCCCCACAAACATCCGCCAACCCTACAGAGTCCGCTTAGGCCTGTTATGGCAAGAAGCGAGACATACTTTAGCAATCTTTACAGCATCAGCTGGATGGAGGATTCAGACATGGAGAAACTATTCAAGGAGACACTACACTGTTAAAGCAACACACCAATACCAGTCATGTGATGCAGTATGCAAACTAGACTATTTTCAAGATGAAGGTGAGCCAGTTCCAAGGTAGCACTAAAACAGTGGCCCCTCACATGACCCTGGAGCCAGTAAACAAATTATTAAGGCCCGGGATGTACAGACCATGATAAAGGCCCAACAAAAGGCCACAGCCTTGATCAAGGAATCAGTGAAGAAAATTGCTCCTGTGGTGACAGAGTCTGATGAGTTGGCAGAAGAGATTCTCACTGATCAGACTGAAATGAATGATGATTGATCATGTTACCCCGCAGCAACTGAGCACTTCAAGAACCAGTGCTTTAACTGGCACAACTCTCTGTATTCATACTCCATAAGACAGTTGTACACTCTGAATCTGGATACTCACTAGAGAGCATCACATGCTATGATTAATGTCTGCCAAAATCTGCACTGACACAGCTGGCGACACAAAGTCTTCCAGTAGAAGGGGGCATGGGTGATGATTATCCCTCTCTGAGATTTGCCCCCTCTGAAGCTGCTGCCTCAAACCTAATCTCTACTCTTATGCCCTGTACACACGGTCAGATTTTCCGAAATGTGTGGTAGGACCTTGTTGTCGGAAATTCCGACCGTGTGTGGGCTCCATCACACATTTTCCATCGGATTTCAGCTGGCGACACAAAGTCTTCCAGTAGAAGGGGTAGGAATAGGGTAATACGGCGCTCTCAGGTTACAACAATCAAGTATCTAAAATCATGAACAATGCAACAATGGTTTACGGATAGTGTTTTGCCACTGTATGGTGAACAGTGACACAACACAATAGTTAAAAACAATACATAAAAAAATGATATAAAAACAAACAGTTAGAACCAGATGTAAGAATACGAAGGAAATAAATCTGTCCTTTACCCAATTTTCTACTTGATGCACATGAATTGATCCAAAGAGCTTCAGATGATAGTATCATCACCAAATCAGAAGTTGCCTTTCTCAAGCATGACTTCTACAAAAGACCTTATTTCTACCACCTCCCGAAAGTGCACAAAGATTCCAACAACCCTCCGGGCAGGCCAATAGTGGCAGCTGGAGATAGTGGCAGCAGGAGATTGTCACCAGTTATTTCTCCATCTACCTAGACCACTTCCTGCAACCCATAGTCTGCAAGTGTATTTTGTGGCTATAACATGCCCATACTGAAGATAGCCACCATCCAAGCCCGAGGAAGGGACACGCATGTCCCGAATGCGAGCACCTCCCGCTGACCCGACCCCGAAGTGACATCCGCTACAGCGAGCAGTGTCAACCACCGATCCTCTCTCCTATTCACCGGACAGCACAGTGTACCAGCGGTGTGACTGGCATAGGAGTGGATCCAAGAGACACAGCCACCGCCACATCTCACGGACACCCCCCTACTCTCACCCGGCCATCGGGAACAGATGATCATTCATGCCTATTGTTTCTTCATTATTGTGAGTGTTTTTAAAACCTTTTTATCGGTTAAACCAGCCTGTATACTGCATTTAGAGGGCGCTGTTCTTTTTCGTTTCTCCATTCCAGTAAAGGGGGCATGGGTGATGATTAACCCTCTCTAAAGCTGCTGCCTCAAACCTAATCTCTACTCTAAAGCCTCGTTCACACGATTTGACTTTCCGACAACAAAACCGTGGAATTTTGTTCGATAAGGGGGGTTGGCTGGCTCCAACTTGTATTGCATACACATGGTCACATAAATGTTGGCCAACAATTATGAACGTAGTGACGTACAAGACGTACAACAAGCTGATAAAAAGGAAGTTCAATAGTCGTGTGCTACCCTTTGGGCTCCTTCTGATAATATGGTGTTTATCTCGTGTTAGGAGTTTGATGAGTGATGATTTGAGCTTTTCAGCCTCGTGCTTGTCTGTTTGTTTCTGCTTTTCAGGTTGTGCTTGTCGGTTCTTCTCTGTTTTTCAGTGCGTTCTATTTACAGTTCATTTCTGATTTTCAGTCCATGCTTGTTCGGTCGTTTCTGATTTTCAGGTCCTTTCTGATTTTCAGTGCGTTGGTACTATGGCCGGTACATAGATGACAGTCATCATATGGAGCTGCCCCCCACAGCTAATAGATCATTTTCTTAATCACTGCAACACCACATTAGGGTTATACTTTACCCATGTTCTAGCCCAAGACTCCTTACTTGAGCCCCAAACTTCCATGGGCGCGATTCCCCGTCGCTCTCCTCACAGCTCTTCATTGGATAGATTGATAGCAGTGCAGCCATTGGCTCCCACTGCTGTCATTCAAATCCAATGATGCGGCCGCCGGCACCAAGTCATACACTCAGCGGCTATGCACACCGAGTGCATGACACAGGAGCGCGCCCGCAAGGTAACCCCTTGGGAGAGAGAGCTTCCCAGAGGGAGTTATCTATTGCGGGGAGGAGCCGTGACAGCCACTTTGGGACCCCAGAAGAGGAGGATCGGGGCCACTGTGCAAAATGAACTGCACAGTGGAGGCAAGTATGGTATGTTTGTTTATTTTCTTTTTTTTTTAAACGTGAACCTATAGTATTACTTTGAGTTTACACATGTAGCAAACCTTGCTGCCCCTCTGAAAAGCATTCTGGGGTGGATCACGTGCCAGAAATGTAACACTCCCCTTGATTGTGCTCTCAACCCAAAACTGTCAAATCATCCCATGGCTGGTGTCATAACTGATCACATGTGCAGCATCATGGCAGATGTAGAATAAAACAGAGGCAAAGATGGCAGCTTCCTTGGCTGAAACTGATCGGGGAGTTTACTTACACTTTACTCCTTGTGTATTCAGATAATGTTTGTTTTGTTTCCCTGTACAAGAGATAGGGCGTGGCTACGCCGTGTATGCCAGATCGCCATAGAGCCCCATGTAACCTAGCAGGGGCGTCTCTGTTTTTATATTTTGCCAGCTTTTATGTTTTGGATGTTTTAAAGATGCCTAGTTGTCTGAGGCAATAAAATTCCCCTTTTTTACATACTATACCATTGGAGTTTTTTTCTTTCTCCCCTTCTTTACCTACGAGTCCAAACGAGGGAGTGTTTACATCAATGCGGAAGTGTTGGAACCATCTCCAGCTGTGTGGTGAGCTGACATATACTGTCCCTGCAGAGGGCTAAATCTGCATGCTTCTAAGACCTTGCTATAAAGGAGGTCCAACGTGTCTGGTAAGGATACATCTATTATCAACCTTCGGATCCACTGGTGGTTGGAGGTCCCTTCACGTCCCCTTATTCCTTTATACACACTAAGGAATACAATTCATGAACTTTGGATATGCGTTTTTCCTGCGACTCAGGATGCAATTTTGAACTTTATGACTTTGCACTTGGGTGGAATAACCTTTGTTTTTTCTTTTTTGCACACCAGTTTATAACTTTATTGTTGGTTTATATGTATGCAATGGTCAATATTAGTATTTGACTTACATGTCGCTGTTTGCTCTGTAGCATAGCGACTTTCTAATTCACTCACAATTAACTTTGATGGTGTTTATTTATTTTTTTATTTATTTGTTTATCTACTTATGATAATCATGTAGTAATATAGATTTGTAGTTATGTAATTTGTAGTTATGTAGTTTTTCACCTCATTGATATTTGTGGTTTTGTTGCAGCTGCAGTTATATTAATTTTTTGCTTGATAGCGCAGGTTTTCTCTCTTTTTTTAACAAGAGATAAAATGAGGTTCATATGTTGGGTAACATTTCGCCATATTTGTGTCCATTGACTAATTTTGTATTTTTCTTCCGACAGGGTCTTAAATGTGCATAAAGTCTTCTATATCTTCAGCAGAGGAATGGTCCATCGGAACATCAAGTTGGACAATATTCTTTTGATGGACATTGAATGTAATAAAGTGAAAGTGGCAGATTTTGGACTGATGATGCTCTGGGGAACACAAGCAACCTTTATGTTCTGGTTTATACCGTACACAGCTCCAGAACTGTGCAGCCTACAACAAGGGGAACAGTTGCTTCTGCACTCAAGCATTGACATCTGGGCCTTTGGTGTCATGATATTCACAGCTATAACCGGGTCCTTCCCCTGGAAAGCAGGGGCTCATGACCACATGTATCAGTTTTTTTTTTTAATTCCCAGTCTGATCCAGTCCTGTATTGCTGGCATTGAGGACTCACTGTGATGCTTCTAGAGATGTTTCCATGTGTTTGAATCTCTCTAGCTGCTGAAACAGCAGCCAATAAGTGTGGTGAGTGTGCAATTTTACTGTGGGTGATGGTTCATCTGTCTGGACACGATCACTGGGATGATGGCCTCCACTACACATTGTTTTTTTGATCTCCAGAATATAACATTCTCTATGGACTGTTATCAAACAATATTTTATATTAGGACTGTTATCTATCTGTACTTTGAACGATGTGACATTTTATCTCCGGGCGCTACACCTTTTCCGTCATCTATATATTAAGTTGACTATACTACTTATGTGTCAGCTGCTGGGATTATGTTTCCTTTGTATTATTGTTGACACATAGCGCAGAAATTCTTACTTTTTATCTATCGCACCCTTTATGTCCTGGTTTATACCGTACACCGCTCCGGAACTGTGAAACTTACAAAAAGGAACATTTACTGCTGCACCCGAGCATTGATGTCTGGGCCTTTGGTGTCATGGTATTCACAGCTATGACCAGGTCCTTCCCCCGGAAAGACGACGGGGGTCACAACCACATGTAAAAAAATAAGGAATTTGCTTGGTGGCAAATGAAGAAGGACCTGACCTTGGCACCAGGAAAGTGGTGACAATTCTCCATTGAAGCCAGGTAAATGTTCTGGGACATGTTGGCCCTCAATGTCTGAGAGGTGTTCTGCTTTGGGCATTTTAAAATATGTCCACCTACCATAGAAAGTGGAAATGCCTCCAAAGAAACTTTCCAGGAATACGGTAATACGTGTGACATAACTGAGTGCATGGTGTCCATTATGGAGCCTCATCAAGTGCTGCCTTATATCTTCTAGATCAAAAGATAATCTCCCTCAATATTGGAGGAGGTGGGACTCATTAAACACCCTTCTGATCACCTATTGAGATGGATGTGTTGGATGTACTCTGGCACTTGTACAATCTTTATGTCCTACATGAACGCAAGACATTTTAAAAGACTGCTGACTTTTTTTCTGTAACTCTATAACTGCTAGATATATCTACACAAATGTGTTTTTTTTTTTTTAGTTTTTTTCTGGGTTTACTTTTCTCTTGTGTGGAACAGAACAGGCGTCTGTCTGCTGATGCTGAGACTTAGTTTCTTGCTGCAGAGAGAAGAGAGAAGGAACACCAGTGGCAGGTCGACCTAGGCGGCTGCCTAGTTTGCCTATTGGTAGCAACGGCCCTGCTCTCACCTTCTCTCTTGCACTCTCTCACCTTCTTGCGTTCACTTTCTCAATTCAATTAAGCTTTATTGGCAGGACCAAATACATTTAGAGCATTGCCAAAGCAGTTGAGTTTGTATAGGGGGGCGGTAATGGGTAATATAAAGGGGATGGGGTGAGGGATTTTTAAGTCCAGTTTTTCATGTCCCTCTCAGTCTGACACGCTGTCACATCTCTCTCTCGCCCTCTCTCTTGCTCTCTTTTTAGCTTGCCACATCTCTCTCACCCTCTCCTTTCTCCCCTGCCCCATCGCTCTCACCTTCTCCCCTTCTCTCTCTCGCCCCTCCCTCTTGCCCTCTCTTGCTTAAACCCTCAAGTTTAAAATTTAGCCCTCTGCACAAAATACATTGTTTTGGATTAGAATACATTAATAAAAAAAACTTAACTGGTCAGTTTTTTTTTTTCAAGAGTCCAAAGACAACAATGAATGTCAACTGCAAAACCTCAAGAGAATAGAGCATTTAGACTGCCTGTGCCTAACTATGAAGATCGAAGGAGGTCAAACTCTGTAGTGGACTCCACAGCAGCATTGCTGCATTCAAATGTAGAATCACATCAGAAGGAACACCAGTGGTAGTTTGCCTAGTGGTAGCACCGGCCCTGGGTACAAAATCATTGAGGGAGGGCATAAGCTCAAGAATGATCTTCAGGGGGGGAACTCATGTGGAAATTTAAGCCCTGAAAAGGATAGAAACTTATTATTAATGTGACTTACAGTGATCTTTCAATGACTATAATTTCAGAACATGTTTAGAATCAAACAGAGACACCATACCCAGCTGTGGAATTTTATCTGGAGTAAAAAGCCTCTTCTCTGACCATTTGGTAGCAGAATAATGTCACTTCAAAAGGAGGTGTGAAGGGAACAGGAAGAACTTGGTCCTAAAATGGTAGCTGGTGTCCTAGCTTATGAGAACCCCCCCACCCCCATTGGCTCAATGTAGCAGATTTAGCACTTGGAAGGGAGGTGAGGAGGGGGGGGGAATACAAGTGTGTGTATTTTAATAATCTGTATATCTATATCAGAATACACACCCCTGGCTCTCTCTTAGCTCTGTGTGGCTCCCGGCAAGCATGGTAATGTGAGATTTGTAGATCTGTGTGTCCTATTTTCATTACCGTATTATTTTATTTCTCTTTTCTTTTCTGTAACTTTTCCTGTCCTATGATTTGTCTTAATACTTCGGTAACTTTCCATTGTAACAACATATTTTTTTTTGTATAATTATCTTTGTCCACTGGCAATGTTTTGGATCAGACTAATCGTGTGGTGAATATCTGCCCCCGTCCTAATTAGGCCTAGATGATTTAGTGCATGAGAAGAACCACACTGAGACCGTGCTCAGATTGATGACTCTCTCTCTTTATTGCTACTGGGTGAATGGGGGTTTATATAGGGGGCGGGGAGCGTCCTGGGCAAGTGCATCATAAGCAAAGCGTTATCTAGATACTCATAGCTTCTGATTGGTCATGTCCATGCAAGGTGAACTTCCTCCAGGATCTGGGAGTCATCATGTTGGGTGTATAAGTGGTGAACCACAAAGAGAATTGTTCTATTCTCAATTAAGTGTTGCCAACATCCCAAAAATTTATTGTATAAGGACCCCAGAAAGGGACACAAGCACCCCCGGTACAGTGGGACTTTGTGGGCGAACAAAAAGAAAATGATATCGTAAAATATAATTTATTTAGAAATGGTTAAAACGCATGTGTGATGACAAACATGACAACAGTTTATACAGTGCATTTTATGGGAAACAACAAAAAGAAGTTTACACATGATACATTATTTACAAATTCAAAATGAGCGTAAAATTTCCTCCATTAGCCAGACATGTTTCAGGAAAATTATCCCTTCCTCAGAGGCGTTTTTAGGAGAAGGTATAAATACATCTGACATTGAATTTCACCAGTAGCTGGGACGTTGTTGGTCCTGAGAGGCAAAATGTTGCCTCTCAGGACCAACAACGTCCCAGCTACTTGTGTCTACACATCCGCTGAAAGGTTTTTCCTGTGGCTGCGCTGTGGTGGTCGTCCCGTGGGGACCTTTGTGAGGGCTGTTCTGAGCCCAGACAGGGCTCATAGTTTGATGGACAAAACAGCGGCAAACTTATTTTTCTATGCAAAGTTGATTTTAAAAATATTCCTCTACAATTCCATGTTATATGTATTTATACCTTCTCCTAAAAATGCCTCTGAGGAAGGGATAATTTTCCTGAAACATGTCAGGCTAATGGACGAAATTTACGCTCATTTAGAATTTGTAAATAATGTATCAACTTTTTTTTTTGTTGTTGTTTCACATAAAATGCACTGTATAAACGGTTGTCATGTTGGGTCATCACACATGTTTAACCATTTCTAAATAAATGATATTTTATGATATAGGATTTTCTTTTTGTTCGCCCATAAAGCCCCACTGTACCAGTGTCCCTTTCTCATGTTGGGTGTAGCTCCGGATGGAGGTGCCATCTTTAGTTACACATTCTTCACTCAATGGGAGGGGGAGCTGTTGGAGAGGCTGTAACACTGAAATCACCTGTTGCTGTGAAGAAGAGAGCTGGCTGGCATGCAGGCTGAGCCAGGGATGCAAAGAGTTAATGATAAGAGTCTGCTGCTGTACTGAAACATGATACAGTGGAACCTCGGATTATGAGCATAATCTGTTCCAGGAGTATGCTCATAATCCAATGTACTTGCATATCAAAGCGAGTTTTCCCATTGAAGTCAATGTAAACAAAAATTATTTGTTCTGCATTGACTTCAATGGGATGCAATACCGCATAAGGCCAGAGGCGGGGGGTGCCGGAGAGCCTTGGAAACGGACAAAAAGGCCCGAGGACACTTTGGCAAATCTTGGATAGGAATTATTTCCAAGGTCAGCCGTGCTGTACATTTTTTGTATACTCTATACTTATATCTATCTATCTGGTGCATCCCCATACCCCACCCTATGTGCTGGTTTCAGGCTGTCTCGGCGCTTGTTCTTGTGGTCTCCCTCTCCCTTTGGAGAGGTGGTGGGTCTGCTGCTGTGTTCTACTGGCATGGGCTGGCGTTGAGACCCTTTGTAGCACCATTTGTGGTGAGTTCATATATTCTGCCTATATGGTTATGCATATGTGTATGAATTACAACAATTTTACATCTTATCACCAATATTTCAACCTAATTGAAGTTTATTTCTCTAACCAGAAATACATAAATTCCTGAAGAAGCGAAACTATAATGAAACTATAATCACAAAACATGTTGAGCAAATTTTAAATTATTAAGGATCTTTGAAAACCCAACAGTCAATGCTGTATCTTAGTGTGGGCCTTTTCGATAAAAATAGTATAGCCCCACAGGAAGTATACAAGTGGTACTCCCCATGGGTCAATCAATGTTTTTTTTTTTTCTATGTCTAAAATATGTGTTTTTATAAATGTATACTGTATATGTCTGGAATTTATATGAACTATTAAAATTTTGCTATTTTTCTATACGTGCCGTTAAAATCCATTTTTCCTTATCTATGCATTCAAGTTGCATCAATTAGAACAGCTCCATTGCACATAATGGGGCTCCAATGTGACAAGTTATCCAAAGCCGGAGCGATTGTCACATCAGTGTGAAACGGGCCTAAAGCAAACAGAAATCCAATGAATGAAAGGAATGAGTTAGGAGCAGTCAGGTTGGGGAGGATACGGTGCTAATGATGCTAAATGTCTTCCAGCCAGGAAATCAGGCTGGCTCCGTCTGGCTTGCTGAAGCTTCTAATGCACATTTGTGAGAATTGCAGTGTGTGTGAAAATGTAGTAAGAAATTTCAGTACAGCAGAGGTTCCTGTACAACTGTCTGCTGATTGCTGGTAAAGCTGAAGTTTAGCTTTAAATGCAGCATAATACATTCTCAACCCGGAAGCAGCAGATCTTCTTACAATGTTTGAGATTTTCAAATGAACATAAAAAATGCCAGCTAAAATTCTCTTTATTCTTAATCTAACTTGATTTTTTTTACACAGGTCAAAGAATGGTTTTGAAAGTCATGGATAAAAGTAGAACCAGCCGGGAGTCTTTCCTACGGGAGTTCACTATTTCATTCCTACTTTCTTCTCATCCCAACATCATTGGATGCTGTGAGATCATCTTCACCACCTTCAACTGCTTCGTCTTTACCCAGGAACTGGCACCTCTTGGTGATCTGCTCTCTCTGATTGTACCAAATGTAAGTATGTTAAGATATAACTATACAAAACTTGGAAAAACATATTTGGCCATAAAGTATGAGGAGTTAACAGTTAAACCTCATTCCAGTCCTTTTGGAGAAATTTCCCTTCAATTTCTGTGCCAAAGATTGCAACAGGAAGTGAGAGGAAGCTCTCTTGGTTGACATTAGTACAGGTGTCCATGTTGGAGGATTTGCACTTACCTTTTTGTTCTGACAACTTAATCACTACGTATGAATGATGGTGATCCCCAAGACAGTTGATGAAAGTGGATATGGGGCAGGTATATAAATACTGTACATATGGCAATATAATACATCTCTAGTCTAAAACTTAAGAAAAAGTATGGTTATATATATACCTTAACTGTTTCTGGATACATATTCTGAATTTCTTCTTATATTCTCTCTATTGTATTTAACATCTAAAGTATTTTTTTGTTAACAGATGTCTTAGTTATTTTATTTTATTTTCTCTTTTAGGTGGGAATTCCAGAAGATGTGGTAAAGAGATGCGCTGTTCAGATCTCCAATGCTTTGGAATTCATAGTGGAGAAAGGACTAGTACACCTCGATGTGAAGCCAGACAGACAATGTTTTAGTGTTTGATCAGGAGTGCCATTCCATTAAGCTCACAGACTTTGGCCTGGCTAAGGTCACAGGGACAGTGATTAGATCCAAGTGTGGCAGCAAACCCTACAGAGCTCCAGAGATGTATGAAATTGCCCATCCAGATGGACTGGCTGTAGATGGCAGCCTTGATGTGTGGGCGTTTGGTGTCGCCATCTACGTTCTGCTCACGGGGAAATTTCCATGGCAGGACACCCTCCCTGATGATGAAGAATTTAAAAGTTTTGTTGTCTGGCAGAAGAATTTTGAGGTGGACAATCCTCCTGAAGCATGGAGAGAAGTTCCCACTGGGATACGAAGAATGTTTATTAATCTGTTGGCCATTGACTCTACTAAAAGAAGTCAGAGTGCGGAAGTCCTAAAATACATGGGTGACATCTGGAAAAGGATGAGGATCCCATCAAAAGCAGTTCTTTCAAACATTCTTTTTTTTAACCAAAACTTTATTTGTTGGTGCAGCAAATCATACAGGTATATAGCAAACATTGACAGGGCCAAATACAGTAACAATCTGTCAAAAACATACTATACATATCTTCAAATGTGACCATATATGTTGCAATGCACCATTACATAACTGTTAAAAGGAAACTTTTAGCCCTTGGTTGAACAACCTGAAAATCTGGACACAGTCTTTTTTCTTTCTTTCTTTTTTGCTAACAGATTTTGCTAAACCAAGTATTTAACATAAAAAAAACCTGAAACATTTAACTGTTCTCTCCTCCCTTCTCCCCCAACCCCTCCTCTCCATTTACTTTTCGCAATTTTAGAGTTGCAATAATCTATCCATTACTAGCTGGGGGGGGGGGCAAGAGCCGGATTCAGTAGGTGCCATCCAATGTCTAGCTATAAGCTTTCTAGCTAGGTATAGTAGTCTAGTAATCATAATGTACATTTACCTCTGATAAATCTCATCAATCGCTCCCAATAGACATAACAGAGGGGTGGAGGGAACCAGTACCTGTGCCAGCCAGGAGATATTCTGTGTGACCTCAGCCCAATACCTGTTGAGCTTTGGATATCGCCACAGCATATGAATGAAATCACCTTGCTGTGTTTTACATTTTGGACATAGGGGTGAATCCCTCAGGCCCCATGTATATAGTTTCATTGGCATCCGGTTCTATGCAGAATAAACAGTTGCAATAGCCTATGGGAGGCCGAAATAGAAACCATAGGGATTGATTTCAATGCCATGTTCCATTCATCACCATCAATCTCACCAATGTCCTTGACCCATTTAGCTCTACATTTCAACGAGGCACGGTCCTGGGTGGAAGACAACAGTACTGAGTACATTTTTGAAATCTGCCCCTTCCTGGCTTTCGCTTGAAGTAGCTCCGTTAGGTGCGGGGGTGAAGTCACAGTCAGGGAGGTTATCTGTCCCTGAGCCTGCAAAGCATGTCAGAGTTGGAGATATTAATAAAAACATCTAGTGGGGAGTGTAAATTCTGAGCAAAGTTGTGCAAAAGATTTCAATACATTCCCTGCATATATCTGTGGAAAAAAATACATGTCCCCTTGCGTTTCCATAGGGCGGATCACTCCAGTTCATTAAGTTCTGGGTATCTTGGATTGTTCCACAGAGGGGTGAATCCCAGGGGGCCCTCTAACCTCAGTGCCTCTCGGGCCGCCTCCCACACTTTTCTAAGGAGACCCACCGCTGGGGCGGTCGGGGGCAGGCTGGGAAGATCCATTTCCAAATGAGAGCCGGCTTTCAAATCTGGGTTGGCCCGGGTTACTAATCGTACAATAGGATCATCTAAGGCATTATCTCTTCCCCACCCCATGATCTGCTGCATTTGGAAGGCCAGAAAATATAGTTTGGCATGTGGTACCGCCAGGCCCCCTCTATTCTTACTATATTGTAGGGTATTTAAACTGATTATAGCTCCTTTCCGCTTCCAGATGAGATCCTGCATCTGGGTATACAGTTTTTTGAACCATTTGTTAGAGATCTACATAGGGGAGTTCTGAGAGATATATACAGCAATTGTGGGGCCCAGATCATTTTTATTAAGTTCACTCTCCCTACCACCGACAGGAGGAGCTTGCACCAGCTAAGGGATTTGTCCCTCTGTTTATCTAACAAGGATCCCAAATGTAATTCTAGGTAGCTACAAGTGTCTGCCAGAAATATAAAAGGTCACCAAGCTGCTTCTGGCAGCAGATACACCACATGTTGAAGTGTCCTTCAGGAAAGGAACATAACAAAGATAAAATTAGTCTTTTGACCAAGTTCTTGAGAGACACACACACACACACACACAATTGAACTGGAAGCTATTGGATATATCCTTCCATTTATTTATGTATATACCCTGCTATTTATTTATGTAATATATATGTCTTGTTTTTTTCCTCTTTGTTTTTGGTACTTGCTTAAGGTCCTTTCGCTATACTAAATGCATTTCTGTTGTGTTCAGTCTCTATTTAGTGTGCAACATGTATGCCCAAATCTTATACATGTAGATATGGAGGTCTATTTGGCATTTTGTTTTTATAGTTTTATAACTGCAGATAACGGTATTCATATTTGACGCATTTCTAAAGTTTCTTTTCAAAGGTTCTTTTTTTTTTTGCTTATTAATGTAACAAGTTTTAATGTTTTGCTCCCCAGGACTCTATGGCCTCTGTTGACCATAATGTGGAAGGTCTTCTGGATAAAATGGTCTCCTATGCACAATGACTACAGCAGATAGACTTTGAAGAGTACTTCCTCACTGAGGAGGAGCTTTGAAAAGGCGGATATGGTAATGTATTCTTGTTGAAGGACAAGTAAAACAGGTCAGTGAATCAATCTAGCCGCCATTTCAGTATCCTCTATGAACATGGATGTAAATTCGATCTGCAAGTTAAAGACCTTTTCCAAGAGGTCGCCAATTGTAGACTTACTCTAAAATAAAAGCAACATTATAGTAGAATCACTGTGCAACACTCGTAATAAAGAATAGCAAGTAAATGCATTGAGCAAATATGGCCCAATACATACATTTATTACATCTCTATAAATAGAAAATGTTGTTTCAAATATTAATGGTGGAAAAATGATTTAGAGACCTAAGCATTGGGCTGTTTCTTAGGAGTTATGCAAATATCAAAATGAGATATTGATCACATGTAATGTTGAGTCCAATGAATAAAAGGAAGGGGCTAGGAGCAGTCAGCCTGGGGATGATACCATTGCTAATGATGCTGGATGTCCTCTAGTCAGGAAATGACATGGGCTCTATCTGGAGAGGTTCCTGTACAGATGAGTGCTGGTAAGGCTTTCGTTTAGTTTTTAATGTGCATGATACAATCTGGGAGGAGCATATCTTATAAAAATGTTGGATATTGTCAAGTTAAAAACATACAGTCCGACCGTGTGTACGCTGCATAAGGCTTTAGTTTAGTTTTAAATGTGCATGATACATTTGCAATCTGGGAGGAGCATATCTTGACAATATCCAACATTTTTATAAGTTAAAAACATACAGAAAATGCCAATTGAACATTTCTAGTTCTTGATCTAAGTTATTTCATTTTTTTCACAGGTCAAAGAATGGCAATGAAAGTCATGGATAAGGACAGAACCAGTCAGTGGTCTTTTCTCCACGAATTCAGTATTTCATACTTACTGTCTCCTCACCAAAAGTATCATTGGATGTTTTGGCTTCTTCTTCTCCACCACTGACTTCTTTGTCTTTCCCCAGGAACTGGTACCTGTGGAGATCGGTTCTCCATAATTTTTCCAAATGTAAGTACATTAAGTTTTAGGTATGGTCATTTCTTTTTTTTTTTTTTTTTTTAAAGATTTTAAAAAGTTAAACGAATATTTTGAATTTTCCATCACTTTCTTCAAATGTCTTGGTGACCACTGTCATTAAGACAAAGCAAATTTCCCTGGGGGTGACACCTTCAACAATAAAATCTATCCCTAGCCTAAAATAAATAAATACAATACTTTATGGCCATACATATATGCTTTAACTAAATCTTTATTCATCCTTATATTCTCCCCTACTGTATTTAACATCTATTATGTTTTTGAACTTTTTGTAGATGAGAATTACAGAAGACGCAGTAAAGAGATGTGCTGTGCAGATCTCCAGTGCTCTGGAATTCATATCCGAGAAAGGACTTGTACAAATGGACCTCAAGCCAGAAAATGCTCTGGTGTTTGACCAGGACTGCTATTGTGTTAAGATCATGGACTTTGGCCTCACTAAGGTCACAGGGACAGTTATTAGAGCAAGATGTGAAATCAAATCCTACATGGCCCCAGAGATGTTTAACCTGACCATTTCAGATGGACTGGTTGTAGATGGCAGCCTTGATGTGTGGGCGTTTGGTGTTATTATCTACTGCCTACTCACAGGAGAGTTTCCATGGCGGGTGGCCATGCTTGATGATGAAGCATATAAAAACAGTATGTTGACTGGCAAAATGATTTCCAGGAGGTTAATCCTCCAGAAACATGGAAAAAGTTTCCCGCTGGGATACAAAGAATGTTTATTGATCTTTTGGCAATTGATCGCACCAAAAGAAGTAAAACTTCGGAAGTCTTTTAATACCCGAGTGAAAGCTGCAAAGAAGAAACTCGAGAGTTGACTTTAACACAAGAGGAGGGTGATTCCGCCTCAACCTCTGCAACATCTCCAAGATACGCCCCTTCCTTGCCAATGTCACCATAAAGCTTCTAATTCACTACCTGGTCATCTCTTGTTACATAGTTGGTAAGGTTGAATAAAGACACCAGTCCATCCAGTTCAACCTGAGTGAGTGTGGTTGCATGTCTACAATTGTCCCTATCCCTATACATTGTGTCCCATTAAGATGCTCATCTATTATTTTTTAATTTAAGGTACCCATATAGTGTCGTCAATTTACACAGCACTCCACACATACATTGCACACTCCCATCGGTCCCTGCCCTCAAAAAGCCCACTAACTCACATTTCGTATACTAGGCCAATTTTTTGGACAGAAGTCAATTAACCTACCAGCATGTCTTTCCATTGAAAGGATTTCTTCAGTCCAGTCTGAGGCAACATTGGCTTCCCACTTGAACACGTCACAGAGCAGTGTTTCCATCACATCATTTATCAGCACCTTGTCTCACCTTCTGACCACAAACTCTTCTGGATCTCAGTCTGAGATGATTCCAGAGCCACAGAAGGACAACATGTCAGAGGCACCAATTATGTTTGATGATGAATTTTCCTTACATATTAGTGCCGAGGTAGACTTTGGGTAACCAAGAATTGATGAGTGTTGGTGCGTCTGAAACAACATCACATAGGATCAACTTTTCTCAGGTATGTGGCTTTCTTGGGGAATCTCTAAAGAAAATGTACTCCGCCACAACATTGTTGATAGTAAAATAGCACATCTATCATCCACCCATTAAAACTATTGTGAACATGGCACCGACACATTTTATGTGACCTTCCCTTCCATCTAAGAAAATTGTGAGGTATGTACATATAACTTTTGTTAGCCATCATCAGAGTGGTGGGGATCAGCCTTGCAGTTAAGGTTATTAAAGCAAAACTAGAAACAAGCAGGGTGATATTAAAGGTCTTCTAGCTTACAATGGTAATAGCAGGACTCTTGTTGGATATGTTCTTATCATTTTGTGATTTTAAATGATTTCCTGATTAATTTCCATATATTGCCAAGAACAATTGTTACATATTTGGTGGAATAATTCATAGGAACTTGAGTTTGTTTTTTATCAATCTAGAAGAGTAGAACTAGTAAAGGATGGTTTCTTTTTGGATGATTTAGGTCTCTATTTCTTTGTTTATTGTCTCATTAACTAAGATTAGCTATTCCAGGGCTGTTTTCTAATTTACACAAAACACCTATGTAGTCAGTGTCTGTAACCTTATAAATGGTTAGCATTTCATAAATCATTATTTACTGCAGGATAGTCATTCTATAAAGGAAGAAATCTTTCAGAACTGACCATGTGCAGTTTTTAATTATTAAATTCCATATTTAGGTTTGCTGTTGACAAATGATTTTCTTCATCTTGCTCCAACAAGATTTCTTTATATTTTTTAGATGACAAGTCTGGACTATCCCCAGGGGTTGAACAAGACCCCTGCCTGGTACATGGGGCATATAACTTGTACATATATGATTAGTTACCTCTCCTGTGCACTGGGTGTTCTTGAGTTTTCTCCATACAAAAAAAAAATGCCTGCTGATCCTAACAGGAATTTTAGGTGCTCACTGCATTTCTGTTTGAACACTGGAGGAGTTATGCAATTATGAAAATGTCTTGATGGATGGATGTCAGTCTGGAGGAGTGGATGTATCTGAACATTTTTTTTTTTAACGTGCATTGAGAAGTTATGTTTTTTTTTCCCTCTTTATTTTAGGCTACTTTCAGACTGGGGCAGGCGTGCGTTGGCGGTAAAGTGGTGCTATTTTTAGCGCCGCTTTACCGTCATTTTAGCAGCACTGCCCCATTGTTTTCAATGGGCAGGGGCGCTTTAGGAGCAGTGTAAACACCGCTCCTACAGCGCTGCAAAGATGAAGCTTGCAGGACTTTTTTGACCGTCCTGCAAGCGCACCGCTCCAGTGTAAAAGCCCTCTGGCTTTCACACTGGAGAGACAGGAGAGGCTTTTTTAGCGCCTGTAAAGCGCCTCAGTGTGAAAGTAGCCTTATTAAATCTTTTTTTTTTTCTTTTTCTTTTACCTAGAAGAAGAGGTTTTCACAATACCATTTACTGAAAAAAAAAAAACCCCTTAAGGTCCTACAAGGCTTATAATTATATATAAATTGCTTGTGAAATAAACACCCCTGTATTCCCCCTGTACAACAATAGTGTGGGGTAGATGTGAGCTTCATAGGGAGGTTGAATAAAATAGAAGAGGGAGGCAATATAAATTGAAATTCCAGTTTACAGTATAAGGCCAATAAAGATATAGCTGCTCTGCATCCAAATGACCACCCCAAGAAAATATAAATAAATGAAAGGTGGTGAGTATTGATGAAACAAACACACTTGTGATTTGTTTGAACAGGGTTCGGTGAACAGATTTGTGTGCCTGATTTGAACCCCTTTGAAGTCAATGGGAGCCAAAATGTTAAAAAATACAGTTCTGGACATTTCCTGAGCTAATAGGCAAGGGAATGTGAAACAAATGAGATGGGTGTTGGTCACTGACCTTGTAGACATGTACCAAAGCAATTTTTTTCTTAATGCCATTTGGTGGGGTGGATCTGGGTTCTGCCCTTGGGGACATATAGCAAAGAAAAAAATTCTTATAATTCTTATTTAAACATTGAGGATGGGTTCACACTAGTGCAAATTGGATGAGGGTTTCCCCCAGGAAGACAACAGGACACTGGCCGTGTTATGCTAATGACTGCCACAACCAATACAGCAGACAATGTTAGCAGGATTACTACATCCCAAAAGTCAATCTCAACAAATAAGTAAAGTATGCTAGGTGTAACATATTAAAAATACAATCCAACAAATCTTTATCTGATTCACTGACCACACATGCACAGCTCCATAGCCTAAAACTTTTATAGCAATGCAAAGAAAGACCAAAACTCTTATAAAAGTGACTTGCAATTGTCACAAGTAGATAAATGTCCACTTTTCCAGAAATACCAAATGCTTACAATATTACAATTCCCCCAAAAATTAATCCTGGAACTCAGTTCAATTGCCTGTAAAATACATTGAATTTAGTTGAGATAAAATTGAAATAATATGAATTATTGGTGTTTTAATTTTTCTTTTGAAAAAGCCTAAAAAAATAGTCCAAGCTTTTTCTGCCTTTATAAAAAAAAAAAAACAAGCAAAAACTGTGTAAGGCTTTTTAACCCTTTGCCGACCAGCCGCCGCAGTTGTACTGCGGCAGAATGGCACGGGCAGGCAAATCGCCATTATGTTACGTCGCTCCCTCTGGAGGCCCCTAGGCACCCGAAGCTCGCCCCCGGAGCCAATGCGAGTGCCCGGTGGTCTCGATGACTGGCGGGCTCCCGCAATAACACAGCGAGAACCGGGATCTCTGTGTGTAAACACAGAGATCCCGGTTCTCTGAGGGGAGAAGTGACAGAGCGTCTGTTCATACAAAGTAGCCTATTGGAGCCTAAACAAAGTTGACTGCCCTATTGGGCTTGTCAACTTTGTTTAGTGTATGATTTGTCTGCGCCTCATCGTTCTCACATCCCAAGTTTCAACTCCCTCATACCCTCAGAGGAGTTTTCCCTTAAATACTTGTCAGTCAACCTAGCTATACAAGCTATCATTTGAATAGGAGCAGGCGCTTAGCTGTCCAAAGCGGACATCTTGGACGTCTTTAAGTTACTCCCAAATCGAGCCATACCTCTGGCGGTACTTGGTGTACTATTTTGCCACCAAGTTGACATTTGGCTCTAAAAAGAGCCCATGGCTGTTCAATGCATTTGCGCAGTCCCTTTCCTGGATCCTGTCGCATCACGCACGTTGTCAGAAAGTTATCCACTATTTCGATGACTTCCTGCTCATCGGAAAACCTGGCGAGCCCCCAGTAGATTTAAACAGCTTGAGATAGGTATTTAATAATCTTAATGTACCCATAGCAAAAAAGAAAGTGTAAGGCCCGGCAAGTCCATCACCTTCTTGGGTGTCACGCTCGACACACGCTCTATGCAGGCCAGCCTGCCTCCCGACAAGTTGACCCGCAACAGGTAAGTCGTTCATACCGTTACTCAAAGCTGCACCAAGAGGCAGCTTCAATCTTTGCTTGGCATGCTTAACTTTGCCATGAGGATCATCCCTCAGGGGCGGTCCTTCATCTCACGCCTCTTAGCTTTCCTCTCGCAGGTGCAAAATCCAAACCAAATTCTTCAACTAGATACAGCAGCAATAGCAGATTTGTCAATGTGGGACGAATTTCTAAGTTTGCCGTACTGGAATGGTATATCAATGTACATTCCATCAGCATCCTCTTCTTCACCTCAGGTAGTCACGGATGCCACAGCCTCTACAGATTTTGCTGCAATTTTTGGTCATTACTGGTTTGCAGGACCATGGCCTCCAGAAATCCTCCTGATTCCCGAGTTCAGTCTGGGGCAGCCCCTTGGCACGGCAAACAGTTGTGTTTGCCACAGACAATCAGGCCACGACAAATGTCATAAATAAAGGCAGGTTTAAATTGCTGGCCATCATGTCCTTCCTGCGCAGGCTGGTGCAACTATCCCTACAGCACCAATTCAATGTGCACTGCATCTATATCCCCGGGCAAGTACAATACCTGGGCCGACGCACTATCCTGTTTTATCTTTGCGTAATTCTGTTTGCTGGAACCTGGAGCCGACCCGGCCACATCACTTATCCCGCCTTGGTAATCAATCACTATCTTGCAACACCCTGAAGGCCTACCATATTGCTTGGAAGTCCTACAAAACCCAGAGGCGGTATCAGGAGATCTCAAGCACAAAAGCACCCAAACCAGTAGCATGCGCCTACCTGTCACCAGTGCCATTTTCAGAGACATGTCTACCATCCTGTCACGTTCCCCTTTCAGATTACTGCCCAGCCTAATCATTCAAACAGCCATCTACCTGGCCTTCTATGGCTTCTTACGCCTGAGCGAGTTCACTGTCACCGGCCCCAGATGCCAGGTGTTACGCAGACGTCGTCTGACGCACCAGAGTTACTTCATCCTGCACCTTGTGGCATCCAAAATGCAACAGTCCAGTCCCGGGGTAGATATCAAACTTTTCCAGACTCACAATGCCTGGTGCCCAGTGGCCATTCTAGATCAGTTAGCTCATCTGTCTGACCTCTTGGTGTCAAGCCCGTTGTTACCTTTCCTTACTAACCCTTTAAGTGGTAATCAGACACATTAGGATCTTCTTACTTAACTTAGGCCTTGACCCCAACCATTTTTCTGGACATTCCTGACGCATTGGAGCGGCATCAGCAGCGTCATGAAACGGGGTCTCGGACCACGTCATCAAGAGCATAGGCAGGTGGAAATTTGCTTGCTTTGCTCGATACATCCCCAATCTGGAAGCAGAAATGTCACAGGCCTTCAGAAAACTTGCCCTGTAGGATGTTATCAGCTCAAATAAATAATTACCTCCCTAACCAAGTGTTTTGCCCCCTTCTCTTGGCATACTGTCCTGCAGAACAGGGCACACTTCAGGTCTACTTTATGTTGTTAGTCTTGCAACGTGTTTATGTGGTTCACATCTCACCCGGACATAGGGCTCCGACCATAAATATATATAGGGTGGTATTCCAACATAACGGCCCCCAAGATGACCACTGCCTTGCTAAAAGAAGCTGAGGGCAAAGGTGATGGACTGGCCAAGCATGTCTCCAGACCTAAACCCTAATGAGCATCTGTGGGGCATACTCAAATGGAAGGTGGAGGAGCGTAAGGTCTCCAACATCCACCAGACCCATAAAGAAGTGAAAGAGGACTCCAGTGAACTCCATGCTCAACAGGGTTAAAGCAGTGCTGGAAAATAATGGTGGCCACAAAAAATAGACACTTTGGGCCCAATTTGGACATTTTCACCTAGGGGTGTACTCACTTTTGTTGCCAGCGGTTTTGACATTAATGGCTGTGTGTTGAGTTATTTTGAGGGGACAGCAAATTTACACTGTTATACAAGCTGTACACTCACTACTTTACATTGTAGCAAAGTGTCATTGCTTCAGTGTTGTCACATGAAAAGATAGAAGAAAAGATAGAAGAAAAGATAGAAGAAAAGATAGAAGAAAAGATAGAAGAAAAGATAGAAGAAAAGATAGAAGAAAAGATAGAAGAAAAGATAGAAGAAAAGATAGAAGAAAAGATAGAAGAAAAGATAGAAGAAAAGATAGAAGAAAAGATAGAAGAAAAGATAGAAGAAAAGATAGAAGAAAAGATAGAAGAAAAGATAGAAGAAAAGATAGAAGAAAAGATAGAAGAAAAGATAGAAGAAAAGATAGAAGAAAAGATAGAAGAAAAGATAGAAGAAAAGATAGAAGAAAAGATAGAAGAAAAGATAGAAGAAAAGATAGAAGAAAAGATAGAAGAAAAGATAGAAGAAAAGATAGAAGAAAAGATAGAAGAAAAGATAGAAGAAAAGATAGAAGAAAAGATAGAAGAAAAGATAGAAGAAAAGATAGAAGAAAAGATAGAAGAAAAGATAGAAGAAAAGATAGAAGAAAAGATAGAAGAAAAGATAGAAGAAAAGATAGAAAAAAATGTGAGGGGTGTACTTACTTTTGTGAGATACTGTGTGTGTATACACATACATATATTATATATATATATATATATATATATATATATATATATATTTTTTTTTATTATTTATTACACACACACACACACACACACACACACACACACACACACACACACACACACACACACACACACACACACACACACACACACACACACACACACACACACACACACACACACACACACACACACATATATAAAATCTAAAAGAAGAGGAGGAGGAAAATGTAACTTCAGTAAGGATAATGGAGGTTTGTGTAGGTTAGGACTGAACCATACTACTTCTACACAGAGGTGGCCTCGGCTCCAAGTCCAGCTGTCTATTAGCTCATACCGATTATAACAAGTCACTGTACCCAAGAGTCTGGCTCTGAAAAGGTTGGTAGTGTCTACAATCTAAGCTCTTATGCCGCGTACACACGGTCGTACTTTTCGTCTACAAAAGTCAGACAGCCTGTCCGACAGACTTCCGGCAGACTTTCGGCGGACTTGCGGCGGACTTGCTGCAGACTTTCTAACGAACGGACTTGCCCACACACGACCACACAAAAGTACGAAAGCTTAGTACGCGGTGACGTACACCAAGTCCGACGAGACTATAAAACGGAAGTTCAATAGCCCGTACGACACCCTTTGGGCTCCTTCTGCTAATCTCGTGTTAGTAGAAGTTTGGTGAGAGACGATTCACGCTTGTGAGACTCGTATTTTTCAGTTCGTTTTAACTGTTGTTCAGTCTGTGCTTGTGAGGTTTGTATCTGCTTTTCAGTGCGTTTGGTCAGTTGGCATTGAGAAATCTTTGTTTTATTGGCCGCTCGTTCCTGATTTTCAGGTCGTTCTTCACAGGCCTTGCTGTTCTTCAGTGCGTTCTGTTTAGTGCGTTCTGACCAGCCGACCGTTTTGAAACCATGTTACCTGTACGTACTCGTCGTCGAGCTCGTGCATTGTATGTGTTTGGTGCTGTAGTTTATTCTTCAGACCAAGACCAGTCCATGAACAGGGCGAGGAGGAGTTCATGGACCAAGAATTGGTTGCTTCAGCGTGACCAGTTCTCTCATATGCCTTTGCTCCGTGAGATCCGTGAGAATAATCCTGAGGATTTCAGGAACTTTCTCCGGATGACGGACCCCGTTTTTGATCGTTTGGTGGCTTTGCTGACCCCCTATATCAGCAGGCAGGATACCTGCATGAGGCAAGCCATCACTCCGGAGCAGAGGCTGGTCGCTACCTTGCGGTATTTGGCCACAGGGAGAAGCCTGCAGGACCTTAAGTTCTCGACAGGCATCTCCCCCCAGGCTCTGGGGATCATTATCCCAGAGACCTGTTCTGCCATCATACAGGTCCTGCAGAAGGACTATATTAAGGTAAGATATTTTTCTTTTATTAGCATCACATGTTATTTTATGTAATCTTTGATAATGTAATGTATTTCTTGCTTCAAACACTACTTACCATCATTGCAATATAGTGTGAATGTCCCCTTTTTATCCTCACACATGCTGGAATTTTTTCCTGTTATTTTTTGTCATGCATGTATATTTTCCTTTAATAACCTTCCCAGCATGAAGTGA
This sequence comes from Lithobates septentrionalis, assembly GCA_037952835.1. Lineage (NCBI taxonomy): Eukaryota > Metazoa > Chordata > Amphibia > Anura > Ranidae > Lithobates > Lithobates septentrionalis. Next base: position 781,296 of record JBBDGP010002168.1, read on the forward strand.
TGGGAACATATCCACCTAGTCTACTCATTTTGAATGTATTTTGTTGGAGTGTATTTAGTGTGCTTATAATTAGCAATTATCTAGATTTCACAAACCCCCCCCCCCCCACCTAAACTCAATCCAAATAGTGTGCTGCTAATGAGCAATTATCTAGATTTCACAACCCCCCCCCCCCCCCACCTAAACTCAATCCAAATAGTGTGCTGCTAATGAGCAATTATCTAGATTTCACAACCCCCCCCCCCCCCACCTAAACTCAATCCAAATAGTGTGCTGCTAATGAGCAATTATCTAGATTTCACAACCCCCCCCCCACCTAAACTCAATCCAAATAGTGTGCTGCTAATGAGCAATTATCTAGATTTCACAACCCCCCCACCCCCACCCTCGTTAAAATTTGCTTGAATGTTCTGTGGTGTTGATTTGTCTAAAGCAAATATATGTTGCAGTTTGCAAAATGCATGTGCACTCTACAAGTGCATTTGTTCCAGTGCTTTAGTAAATGAGCAGAAGCTCTGCTGATTTCCATCATCAAATCATATGCAAGCCTCAAAGTGTTTTCATTAATTGCCCTTGCCTGTGATTGTGTACTCCTTGCAACATGAATGCCTTTTTACATTACCTCATTTACTGTAAGCTGGTTAGCAACTGCACCTGCAGAGTGCGACAACTGCAGTCTTGTAGCCTTTTTAGTCCCTAAATTCCTGCGTGTCATAAAATTAATATTTTTTAGGGATTTCACAACCCCCTAAAATGTAATCAATGTTCCATCAGAGGGGGTGAGCAATCTGATAAGTGTGCCTTTCCATATTAGTTATTCCAGAGGAATTAAATTATTGAATGTTATACTGATGCTGGGGAATAATGTTTTTAATTGTCTAATTTTCTTGCAATGTTAGCTTCCAAATTAATTGATTTTGGTTTTCTTGTTTGATTCCCCAGTTTCCTTCAACGCCACAGGAATGGCAGACTGTGGCATCCCATTTTGCCAGCCGTTGGGACTTTCCCAATTGTGGAGGGGCTATAGATGGGAAACATGTCCACATTGTGCCACCACCCCATTCGGGGTCATATTATTTTAATTATAAGGGGTTCCACAGTATTGTTTTAATGGCGGTGGTGTCGGCACACTATGATTTTTTATATGTGGACGTGGGGAAGAATGGCCGGATGTCGGATGGAGGAGTATTTGCCGAGACGGAGTT